>CM060923.1:158012500-158637500 GCA_030737875.1 Allium sativum
GCCATGGTTTGCCTAGCACATCTATAGATACATATCTAAACTTAACCTTAACCTCATAACCTTATTCTATGATGCCACCATGCTGTCCATCCCTAAACTAGCCTAGCCTCCTTCTTCTCCAAACTAGAAATCAAAGTAGAGGCTGTCTTCTTCAATCAAATTAGAAGATTAGTTTTACTACAACAACAACGATTCAATTATCTTTTCTCAATCCTAGCAAGGTAAGTTCAAGTTATTTTCATATTTAAATACCTAATAGTAATCTTGGCATGTAATAAAAATGAATCTCAGACCATGCTTGATGATAAGACAATCTTTTCAGATTTATCCCTATCTTTCTATTGAATCTGTGATTTTACATGCCTAAGAAGTTATTATATCGATTCAATCATGCCTATCTTTGTTGAACATCGGATATATAATCCTTTTAGGTTCATGATATCTACGAGGTTATTTCTATCAGTTTATTTCAGATCTATCTTTGTTATACCTCAATTCTAATGGATCTGTAATCCTCTTAGGTCCATAATGTTATATTTGACAGATCTATCATTATAATGCCTGTTTTTATGCCTACTCGCATTTATGTTCCTTCTTTCTTCCCCCTTTATTTTATGAATCTAGATTAACCTAGAATCTAGACTGAATCTTATTATATGTGCGATTGGAATGCGGGGATATTGGGGAATAATCTATTTGGTAATAGTGGAACATAATTTGTAACTTGTGATTTGGGGCATAATTGTTATTGTTGCGAACTTGGGGTAAATTGGAATATTAAATCAAGATTGGGCATAAACTGTAAATTGGAATATTAAATCTAGATTGTGCATAACTATTGGTTGGGATGCCCAGCATAATGTATATTGTGATTTTGGGGCATGACTATTATTGCAAATTTGGGAAGATTGGGTGTAACCTATTTTGAGTAATAACTTATAATTGAATTTGTGGGGCATAACTTGCAATTGGCTTTGTTGGGCATAACTTGAGAATTGGAACATGACTAGTTTTGTGAATTTAGGATAGTTAGCATATAAAATCTAGACTTGGACATGTATGGTAAACATGTATATTAGTTAAAAGATGAACATGCCTAACCCGAGGTTAAATTGAGTTGTGGTGTAAGACCGCCCGGAACCGCCAGGCACATACAGCTACCGCAACAACAGATCTAATGTGAGAGGTTAACGCATTAAGCCCAAAACCCGAGGTTAGAATGAGTTTGTGGTAGAAGTCTGCCCGGAACCACCCGGCACATCCAGCAACCGCAAACAACAGTTCTAATGTGAGAGGTTGGTGCATTAATAAAAGAAATAATGCCAATGAACAGACATGATGAACGAGGGGGGTTAAGTTAATTATAAACACTTAACTAATATAACATGAGGAATGAATGGGGTTAAGTTAATGGGAAACACTTAACCAATATAACATGATGAATGTGTAGGGTTAAGTTAATAAGAAACACTTAACCAATATAACATGATGAACGAGTGGGGTGAAGTTAATGAGAAACACTTAACCAATATAACATGATGAATGAGTAGGGTTAAGTTAATAAGAAACACTTAACCAATATAACATGATGAACGAGTGGGGTTAAGTTAATGGGAAACACTTAACCAATATAATATGATGAATGAGAAGGGTTAAGTTAATAAGAAACACTTAACCAACATGACATGATGAGTGGGTGGGTTAAGTTAACATGAATGGACAGCAGTTAACCAATATGACATGATGTGTGGGTGGGTTAAGTTAACTTGAATCGATGGATAACACTTAACCAATTTGGGGGGGGTATACGAATAGACCCTAGTAACGGGACCCGTTTCAGCAGTAACCCTCATAGATGTATCACGATAACCTGAGTTAGGTAGGGAGGGGCACGATTGCTGGGCTGATTATAAGTGGTCAAAATAGCGACAGAGGGTACGTCAGTGTAGGTTCCGACAGATTACGGGCGTGAACGTACTTCGGAGTGGAAAAAGCAGGCACTGGGTACTAGTAGTTATACACTGTGCATCTTGAATCGTGTGGGTTGCTATCATAGGGATTGATACACCTTATGGTGGGACCAGCACAGGGTATCTACACGCAAGAAAGAGCCGATTGACACAGACACAAGGAAAATTAATACAAGTAGGGAGCCGATCGATAGGGTAGTAAGGGTACATCTAACATAGTCATGGCAATTAGGCAGATTGAGGTGGGATCCTCATAATAGATGTACACCTGAAGGCTATCACAATTGCGGGGATTGGGATCATATTATCATTTCTATACAGATTACAAGTTGGGACACTAGTTAGGTGGTGCAGAGATATAGAAATCAGAATAACAAGGTAGTAGCGAAGCAGAGAAAGAGTAGAAGCGCGTTCAGTTTGTCTTGCCTTATCATATCTTATGCTTATCTTATGTTATCTTGTTATCCCTGTTATCACGGTATTGTCTTATATTCAGTTTATTCATATCATGTTGCTTTTACCTGTTTACATGCTGAAAGTCACTGGACTTACCAGGCTTTATGTCTAACCCGTTTTCTTTCGTCTTCTTTTCTTCCATTCCCCCCTCCAGGTAGTAAGGGAAGGAATAGCTCAGCTTAGTTTGTACCGTTTCTCTTTCCAAGCTTGAAGATTCTTTGATGTATCGCTTGGATACTCTCATCTTTGGCTATGGCTGTGTTTGCACTTTTATTTGGGGACTTATGCTACTTTGCTATGTTTTATGTATATACTTGGAAGTTTTTGAATCAATACAGAAGTTTTATGTAATACTTTTAAGCATGATTGAGTCAATTGTTGTAAAAGCTTAACTGAACTACACTGCTTATAAAATGACTTTATTTTCCGCTGCTTTATTTGTCTATCTTGTAATTTATCTGCATCTTTTACCTAAAACGCTCCACCGAAGTTAAGGCATTCCTTTTGTGAGTGACCCTAACGGAGGTAGGGTGTTTCATTAAGGATCTCATGAAGATGAAGCATATTGTAGTTGAAACATTTTTAATTCGATTAGAGGATTGTGAGACTTAAAGGCACTAAAATCATAGGTTTCTGGCCATTGTATTCTTACAAACGACGACTTTAGCAGGGTTGACTGCGGGTTTATGAAAACTAGGGTTTTGACTAGTTGAGGGGCATTTATACTAAGTTATATAATAATATTTAATTCCAAATTTTACTTAACGTTGAAATTTAACGCTTCAAACTCCAAACGAACTGGAACGACTTTTGCCCCTAACTAAATACCCCCATTTCGGACATAATGAGATATGTTTCGTAACCTGATTTGATAGTTTTAATCAGTTTTTATCCAAATTAAAAATATAAATCAATATGACATTCAACATTGATTTCCAATGTACATTTTAATTTGCCACAACCACATAGTGACTCCAAAAATTACGAAATTTGAAATCTAGCAATAATTTTATATTTTGGATCCAACAAAATTAGTTTCGCTAAAAACGGAGGTCATTTGCAAAATAACCATTTTTAAGGTGTATGTAATATCGATAAAATGTTAACAAATTCTATAGTGACTGTTTTAAATTTTGATTTGGACAAACTTACAATTTATAAAATGAAATCTTAATTTTTCACATTCATTAGAAAAATATAATTAAATAGATTCTAATATTTCTTATTTTACAGAAATTCAACTTATATCAAATTCTGCAAAATCATTTAAAGTTTAAAACCAAAATTTCAAACTACCGTGATGTTATGAGCTCGTTTTAATTCAATTTTTAATTTATATGTTCTAACTTTTTTTAATTAAATTTCAAGTTATTATTTTTTAGAATAAATCATTTTATATATTTAAAATCTAATAAATCAATTAAAATAAATTTTAAATTGGTTCCAAAATTCAGGATTGTAACATGCACCAAATGTGTGTGTGTATATATATATTCCTAATCCATTTTTCCTTCTTACACTTTCCAAATTAAAGCTCTACTGCCAAACCGACTAATCTGAAATACTAAAATTTTGGATATGAAATCCATCTTCTAGTTTCAAAATGTTTTGTAAACTTTTCACTCAAGATCCTGTCATCCTCAAAATTTCTTAACCATTTCTTTAGTGTACAAAACTAATATCAACTCTTTCCATATTCCACTCTTCCTATTTATTGGGTTATTCTATGGATCTAGGGGGGTGTGTGTGTTTATATATATATATATATATATATATAATATTTTAAAACTATAGATACGATCACTCACCATCTATATATGAATCCTAAATCTGAGTTCTATACCAGATGTAACAACCCTAGTTTTGACATACTTGAACTTTTTTTTTTCAAAAATCCAAATCTATTAAACCTTCAGGTGGCTTGTTTGGTATCCTACAGATTGTCAAAGATAAATATATTGGAGCTCAATATAGAAATCTCACAGTGGAAGGGAATAAAATAAAATAGTAGGTAAATTCTTATCGATATAATGACATCATCCAACAAGGATCTCTAAGCTGTAGAATCTCAACCATTTATCTAACATGTGGCTTCGTTATGAGGAGAGGGTCAAATTTTTTTTTTTGTGAATAGACAAATTATATTTTCTATAAATAACACTACACTTATCGTTCGATCACTGGTTGATATTTGTTAGGTTAGTCGGCTTTATTTGACAATATGCTTTCGACTTTTTTGGCATAAATCATACCCATCTAATCTTTAGTAGACTTACATAATAAATCATATATGTAGCTCTGCCCTATATCTCAAGGTAGTCCCCATAGTCATCTCCTCTTGCAGTCTCCACTGTCATGCCACGGAAGCATGCATAACCTCCATTCTACGCCTAGCCAAGCACGCGTCCTCGATCATTACGCTACATATACCCATAGAACCATAGTTTCTTTACCATGTAAGCGTACGAATCCTTATATCTAGACTCCACAGTCAATCTACGCCCCGACATTGACTATGCCTTGACATCTACGATATACCACCTAATGCATGCTTCCAGACCCTCACATGAACTTTCTATCTGCTACAACCTGAGTTCTGCAATCGGGCTGCACTTATGCACAGAGCTCAGTTGGGAGCTTTGATATTTGTAGAGGATAGCTTCATTAAGCTTACAATATAAATATCCAAATATTAGCCTGTCTTTTTTCACTGTGGCTGTGCCCCTCCCCCTTGGCCCATTCCTCAACTAATGAAAAACAACTTCAAGGGCTAAGTGACGTGCTCCTAACAAACAATATAAGCATCCAATTGGTGTGTCCCTCATCCAATGCATCGGTAGTGAAAGATCATTGGCCTCTTGGTTTATCTTTAGCCTTTCCACTTCCCACTAACCGTGGATGACAAGTACTTAGTGATTACTATTCTGCGAGGCAACCGCCGGATCGTCGTACATCATTTGCCCCGCCCTTTGGCTGCATATCATAATTGCAACCAATGTATACTCTAGATGGAATATAGATCTGGCTCTAAGCATACGGCTTCATCTAGTTTACCCAGAAGGCCATATCCGAGTACCCTACCACGTTTCCTAAAAGTCTCGCACTTCCTTCCAGCCCCATCGAATAATAAATTGGACACGATCCTCCTATGTTTCCATAGACCCATCTGTCCCATTGGGCTCTTCATCCTCATACACATGGACTGGTCCAAATGCACCTTGCTATCATTTATTACACCCTATGTCTAACCTTTAATTATGCGCTTGTTTTCTTTATCACATTGCTAATAGTCTTAAACATTCACTTGTTTATTTTGCATTTATGTTATTTGTTTACTATCTTTATTAGTCGCTTATTTTCCCTAATCAGCCTTCGCCGCCGGAACGGACCCCTTCTCATTCATTTTATTTGCCACTTATATTCCCCAATTTTCCCTCCCTACCGGAAGGACCACTTCTTCTTATTATATTCGTTAAACTTATTTATTTAATTATAAGTTTATTAATAATAAGCCGACTCTACTCTATTCCATTTAATTATAACCTTGTGCTATAATATTACCACAGCTATATTCTGGACCTGCTTACTAAACTTATTTCCCATAATTTAAGTTCATTTATAATAAGCCTCTCTTACTTTCCATTTCGTTTTTTAAATATAACCCATATGATATAATTCTACCCGTCGTTATGACAAGTTTACCTATTATATTTCATTCCCGTCTTATATAATTTATTATAATAGGTTACATTCCCCGTTAATTGCATGCTTCACAGGTTTCTTATTTTATGACATAACCCTTATAGTTATGACATTAATCTACTTGTCATCTTTGTAAGTTTACAAATTTACAGAAAATAATTCACACATCTTATCTAATTGATGGTTGGAAATGCACAAAAATCTGTTTCCATAATATAAATTAACCGAGACCCGTAATTGTAAGATGTTACTCTTTACTAGATTATTTTTAGGCTATTAGTTAGTGCATCATACGACAAAATCCTTATTTTGCAGTAATCCACATTATTTTCCTTTTTCTTGCAATTACGTTCTCCATATTAAACAAGAATTAATTATGGAAATATGTCCCTTTTCCATAACCAAATGATTCAGTTCATTACAAATTCCATTTTTTATTAGTTATACTATTATTTCTATCTTTTATCTATTTCCCAATTCTTGTATTTATTCCAATTTTAAATTTGAAATGTGATTCCTTATAAATAGTATGAAAATTCTCAGTACCCTTTTTTCTACAAATTCATCACACATAACCTTAATTACGCCTTGTCAATCTAAGCCACATTTATTCTGTAAGCCTCACCAAGTTTTCCTACTTCAAAATTTTCTTTTATTACAATTTTGTCATAATACATTTATTTAGCCCCAAATCATCAAATCTTCCTTTCTATTACTGTAACAAACCATGGATTTTCGACACCGAAATTCGATACAAAACAACATGTCAACTATTCACGTATCGAAAATACCAGATCATTAGTAGAAAGAAGTTAGAGGGTGAGAAATAGAAAGAAAATAAGTTAGAATAGAAGAAGAAGAAGATCACAACAGAACATAATCAGAGTAAACACGTATCTCACAGCGGAATGAATAAAATATACTATATAACATAATCTTTGAAATACAAACTGTATTTGTACTTATATACATCATCAGAGTGCATCACATACATATCATAGTGGAAATAAACTCTATATATATCTACTGCTGAAGTCCCCTACTCTAAGCTCTTCGAAGTATATCTGTAAAATCCCGGCTATTTGACTGCCCGTACAAATTTGGGCATCCAAGAGTTTAGGATAAAACAAAACAAAATAAACTATGGGTCAGTCACGGGATTAGTGTGAGAAACTCCAACCATTTGGTTTAACTTTTCAAAAATCTTTTTTTGAAAGAAATGATAATCGTAAGACCGGTCAGCACATAAATACTGATGGTTTTTACCTTATGATAAACCAAAACATTTTAAAATCAATATTATTCTGATATTATAATAGTGTCTAATACAAGTAATTAACAATCTAGCAGAATGCTTACATCTCATGCTCCACATACATAGTATACAATCAAAACTACGGGCTTTTATTCGGGAATGGATTTCCTAGCAAGGTATGGGACTACCTGCCGACAATGTACCTCCGTAGATGAATACACTGGGGTTCAAAAAGAACATCTTGCAACCCGGCTAAACATGATCAGGCATTCATTTCGCTTGAATGTTCTGAATATATCATTACCACGGTTGGGAGCCACCCAACTAAACTGATAGCATACAAAATAAAGGGACAACTGAAGGCATTTGATTTCTCCAGCTCAGGTAATGATACACCCTTTTAATGGGAGCCACCCACATAGCTATGCGACCTACCCGATTTTGTTCCATTTCCCGCTTGATGAGGCTTGAGATTAAGCTTATCCTTGATGTTATAAAATCATTTAATAATTTTTTTAAATTTAAATAATAAATATAAATATTTTTTCCCTTTTTATAAACTCCCAGTCAAGATAATAAATTTGAAAATCTATGTTCAGTTATAAGATAAATTTTATAACTTCCTTTCTCCATCTACTTTGATTGCCACATCGTCATACCTGCCAAATCACAAATTAATTTCCCTAAAATTACCATGGGTATAAAGCTAAGAGGAACGAATTCCTTTACCACCAACGTAAATAGTTTGAAGAGATCATCTTACGCGATCCACTAGATATACTTTGTTAGACATTCATCCATACAAGTTGTCCAGGGACTGGACAACCGAAGGCACTATTATCTAAATCCATCTCAGGCAATTTCTACCTAGGATCGCCAGAATAGCCCTTGCATAAAATCCATCTTCGACTGTCTTCAGAATATTTGATTCGAAACACTAAGGTCGTATGGAGTGGTTTTCAGATAATAAACTTGATCCTGATCTCTCCGTATTGACAATGAAAATGGTCAAAATCTTTGATAGCCGGTTATCTAACTATCAAAGGAAAACATCCATAAAACAATGATCATATTTCCAAATGGAAATTTGATTGATCAATCATCAATCAACACTGAGTCCTTTAACTTAGTTTGTCATTAATTTATTCATTTCCCAAATTCCAGTTTTCCATGTTTCTTAAAAGCCTTTCCTGATTCTCAAGAAACGTTTCCATATATCACGAACTATTTAATTTCTGTATTTAGAAAATATCTCTTTCTAACATAGGAAAATAATTCCATATATTCACAAACTCTTATTTTCTATATTTATAAAATATACTTTATTATCATTGGAAAACATTTATATTACTTATTCACACATAACTATTCTTCACATTCATTAGTTCCTAACCGTAAACTAGCAAGAGAATAACTTCCTAAGTATCAACCCCGAAGCCCGAAACCAACATCAAATTAACACTCAGAAAGACATTCAAATAACTAATCACCAGTCAGTTTCTAATTTCATTAACTCCATTTCTAATCAAATATTGCTTATGCAACTTTTGGATTTGGTTTACGAAACCACTTCTTTAACGAAAATCATTGATTATAACGATAGCGTTATAATCACTACTTCTGGAATATTGACTTTAAAATATAACTTTTATTCATTAATTTGAATAAATAGATAATTTATTTAATAAATAAATTTTGATTAAAAAGGGATCCTGAATCCGATATAATCGAATTTCAATGTATAACTCTTTTTCGAATAATTTATATTCGTTAAACGTTTCGGACATCAGAAAAAAATTCACCATTTTATGTCAACTCAATTTCTAAACTCATCTTTGAATTTATCATTTCCAACCATTTATAAATTTCTCAGTATAACCATTTTAATCTGCAAAATGGTTTCTTTTGAATCATTATTCACTTTAAAATGTGAACATTATTTCTTTACAGAAAACTAGACTTGTTATATCAATCAAATCTTGATTTTATTTATAAATACCATTATGGGTTCAAATCCTATTTATCAAGTTATTTTATGAATTCATATTCATATTCTATTATAAATTATTGGATCTAAACCAAATATTAACTAACTTGTCAAATTCTGGGCTATATAATATATACTTTCCAAAAATAAAAAATTTATACACAATTCGACATAGTCGAATTCAAATTATAAATCCTTACAGATTTATTTTACTATATTCACATTACGAACGTCAAAATAAATTTCATCGTTTTCTCTTTTCAAATGATTCCCCATTTCCCCCTTTTAAGCCATTCTTGAATTTTCATTCCCAAAGTAATAATAATGATTATTTCATCTCAATTATAAATATTGTTTATAAATCGAACTTCTCTTTTTTATAAATTAAAACAACTTACTATATCCACCCAATCGAAATTCAATTTCTATTTAAAAATAGATTTTCCCTTTTCAAAACCCAAATTCCTTCCCAATACATTTTTACGGTATTCAAATACCAATTATTTCAGGTCAATGTTATTCAAAAATTCCGAACACACAATAATCAACCGCGGATTATTTGTCACATCGTATAATGCAATACATGAAAAAAAAAATGTAATCAATGAGGAATCCAATTGGATTCCTCCAACCTGTTTCCCTGCATCCACAGATGTTAATCAACATAAATAACAAAAATTTCATATCGATATGAGATATCATAATAAATAGGATAAATGTTTAATCAACGTTATATATAACTGTATCTATAATTTCAACAGGCAATTCATCCAAACAACCATCATAGATCATTCAATCAACACTAATCAAAATTAAATAATGTATATAATATTGTAAAACTAAAAATAGTTAGTGAGTTTACTCACCTTGGTCAATAATCGTTAAAAACGATTAACGTTCGGTTGATTCAATTGAGCGTTCTATTCTGCTAAAATTGTAATGATCTCTGAATTGATACAGACAAGTCCCAGTGAATAGCATGCATTCATACGATTCCAATAGTATCAAAATTGTTAGATTCAGATAACTTGTAGGAGAGTTACGTAATTAAAAATTTACACATATTATTTTATAACTTAACTCATATAATTATTTAAATAACTGGGCGTTACGTTTTAAATCCAGCCTGCCTCTTTCAATGCTTGAGCATCTAAAATACTCTCTCCTTCCCCATATAACTATTCGCACCATACTATTTGTTCTCCTTCAATAAAAACATCTGCAAGATTTTTTTTATTTATGGCAGCCTAAGCCCAACTTCCCTATCAAAACCCGTGAACCACGTATGAATAATATGTTCATCTTCCCCACTCCGATCCAGTAATATTTTGAACACCACGTTCAATCCATTTCCGCCCCTTAACGAGCTTCCTCCCACCACTGCACTTCCCACAACACTCTAAACCAACCAACGTCATTACCATTCACTTCTCCTTCCGATTCCCGTAACACCGTACCCTCGCTCTTCCGCTCCAGCTTTTTTCGAACGCAATGAAATGACCAGAACTGCCTCCTACTGTCCGTATGCTCCCATATTTTGTTGTCCTTCCATGCGCTATTGTGACGGCCCACCCCGTACTAGCCAACATTTCCTCCGAAGATGCGCTGTACACATGTCCAAACTAGCACAGGACGGTCGTCATAAGGAAAGAAAAGAGATGAAGAACTAATCACAGAACCAGTAGAATGTCTCACAGCGCATGGAATAAAATATAATAGCAATATATTTGACATAAAACAGGCGAGACAGTGCATAAGCTGAAACTAAAACCATCTTCAACATAGCAGCGGAAATCTAAATACAGCTTATAATCCACATCATCATTATTACAACTTTAAAACTGTCTCTAAAGCAAAGAAAGAAAAGGTACACTACTAATGCCCAAAGTAGTGACCAGCAGCGACACAGGGAGAATATCTATATATACCATACGTGGGAGCCTCCTGCTCATCTCTGGTACAGCTACTCGTGCATATCACCTAACCTGTCTCTAGTATGCTCGTGTGAGCGCCCAGAGTAATAAGAAGAGGCAAAAAACTCTGGGTCAGACAAAAGTCTGGTATGAGCGATAAGCAGCAAAACAGAACAATAACAGGTATACTAAACCATACCTGAACCTGGACCTACAACCAAAGAGTTAGCACTTACATACCATACAATACTCTAAGGTGCCAATAAACACATGGTGTAAAGAATACGGGGGAGGGGTGTGCATGCCATAGTGATGGCAAACAAATCAAACATAGCAACCATCCTCACATCTCTCACTCATTGCGTAAAGCATACGATGTCCACCTGTAATGACCCACATTTTTCACGGTCGAATAATCAATTTATTTAATTATTTAAAATATCGATGTGGCAATATCGATGACCAAAATTAAATAATAAGGAATATTTAATTAAAATAATAATTAAATAATATATTTAAATTTCAGAATAGTCAAAAATAGTAGAATTCACAATACGATGTGAATTGGATCACATATAAGCTATAATTCAGTTTGGAGTTGAATTATATTAACGAATATAGTATATAAACGACAGTTGAACGTATAATTATATTATAATTAAAAACGAGCTCGAAATGGCGCTGCAGTTCGTAATTTGGCGATTTGAACTTCAACTGAATATACAGATGTCGTTTTAAATCGGATTTCCGTGAAACAAGAAACGTACGGAGCTGGTGAAGTATATTTTTCTAATGAAAGAGAAAAATTGGGATTTCGTCGTGTAGATTTTGATTTATATCCAAATCAAATTTTCAAATAGTCGCTATAGAATCGTCCATCGACCGTAACAGTTTATTTGATATAACTGCATATCGGTTTCGAATTTAGACGAGGTTCTTTTGAGGCATAGCGATAATTTAATTTTTAGAATTTTATTTTAATTTTTAATAAATTAAATAAGCAACTTTTTATTTGGAGTATTTTGCACCATGTAATCAACATTTTGAGCTTTCACAAAATGAGGTAATATACCGATATTATTATATTTTTGGGATCACGACACAATACTAGACTCAAGGATATTTTTTTTATCAGTCCGTAAACAAACGGAGTTTGGCGTAACGGGGTACACAACTTTACTAAATAAAATATATTTATATTTGATCCCTTTTTCCTATTTCAAAGGAGCGTGGCCTACTCTTGCCTTCCCATTTGATTCATGGTCCAGAGAACGACAGCAACTCACATATTCTTTTATAAAAGGGATTGGCTAAACCCTAAACTCGTTTCTCCGATTTAAAAACTCTTCAGCGCCGTCATTTTTATTTGAGAAAACTCCATCTGCCCATTTCAAAAAGCAAGATAAAAACAAAGTTAAATCCATAATTCACCACAACTACATATTCGAAGTTCAGAGATCATCCTCTTCGTTTCCATATAGCATTCTAAGGATCCGAACACCCTTTTTCTCGCAGCGGTAACGAACAGATCGACCTAGGGTTCGGGTTCGTTCGATTTTGGGGTATCATTGGGTGGAATAGAGTTTGAAATCGGGTTTAAGGGAGTGAATAGCTTGTGTTTGCCAAATCCGAATGGATTTGAAGTGGAAATTTGTCGATGTCATGTATTCCGATTTCCGCGTGAAGGCCGACCTGGGTCGTGAACGAGAAGGGTGAAATCGAGTTGTTGTAAATGGTGGTGGATGTGAAGAGCTTGAGAAGAGGAGTGAAAGGGTGGTATAGGTTTGAGATTCGGTGGAGTGATGGAGGCGTTGGAATGGAACAAAGGTGAAGAAGGGTGGACGGTATTTCCTGGAGATCGAATTTTTGGTACAGGGAAGATGAATACAGTAGCGGGTTTGGGTTTTGTTGGTGGGATGTTGGGCCAAGGTAAATGGTTAAAGCCCATGAGGAAATAAATGTTTAAGTTAATTCAATCTAAATTGTATTAACTTTTAAATATCATAATTATTGCATACGATGTCAGAATTAGATGAAACAAGATCCGTTTGGATCGTATGGATGACGGCTACGCACTGGAACTGACTGGGAGTGAATCCGAGCTCGTTACAATTTATAGAAAAATAAATTGTCCGTCTGAATCGAGCGATGGTTATCGATATTAACGATGATCCTCCAATGTGAGTAAAACTCACCAACTCTGAACAGTTATATTTTTATAACGTATTCTTAGAACTGATAATTATATGTTGATTGTTGTGTGTTGATTTGGTTGATTGAACTGCCAGTCAGTTAGTTGAATATATATATATATATATATATATATATATATATATATATATATATAAACAAACCGTTAAATATATATATTGATGTTGCTTATCAGAACATTTCATACTGAAATGAAGGTGATGTTAATTATATGGTTTAACATCTGTGATGCAGGGAAACAGGTTGGAGGGACCCAACTGGGTTCCTCAATATTTATAATACTGTTTTGTTTCATATATTGTAATATATGATATGATATATAATATGTTGTCGGTTATACGTGTTTGGACGATATTGGTCATCGTGATTTGATATGTTGAACACCATAACATACCGGAATGTGGAAAAAGGGAATTTTCAAAACGAATATTGAAAATAGATTATTTATAAAATCAAAGAAGATTTTATAAAAGGAATTATTTATATAGGGAATATTTATAAATAGAAATTTATTTATAAATGGATTATTTATAAATAGGAAATACTTAGGAATAAAACCGTATAGGGAATATTTGTAAACCATTTACAAATGAAATTGAATAGGGAATATTTGTAAACCATTTACAAATGAAATTGAATAGGGAATATTTGTAAACCATTTACAAATAGAATAAATAGGAAAGGAAATCATTTTTAAAGTGAAGAACCGTTACTAAAAGTAAATCTTTATAAATGAATAAACGTTATTAAAAGGAGTTAATCGAATATAGTTATTCGAATTAGAGATAATCAGTAGAGTTAAACAGTTAGAGTTAACCAGTTAGAGTTAAACAGTTAGAGTTAACTAGTTAGAGTTAAACAGTTAGAGTTAAACGTGCAGTAGAGTTAAAGGAGTTAATCAAATATAGTTTATTAAATTAGAGCTAATCGAATAATAGTTATTCTAATTAGAGTTAAAACAAACATAATTATTCAGGATGAGTTGCCATTTAGCACGACTGCTAGCGTAATTCGCAGGGCTGTAAATAGCCTACGGCGGTCGGATGTTTCCTGAGGGAATCAGGCGTAACCATTGTGATCGCTGCGATCTAGAGTTGAGTGAATGGAGTTAAAGAATATAGAGTTAAGAAAAATTAGAAACTGACAAGAGATTAATAAGTTGAATGGTTTCCTAAGTATCGATCTGATGTTGGTTTCGGCCTTCGGGGTTTATACTTAGGAAATTGTTCTCTTGTTAGTTTATAGTTAGAGTCTGATAGTTGTGGAAGAATAGTGATACGTAAATAAGCAATGGAAATGTTTTCCATTGTTAATAACATATATTTTCTAGACATAGAAAATAAGGAAAAGTGAATATATATGTATGTATGTATATATATATATATGTTCGATGATTGGATCGATATAATTTCCATC
Organism: Allium sativum; assembly: GCA_030737875.1. Taxonomy (NCBI): domain Eukaryota; kingdom Viridiplantae; phylum Streptophyta; class Magnoliopsida; order Asparagales; family Amaryllidaceae; genus Allium; species Allium sativum. The sequence goes on from CM060923.1 coordinate 158,027,411, forward strand.
CGGAAATAATATCGTTGTTTGCACACGAGTTTTTTTTGATAGTTAAATCACAGACTATCAATGTTTTGGCCATTTTACGTTGTTAATATGGAGAGACCGGTTGGATTATTCTCCGAAGAACCACTCCGTATTGGCATAAGCATGGCGAATCAAGTATGCTGAGTATATTGAAGACGGAGTAAAGTGCAAGGGTTGTTGTATAAATCTTAGACAACGGTTGCCTAAGATGGATATACTGAATAGTGCCTTTGGTTTGTCCAGTCCCAAGACAACTTGTATGGACGAATGTCTGACAGAGTATTCCTAACGAATCATATATGTTGATCTCTTCGACGTATTACGTTTAGTGGCGGAGGAATTCATTTCTCTTAGCTTCGTGCCCGTGATACCGTTAAGGAAATCGATAATGATTTGGCGGGTATGACGATGTGGTATTCCAAGTGAATGAAGGTATGATATGAAAAAGATAAGCGTAGCTTCTAGCCTCACATCCGGTAAATGACAGAAATCGGGCAGGCGACATGGCTAAGTCGGTCGCTACGAAGTAGGGTGTATAATCACCTATCTAGAGAATATTCATTTTCTTCTTTAATCTATCAATGTTGTCCCATATATATATATATATATATGGGAAATGGTTGCTGATCCCAACTGTTGGTGATATACATTCGATACACTCAAGCGAAATGAGTGGTCGGTCATGTGTGGCTGAGTAGCAAGATGTTCTTGTTGAACTCTAGTGTATCGTTCCTAGAGTACACTGATCCAAAGGTGGTTCCATACCTTGTCATAGTTGGAAATCCAATCATCCAATAAGCGCCTGCGGATTATGATTTTACATTATATATGTGGAACGTGAGATGCAAGTGTTCTGCTAGATTGATATCTATTTGTACTTAGACATTATTATAATATCAGAATGATATTGCTTTACAAAGTTGTTTGGATTTTCATAAGGGAAAAACCCGTTCCGTTTTCATGGCGTGGTCTTATGATATATCCGTTATTAAACCAAGTGTTAGGAGTTTTATTCACACCAGTCCCATGACTGACTCGGAGTTTATTTGTTTGTTTTCCCTAAACTTGGACGGAGGGAGGAGGAACGAGGCGGGGTAGCGTCGGATGGGAGGTGCAGCTCGAGGAGGAGGGGGCCAGACCTGCGATGGCGGTGGCGAATGAATCGCGATGAGGGATTTTGGGGGAACGGGTTTCGTGGCAGAGGAGGGAAGAAGAAGGCGGAGGATCGGAGGGGGGGCTGGAGGTGGGTGGCTTCATCGCGGCGGCGACAGATCATCGGGGAGGGGGCGATGCGGTGGCGGCGGCTCTCCCTGCCGTCGCCCTCTTCTTTCCATTTTTTTTTTTTTTGCTTCTGCAATGAATCGGGGGGGGGGTATAAAGGAGGAAAGAATTTTAATTTTATTATTTTATTTATTTATTTTAATTTCTAAAAAGGTTGACTTTTATTTTCGACCCCAAAACGAGGCCCACCGCCTGTCGTCCATAGCGTTTTACCCCCATTCCGAACCCAATGGGATATGTATCGCAAGCTGATTCTATCGTCTCGATAAGTTTCCGTTGAATTTACATTTAAATCGCTATATTGAATTTTTAACCGTACATTTCAAATTACCGGGGTCACATACTAACTCTAAAAATTCTCGAAAAATATTTTCTAGCTTCGTATTGACGATACGGTCCTAACAAAACTAGTTTCGTCGAATTCTGAGACCATTTGAAAAATGGCCAATTTCCAGTCGATTAAAATCAACTGAAACTGGTCAAACGCGTTTTCCTTTGCCACGCTCACATATTGATTCGAAAAATTATGAAATTTAAAACCTAGCAATAATTTGACATCACGGACCCAACAAAACTGGTTTCGTCGAGATCCGAGGTCGTTTGCAAAATGTCCATTTTTAAGGGCCTGAATTCCATAGCGACTATTCAGAAATTTCAACTGGACATATCTTTTGATTCCCGCTATGAAATTTTGATCTTTCGGATTCGTTGGAAAGATATCATCAATTAGATTCCACTATTTTTGGTTTCACTAAAATCCGGATTGTTTTGCACCTGGTACATTCAATTGAAGTTTGAAATCGAATTATCGAACTACCGCGCCATTTTCAAATCTATTTATAATTATATATAATTATTTATATTCTAACGACGACGTATATAATATATACGTCGAATTATATTCGAAATAAATTTCTCGTTGATATTATTTGAAATAATTCAATTTAAATATTCAAAATTCGCTAAAATTGCCGAAATAGAAATTTTAAACTGGCCCAGATTTTCGGGTTGTTACAACTGTACTAACACTAACTGCACCCCTACTGGTCACCCTAGAAATTTGATCCCTCTTGGCTAAATAGAATGATGATAGCCTCGTGTACTACTAGATGTACCCACTATCTTCCATGTTTGACTGTATATCTCTAGTTGCTATCATAGGTACCCAACGTGTACCTATCCCCACTAGACGTAACCCCTTAATAATGGTAATTCCACGTACTCCTAGCTGACGTCATAGGTGTCGTCTTCTCCTATCTCCACTAGGTATACCCCCTTAATAATTAATTAATAATGGTAGCTTCGTGTACCCCTAGATGACTACATAGGTGCCATCTGCTCCTATCTCCACTAGGTGTACCCACTACTCTGCCCCATTTGATCGGCTCCCAAACTCGTAGATACTCGTGTAGGTCCCACAGTGGGGTGTATCACTCCCCAATATGGCAACCTTATACCAAGCAAGGAATGCATGGCTTATACCTACACGATGCAACAACGTCTTACCTACTAGCCCGGGCTCGCGCATGCACATGACCCCGTTGGACTTGCGTTGCCACCGCTAACCCGTTTTGGCCTCTAACAATCAGGCCCAGTAGGCGTGTCCCGTCCTCGACTTGGGTCGAGCTCACAAAGATACTTAATGGGCTACTGGACTGAAAAGGGCCCCCATGCTTGACACAAGCTTCCACCTAGGCTTGGTCCCCTCTAGTACATACCACTTAACCCCCTTCATGTCCACTTACATGTTTTAAATTTGGTTAAGGGTTTCTATTAGTAATTCCACATGCCACCCAAGGCACCCACTTAACCCCTATGTCCCACTTACATATTTACTTTGGTTAAGTGTTACTAATCGTATTTTCTCATGCCACCCAAGGCACCCACTTAACCCCCATGTCCCACCACATGTTTTACTTTCTTTAAGTGTTTCTTAATTTATTACTATTGTAACCCCTGTAGGACCTCTCACATTAGACTGACATTTGTGGCTGCTGGATTTGCCGGGCGGGTCCGGGCAGTCTTACACCACAAACAAGCCTAACCTCGTGTCCATACAATTGTTACGCATTTAGTTTGGGCCTTTGACCTCTCACATTGGGCTACCATTTGTGGTTGTTGGATTTGCCGGGCGGATCCGGGCAGTCTTACACCACAAATGAGTCCAACCTCATGTCTTAGGCAATTAATTATACATAATTAATTTCCCCCAAATTTGAAGTACTTTCCCTATTCAAGTTATAAATCATTTCCATAATTTCTTTATGTCCATAATTGTTACCTTAATTGTATTTATCAATTTATGGTACATAAATTTATACCAATAATCACAAATTTACTATTTGCCTTTTTCTTAGGCATTTATGCCATTTACATAAATTACCAATAATCACAAATTTACTATTTGCTTTTTTCTATAGCATTTATGCCATTTTCATAAATTACCAATAATCACAAATTTATCTAATCTTACTTAATTTAATAATTATCTTATTAGGGAAATCGAACTCACAATGAAAGGATTTGAGAAGAAGATAGTTTTGTTCGTCGTTGTTTAAATCTTGATTTGCAATCCTAGGCCTCAAGAGCTATTCCAGCGGCATGGCGGCTAAGGGTCCAATTTTATTTAGGTTTTAGAATGAAGTTTGGTAGTGTTTATATAGAGGTTAGATTTATTTACAGCCATCAGATAATCCTAGGATCCACCTAGGGCTTAGAAACCAAGAAATGATGTCAACAGACCAACCAGAAATCGCCACCTAAGCCCCAAAACAGAAAATTTCGTCATAGACCATTCAGGGCCGACGGGACCAATTCCAAACCTCTTGAGTCGATACTGGGGTTGACCCAGCGGGTCTTGGGTCGACCCATAAAATAGGTCGGTTTGGTGTTTTGCCTTCCCGCTTCCGCTGTTTTGAAATTTTTTCTTAAATTTTAGGTTGAATTTTATTTTATTTTTATATACATATATATATATATATATATATATTTCTATCTTCCTAATTAACCATTTTCACACTAAACCACTTTTTGAACTGCGTTCACACTAAGCCATCTTTAAGCCATTCCCCTAAAACAAAAATATGGCGCTGGCAGGGATCGAACTCTGTACCCCTTGTATGCAAGTCACGTGTTCCAACCAAATGAGCTACTATGTCTTTTGCTTACAAACCTTAGAACAATGCTAAACATTATTCTTTAATTTGTTATTTTAATATTTTCAGAAAACACGGGGTGTTACAGTGTTAATCGAATATAGTTTATTAAATTAGAGTTAATCGAATATTAGTTATTCGAATTAGAGTTAAAATAGACATAGTTATTCAGGATGAGTTGCCATTTAGCACGACTGCTAGCGTAATTCGCAGGGCTGTAAATAGCCTACGGCGGTCGGATGTTTCCTGAGGGAATCAGGCGTAACCATTGTGATCGCTGCGATCTAGAGTTGAGCGAATGGAGTTAAAGAATATAGAGTTAAGCAAAATTAGAAACTGACCAGAGATTAATAAGTTGAATGGTTTCCTAAGTATCGATCTGATGTTGGTTTCGTCCTTCGGCATTTATACTTAGGAAGTTGTTCTATTGTTAGTTTGTAGTTAGAGTCTGATAGTTGTGGAAGAATAGTGATACGTAAAAAAGCAATGGAAATGTTTTCCAGTGTTAATAACATATATTTTCTAGACATAGAAAATAAGGAAATGTGAATATATATATGTGTGTGTGTGTATATATATGTGTTTGATGATTGGATCGATAAAATTTCCATCTGGAAATAATATCGTTGTTTGCACACGAGTTTTTCTTTGATAGTTAAATAACAGATTATCAATGTTTTGACCATTTTACGTTGTTAATATGGAGGGACCGGTTGGACTATTATCCGAAGAACCACTCCGTATTGGCATAAGCGTGGCGAATCAAGTATGCTGAATATATTGAAGATGGAGTAAAGTGCAAGGGCTGTTGCATAAATCTTAGACAACGATTGCCTAAGATGGATATACTGAATAGTGCCTTCGATTTATCCAGCCCCAGGACAACTTGTATGGACAAATGTCTGACAAAGTATTCCTAACGAATCATATATGTTGATCTCTTCAACGTATTACGTTTGGTGGCGGAGGAATTCGTTTCTCTTAGCTTCATACCCGGGATACCGTTAAGGAAATCAATAATGATTTGGTGGGTATGATGATGTGGTATTCCAAGTGAATGAAGGTATGATATGAAAAGGATAAGCGTAGCTTATAGCCTCACATCCGGTAAATGACATAAATCGGGAAGGCGGCATGGCTAAGTCGGTCGCTCCAAAGTAGGGTGTATAATCACCTATCTAGAGAATATTCATTTGCTTCTTTAATCTATCAATGCTGTCCCATATATATACGGGAAACGGTTGCTGATCCCAACCGTTGGTGATATACATTCGATACACTTAAGCAAAATGAGTGGTCGGTCATGTGTGGTTGAGAAGCAAGATGTTCTTGTTGAACTCCAGTGTATCATTCCTAGAGTACACTGATCCGAAGGTGGTTCCATACCTTGTCATAGTTGGAAATCCAATCATCCAATAAGCGCCTACGGATTATGATTTTACGCTATACATGTGGAACGTGAGATGAAAGCGTTTTGCTAGATTGATATCTATTTGTACTTAGACATTATTATAATATCAGAATGATATTTCTTTACAAAGTTGTTTGGATTTTCATAACGGAAAAACCCGTTCCGTTTTCATGGCGTGGTCTTATGATATATCCGTTATTAAACCAAGTGTTAGGAGTTTTATTCACACCAGTCCCATGACTGACTCGGAGTTTATTTGTTTGTTTTCCCTAAACTCTTGGGTGCCTAATTTTGTACGGGCAGTCAAGTAGTCGGGATTTCACAGATGCACTTGGAGAGCTTGGAGCAAGAGGCTTCAGGATTCTGTAGCTATTATTATTTCCGTTGTTGTTGTAAGTGTTGTGCTCTGAAATGTTATTGTATATATATATTGTTTGTATTTCAAAAGTTATGTTATATTTTATTCGTTCCGCTGTGAGATTCGTGTTTACTCTGATGATGATGTTCTTCTTCTTCTATTCTATAAGTTCTACCTTATCTATCTCACCCTCTAACTTCTTTCATTAACTATTCGGTGATTTTCGACTCTTGAATGTTCGATATGTGTTGTATATCGGATATCCAAAGTCGCTAAATTTCCGAGTCGTTACACCACCGCTTTAAATCACTAGACCCATCGAGGTAATGACAGAATTCGGCTTGTACAACTACTACTACCACCAAGCTTACCCCGTGGAGTCATAACTAAATCTTTGCAAATGACCTCACCTCATTGGTCTATAGCCCATTAGTCGTACCTAGGCCACTATGGCCCTAAATCCGTTCACGTACCTCCCACACATAGTGATCCAAAGTCATACACATCGATAACTCCTTAGCACACGACTCGCAGGAAAGCCCAACTCATGAAGTTAACTCGTTGGTTCCCAACTGGATCCTGAGTACAAACTTCCCACTTGGACTACCTTTATATCTCGGGTTTTGGCCTTCCTCGGATCGGTCTTCACTTCTCCTTACTTCGGATCGTTGTGCACTACTCACGCCAAGCCCTTCGGTTCGGTGTACTTCAGGTCATGGTGCCTCTTTGGTTCGTGAGCCCCCAGCTAGCTTCATCATTCTCCTCGGGTCCGATCGTGGTCAACCAATTGGGTTGGGTCGTGCTCATCAAGTGTTGGCTAGTTCGTGACAACCCATTGGGTTCGGGTCGTGCTCCAAGGCTCATGACATTGACTCGTGATGGGTGTGCTTCATAGCGGTTCGAGTCGTGCTTCCCTCATCGGAACGTGGAGGCATCAGTTCCTGGCTTCTGATGTGGTTCATGACCATGCAAGTGGGTCGGGTCGTGGAGAGCAGGGCGATCCGATCCGGTTCAGCCAATTTCCTGCACTTCTTTCCAGTGACTATTTTAAGTCATTCGATGGCGTTTTCGACTGTTCTAACTGTTCTTATCAATCACAAAGCATACCGTATAGTCGTAGTAACATGTATAAAAATCCACAAACTTCAAAACAACAATCATAGCATGTAAAATAGATCAAACCTACCCAAAAACCCATATTTTCCCTTAATCATGTTTAACAACAAATAATGATAGGATTAGCAAAACTTAACCAAACTAGCTAAATTTTATAACAGAGGTCTAAAATGATATTTCAGAATTTATAAATATTTTTCCAGAATTTATTTATGCATAAATTCGTTAATTAATACTAATCACCCTAATTAACTGTAATTAGTACAAAAACAATGCTAATCACTCACCTTGGCCAAAATTAAAACTTTCAGAACTGAAACTCCTCTGATATGGGCGAATAATGATGTCTAACAGCAGCTCTAATACTGATTTGGAGCTATCTCTCCTTAATTTGATGTAGTTTAAGCCAAAACTTGATTAAGAAGTGATTAGGGGTGTTTTTAGATGTTGAAGGCCATTGTTAGGGTTAGCTAAGATATTTGTGGCGATTGGGAAATGGCTAAAACTGAAATTACTAACCCTAACAGCCCTTAAATTCCCCAAATCCCGAAATCCCCTAACGGGCCTAGTTGCTAACTACCCAATTAAGCCCGTTCAAGCTGTTTTAACCCTCTAAACCTTAATTCAGCCTTATCTCCCAAACGGTAAATCCGTTCGGCTAATGTGACCACTCTACGGAAAGAGAAACCATCATTCGGAGCTAATGGAAGTGGTTTCAGGTCAAAACTCCATACCAATCAAAAGTTATGGACGAAACAAAGTCAACTAGGGGTGAAATGGTCATTTAAAAATTGGCAAAAATCATGAACATGGGAAATGACCCCACTAGTCGTCCCCCCAAAAGTACATGACCATACTACCTACCAAGAAAAGGAAATAAATATTCTACGATCCTCTGATGCGTAGAATGTGGGTCGTTACATTCTCCCCCCCCCCCTTTTAGGAAATTTCGTCCTCGAAATTCCTTACCCAAAACATACAAAGCTGCCCCGCATGCCTATCAATCATTCATAATAATCAAACATGCAAAACAAATAAAACAAAACCTATCCTAGCATGCGGAATAACTAAATCACAATTAAAATCTTATCAAGCAAAGTGTTCTGGATACTTCTTCCTTATGTCCTCCTCTGTTTCCCAAGTACAGTCTCCCTCATTCTCACCCCACTGGACTTTGACTAGTTTCACCGCCTTCCTTCGAAGCTGCTTCATATCGTTCCCAACGATACGCATAGGCCTGCGGCTCCCAACCGCCTCAGGTTCAACCTCGATACCGTCCAACTGATCAGGTGAAATAGCCACATTAGGGTCGTGCACAAACTTCCTTAACTGGGAAACATGAAATACATTATGAACTCATGCCATCTTGTCTGGTTATCCAACCTTATATGCTAAACTTCCAACTTGTTCGAGAACTGGAAATGGACCAACAAATCTTGGTGTCAACTTCCCTCTTCTACCAAAATGAATCACCTTCTTCAATGGAGAAATCTTGACGAATACCAAATCCCCAACTGAGAACTTCAAATCTCTCCGTCTCTTATCAGCGTAACTCTTCTGCCTATCTTGGGCAGCCTTCATTCGTTGTCGAATCACCTTTATCTTGTCCGACGTTTCTCTTATTACATCTGGTCCAAGCACAAATTTCTCGTCGGTTTCCAATCAACATGATGGTGAATTACACGGTCTTTCATACAAAGCTTCAAATGGAGCCATACCAATACAGGATTGATAACTATTATTATAGGCAAACTCTACTGGATGTAAATGATCATCCCATGATCCTCCAAAATCCAATATACAAGCTCGCAAAAGATCCTCTAACACTCGATTCACCCTCTCTGTCTGTCTGTCGGTTTGAGGAAGATATGATGTGCTGAGATATAACTCCGATCCTAACGCCTCTTGTAAGCTCTTCCAAAATCCACTAGTAAACAATGGATCTCGGTCACTCACAATGCTTTTAGGTACTCCATGAAATCTCACTACCCATTTCATGTATAGTTCTGCTAACTTAGTTGCCGTTCTATTTGACTTGACTAGTATAAACCTTGCATTCTTGGTCAAGCGATCCACGATAACCCAAATACTATCATGGCCCAATCTAGTCCTTGGTAATCCGTTAATGAAATCCATTGAAACTTACTCCCATTTCCATTCGGGAATTTCTAACGGTTGTAACAAACCACTAGGTTTCTTTTGCTCGGCTTTGACTAGCTGACAATTCATGCACTTGGATATAAATTTCCCAACATCCCTCTTCATCCCTTCCCAGTAGTAAGTCAGCTTCATGTCTCGATACATCTTGTTACCACCAGGATGTATAGTTAGTTTCGAGTGATGACATTCTCTAAGCACTTCATCTCTCAATCCATTTGTGTTGGGCACAACTAGTCTTCCATTCTTTCTAAGCCATCCATCTCGATCATGCTCATACTTGTTCATCTCCTTACCGTCGATATTTGCTTCTAACTTGGAGATGACTCCCAATTGATTAGGATCGCTCCTCTGACTGGAACCAATCCGCTCGATCAAAGTGGGTATGGCCGTCAAACCTGCTAACATCTCTGGATCCAATTCGCACTTTGGTCTGAAGTCGTATCCTGCGATATATTCCAATTGCTTCCATTCCAGAAACATAGCCCCTAAACTGGCATGTCTCCTACTCAAGGCATCAGCTACAGCATTGCCCTTTCCTGGCGTATATGCGATATAAAAATCATATGATGCCAGGAACTCTAACCATCTTTGCTGACGAAGATTCAAATCCTTTTGAGTGAAAAGATACTTTAATGACTTATGATCGGTAAACAACTCAAACCTTTCTCCCAAGAGATAATGTCTTCATATCTTCAATGCGAATACGATTGCTGCCAATTCTAAATCATAGGTAGGATATCTTCTTTCGTGCGGTTTCAGTTGCCGACTAGCATATGCTACCACCCTACCTCCTTGCATTAATACAGCACCTAATACGGTACCACATGCATCCGTGTATACCGTCATTTCTTCATTCCCTCTTGGAATGATTAACACTGGCGCACACGTCAACTTTTCCTTTAGACCCCGAAATGCCTTCTTGCACCTTTCGTCCCAGACGAAAGCTTGATTCTTCTTGGTCAACTGAGTCAACGGTGCTGCTATCTTGGAAAAATCTTGGATAAACTTACGATAATATCCAGCTAATCCCAAGAAACTTCTTACATCTGTCGCATTCTTGGGCGTAGACCAATCTTGTACCGTAGCCACTTTCGCAGGATCCACGGCGATCCCATTTTCTGAGACAACTTGGCCCAAGAACCTCACTTCCCTCCTCCAAAAGTGACATTTCGAGAACTTTGCTTTCAATTGGTGTTTTCTCAACACCTCCATCACTATCCTCAAATGTTCCTTGTGTTCTTCTTCTGTCCTCGAATAAACTAATATATCGTCCACGAACACAAGGACAAACTTATTCAATTGATCCCTGAATACCCTATTCATAAGATCCACAAAATATGCTGGTGCATTGGTTAACCCGAATGGCATAACCAACCACTCATAAAACCCAGACGGCGGCCGAAAGGCCGTTTTGTCTATGCTCTCAGCTGCCACTCTGAGCTGATGAAATCCTGTCGCGAGGTCCAACTAGGAGAACACTCTCGCTCCTTCCAGTTGATCAAACAAATCATCTATCCACGGTAGAGGATACTTATTCTTCTTCGTCACCTTATTCAACTCGCGATAATCCATACACAATCGAAGGGAATCATCTGCCTTGGTAGCAAACACAACGGGTGCTCCCCACTCGGAGACACTTCTTCGAGTAAATCCCTTCTTCAAAAGATCGCTGACTTGCACCCCGAGCTCTCGCTGCTCCCTTGGTTCCATACGACGAAGTGGCATCACTATGGGTCTGGCATCTTTCACTAAATCAATACGAAACTCAATCTCTCAGTGTGGTGGAAGCCCGGTCACTTCCCCGAAGATGTCCGGATACTGGCCAACCATGGGCACATCTGACAACTTATCATGCGGAATGTCGAGGGAATTTAGAAAACTAGCCATTACCCCATCACTAGGTAGACCACCAAACACTACCCTCCGCCCATCGTCCTCTCTAACTGTCACCAAAAAGCCCTCACAGTCTACCACCACCCCGTATCTTTGGAGCCAATCGACTCCCAAAATAATGCCAAACCCAGTAAAGCCCAAAACAAAGCAATCACAAACAAACATGCATCCATGACTCGATAAGAGCACATTACGACAAATCATGCTAAGGCTAGTCGAACCACTGATCGGGTTCGTCACTAATAAAGGTCTATCGACTATCTCGGGTTCCAATCCCAACCTATCTACCAGGTCACTAGATATGAAGGAACTGGAAGCTCCGGTATCAAACAAAACTCTAACATGAACGTCATAAAAAGAAAGCATACCTTGGATAACAACATTCTTTCCCTTCTCCGCCGCAGTTGGGGCATCCGACGAAGAAGGAACAACACTGATAGCATATGCTTTCACAATCTGCTTCTCTTTAGGGGGTTGCGGACACTTATCCTTATGATGTCCCACTTGGCTGTAGTTAAAGCACTTCATATCCGCTGGCTTGGCCCGACACTCTTTGGCATAGTGGCCCTTCTTACCAGTGCTGAAGCACTCAACATCTTTCTTGTTCTTTTTCTTTTGGCCATCCTTGGTCCGATTCTGCTTTCTCTTATTCTGAGAACCATTCTTGCCTCCACCGCTTACTTGCGGCTTTGGCTCCTCCGCTGATGTAACCTAAGTCTTTGACTTAGGGTAAAGACTCTCCGATCTCAAAGCTTTCCCAACAATCGATTCAAAGGTCTCATCAATATGGTTAATAAGCCTTTCCCCCAGGTATCCATCCAGTCCAGTTATGAACTCTCGTTCTTCTTCTCGGCAGTATCAATCAAAGATAATCCATATTTTGACAGAGTATCGAACTCAGTAACATACTTTGAAACTGCCCTTCCGTTATGCTTAAGCTCCAGAAACTTTCTAAACAATTCCGACTTCTGAGCAGCTGGGATAAACTTTCGCTAAAGCGAGCCTTAAACTGATCCTATGTAATCTGATCTTCTGGAGTTGCTGCCTTGATAGCATTCCACCAATTCATTGCCCGTCCTTGCAGTTGACCGTATGATAGCTTCCTCTTCATCGCATCCTCGATACCCAAGTCTTCGAAGATATGGTCATAGCTATCCAACCGATCCTGAACATCCGTAGCCGACTCCGTTCCGTGGAACGGCTTCCCACCAAGACTAGTGTAATCCTTGTTAAGCTTGGCGAAATCGGCCCTAGGCGCTTGCACTACTGGACCACCACCATCATTAACAGCATTAGGAGCTGCTCTCTGAACATCTCTAAGCATATCCCTCATAAAGTTGGTGAACATCATCCTCATGTCCGGGTCATTCCTATTGTTAGCCCTTGGATCCGTGTTCCTTAAGTTTCGACTCATCTTCTTATCTGTAAAGAAAACGATTAATCATCTCCATAGTGGTGCTAGTGCACTACGTCTTCATCCTTAGCTATACTAATAGTATATATATGTAGCTTTTGAAAACCAAAATAATAAAAAATACGCGCCCTCATATACGTATAATATCTCTCCCTAATGACTTCCCTAGGTTAACTACGCAACTGCGCTCTGATACGAAATGTGACGGCTCGCCCCGTACTAGCCAACATTTCCTCCGAAGGTGCGCTGTACACATGTCCAAACTAGCACAGGGCGGTCGTCAGAAGGAAAGAAAGGAGATGAAGAACTAATCACAGAACCAGTAGAATGTCTCACAGCGCATGGAATAAAATATAATAGCAATATACTTGACATAAAACAGGCAAGACAGTGCATAAGCTGAAACTAAAACCATCGTCAACATAGCAGCGGAAATCCAAATACTGCTTATAATCCACATCATCATTATTATTACAACATTAAAACTGTCTCTAAAGCAAAGAAAGAAAAGGTACACTAATAATGCCCAAAGTAGTGACCAGCAGCGACACAGGGAGAATATCTATATATACCATACGTGGGAGCCTCCTGCTTGTCTCCCGTACAGCTACTCGTGCACACCACCTAACCTGTCTCTAGTCTGCTCGTGTGAGCACCCAGAGTAATAAGAAGAGACATAAAACTCTGGGTCAGACAAAAGTCTGGTATGAGCGATAAGCAGCAAAACAGAACAATAACAGGTATACTAAACCATACCTGAACCTGGACCTGCAACCAAAGAGTTAGCCTTACATACCGTACAGTACTCTAAGGTGCCAATAAACACATAGTGTAAAGAATACGGGGGAGGGGTGTGCATGTCATAGTGATGGCAAACAAATCAAACATAGCAACCATCCTCACAACTCTCACTCAGTGCGTAAAGCAAACGATGTCCACCGCTTTAAATCACTAGACCCATCGAGGTAATGACAGAGTTCGGCTTGTCCAACTACTGCTACCACCAAGCTTACCCCGTGGAGTCATGACTAAATCTTTGCAAATGACCCCACCTCATTGGTCTATAGCCCATTAGTCGTACCTAGGCCACTATGGCCCTGAATCCGTTAACGTACCTCCCATACATAGTGATCCAAAGTCATAAACATCGACAACTCCTTAGCACACGTCCCGCAGCAAAGCCCAACTCATGAAGTTAACTCGTTGGTTCCCAACTGGATCCTGAGTACAAATTTCCCATTTGGACTACCTTTGCATCTCGGGTTTTGGCCTTCCTCGGATCGGTCTTCACTTCTCCTTGCTTCGGATCGTGGTGCACTACTCACGCCAGGCCCTTCAGTTCAGTTCGATGTACTTCAGGTTGTGGTGCCTCTTTGGTTCGTGAGCCCCCGTCTGGCTTCATCATTCTCCTCAGGTCCGATCGTGGTTACCCAATTGGGTCGGGTCGTGCTCATTAAGTGCTGGCTAGTTCGTGACAACCCATTGGGTTCGGGTCGTGCTCCAAGTCTCATGCTATTGACTCGTGATGGGTGTGCTTCATAGCGGTTCGGGTCGCGCTTCCCTCATCGGTTCGTGGAGGCATCAGTTCGTGGCTTTTGAAGTGGTTCGTGACCATGCAAGTGGGTCGGGTCGTGGAGAGCAGGGCGATCCGATCCGGTTCAGCCAATTTCCTGCACTTCTTTCCAGTGAATGTTTTACGCCATTCGACGGCATTTTCGACCGTTCTAACTGTTCTTATCAATCACAAAGCATACCATACAGTCATAGCAACATGTATAAACATCCACAAACATCAAAACAACAATCATAGCATGTAAAATAGATCAAACCTACCCAAAAACCCATATTTCCCGTTAATCATGTTTAACAGCAAATAATGATAGGATTAGCAAAACTTAACAAAACCAGCCAAATTTTATAACAGAGGTCTAAAATGATATTTCAGAATTTATAAATATTTTTCCAGAATTTATTTATGCATAAATTCACTAATTAACACTAATCACCCTAATTAACTGTAATTAGTACAAAAACAATGCTAATCACTCACCTTGGCCAAAATTAAAACTTTCAGAACTGAAACTCCTCTGATTTGGGCGAATACTGATGTCTAACAGCAGCTCTTTACTGATTTGGAGCTATCTCTCCTTGATTTGATGTAGTTTAAGCCAAAACTTGATTAAGAAGTGATTAGGGGTGTTTTTAGATGTTGGAGGCCATTGTTAGGGTTTTCTAAGATGTTTGCGGCGGTTGGAAAATGGCTAAAACCGAAATTACTAACCCTAAAAGCCCTTAAATACCCCAAATCCCAAAATCCCCCAACGGGCCTAGCTGCTAACTACCCAATTAAGCCCGGTTAAGCTGTTTTAACCCTCTAAACCTTAATTCAGCCATATCTCCCAAACAGTAAATCCGTTCGGCTAATGTGACCACTATACGAAAAGAGAAACCATCATCCGGAGCTAATGAAAGTGGTTTCAGGTCAAAACTCCTTACCAATCAAAAGTTATGGACGAAACAAATTCAACTAGGGGTGAAATGGTCGTTTAAAAATTGGCAAAAATCATGAACATGGGAAATGACCCCACTAGTCGTCCCCCTAAAAGTACATGACCATACGACCTACCAAGAAAAAGAAATATATATTCTACGATCCTCCGATGCGTAGAATCCGGGTCGTTACAGCTATGACTGCCTTTTGACCGTGAACCACCCACACATGCATGCCTCCTATTGCACAAGCTCAAACTCCGCATGCCCCTTGCACATTGAGCCCCAACTACCAATCTGCTACCATTTATTATTCCACCGCATGTTACATTTTAACTTCACATTTCTTCACACACAATTGCCAGCAAGACAGAGAAAAGGGTGACCAAAAAAATTGAGTGGAAGGGTTTCTATGTTGTTGTTTTCATGTGGAAATGAACAGGACAACAGAAAAAAAATGATCGTGTTGCCTGGAAAACATGAATGCCACAATGCGTGTATATGCGATATATATATATATATATATATATATATGCTTTTTAGTGAGGTATAGTTTTTTTTTCAAAGCCATGCTAGTTTTGATTTTATTTATGGAAATGGCGAATTTTCAGAAGAAGAAAAATGATAAATCGTGTATTTATAGAACATAAGGCTTGGCACCCACGTAATAGGAAAGCAGGGTAGTTTATATTCCCAAAAAAATAGTAGGCTGAGATGGTTGGTCTACATTGTACTAGGTATATATATATAGTGTATATATATAGTCTAGGATATATTTTCAACCATAGCCCGTGTCCTTATTTAGTATAGATTAGCCAATTGGTCCATTGTAGTTTGCAGTTGGAAAGTATAGGGGTGATATATATAAATATATAAATATAATAGGGTACTTAGTAGTTAAGGAAGAGGTACATGGATGTTATATAGCTACTTGAACTAGGTACAGGCAGTGCTTTCTACTAAATTTTTAGGTAGCTTAAGTTCCCCAAAATATAAGCTGTATTCTCGCATGAAAAGTAGGCACATTCTGGATTATAGGGTATATATTTGAATTCCCTTGGGCATGAAGTATTAGTAGGTCTGTAATAGTTTTGAATTAGGGTAGGGGAAAGGCAGTAAAAAAAGACATTCAACAACATAAGTTGCATTTTCATCTATCCCTGTTTTAACACAATGATGTGAAACGTGACGTGCACGACTTGTTTCCAAAGGTGTAATGTGTAACTTATCAAAAGGTATGGAAGTAAATACCACCCTAGAGATTAGAGTATTTCAAACGGTTCGTGTTATAGAGATATGTTCAAATGAGATATTGTAAAATTCCATCTCTGAACGATTTGTTAAAGACAAAAATAAAATATCATTGTGTCAAGCGATGTGTCATGACTCCAAAAATATAACAAAATAAACAAATTAGCTTATTTTTGTGATATTCCAAAACGCCGATATAGGGTGCAAAATACGTTAAATGAAAAGTTACTTATTTTCCAAATTAAAAATTACAGAAAAATTCTATAAATTAAACTGAAAATACGTCTTAAAAAACTTATCCAAATTCGAAATCAGTGAATTATTATATTTAATAAGTCGTTATGGTTCATAAACGATTTCATAGTGACATTTTGAAATTTCATTTGGACATAACTTGCAAATTATAAGATGAAATCTTGATTTTTCACCTCCATTAGAAAAATATAATCTAATAGATTCAAACGTTACTTGTTTCAAAGAAATCCAACTTATAACGAATCCTGTACATTCATTTAAAGTTCAAAATTCAACATTACGAACTACCACGACATTATGGGCTCGTTTATAATTATATTATAAATTATAAGTTCGGACGTCATTTAAATAATATATTTGTTATTATAATTCGAATATAAACTCAATTAGATTCTTACACTGCCAAATTCACACAACATTGCCAATTCAACTATTTTCGACCATTTTAGAAATTAAATTTATTATTCCACTATATTGTTAGTTAAATAATCAAAATTATTTAAATTCAGACTATTTTAATTACCAAACCATTTATTTAGATAATTAAATGAATTAATTATTCTGGCGTTAAAAATACGGGACATTACATTCCTTTCCACTTAAAAGAATTTCGTCCTCGAAATTACTACGGTAGGAAAATGCTACAATCCATATTATCTAGGTAAAAAATATTTTATTTTACTTCTCAGTTTCAGTTTTAACTGAACTAATTTAACTAAAATACTAAACTTATTCCTACTAATGAAAATTTTCAAAAATTCTGAAAATTTCTAACATAATAAATTTTCAAAAAATTTCACCAGCGTCTCCTTTGCACAGCTCAATCGGTACATCTATAACTTGTCTCCCTAGGACTTCTCCAATCCAAAAGAAAATCAAACAGCCAATCAGCTTGCCAAATAGGCTCATAAATCTCAACTCATAATATAAACTCGTACCTTTTTGTCAGACTTCCAACTCTATCTCTTCCAGTTGCTTTCACTTCAACCCATAGAAATGTATTCCCAATTGATATCCAATAAATTTATTATCAATTCCAATCTTTGCTTATATCAAACCAAATTAAATTTCAAACTCCAATCTCAATTTCAACTCTTAACTCATCAATTCAATAACGTTCTAGGTTATCTCTAATCCTGACACGACCTAAACTTCCCCGTAAAGGAAAGCCCGGATTAAGTTGAGGACAGACGAATCAGAACATAAACGGAAGAACATTTCATTGCTTATTACAACAATTACATCAGAGTACAAGAATATAACAGAGTATGAATAAATATTATACATTTGAGAAATATCAGAAATTTAAATTGTAAAGCAGCGGAAAAATCATACATAGCACAATTGTAATAAATACACGGATACAGAGTTTTCTATATATAGCTCCAGCTGTAAACCAGGATCCTATGAGAATAAATCTACAAAACTAGAACTACTAGCTGCCCGTGTGGAAAATAAGGGCACCCAGAGTTTAGATTAAAACAACAAACTCCAGGTCAGTCATGTGACTGGTGTGATAACTAAAACAGTTATAAATTGGATTTTAAAGTATGGTAAATCAAGGGACCACGCCGCATAACACGGAGCGGGTTTAACCCCAAGAATACCAGTGCATAAACAAACAGCGCCATGCTAAACAAGAAAACTGAAGTTATTGTAAGACCCAAGTCCCATCACACAATGCAACGCAAGCCAGGGGATAGGGTTTTCCCTTATAATAGCCAAACATGCTTGGTACGTTTAAAACAAATCATTTGATACTATTATAAGTGCATAGTGTCTAAAATAAATTCAAATATAAATGTATCAATCATAGACGACATGGGTACCATATATCATGTCGCCAACACTAGGCTCTACAATCAAAATCGAAATGTCACGTATTGGAAATTGGATTTTCGTCATGAGTCGAGGCGAGGGATCGTCCTCACCATTTTCGAGACACTCTAGCAAATGCCTCAGGATTCCTCACAAGGAACCCTGGAACCTCCAAGGCCGGTCCTCCCTTACGTTTGAGGATTGGTAATTCCTAAACACACGTTTCCCGGTCCTACCAGACCTATCCATCGGTTCAATAGTAACCGATATATCCGAGATGCCTCGCATTCCAACAACGACATAGGTAAAAAAAATGTTAGGGCTTGTAAAACGCTGACACCACCCATAGCTAGAAAGAAACGTCATGTCCTTCTTGGGTCCTTATCCCGTTTTTGACTCATACCGAGGTGTGAGGCTCGCAAATTAACGCTATACACAAAGCGGCGCTATATTAAAGCTATGCTTTGATCATCAACCACAAGACTTTGCTTTTCAACAAAAGCCTAGATCCATGCATCTCAGCATGCCACATTGTCAATCCATACTGTACCACTGATTTCCACCAATATATAATCTCTAAGCTCGTACGTCTCAGAGAAGGGTGTTAAGCAAGAGAATAAATTCTCCGCCAGCAAACATATATTTATTTAGCAGAGATCAACGAATACAATATAAAGGAATACAACGTCATACACACCATCCATTTACAAGTCCGTTCTGGGTCAGAACGAAACCAAAGGCACCTTATTCCTCGTCCCATATGTCCAATACAGGAGAGAGGTCCTCGCATATCCGTCGATCTCCAAGTACGTCTGGACGATCACCACTTATTACCTCCTCTTGGGTGTACAGCCCAATCAAGACATCAGTAATCATCCAAACGATGTGAAGACCTTCAGTCTTCAACCACCGTCTTCATCGTCGACATATCGTCGAATCGTTACCCAGAATGGGTATAAACCCGGCCTTTCTGAATAACTCGTGTATATTATAAACAAGTGATATAAACATACAACATACGCCTCATTCCAATCCAGAATATTCTTTTATTTAAATATTCACATCTTTAGGGATAGGTTCCCATTAATTTTATCAAAGATAAATTCTTTAAAATTTATTCTTTAATCTTCCTTTGGATATCAGTTCAAACCATATTAAGGTTCTTCCAAACTAGTCGGGATTAGAGAACCATACCTAAGTAATCATTTATTTTGTTTCCCAATCCCAACCGATTCATCCCATGGAGAAAACTGGTGATACTCCATATTTAACACCACTGTGTTATCGGTAAATATTAATTACCATTTCACATTTAAATCTAATTAAAGACTTAACTATCGCTTGGACCAAAACTGGTGATACTCCATTCTCGATCATTTTCTCAAATTTGATAATTCAAAATTATCACATTCACTTTTTAATCTAATTAAAGATTCATTAAAACTCCACTTGGTTTTAATCTTCCCAAAAATCAATATTAATAATTATTTAACTTTGGGAAATCAAACATGTCGCATTGATAATCCACACCGTACTATTGATTTCTGCCGATATATAAACTCTAAGCTTGTACATCTTAGAGAAGGGTGTTAAGCAAGAGAATAAATTATCCGCCACCAAACAGATATATATTTAGCAGAGACCAACCATATAGTTCGAAATACAATGCTACACATGTACTCCTGTATTTAACTGGGTTAAAGTACCAATGTCATTTAAAACACAGTTCACGATAAACCCAAAATCACATTCCAGTAATTATGGAATCTTCACGGAGAATAGATCAATATATAATCGACATCTGTTTCCGTATCCGACTAATAATATAAATGGAATAACAACAAAGCATTTTAAATTCCATATATATTAACAGTCTTCCTCCACAGAAGCTCACTTCGATTATTATCGAATCGAAATCCATTCCATTCCAATCAAGTATTAATTAATTGCGAAACTTGTCTTTGGAAAATTTCCGTTCAATCTTACTAAAAGATTTATAAATTCCAAATCACATTGCACTGTAAATCGGGTTAAAGAACGAATGTCGTTAAAAACACAGTTCACAATAAACCCAATTCACATTCTATTTCAATTCCAGTTAACTAATTGGAAACTCTTCTTTAAATCTCAATTAAAAGATTTATTCTTTTCACAAGGGGTTTAAGAACAGTGTTATTGAAGACACCATTCACGACAAACCCAAAATCCAATTCAATTCAATTTCAATTAAATATTAATTAATTGGTAAACTTCATTAAATCTTGATTAAAAGATTTAATCTTTTCTCAACTGGGTTTAAGAACAGTGTTAATGAAGTCACCGTTCACGACAAACCCAATATCCGATTCGATATTAAATATAAGGCTCTGAATAGAAATTATATCGGCTTATATTCAATATCGAATTCTGAAACTAACAAATATCGTATTGGAAATAACGATATATATATATATATATCTTCCAAACTTCCATAACAATATCCGTATAATCACGGAATCCAATATTGAAATATTCCGAAGATAATTTCGATTCAAATCCATTCCAATTCATATATTGGAAATTCTGGTTATTTTAAAACTCATTCTCAATCCATTTTATTTATTTAAAAATAATTGGATTAATTTTTTTTGGCAAGGTCAGCCGGTTTTTATAATGTTCCGTAACACTCTTTTATTATGACTAATAATAAAAATTACAAATAAGTACAGGTGACTGTAGTTGGCAGCCAGCCAATTCGGTTTTTAAGGTGATCCGTCCACCGCTAACGGAGTTTATAGTGTTCCGTCCACTTTACCTAATCAGGCTTATAGCACTGAAGCTAGTTAATTTGCTAGACTACAAAAATTACATCTCCGCGCAGGGAGCATTTACATACTGAAAAACCAGTACATTACATGATTACATATCCTTAACAAGTGCTGTAAACAGCATCACGTGCTAAACACAAGCCACCATGAGGACAAGAATCAGCTGATTACATGAGTGAAGAGACCTTGCATTGAGCCACACATAAAGCACGACAACCAAATAGTTACATGGTTTACTGCTGCAGTAAAGATGTTGACTTGACAAAACAATTGCAACAGGAAATTACAGCAACTCAAACCATACCGCCAAGAGGACAGTACGAATAAATGAGCAGGATACATGACTTGTCCGAAGAAGTTTCATCTCAGCTCAGAGACAAGGCGGACGTGGTCTTACCCATCACCTTAAGAGCTTCCATATGCAGTAGTTAGGAAGTCACCTAACCATCTCTCAAAAGGCCAATTCTGGTTACACCGTGAGTAAAGATGGTAGAACAACAAAATAAGGCAGCATCGACGAGAGCAAAGCTTCACCTATGAAGCTGCTTATTAAGTTGAACCAAGTGAAGTTGAAGGCTCACAGTATATCCAAAAATGAACCAAGAAAATTATGGAACGCAAAGCCTACAAACACCAAAAGATACTACGTCAATCCACACCAGAAACATCACAAGCAACAGATCTAAACCCACAAGTCGAAAACCATTACTACAAAAACAAAACAAACACGTAAGGAACCAACATAACCATCTAACCCATCTCATAGCTAAACATTCCAGATATAGCTCACTGAGAAGAGGCACAGCACCGCAATTTAAGTCCTCGATTAGTTGATTAACAGTCTCATGTGAGGACAATCGCACCTCAGCAGTTAACAGAACAAGATAGCATACCAAAATAGGTAGATGGCATGTCCCAAATCCATCACAGTAGATGAATATTTGAAGCAGCAACGGCCACACCACGCTGGACCAAACATTCAATGCTTCAGCAAGTCGAAACCAAACTGTAAACAATTTAGCCACCACACCAAGGCACAGAATGGTTGCCTGCGACGAACTAGTAGGAAGGAAGCAGAAACTCCTAGCGGAAAAGGAGGCGCGCAAGCATAAAAACTTTAGATCTGGAAGAGAGAAATAGGGTACAATGAGCCTCATACGCACAGCGAAAATAGGGATTAGAGGAGATTGAGCGTGAGGAAAAGAGAATTTGAAGGAGGAGTGAAGTACTGAAGAACGCGGTGGAGTTAGAAGAGAGATGAAAAAAAGGAAATTTTATCCCTTTCGCCATTAACAGGAGGTCACAGACCGAAAGTTTTTTGATACAAAATAATTGGATTATTGTTCTAGTTATAAACTAGTTCATTTCGATAAAAATATATTTTTATCTTTTCAAATATGGAATTTTTCATCCTAATTCTTTCTAAATCATTTATTATGATTTTACACAAATTATTCATATTTTTAATAAATTTATCAAGGCCCATACAGTCGATTTCCATAAACGATCATCGAACTGCACTTACAGCGACCTTTTCCCAATTTGATTTGGACATTATTCCAAATCCAACCGTTGGATTTCAATCTTTTATATTCATTGGAAAGCTCTTTTCGATACAAACCCAACGGTTCCGGTTTTACGAGAATCCGACGGTCAGATCTCCCGTAACGTCAATTCGAAGTCAATGGTCGAAATTTGAGAACGGTCGTGGCGCGGCACGTTCTATTCAGGCCATATAATATAATATATATATATATATATGTATTATATATAATTTATCGATTTTCATTTAAAACGTATTTTTTAAATCATTTTAAATTCGTTTTGAAAACGATTTCAACTTCATATTCAATTTTAAATCAAAATTGAATATTCCATATTGTTAATGTATAAATGATAATATTTTCAAAACATTATATTTTGAATCACTTCCATTCGATATCCATTATAAAAATGAATAAAATCGATATAAATATCGTTCGCGTCGAAATGGCGCATATCTAATCAACACGGCTTTATATATTTAAATATATTCATGTCCATCCAAAATCGGACCTCAAAATCAGATTTTAATCCTTTACAAAATATTATTTTAAAATATTTGTTATTTTAAAATATTCGTCATTTTAAAATATTCTTCAATTCTGAATTGGAATCAGACACAACCAATTACCATATAATGTGATTTATATGGATTTTCATACAACACATGAGCATAACAATAACGATAAACAATCAACCATCAACCAGAGTGCATTCTACACTGTATAAGCATTAAATATAAATAATTAACACTAACACAGTCTGTCAACCAATCGATCGACATACAACTAAACAATTGGGATTAGTGTACGTCTAATATCATCCCAACACCCATGTGGGGTTTCAATCAACAAACACAGATTTTTATTTGTGCAGTTGGGCGTTGTGTAAAATTTATCGCCCCAATCAATATCAGTCAAATGTGTGTACATAAAAAAATCGTTCGATTTGTAAATGAATATTTATTTTATTCATATACATGTTAAAAATTATATTTTTAACGATAAAATATTTTATTCAACATATGAATATTCTATTCATTTCATTTATATAATAAAAATGATATTTTTATTCTTCTAACATATTTTAGAAAATTTTGGCAGCATAACGACACGATACTAGAACCGGGATAAGGTCTAGCCTTATCCCTCGCCTAATAATGGCTCGCGCCATACACAAACCAAATTCAATCAATTCCATATTCACACCACAAACCAAATTCAAACAAATACATCAATCAACACAAACAACCAAACAAGTCGTCCATGGTCTGTGGACGACGAGGAGCAGTTCATATATGCAGTTATAAAATAAATAACTGTACAAGAAGTTATAGTGAGGAGTTCTCACCTTGATTTTATTCCAACACGTTTTCTGACATTCTGGATTGTTATTCTGATCCCGGACTTTGCAAATGAGCTTAAATCTTCATTCCATTCTTTTTCCTAGCGTAAGCGCGCCGTTCTAGACAGCTTTCGCCTAATGGACTTTTTGCCGAAAATGCTCCAATTCGCCAGAATTCATGAAAGTACACCATTTGGACAGCAGTCTTTGTGTGCGTTTTCTGGGCGGCTACGCAATCCAAAACATGACTTCCATATAGCCAAATTGAAGAGGAGAGAGTGATCTTCGACTTTGGCATAGTGGAAGTTTGGCAATAGTGGCTCGGTTTGGGAGATATGAGCTAAAACAGTTCAGGGGCTTTAATGCACACACGGTTTTATATAAAAACTGGATTATTATTTAGAGGGGGACCCAAGGTCGGACTGGGGTGATGGCGGGTGGCAGCGTGAGGTCTGCAGGCCAGAGGGTAGGTGCGGTGGCAGTGGTGGGTGGGGCGGTGGCCGGAATTGGCGGTTTCAGGTGGGCTACGATTTTATGGGAGGTATGGGGTTCTTTTACGTCGTTGGGGGGGAGGGTGGCCAGGGAAGATGATCGTAGGGGGAGGGGGACCTCGCCGGAGGCGGCCGTGGCAGGCGCAGGGGGCGCGACGGCCTTAATGGCAAGGCGGCGGAGTTTGTTTATCGATTTGGGGGGGGTTTCCAAAACGACGGGGGCTGGGGTTTTTATATTAATGAAAATCTATGGGTTAAAATTCTATATATTACTTTTCCATTCAACCCCCAAATCGAACCCACCGACTATCGTCGCTAGCTAAATACCCCCACTCGGGACATAATGGGATATGTTTCGTAACCCAATTCGGCTGTTACGATTAGTTTTCGATAAAATTAAAACATAAATCAAAGTATATTAAATTTGAACGCACACTTTAATTTACTGGGGCCACATACTGATTCCAAAAATTTCTGAAAAATAAATCTGGCTATGTTTTGATGATACGGTCCTAACAAAACTAATTTCGTCGAATTTGAAGGCCATTGAAAAATGGCCATTTTCCAGTCGATTAAATTCAAATTGAAATCGGTCAAACGCGTTTAAGTGCGCCACGCTCACATATTGATTTCGAAAATTATGAAAATTGGAATCTAGCAATAATTCGACATTCTGAATCCAACAAAAGTGGCTTCGTCGAAAACGGAGGTCGTCTGCAAAATGGTTATTTTTAAGGGCTATATATATACATATATATTAAAATATATAAATTCCATAGCGACTTTTCTGAATTTTAAACTGGACGTATCTTATAATTTATAAAGTGAAATCTGGATTTTTCACATCCGTTAGAAAGATATTATTAATCAGATTCACATATTTCTTGTTTCGTCCAATTTTGACTTATATTGAATTCTGTATATTCATTTGAAATTAGAAATCAAATTTTCGAACTGTCGCGCCATTTCTTGCTCGTTTTATAGTTAAAATAAATTTATTCGTTCTAACTTCAATTTAAATAAATTTTTAGTCATTATTATTTGAAATAAATCATTTTAAATATTCAAAATCCATTAAAATTGCCAAAATAAAAATTTTAAATTGGTTCTGATTTTCCGGGTTGTTACAAATCCAATCCAATTTTATTCAACTTAGTTAAATTTCAATTTATATACTTCATAAGTTAACTTTAAATTTAAGAATTCAGATTCCTGGTTTTTTTATTTCAAATTAGTTTGGAATCATATATATTTACATATAATAATAGCAATTCAAAATCTTTGAATTTTTGATAACTTGTTTTCTCAAAACAATTTAAAACAAAATCTTTGGTAGTAATCCATCACTTAGAAACTCGAAAATGAACACCAATGATGCTGTAGTCATCATCAAAATTATTTTCCAGCGATCGAAGTGAGTTCAATGCTATATTATTTCAAAACTCATTTTTTTATTTTAAACATTTCAATTTTGAAATTACTTCAATATATATATATATGTATATATATATATGTATATATATATCTACATATATATATAGTGCCTTCGATCCAATATACAACGCACCCCTCTTCAAATCTCAAAACCAGCAAGGCTTTCCTTTTTCCTTCGAAACTACAGCGAGATGTAAACTGAATGAAGCCTAACGACTGTCGAAAACCCAAATAAGATTGTGGGAATATCCACAACGTGAGTAGAGCTACTAGAGGGTCGAGCAACGCTGTTGGACTCGACATGGCTGTTACTTGGTCGGCTTGAGGGGGAGCATGGCATTTATGGTCAAGAAGCATAGCTGGCGCGGCTTTGGTCTGGGTTGGGGAAGAAGACTATCTCACGGCGGTAAGAATAGTGTTGCAGTTGTGCAAAGTCGCGACCTTGGTGAAGCATCTGGGTGCTTCATGGTGATGAGGTGTTGAGTTTTCAAGGCGATGAAAGTAGGAAGACTTTGTTGGAATAAATTAAAATTGCATTGAGTATTGCATGAGTCATTAAGTATTGCATGAGTCATTAAGTATTGCATGAGTCATTAAGTATTGCATGTGTTTCCGGTTTTGCTTAATCGGTTTTATTTGGTATTGTTTTAATGTAATTTTATCTAGAAATTTCTTAAGCATGTATAAATAAAGCATGCATCTTTTGTAATTGGTGAATTAAGCAATTGAAAAGAAAAAAAGGAATAAAATACTGCCTTCATCAAAACTTTTTATCTCTTGCTCGCAAATTATTTTTCTTCAATTGGTATCAGAGCCTGGTTGAGACTATGGCTTTTCTATTCTCCTCACCGTTTGTCCTCACAAAAGAAAATTTCGAAGAGTGGAGTAATAAAAAGAAAGAAGAATTGATCTCCAAAGGGCTTTGGGAGATCGTTGAAAGTGGCTTCGAATGGCCAAAAAATGTTAAAAACATGACGGAGAAAGAGAGTAAAGCATTTGTAAGCTTGAGACGGAAAGATCTTCAAGCTCGGATTTTGATGAGTGAGAACGTTTATAGAGAAGCTTTCGACCATATTCTTGGAGAAAAATTCGCAAAAGATTCGTGGAATTTATTGAAAGAGGTGTATGCAATGGATAACACAAAAGCAGAAGAAGAAGATGAAGAGGAGGTCGAAGAAGAGGATGAAAGAAAAGAAGCTGAAAAGGAAGCAACCGAAGCTAAAAAGGAAGATACAGATGCTAATATGGATGATGAAGAACCTGTAAAGGCTAATGAAGATGCTAACATAGCCGATGTAGAAGCTGACAAGGCAGATGAAGAAGTAAAAGAAAAGGAGAAAGTGGAGAGAGAAAATACGTTAAAAAAGGAGGAAGAAGAGAAAGCTTCTAAAGAAGAAGAAGCAAAGGAAAAACCAAAAGCAAGGGAGGCAGAGAAGATGAAAGGAACAAAGAAGAAAGGAAAACAAGAAGAAGATGGTAATGAAGATGAAGATGCAAAGGGGAAGAAAGACAAGAAAAAAAGGGAAGAAAAGAAGGACAAGAATGAAGAAGATGAAGGCAAAGAGGCAGAGAAGAAGAAAGAGAAGAACAAACAAAAGGAAAAGAAAGAAAAACAAGAAGAAGATGAAAATGCAGAAGATGATTCAAAGGAGAAGAGAGAAGGCAAAGAAAAGAAGGATAAACACAAAAAGTATGAATATGAAGAAGTGAAGGATGAAGAAGAAAAGAAGGGTAAAAGTAAAAGAGATGAAAATGAAGAAGGTGATGTTAAGGAGAAGAAAGAGAAAAATAGAGCGAAAGACAAGCAGAAGAACGAAGAGAAGAGTGAAAAAAAGAAAGCAAAAAAGAACAAAGAAGAGAGAGTTAAAGAAAAAGAACCAAATGACAAATGTAAGAAGAAAAATAAAGATGAGAAAGAGGACGATGTTGATGTTAAGTTTCTTGCAGCCGTTTTGCTAG
Organism: Allium sativum; assembly: GCA_030737875.1. Taxonomy (NCBI): domain Eukaryota; kingdom Viridiplantae; phylum Streptophyta; class Magnoliopsida; order Asparagales; family Amaryllidaceae; genus Allium; species Allium sativum. Next base: position 158,055,608 of record CM060923.1, read on the forward strand.
AAGAAGACAATGCTAATGCTGAAAGTGAAGACAAAGTAAATGAGAGTGTAGACGAAGATGAAGACAATGATGCCGACTTTGAGCTTAAATTAGAAGAATCATTAGTTGTACAGAAAATTCCATATCCAGAGAATATTTTTAAGCATCCTAATGTTTACCCTTCTTATCAGGATAGTAATAGCCTTAACTGGACACCTCAGATAAAAAGCCCTGTGTTATCAGTTGTTGATGTTGCTCCACTTCGTATTGCTAAAGAGTTCATGGATGATGTTAGCAATGGTGTAGCTAGAAAATGTACAGTGCGTATGCGTGCGCTGTATGATAAGTTGATGTCCCCACAGAAGAATAGCACAATTAAAAAGGTCTGGATAATATCATTATTTTTCTTGCCAAAACACGTCAGGTATAAATCGAGATGTTCTCAAAGAAGGTGACCGGATGACTGATATTTCAACAAAGGCACATAGCGGATGAATCTTCAGAAAAGTGCAGAAAATTTGGAAACAATAAGGAGCAAGTTTTAATTTAGGGGAGTCATTGTTGGAATAAATTAAAATTGCATTGAGTATTGCATGAGTCATTAAGTATTGCATGAGTCATTAAGTATTGCATGTGTTTCCGGTTTTGCTTAATCGGTTTTATTTGGTATTGTTTTAATGTAATTTTATCTAGAAATTTCTTAAGCATGTATAAATAAAGCATGCATCTTTTGTAATTGGTGAATTAAGCAGTTGAAAAGAAAAAAAGGAATAAAATATTGCCTTCATCAAAACTTTTTATCTCTTGCTCGCAAATTATTTTTCTTCAGACTCGAGATAAGAAGCTTGGACTTGGTTTCACGATTTATAAGGAGCTACTGCTGTTATCATTAATGGAGAAGAAGATGGGGGTCAAGTGGAGGTGCAAACTATGCGGTGGTGACAGCATGATGGAGGTGGCGGCCTGTCGTTTTTGACGTGAGACTAACAGTGGGAAAGCTTAGGCCATGCCAGGGACGGTAATGGCATGGGAATATGTGGAACAGTGTAACAATGAGAAAGGAGATGTATGGGGAGGAATTCGTGCGTATATATGTGTGGAGATTTTGAAGGAGAAGGTAATTGTGTCATTTTCATATGATTCGATTGTTTGGAGGGGTCGGTAAAATGATTGGAAGATCGGCCATGAATATTTTTTCTAGGCGGATTGTTAGTAGAGAAGAAGGTGCATTGGTGGGCCGTGATTCGGGCAGATAGGCTTTGGGCTATGCGGTAATTAAAAAAAGGATGGATGCTAATGAGCTTGATATATGAAGGCATGGGCTGTGAAATTTGCTCGTGGGCTTCCGCCCTTATATAGATATAAAAAAAACGTGGACTTGCGAGGGAAGTGTACAGAGACGAGAAAAATAAAAGGAGAGTTTGGGTACGATGTTACCGAAGGGATGCAGATTGTATTAGTGCGGTGATAACGTGGCAAGGCATTGAAATGGGGATGGTGGTTTGTTTTTGTGCCCAAGGACTGATTAGGTTTTAGGAAGTTGAAGGCATCGGGGATTATCCATGTAGAAGATGTGATTCGATATTGGTTAGTGTTAGGTTAATTAGTTTAATCACTCCACCAAGGTAACTAATCGAATAAAAAATTAGAAAGTTAATTTAATTTTCAGTTTTAATTAAATCGTACGTTTATAGAATTGAACCAAATAAAAGCCAACGGGATCGTATCGATGGAGGCAACATGCTAGAGCTGGTTTGGAGGAGTGCGGAGCTCACTGGAATTTCATGTAATTTAAACATGTGTTTAAAATTATATGAAACCACGCGAACCGCCATTCGAAAACAAAACGGTGAGTTAACTCTCATGCCTTTTGGAATATTATGATGTGCTAAATTCATTTAACTTAAATTTATCGTTAATATAATACATTGGATAATTGGATGTCTTTGGTGCTTGTTGACTATTAATGGTTGTTGACATTTATTTCAGTGTCATATTGGATGATTGGTTCAATATTATCCCATATGTTATTATAATCTGTTATTAAAATCTATGATGCAGGGAAGTACAGTTGGAGGTATCCAACCGTATACCTCAAATAAATTGTATATTATTTACTTTTCATTTATTTATGTATGAATTGTTCATCCCATTTAACATTATGTTCTATTTTTATGCTGATTATTGATTTAATGTTGATCGTTAAATTTGGATTCAATGATCTTTGTGTTTTAATCAAATAACGGTATTGATTAAGTGGTTGGCAGTAAATGAACCCAATTTTTAAACGTTGATTTGTCGTTAGGCGAATTGATGAGGTTTTAAGTTATAAGATTTATTTTTATAACTGAATTGAAGTTTCAGGTCTATATTTAAATTATTTAAATAGATGTTTTATAAATTTAATTTAATTTATAATTGTATTTGCAAAGAATTATTAAGCGATATATATTCATATGTTATCATAAGAAAGGAAGGACAGGATTTTACCGAAAGTTGATAATCAGAGATAATTATTCAAGGGAAAAATTTAGCAGGTTAGATTAAATTGGAAAAAACCAGTTAGCAATGGATAGTGTTTTAAAGTTGACTTAATCAACTGTTTCAATTGAAATGTTATTTAAATTATTATTCAATAAAAATAGTTTTATCAACTAATTAATTAAAACTTAACGACTGTTATTTAAAGTAAATGAATATCTTGCGTTTGAAGGGATTATCGAATTGTTTAAAAATAATTAATCATTTTATCTTAGTCAATATTAAAAGAAACTATTTTATTTAGTTAGTTATTATTTTAACAACTAAGGAGATGAGTTTAAATCAAAATTTATTAAAAGGTAATCCAGTGTAATAAGTTAATAACGGTAAGAAGCTTTTGAAAGGATTTTTAATCCAAAATTACAAACAAGGTTTGTAAATGGAAAGTAAAAGTTAATGCGATGAATTTAAAAGAGGTTATAACTAATAAGATTTCCAATATGAAGTATAACCATATTTTAAACGAAATAGTAAATAGAATTAATATGATATTAATGTTATCGGGTTTTGAGTTATAAACTTCTATCTATCTTGAGATAAGAGCGTTGTCGATCAAGTCTGAGAGGTAAAAAGAATACCCAAACTTGAACGATTTCACTATTATCGAGAGATGGCATTAGTTTGTAATGGTAAAGAGATTTTGCAAATGTTTCCAGATTAAAGAAAACATAAAAAGGGAATTCAAAAGAATAATTTCAAGGTAAGGAAGAATTAATGGTTTGTGACATATAGCGACATTTTTCAAAGTAATAAAAGGGGACTTGATATGCGCCAATTATAGAAAGATGTGATTTTGTTTTCAATGTTTGGTATTAAGGAATGAAAATAAGAGACCATATGGTTTTGAAGTGAAATTAAATTTGGAAATATACTTATAATTTCCATAAGCGAGAATTTAAATGGATAAGAGTTTAAAAGTAAAGTTAAGCCTTATGGTTATATTATAAGAATATGTCGTTGATGTCATTTTAGTGCAAATAAGACTTTACAATTAGATTATACCAATTGACCGAAGTAAAGAAAAAGATATTTCCTGGATAATGAAAATAAAAGAGGTTTTAGGAATATAGCTATATGTTAAAAATAATTAAAATGACATGGTGAGTTCTTGAAAATATCTCTGCTAAAAAGAAAGATAAAGGTTGATTTGTTTCCAAATAACAAAAGCAAAAGAGGTTGGTCGAGATAAATTATAGAATCGATTTTTATTTGATATAACGGTTTTAATTGAATGGTTTTAAATGAAAAGGGCCTAAGCTGCCAAAGTACTGATTAATACTGTTTCAGTTGATAGTTAAAACACCAACTATCAATGAATATTATTGACCTTTTTAACGTGTTGTTTCGAAGAGACCGGGATGGGAAGTAGACCCAAAACCGCTTCGAACCAACTATGCGCTCGCGACTAATGTGCAAGTGTGTAAAGATGGAGCATTGAAGACCGTTGATCTTCATGAACGAAAGAGCTACTCATTGGATACCTCTAGGTCGCACCCGAAGATATTTTGACTTGTGATTCTGATGTGATTGAAATTTTCTAATTGCAAGGACTTCTCGCTACTGATCCTTGGGGTGATTCCCATATAGAATGTTGTAGGAGGGTGCCTTTGGTTCATCCTGTTCCTGGATGACTTGTATGGACGAATGTTTGATAAAGTATTTCCAAAGGATCGCGTACAATTGATTTCTACAGACGTACTTCTGTGGTGGCAAAGGAATTTTTTTTACTTCTTAGACACCCAAAGTATTTTTCTAGAGGTCAATTAGTGATTTGATGGATCTGACAATGTGGCATTCAAAGTAAATGGTAGCCAAATATTCTCTAAAAAATAAAACGTGACCTCAAGCCTCACAACCGGGAAATGACAAAAATCGGGCAGGCAACAATGGCTAGTTGGGTCATATCCAAGCATGGTGTATTGTCACCAATCTAGAGAAAATTCTATCTATTCTTCTTTCGCTTATGCATGTTACGGATTACGGTTGGATGGCCGACAACTGTTGGGTGACAATATATTCGCTACACTCAAGCTAAATGAGTGGGCACACATATGTAGTCGGGTTGCAAGATGTTCTTGTTGAACCCCAATGTATACCCTCTAGAGTACACTGATCGGAAGCTGGTCCCATAACTTATCATAGTTGGAATCCAATCGCTAATAAGTGCCTTGCGGTTTTTGATTATAAAATGAATATGTAGAGCGTGAGATGTAAGCGTTCTGCTACTTGGTTATTTACTTGATTTACATCCTTATTATAATATTAGAATAGTATTGATTTCAAAAATGTTTTGGGTTATAGTAAGGTAAAAATCGTCCGTGTTTATGTGTAGGTTGGTCTTACTATTAGCCTTTTCTTTCAAAAAGGATTTTTAAAGTTAAGCAAGTTGTTTGTCATGTGAATTTATCACTGAAAGTACTCCATACTGATCTGGGTAAATTTTGCTTTGCTTCAAATGGGTCGGATCAGACCGAGTATATTTACAGGTTAGGTTTTCACTTGGAGCTTCAAAAGAGGAGCTAGAGTCGAGACATATACCTATATTTACTTGTACTAGTTTATTCCGTTGTGTGTATTGATTGAAATGAATATATACTCTGATTGTAAGTAATATATATATATAGTTTTCTTTTGAATAAAGTATGTTGATATATTATATTTTGTCCATTTTGCTGTGAGATGCTGATATTCTTATTCCTCTATTCTAAAATTTCTTTTTTCTTTCTCATCCTCTAATTTTTTTTCTATTAAAGATTCATATTTTCATGCACTTTGAGTTGGATGTGTGTAATATTAGTCTGCGCAAAGGGTACGGATTTGCGGGTAGTTACATTTTCAGAAGAAGAAAACAGAGAAGAAACTGATCGCGTATTTTCAAAAGGTAGATATTTCACTTTATTCTTTCCCTAGTTAAAGCTTATCGGATTTATTTGGATAGTCGGTGAATTATTTCATATTGAACCATCAGCCTTTATTGTATATCCAGGCAATAAGCTTTACAAAGCATTGATTTCTTTCTCGTCTAATCTTTTGGTTATGTTCATTCCTGAACACTTCTCGGTTCTACGAGTTTTATAGAGGATTTAAGCCTTTAATATTCTTATAGAGCCGACCCAGCTCACATTAACATAGGTGATCGCAACCATTAAGAGTATCCTACATGTACCCTACTTGCTATTCCAAGATATGGTAATCATGGAAAAACATAGTTTTAACCTTTAAATACTTCTATAGGCATGCTGTAACAACCCGGAAAATCTGAGCCAATTTAAAAAATTTATTTTAGCTATTTTAGTGAATTTTGGTTATTTAAAATAGTTTATTTTAAATAATAACGTCTAAAAATTTATTTTCGACGAAGTTAGAACATATACTTTTATTTAAATTATAAAACGAGCCTGAAATGACGCGGTAGTTTGAAAATTCGATTTCTAACTTTGAATGATTATACAGAATTCAATATAAGGCAGAATTGGACGAAACAAGAAATATTTGAATCTGTTTAACTATATCCTTCTAACGAAGTTAAGAAACTGAGAATTCACTTTATAAATGATAAGATATGTCCAGTTTAAAATTCAGAAAAGTCGCTATAGAATTTCTATATATTTTATATAATATATAGCCCTTAAAAATAGCTATTTTGCAAACGACCTCCGTTTTCGACAAAACCACTTTTGTTGGATCCGGCACGTCAAATTATTGCTAGATTCCAATTTTCATAATTTTTAGAATCAATATGTGAGCGTGGAACACTTAAACGCGTTTGACCAGTTTTAGTTGAATTTAATCGACTAGAAATTGGCCATTTTTCAAACAGTCTCAGAATTCGACGAAATTAGTTTTGTTAGGACCGTATCGTCAATACGAAGCTAGAAATAATTTTTCTAGGTTTTTTAGAGTCTGTATGTGATCTCGGTAAATTGAAATGTACGTTAAAATCAATATTGACCGTTATATTTATTTATATTTTAATTTTGATAGAAACTAATCGTAATAGCCGAATTGGCTTACGAAACATATCCCATTGTGTTCGGAATGGGGGTAATTAGCTATGGACGACAGTCGTTGGGCTCAATTTGGAGTTCGAATTTAAAAACAACTTTTTTTGGAAAAATAAATAAATAAAATAAATAAAACTCCAACCCTTTTGCCTCCTACCTGGTCAAACCCGCACCCCCCTTTTCCTCATTTCAGATTGAACAAGATTAGAAAAAATACCGAAGACCAGAACCCCGTCGCCCTCCCCTATTTCCCCCGCCTACCGCCGCAGTAGGAGGCGCGCTCCCCCTCCCCAGGTCGCCGGCCATCAGCGGCCACCCCCCTTTTTTTCTCCGTTCGATTCTCCTCCCCCAAAACCCCCAATCGTGAATCCCTGGACCCGCAGCCCACCCCAAAACCGCACACCCCCAGACCCGGTGCGCCATCCTCTCCCTCGCCCGCGATGTCATCAGCACTCCGGCGCGCCTCCACGACCGCTCGAGCGCAGCAGCAGCCCCCTCCCCCTTCAACAACTAAAACCGAACAAAGGTGAGTTCTTTTGGTTATGATAAATACTATTTTGAATCAGATTTTATTTATTTATTTATAAAGCAATGATTTTTATATGTATCTATAAAGCAAAGATTTTCTTTTTATAAAGAAGGATAGATTTTTACAAGCAAGAAGGGTTGATTTTTGTGTAAAACGATGGAGGAAGGATTTTTGAATTAGAAAAGATCGGATTTTTGAATTAGAAAAGATTATATTTTTATTAATGGAAATATTCAATTTTTAGAAATGAAAAGATAAATTTTTAAATATAAAAAGGTATGATTTTTATGTGGACAATACGATAATAAAAATATGATTTTTATAATTTTTACAAGTAGAAAGATTCGATTTTTATAAGTGTAAAAATTCGATTTTACATATAAGAAGTAGCAATAAAAATTCGATTTTTATATAGAAAGTAGCAAAGTTAAAATATGATTTTTAAATTGAAAGTGAACAAATAAAAAATGTGATTTTTATTTTAAAGATAACAGTTTAAAAATACGATTTTTATATATGTAGTGAATACGAACGATGAAAGTGACAAAAGGCGAGCACGGTGAAGATTTCCTACATATGAAGAGTCGTGGCATTTGGTTTAGCTAATCGGTGAGAACTTCTCACTTTAAACTTTAATTTCTAGTTAAAAATATATACTAGGATGCAGACGGTGCTTAGAAGCATCCGACACCATTGTTTGAAACCATGTTTGTTTCGTTGTGTAGTTAATTGGATTATTTATTGGAATTTGGTTGTTGGGTGAAATGGAATTGGTTAGATTGGTATGTGTATGGCGGGGGCCATAATTAGATTGGGGATAAGGCTAGGCCGCATCCCGGTTCTAGTATAGCGCCGTTATCCCGCCGAATTTTTCTAAAATAAGTTAGAAAAATGAAAATATCGTTTTTACTGAAATGAACTGTAGAAAAATATTCATTTACAAATCAGACGATTTGTTTATGTACAAATATTTACCTGATATGGGTTGGGACGATAAATTTTACGCATCGCCCAACTGCACAAATAAAATATGTGTTTGTTGATTTGAAACCCCACACGGGTGTTGGGATGAAATTGACATACACTAATCCCAATAATTAGTTGTATGTCAATGATAGGTTGGCATACAGTTGTGTAGTGCACTTTGGATGATGGTTGATTATTTATCATTGCTGTTATATACGTGTGTGGTATGAAATCCATATAATTAACATTATATGGTATTTGACTGTGTCGGATTCCAATTCAGAAGTAAAGAATATTTTAAAAATAACGAATATTTTAAAATAAGGAATATTTTGAGATAATATTCAGTAAAGGATTAAAATCTGATTTTAATGTCCGATTTGGGATGGACATGAAGTTATTAAAATATATAAAGCCATGTTGATTAGATTAACGCCATATTGACGTGAACGATATTTATATCGAATATATTCGTTTTTATAATGAATATAGAAAAGGAAAAGATTTCGAAATCTACTGGTTTGAAAAATATTATCATTTATATAGTAATGATATGGAATATTCAATTTTGATTCAAAATTGAATATGAAGTTGAAATCGTTTTCAAAACGAAGTTAAAACGAATTATAAAATACGTTTTGAATGGAAATCAACGAAATATATAATATATATATATATATTATATTTAATGGCCTAAATAGAACGCGCCGCGCAGCGACCGTTCGCGAATTTCGACCATTGACTTCGAATGGACATTACAGGAGATCCGACCGTCGGATTCTCCTAAAACTGGAACCGTTGGTTTGTATCAAAAAGAAGCTTTCCAACAAATATAATAAATTTGAAATCTAAAGGTTGGATTTGGAGATACGTCCAAATCAAATTTGGAAAAGGTCATTGTTAGTGCAGTTCGATGACCGTTTATGGAAATCGTCTGAAAGGGCCTTGATAGAATTATTAAAAATATTAACAATTAGTGTAAAATCATAATATATGATTTGCAAAGAATTGAAGTGAAAAATTCCATGTTTTAAAGATAAAAATATATTTTTATCGAAATGAACTAGTTATTAACTAGAGTTGTAATCCAATTATTTTTTAATAAATAAATGGGATTGAGAATGGGTTTTAAATACCCAGAATTTTCAATATATTAATTGGAATGGATTTGAATCGAAATCATCATCGGAATATTTCGATGTTGGATTTCGTGATTAAACAGATATTGTTATGGAAATTTGAAAGATATATTTATATCGTTATTTCCAATACGATATTTGTTGGTTTCAGAATTTGATATTGAATATAAGCCGATATATTTTCTATTTAGAGCCTGGTATTTAATATCGAATTGGATATTTGGTTTGTCATGAACAGTATCTTTAATAATACTGTTCTTAAACCCAATAGAGTTAAGAAAATTAGAAACTAACTGGAGATCAATTTAGTTGAATGGTTTTTTGGGTATTGATCTGATGTTGGTTTCGGCCTTTGGGATTAATATTTAAGGAATTGTTCTCTTACTAATTTCTGGTTAGCGACTGATAGAATGGAATGAGATTTTGGGTTTATCGTGAACTGTGTTTAAAATGACATTCGTTCTTTAACCCAGGTAAAGATAAGATTAATTTCTTAAATTTGAATAATCATTAAGTAATGATTATTGAGATTAAAACTGAATTAGAGTTTTAATGAATCTTTAATTAGATTTGAAAGTGAATGTGATAACTGAAATTATCAATTCAAGAAAATGACCGAGAATGGAGTACCACCAATTTTACTGCAGGCAATAGTTAAATCTTTAACTAGATTTGAACGTGAAATGGTAATAGATATTTACCGATAACACTGTGGTGCTAGATATGGAGTATTACCAGTTTTCCTCCATGGGATGAATAGGTTGGGATTGGGAAATAAAATAAATAATTACTTCGGTTTGGTTCGCTAATCCCAAGTAGTTTGGATAAACCTTAAAATGGTTTGATTTGATATCCAAAGGAAGATTAAAGAATAAATTTTAAAGAATTTATCTTTGATAAAATTAATGGGAACCTTTCCTTAATAATTGAGTAAAAGAAATATTCTGGATTGGAATGAGGCGTATGTTGTGTTTGTGTAGCACTTGTTTATAATATACACGAGTTATTCGGAAAGGCCGGATTTATACCCATTCTGAATAACGGACTCAACGATATGTCGAAGATGAAGACGGTGGTCGAAGACCGGGGTTTTTCACATCGTTTAGATGATTCCTGATAATCTTGATTGGGTTGTACACCCAAGAGGAGAGAATAAGTTGGTGATCGTCCAGACGTACTTGGAGATCGACGGATATACGAGGACCGCACTCCTGTATTGGACATATGGGAGGCGGAATAAGGTGCCTCCGGTTTCGTTCAGACCCAGAACGGACTTGTAAATGGATGGTATGCCTGACGTTTCATTCCTTTATACTATATTAGTTGATCTCTGCTAAATATATATCTGTTGGTGGTGGAGAATTTATTCTCTTGCTTAACACCCTTCTCTGAGACGTATGAGCTTAGAGGTTATATATTGGTGGAAATCAGTTGGTACAGTATGGATTGACAATGTGGCATGCTGAGATGCATGGATCAAGTCTTTTGTTAAAAAGCAAAGTCTTGTGGTTGATGATCAAAGCACGGCCTGTATGGCACAACTTTGTGTATGGCGTTGATTCGCGACCCTCACAGCTCGGTATGAGTTAAAAACGGGATACGGACCCAAGGAGAACACGAAGTTTCTTTCTAGCTATGGGTGGTGTCAGCGTTTTACTAGCCCTGACATCGTTGTTATTTTACCTATGTGGTTGTTGGAATGCGAGGCGCCTCGGTTATATCGGTCGTTCTCGAACCGATAGATTGGTCCTATAGGACAGGGAAACGTGTGTTCAGGAATGCTAATCCTCAAACGTAAGAGAGGACCGGCCTTGGAGGTTCCTAGGGTTACCCAGAGTGTGTAGTCCTGAGTCACTTGCTAGAGTGTCTCCAAGCGGAGAGGAGCTTGCCCCTTGCCTCCACTCATGATGGAAATCCAATTTCCAATGCGTGACTTTCGGTTTTAGTTGTATTACTAGTATGGCGACATAGTAGTATGGGGTACTATGCCGTCTATGGTTGATATTATGATTGAAGTTGTTTTATACACTATACACTAGTAATAATATCAAATGATTTCGTTTTATATGTATCAAGCATTCTTTGGCTATTATAAGGTAACACCCAATCCTCCGGCTTGTGTTGCATTGTGTGATGGGACCTGGGTCTTATAATAGCTCCATTGTACTTTATTTAGCATTGCGCTGTTTATCGTATGCACTGGTATTCTTGGGAGGAAACCCTCTCCGTGTTATACGGCATGGTCCCTTGATTTACTTTATTACTAAAGTAAAGTTTTAAATAACTGTTTTAGTTCTCACACCAGTCACATGACTGACCTGGAGTTTATTGTTTTAAACCTAAACTCTAGGTGCCCGTATTTTCCGCACGGGCAGCTAGTAGTTTTGGTTTTGCAGATTTATATTCATAGGATCCTGGTTTATAGCTGAAGTGATATTCGGAAAGCTCTGTATCCGTGTATTCCTTTCAGTTATGTTTTGTATTATTTTTCCGCTGCAGTAATGTACTTAAATCTCTGATATTTTCTGTTGTAAAATATTTATTCATACTCTGTATATTCTTGTATTCTGATGGAATTGTTTTAATAAACAATGAAATGTTTTTCTGTTTGTTTTCTGATTTGTCGTGTTCTCAACTCAATCCGTGCTTTCCTTACCGGGGAAGTTCAAGTCGTGTCTGTTTGGTATCAGAGCTTTGGTTTACAGAGCTCGAGAACAAGACACATTAGAACCAAACGAAAGAATTCATCAGAGATTGGATTAGTAATATCCAATAAGAATAACTCGTTAGATATGGGATCAGTAGTATCCTAGAACGAGTGTAAAGAGTATTTAAAATTTGAAAATAAATTATGTTTTGAAAAATTCAAACCTTATTATTCGTATTTGACTATTTTATTTTATATTGATTTGGACAATCTAGTATATAAATATTTTGCATATACGCCTTGCAAACGTATATTCGAAGTTTTAATATACCGGATAGATATAGAATCACACTCTAGTCGCCCGGAGGTGATTCTGATGATGATCATGACATCATCAGTATTTATGTTCGAGTTTCGAAAGTGGGATATCTATGTATTTCCAATTGACTGGTGTGAGAACCAAAACTAGATAGGGCTATTGTTGAGATTTGGCACCAAAAACATGATTTTCTCTACTTATATCAAAGTTATATGTTTGATAAGCTAATCAACTAATTGATTGATGTTTGTGTTGTTTGATTATTGGTTTGATTTATTAAAAAAAATTGAACTGTTAAGCCAAATTGAATCGAATATTGGACTGAATTGAAAATTGGTTGCAATTGCATATATATACATGTATATACATTGAATAGGTCATAGCAAGGAGGCTGGAGAAGAGGAATAAAATTGTTTGCCCGACAAATAGGTACATGTTTATTGTATTTCTTGGGGTTTTGATCAGTTTATGAGCCGATTGGCTAGCCGCTTGGCTTTTTCTTTTTCTTTTTGAGATCAGAAGGCCTATATGGCAATTTCGGGATTTTCCCGGTGCTCCCGGTGCAGGGGAGGTTATGGCGAAATTTTTCGAAAATTTAGGGTGTTAGCCAAATTTTTTGAAAAATTTGAAAAGTTTTTAGAAATTGAAAAGTTGAAAAACTTAAGCCAGAATGAAAATAATGAAAGTTGAGTTGATTAATAAACAACTTTCAGCTTCGTTCCTTTTCGAGGACGAAAAGATTTTAAGTGGGGGAGAATTTAACAACCAGGAAAATCTGAGCCAATTTAAAATTTTTATTTTAGCTATTTTGTGAATTTTGGTTATTTAAAATAGTTTATTTTAAATAATAATGAATAAAAATTTATTTTCGACGAAATTAGAACGTATAATTTTATTTAAATTATAAAACGAGCTTGAAATGGCGCGGTAGTTTGAAAATTCGATTTTTAACTTTGAATGATTATACAGAATTCAATATAAGTCAGAATTGGATGAAACAAGAAATATTTGAATCTGTTTAACTATATATTTCTAATAAAGTTAAGAAACTGAGAATTCACTTTATAAATGATAAGATATGTCCAGTTTAAAATTCAGCAAAGTCGCTGTAGAATTTCTATATATTTTATATAATATATAGCCCTTAAAAATAGCTATTTTGCAAACGACCTCCGTTTTCGACGAAACCACTTTTGTTGGATCCGGGACGTCAAATTATTGCTAGATTCCAATTTTCAAAATTTTTAGAATAAATATGAGAGCGTGGCACACTTAAACGTGTTTGACCAATTTCAGTTGAATTTAATCGACTAGAAATTGACCATTTTTCAAACGGTCTCAGAATTCGTTGAAATTAGTTTTGTTAGGACTGTATCGTCAATACGAAGCTAGAAATAATTTTTTTAGATTTTTTAGAGTCCGTATGTGATCCCGGTAAATTGAAATGTACGTTAAAATCAATATTGACCGTTATATTTATTTATATTTTAATTTTAATAGAAACTATTCGTAACAGCCTAATTGGCTTACGAAACATATCCCAAATGTAACACCCCGTATTTCTGTTAACACTAAAGTTTCTAATTAAAGAATAACTAATCTCAAATGTGAGAATTAAGGGAAATGGGTTGCGCCATTATTTTCGTCTCGGAATTTTGGTTGAGATAGAATCCGAGTTAGCGTAAATTGGAGTTCGTATGAAGGAGATATGGACGAACGAAGTTGGGCTGAAAAACCGGAAGTTGGCCAGAATGCACTGGCGGACTTGGGAAGTGCGCCAGAACAAAATTGCACTGGCGCAGTTGGGAAGTGCGCCCATGCAATTTTGCATTGGTGCACTTTGCAGGTGCGCCCGTGTCGAGTCAGAAACCTGCACAGCTTTCTGGTGTGATCTGATCCATGTTGTGACTCATTGCTGAGTCCTTTCTGACTCCTTGCTGAGTCATAAGGGCATAGGTGTCACCCTATCTTGGTTGAGTGGTTGTGGTTAATTCTAAGGTCATCCGACGGCTACAGTCAAATTGAAACTCTATAAAAACAGGGGTAGACTCAAACCTAAAATCAAATGAAAATTAGAATAGCCGCCGTCATGCCATCGCCTAGAAACTCAGAATAGCCGCCGCCAATTAGAGAGGAAGATAGCAAATCAAAAGAGGAATAAAGCTAATCAACTCAACCTAATTCAAGCTTAGAGATTCAACAACGAATCAACTAACGTCGCTACAACAATTCTACATCAAGTTTGATCAATTGATTCATAATTCTTTAACCACGAAAGGCAAGTTCGATTTCCCTAATAAAGATAATTATTAAATTAAGTAAGATTAGATATATTTGTGGTTATACGATCGTGTTGTGAATATGTGGCCTTTGTGAATATGTACAAGTTATTCATGATGTTAATTGTGTTATGATATGCAAATTAGGTATATTTTGAGATCTAATTCATACGATATTATGCTAGTTGGTTAAATTTCGTAGATCTAATTTATACGATAAATTTAATAAGATAATTAGCAACTTAATTAGATTAAGTTATGATATGGATTTGTGAGTATGATGATTTTAATAAGATTATTATTAAATTAATCAGATTAAGTTGTGATATGGATCATAAGAAAATGATGTGAATTGTCATATATGTTGTTGTAAATCTTATGCTAACATGTATGTTGTAAATCTTATGTTATCATGTATGTTGTAGATCCAATGTTATGTGATGATGATATTATATATATGTTCTCTATGCTAAGATGTGATGAATCATACATGTTACAAAATCAGGATGTTATTATCTATGTTAATTAGCTCATGTTAATCAAATCATAAAGTTGATATTATTTGGGCTATGTTGATTATATGTTATTTGGTTTCATATGATGAATCACAATTATATATGCAAGTTTAGGCATTGATTAATAAAAATTGTGTAGATCTCATGACACTTATTTTAGATCTAAAATTAGATCCATGACATGTGTGAGTTCTATGTATTAGATGCTAGTTTACACCACCGCCATTATGTTGCATAAACCACGTATGCAAGTTTATACATGAATTTGGGTTAGGATCATATTATGTAAATTATGACAAACAAGTTGACACCTTTAGATCCATGGCATGTGTAGTTTTATGCAAGTTATATTTTTGGCCTATGCAAGTTTAGGTATTGAACATCTATCACACATGCAAGTTTCACCCCTTTTTATGACTAGATCTAATTTGGTCATATACATATATGTTGTTGTTGTGATAATTTCTTTTTATGCTATGAGTTAGACTATTCGAGTCTAACGTATATTTTACGTTTAACGTATGAACGTACAACGTGGGGTAGGGGTGATATTAAGGATTTAATATTGAGAAATTTGGATGCAATTGATATGATTTTGCATACCATAAATGGATGGCCATAATTGAGTCAATTATGGACATCGTTATAATTGGAAATTAATTAATAATTTGAATAGGGAAATTATTAAAACTGGGGTAAAAGATTATTAATAATAATCAATGCTTAGGACACGAGGTTGGACTCATTTGTGACGTAAACCTGCCCGGACACGCCCGGCAAATCCAGTGGTCACAAATGTCAGCCCAATGTGAGAGGTCCTAGGCCCAAACTAAAGCATAACAGTTGTAAAGACACGAGGTTAGACTCTTTTATGGTGTAAGACTGCCCGGACCCGCCCGGCAAATCCAGTTGCCATAAATGTCAGTCTAATGTGAGAGGTCTTTATGAGGTTATGGCCTTAATGAATTAAGAAATACTTAGCCATATAATCATGTAAGGTGGGACATGGGGGTTAAGTAGGTGCCTTGGGTGGCATGAGGAATCTAGTGGTTGCCTTTAGAGGCATTTGAAATACGATTAGTAAGACTTAACCAAACACACATGTAAATGAACATGACTAAAGGGTTAAGTGGGGTATGCTAATGGGGCCAAGCTTAGGTGGATAGCTTGTGTCAAGTATGGGGGCCCATCTCAATCAAGTAACCCATAAGTATCTTTGTGAGCTCGACCCAAGTCGAGGACGGGACACGCCTACTGGACTTGACTATAAGAGGCCAAACGGGTTAGCGGTGGCAACGCAAATCCAACGGGTTCATATGCGTGAATGGACCCGGGCTGGTAGGTAAGACGTTGTTGCATCATGTAGGCATAAGCCGTGCATCCTTAAGTTGTATCGGGCTGCCACTTTAGGGGAGTGATACACCCCACTATGGGGCCAGCACGGGTATCTACGAGTAGGGAGCCGATCGCAAGTGGGTAGTGGGTACACCTAGTGGAGATAGGAGCAGGCGGCACCTATGATGTCAGATAGGAGTACATGGAATTACCATTATTACTTATTGAAGGGGTACATCTAGTGGGGATAGGTACACACTGGGTGCCTATGATAGCAACTAGAGACATACAGTCAAACATGGAGGATAGTGGGTACATCTAGTAGTACGCGAAGCTATCATCATTCTATTTGGCCAAGAGGGATCAAACTTCTAGATTTACTAGTGGGGGTGCGGTTAGTGTTAGTACAGTACAGTACGGTAGACTATAGTAATTATCCTATATTGATTAGGAAAACACAATTAACGTTATCTTTGCTCATCCTATTATCTTTGGGTGCTTGGTCTTGCCATTAATTCACAGTCATTTCCTTATTTACCAAGCTTATGTCTTATCCTAGTTACTTTGATAATTATATTGTTGGATTTATCGGACTTGCCAGACTTTATGTCTGACCCCCTTTGTTTCCACCTCTTTTCTTCCTCCCCCCCCCCAGGTTCTCAGGGTGGACTTAGTACTAGTGGAGCTTGATTTAGATCTGTTTAGGAGCACTTGGATTTGGATTGCTGAAGTAAAGCTCGCCCTATCTCTTTTATGGCTACTCTATGTTGGGATTATGTATTTTGTATTATGTACTCTGATTTTGTCAAGATGGATATTGTGTACTTGACTTTAGTCTTTGGGTTTTGGTAATGTAACCAAACATATTTATCTTCCGTTGCAATAAATAAAGTTTTAAATTTTCAAGTACTATTTTATATCTGTCTTGTTGTAATGTTCTATGTTCACTTAAAACGCTCCATGGAAGTTAATGCATTCCCTTTGTGAGTGACATTAATGGACGTGGGGTGTTACACGTGGTATCAGAGCTTATGGTTACCAGAACAGATAAGATATTTTGAAAAACTATTTTTCAAAAGCATTTTTATAAAGAATACTTTCAAAATTATGTTTGTAGATGAGTATTTTTGAAAGAAAGGTTTATTTTAAGAACATATTCCCCAAGAGCCATATATCCTTCCTTCGATCCTCCGTTTTGAATCTCTTCCTTTTTCTCTTTTTGAATTTCCCCTCCGCGTATAGATGCTTTTTCTATGATAAATAAGGACTTCCGTACGAAGGACGGAAGAACCACTTCAAGGGACTTAGACGTTTGTCGGGCTAGAAGTTAGTCCAAGGAGGTGGAGGGTTTGTGGGTACCTTTAAGATGGACGATGGGAGGAAGGTTTAAATAGCTGTTAGGTTAATAAAGGACGAAACCTCATCTTGGTGGGAGGTCACGAAAGGAGAATGTGAAGAAGAAGGATAGTTGTTTTGGAGTAATAGGACACCTTATTAGGATTGTCCAAAGAGGCAAGGACAAAGTACAGTATCTTTTGGAGGGTAGTTGTATTCCCTCACGGTTGGTATACCTGATGGGGGTAGGACCGTCTAGGTTGAAATTTGGTTCTCTCGATCATCCTGTTCGAACTTTATTTGATTCTGGCGCTTCATACTCGTTAGTATCTGCTTCGTTAGTTGAAACACTGCACCTAAATACTAGTCTAGTTAAGGATCCCATCCTAGTCTCAAATCCTGTTGGTGGTTTGGCTCATCCTTCAATGGTTTGTCGGGATTTGAGAGTGTCTATCTTGGGCGTTGGGTTTGAATGCAGCGCCTTCATTCTTGGTTTCACGGGCTATAGTTTGATTCTAGGGATGGATTGGCTAGCCAGGCGTGGTGCCATCCTAGATTGGGGAAGGAGGGAAGTTAGACTATTGGTTCGTTATGGAAAGACCCTCATATTTCTTGTGACCCTAGGAGTCTAGTGATGCTTATATGCCTAGAATCTTCTGATGTATCCAACGATGATTGGGAGTCTGTTTGTGTGGTCCGTGAGTATGGAGACGTCTTTGATAAAGTGCGGGGTTTACCAAGAGGTGCGAAATAAGTTTTCGTATGTGCTTAATAGGTTAAGCAAAGCCAGTTATGTGATCAACGGTGGTTTTGGAGCGAGACTGGCAAGGACAGCCAGAGTCGTTCAAGTGCTTAATAATTTAGCTGTTTTTACTAGTATCATCTCACGTAGGTCGTCTGAACTCGAAGGAGGTATCCCTTGGGTGTTTGTCTAATATTGGTTTTGGCCTTTGGGGCTTGCACTTGGGGTATGTCGAGTTCGACTAGGATGGTCTGCGTGAGAGATGGATAGTTGTGACGATTTTGCATGGAAAATATCCTGGTTTTCTCTAGAAGTGGAGAAGAGCATGCCCTACATCTTAGGGAAGTCTCCGGGGAAGGGTGATTTGTTATGGAGGAAGACTATCGAAAGTCCATGAGAGGAATTGCCCTACCCACGACTTAGGATTGGCTACCATAGTTTTTGCACTCAAGTCTTGGCGGAAAGTTTGAGTTGCTTACAGACCATAAGTCGCTAAAGTATTTGTTCTCTCAGAAAGGTCTGAACTTGAGACAGCAAAGGTGGACGGAGTTCTTGGCGTCCTGCGATTTCGAGATATCATATACCCCTTGCAAAGGGTAACGTTGTGGTGGACGCCTTAAGTAGGAAAGGATCGACATTGATTCCCTTTTTTGTTGAGCGAGGTAGCTTAGAGTTTACCTCTACCTTTGACTTTAGACCATCCATTGATTTTTGTACCCAGCTGGCTAGCATCCTTAGAGGTCAGACCTACGCTTTTGGGACGGGTTGAAGAGGCACAGCGAGATGACCCACGGTAGGTGGAGTTAGTAGGGAAGCTCATAAAAAGGGGAGTCATCAAGCCATCTTAGTAGGTATACCCTAGATAATAAGGATAGGTTGCGTAGGGACGGTAGACTTTGAGGATCACGGGACGGGAGCTTAAGGAAACGGGATGGTGTCTCGATAGATTTTGTTGATGGGTTGCTAAGATCGAGAAAGGGTAATACGGGGATTTGGGTTGTGGTAGATAGACTTACTAAGAGCGCCCATTTCATACCCGTAAAGAGTAAGAGGACTGCCCCGAGGTGGACTCGATAGAATTATGAGATGAATCAAGAAGGAATCAAGAAAAAGGTCAAGTAATGGATTATTTAGGACCCTATGTTGATACCATTTTGGGAGAAGTCCATAAAGAACTTTGTAAAGACGGTACCTTCATGGTTGAAGAAGGAAAAGCTTAACTTTTTGGGAGTGGGAGGCTTTGTGAGGACTTGGGGAAGACGATCCTTAAATAAGCACATCATTCTAGGATGATCTAACATAGGATTGGTTAGGTTGAGTAATTCTCCGGGTGTCAATCTGATGTTGATTTCGGTCTTCGGGGTTGATGCTTAGGGAGTTACTCTCCTAACCAATATTTATGTGAGTTAAGATATGCCTAATTATAAATCGGGTAGAACATGTTCGATTGAGATTCCATTCTCACAAGTGAATTTTTGGGGAGCTTGCATGAAACCATGAGTACGCAGTTATGTTTAAGCCGAGTATACTAGAAGGAGAATAATTGAAGGGGGAACGAGAGGCAACAGTGAAATGAGTTCCAACTCATATTTTGGAAATAAGAATCAAGAAGCTACGAAATTGTGAAGTTAAGACGGTCAAAGCACAATGGAGCCAAGCTCAAGTTGATGCAACTCAGAAGGTTGAAGACTAGATACGCGCATCATATCTCTTTTTAAGAGTATATCTTTGATTCCCTTTTTCCTGTAGAGCTTACTTGCGTGCTATCTTTTAAGCATATCCTCTCAGTCTGATTCTCAATCCTATTTCTGTTGCAAACCCCATAGGGAGTATGACTCATTTGTTAGTAATACATGTTGGGGCTTGAGGGTGTCCGTTGGGTCGACTAAACTTTTTTTTTTTGGATTTTATAGGATATGGGTTAACTTTAGGAAGGGATTTCTTATGACCCAAAAAGGAGTCCATCATGCTTAGTTTCCTAGAATCACATATATATTGGTTGGGTTGAGAATTCCTTTGCGTGTCAGTCTGATGTTGATTTCGGTCTTCGGGGCTGGTGCCTAGGGAGTTCTTCTCCTAATCAGTATATATGGGACGTAGATTTCCAGTTTGGATGTTGCCTAATGGGCACAAAGTTTTTGCTTGCTTATATCATTCGACTATATCTTTAGGTAGGAAACATTGGGTGTAAACATGTGTTTGAGACATGTTATGATTGATGGTTGCAAGTGGTTGCTAGTGGATGCATATACACACACATTAGGCACTAGATCGGCTCAATCACCTCATGTTGCATATATATGTGTGTTTATTTTTCGTTAATGGATGTATGATGGTTATGTTATCACATGGATGTTGCATTCGGATGAATGGTTGTGCACGCATGTAGAAATAATATGTATCATTAGGGTTCTTTTGCATACATAATGGATGCATGGCACTATCATGGGTTGCATTAAGGAGGTCAACTGAATCAGTAGACCGCCTAATTTTGCATTAGATACGAACATGTACACACACTGCGCATATAAACATGAAAGCATTAGAAACCTTTAAGGACAATGGATGCCTGTGTTTGATGGCTGAGTAGATGGACGATTGGATGGTAGGATATGCATTCTCCTAGACTTGAAGATTTCGGGGACGAAATCCTTTAAGGAGGGGAGAATGTAACACCCCGTATTTCTGTTAACACTAAAGTTGCTAATTAAAGAATAACTAATCTCATATGTGAGAATTAAGTGAAATGGATTGCGCCATTATGTTCGTCTCGGAATTCTGGTTGAGATAGAATCCGAGTTTGCGTAAATTGGAGTCCGTATGAAGGAGATATGGACGAACGAAGTTGGGCAGAAAAACCGGAAGTTGGCCAGAATGCACTGGCGCACTTGGGAAGTGCGCCAGAACAAAATTGCACTAGTGCACTTGGGAAGTGCGCCCATGCAATTTTGCATTGGTGCACTTTGCAGGTGCGCCCGTGTCGAGCCAGAAACCTGCACAACTTTCTGGTGTGATCTGATCCATGTTGTGACTCATTGTTGAGTCATTTCTGACTCCTTGCTGAGTCATAAGGGCTTAGGTGTCACCCTATCTTGGTTGAGTGGTTGTGGATAATTCTAAGGTCATCCGACGGCTACAATCAAATTGAAACTCTATAAAAACAGGGGTAGACTCAAACCTAAAATCAAATGAAAATTAGAATAGCCGCCGTCATGCCGTCGCCTAGAAACTCAGAATAGCCGCCGCCAATTAGAGAGGAAGATAGCAAATCAAAAGAGGATTAAAGCTAATCAACTCAACCTAATTCAAGCTTAGAGATTCAACAACGAATCAACTAACGTCGCTACAACAATTCTACATCAAGTTTGATCAATTGATTCATAATTCTTTAACCACGGAAGGCAAGTTCGATTTCCCTAATCAAGATAATTATTAAATTAAGTAAGATTAGATATATTTGTGGTTATACGGTCGTGTTGTGAATATGTGGCCTTTGTGAATATGTACAAGTTATTCATGATGTTAATTGTGTTATGATATGCAAATTAGTTATATTTTGAGATCTAATTCATATGATATTATGCTAGTTGGTTATGTTTCGTAGATCTAATTTATACGATACATTTAATAAGATAATTAGCAACTTAATTAGATTAAGTTATGATATGGATTTGTGAGTATGATGATTTTAATAAGATTATTATTAAATTAATCAGATTAAGTTGTGATATGGATCATAAGAAAATGATGTGAATTGTCATATATATTGTTGTAAATCTTATGCTGACATGTATGTTGTAAATCTTATGCTATCATGTATGTTGTAGATCCAATGTTATGTGATGATGATATTATATATATGTTCTCTATGCTAAGATGTGATGAATCATACATGTTACAAAATCAGGATGTTATTATCTATGTTAATTAGCTCATGTTAATCAAATCATAAAGTTGATATTATTTGGGCTAGGTTGATTATATGTTATTTGGATTCATATGATGAATCACAATTATATATGCAAGTTTAGGCATTGATTAATAAAAATTGTGTAGATCTCATGGCACTTATTTTAGATCTAAAATTAGATCCATGACATGTGTGAGTTCTATGTATTAGATGCTAGTTTACACCACCGCCATTATGTTGCATAAACCACGTATGCAAGTTTATACATGAATTTGGGTTAGGATCATATTATGTAAATTATGACAAACAAGTTGACACCTTTAGATCCATGACATGTGAAGTTTTATGCAAGTTATATTTTTGGCCTATGCAAGTTTAGGTATTGAACATCTATCACACCTGCAAGTTTCACCCCTTTTTATGACTAGATCTAATTTGGTCATATACATATATGTTGTTGTTGTGATAATTTCTTTTTATGCTATGAGTTAGACTATTCGAGTCTAACTTATATTTTACGTTTAATGTATGAACGTACAACGTGGGGTAGGGGTGATATTAAGGATTTAATATTGAGAAATTTGGATGCAATTGATATGATTTTGTATACCATAAATGGATGGTCATAATTGAGTCAATTATGGACATCGTTAAAATTGGAAATTAATTAATAATTTGAATAGGGAAATTATTAAAACTGGGGTAAACGATTATTAATAATAATCAATGCTTAGGACACGAGGTTGGACTCATTGGTGACGTAAACCTGCCCGGACCCGCCCGGCAAATCCAGTGGTCATAAATGTCAGCCCAATGTGAGAGGTCCGAGGCCCAAACTAAAGCATAACAGTTGTAAAGACACGAGGTTAGACTCTTTTATGGTGTAAGACTACCCGGACCCGCCCGGCAAATCCAGCTGCCATAAATGTCAGTCTAATGTGAGAGGTCTTTATGAGGTTATGGCCTTAATGAATTAAGAAATACTTAGCCAGATAATCATGTAAGGTGGAACATGGGGGTTAAGTAGGTGCATTGGGTGGCATGAGGAATCTAGTGGTTGCCTTTAGAGGCATTTGAAATACGATTAGTAAGACTTAACCAAACACACATATAAATGAACATGACTAAAGGGTTAAGTGGGGTATACTAATGGGTCCAAGCTTAGGTGGATAGCTTGTGTCAAGTATGGGGGCCCATCTCAATCCAGTAACCCATAAGTATCTTTGTGAGCTCGACCCAAGTCGAGGACGGGACACGCCTACTGGACTTGAGTATAAGAGGCCAAATGGGTTAGCGGTGGCAACGCAAGTCCAACGGGTTCATATGCGTGAATGGACCCGGGCTGGTAGGTAAGACGTTGTTGCATCGTGTAGGTATAAGCCGTGCATCCTTAAGTTGTATCGGGCTGCCACTTTAGGGGAGTGATACACCCCACTGTGAGGCCAGCACAGGTATCTACGAGTAGGGAGCCGATCGCAAGTGGGTAGTGGGTACACCTAGTGGAGATAGGAGCAGGCGGCACCTATGACGTCAGCTTGGAGTACATGGAATTACCATTATTACTTATTGAAGGGGTACATCTAGTGGGGATAGGTACACGCTGGGTGCCTATGATAGCAACTAGAGACATACAGTCAAACATGGAGGATAGTGGGTACATCTAGTAGTACACGAAGCTATCATCATTCTATTTGGCCAAGAGGGATCAAACTTCTAGAGTGACTAGTGGGGGTGCGGTTAGTGTTAGTACAGTACAGTACGGTACAATACGGTAGAGTATAGTAATTATCCTATATTGATTAGGAAAACGCAATTAACGTTATCTTTGCTCATCCTATTATCTTTAGGTGCTTGGTCTTGCCATTAATTCACAGTCATTTCCTTATTTACCAAGCTTATGTCTTATCCTAGTTACTTTGATAATTATATTGTTGGAGTTATCGGACTTGCCAGACTTTATGTCTGACCCCCTTTGTTTCCACCTCTTTTCTTCCTTCCCTCCCCCCCCCCCCCAGGTTCTCAGGGTGGACTTAGTACTAGTGGAGCTTGATTTGGATCTGTTTAGGAGCACTTGGATTTGGATTGCTGAAGTAAAGCTCGCCCTATCTCTTTTATGGCTACTCTATGTTGGGATTATGTCTTTTGTACTATGTACTCTGATTTTGTCAAGATGGATATTGTGTACTTGACTTTAGTCTTTGGGTTTTGGTAATGTAACCAAACATATTTATCTTCCGTTGCAATAAATAAAGTTTTAAATTTTCAAGTACTATTTTATATCTGTCTTGTTGTAATGTTCTGTTCTATATTCACTTAAAACGCTCCACGGAACTTAATGCATTCCCTTTGTGAGTGACATTAATGGACGTGGGGTGTTACAATTGTGTTCGGAATGGGGGTAATTAGCTATGGGCGACAGTCGTTGGGCTCAATTTGGAGTTCGAATTTAAAAGCAACTTTTTTTGGAAAATAAATAAATTAAATAAATAAAACTCCAACCCTTTTCCCTCCTACCTGGTCAAACCCGCACCCCCCTTTTCCTCATTTCAGATCGAACGAGATTAGAAAATAAAAAAAAACAAAGACCAGAACCCCGTCGCCCTCCCCTATTTTCCCCGCCTACCGCCGCCTTAGGAGGCGTGCTCCCCCTCCCCAGGTCGTCGGCCATTACTGGCCACCCCCTTGCTTCTCCGTTCGATTCTCCTCCCCCAAAACCCCCTATCGTGAATCCCTGGACCCGCAGCCCACCCCAAAACCGCGCGCCCCCAGATCCAGTGCGCCACCCTCTCCCTCGCCTGCGATGTCATCAGCACTCCGGCGTGCCTCCACGACCACTTCAGCGCACCAACAGCCCCTCCCCCTTCAACAACTAAAACCGAACAAAGGTGAGTTCTTTTGGTTATGATAAATACTGTTTTGAATCAGTTTATATTTATTTATTTATAAAGCAATGATTTTAATATATATATCTATAAAGCAAATATTTTCTTTTTATAAAGAAGGATAGATTTTTACAAGCAAGAAGGGTTGATTTTTGTGTAAAATGAAAGAGAAAGGATTTTTGAATTAGAAAAGATCGGATTTCTGAATTAGAAAAGATCATATTTTTATTAATGGAAAGATTCAATTTTTAGAAATGAAAAGATAAATTTTTATATATAAAAAGGTATGATTTTTATGTGGATAATACGATAATAAAAATATGAACTTTATAATTTTTATAATTTTTACAAGTAGAAAGATTCGATTTTTATAAGTGTAAAAATTCGATTTTACATATATGAAGTAGCGATAAAAATTCTATTTTTATATAGAAATTAGCGAAGTAAAAATATGATTTTTAAATTGAAAGCGAACATATAAAAAATGTGATTTTTATTTTAAAGACAGCAGTTTAAAAATATGATTTTTATATATGTAGTGAATACGGACGACAAAAGTGACAAAAGGCGAGCACGGCGAAGATTTCCTACATATGAAGAGTCGTGGCATGTGGTTTAGCTAATCGGTGAGAACTTCTCACTTTAAACTTTAATTTCTAGTTAAAAATATATACTAGGATGCAGACGGTGCTTAGAAGCACCCAACACCATTGTTTGAAACCATGTTTGTTTGGTTGTGTAGTTGATTGGATTATTTATTGGAATTTGGTTGTTGGGTGAAATGGAATTGGTTAGATTGGTATGTGTATGGCGGGGGCCATTATTAGATTTGGGATAAGGCTAGACCGCATCTCGGTTCTAGTATAGTGTCGTTATGCCGCCGAAATTTTCTAAAATAAGTTAGAAAAATAAAAATATCGTTTTTATTGAAATGAACTGTAGAAAAATATTCATTTACAAATCAGACGATTTGTTTATGTACACCCATTTATCTGATATGGATTGGGACGATAAATTTTACGCATCGCCCAACTGCACAAATAAAATATGTGTTTGTTGATTTGAAACCCCACACGGGTGTTGGGATGGAATTGACATACACTAATCCCAATAATTAGTTGTATGTCAATGATAGGTTGGCATACAGTTGTGTAGTGCACTTTGGATGATGGTTGATTATTTATCATTGCTGTTATATACGTGTGTGGTATGAAATCCATATAATTAACATTATATGGTATTTGACTGTGTCGGATTCCAATTCAGAAGTAAAGAATATTTTAAAAATAACGAATATTTTAAAATAAGGAATATTTTGAGATAATATTCAGTAAAGGATTAAAATCTGATTTTAATGTCCGATTTGGGATGGACATGAAGTTATTAAAATATATAAAGCCATGTTGATTAGATTAACGCCATATTGACGTGAACGATATTTATATCGAATATATTCGTTTTTATAATGAATATAGAAAAGGAAAAGATTTCGAAATCTACTGGTTTGAAAAATATTATCATTTATATAGTAATGATATGGAATATTCAATTTTGATTCAAAATTGAATATGAAGTTGAAATCGTTTTCAAAACGAAGTTAAAACGAATTATAAAATACGTTTTGAATGGAAATCAACGAAATATATAATATATATATATATATATTATATTTAATGGCCTGAATAGAACGCGCCGCGCAGCGACTGTTCGCGAATTTCGACCATTGACTTCGAATGGACATTAAGGGAGATCCGACCGTCGGATTCTCCAAAAACTAGAACCGTTGGGTTCGTATCGAAAAGAGCTTTCCAACGAATATGATAAATTTGAAATCTAACGGTTGGATTTGGAGATACGTCCAAATCAAATTTGGAAAAGGTTGCTGTAAGTGCAGTTCGATGTCCGTTTATGGAAATCGTCTGAAAGGGCCTTGATAAAATTATTAAAAATATTAACAATTAGTGTGAAATCATAATATATGATTTACAAAGAATTGAAGTGAAAAATTCCATGTTTGTAAAGATAAAAATATATTTTTATCGAAATGAACTAGTTATTAACTAGAGTTGTAATCTAATTATTTTTAAATAAATAAATGGGATTGAGAATGAGTTTTAATATAACCGGAATTTCCAATAAATGATTTGGAATGGATTTGAATCGAAATTATCCTCGGAATATTTCGATGTTGGATTTCGTGATTATACAGATATTGTTATGGAAATTTGAATGATATATTTATATCGTTATTTCCAATATGATATTTGTTGGTTTCAGAATTTGATATTGAATATAAGCCGATATGTTTTCTATTCAGAGCCTTGTATTTAATATCGAGTTGGATATTGGGTTTGTCATGAACGGTATCTTTAATAATACTATTCTTAAACCCAATAGAGTTAAGAAAATTAGAAACTAACTGGAGATCAGTTAAGTTGAATGGTTTTCTGGGTATTGATTTGATGTTGGTTTCGGCCTTCAGGATTAATATTTAGGGAATTGTTCTCTTACTAATTTCCGGTTAGCAACTGATAGAATGGAATGAGATTTTGGGTTTATCGTGAACTGTGTTTAAAATGACATTCGTTCTTTAACCTAGGTAAAGAAAAGATTAATTTCTTAAATTTGAATAATCATTAAGTAATGATTATTGAGATTAAAACTGAATTAGATTTTTAATGAATCTATAATTAGATTGGAAAGTGAATGTGATAACTGAAATTATCAATTCAAGAAAATGATCGAGAATGGAGTACCACCAGTTTTACTCCAGGCGATAGTTAAATCTATAACTAGATTTGAAAGTGAAATGGTAATAGATATTTACTGATAACACTGTGGTGTTAGATATGGAGTATTACCAGTTTTGCTCCATCGGATGAATAGGTTGTGATTGGGAAATAAAATAAATAATTACTTCGGTTTGGTTCGCTAATCCCGACTAGTTTGGATAAACCTTAAAACGATTTGATTTGATATCCAAAGGAAGATTAAAGAATAAATTTTAAAGAATTTATCTTTGATAAAATTAATGGGAACCTTTCCCTAATAATGTGAATTTTAAAGAAATATTCTGGATTGGAATGAGGCGTATGTTGTGTTTGTGTAGCACTAGTTTATAATATACGTGAGTTATTCGAAAAGGCCGGGTTTATACCCATTCTGAATAACGAACTCGACGATATGTCAAAGATGAAGACGGTGGTCGAAGACCGGAGGTTTTCACATCGTTTGGACGATTCCTGATAATCATGATTGGGCTGTACACCCAAGAGGAGGGAATAAGTTGGTGATCGTCCAGACGTACTTAGAGATCGACGGATATACAAGGACCTCACTCCTGTATTGGACATATGGGAGGCAGAATAAGGTGCCTCCGGTTTCGTTCAGACCCAGAACGGACTTGTAAATGGATGGTATGTCTGATGTTGTATTCCTTTATACAGTATTAGTTGATCTCTGCTAAATATATATATGTTGGTGGCAGAGAATTTATTCTCTTGCTTAACACCATTCTCTGAGACGTATGAGCTTAGAGGTTATATATTGGTGGAAATCAGTTGGTACAGTATGGATTGACAATGTGGCATGCTGAGATGCATGGATCAAGGTTTTTGTTGAAAAGCAAAGTCTTGTTGTTGATGAACAAATCACGGCCTGTGTGGCACAGCTTTCTGTATGGCATTGATTCGCGAGCCTCACACCTCGGTATGAGTTAAAAACGAGGTACAGATTCGAGGAGAACACGACGTTTCTTTCTAGCTATGGGTGGTGTCAGCGTTTTACTAGCCCTGGCATCGTTGTTATTTTACCTATGTGGTTGTCGGAATGCGAGGCGCCTCGGTTATATCGGTCGTTCTCAAACCGATAGATAGGTCCTATAGGATCGGGAAACGTGTGTTCAGGAATACTAATCCTCAAACGTAAGAGAGGACCGACCTTGGAGGTTCCTAGGGTTACCCAGAGTGTGTAGTCCTGAGTCACTTGCTAGAGTGTCTCCAAGAGGAGAGGTGCTTGCCCCTTGCCTCCACTCATGACGGAAATCCAATTTCCAATACGTGACTTTCGGTTTTAGTTGTATTACTAGTAAGGTGACATAGTAGTATGGGGTACTATGCCGTCTATGATTGATATTATGATTGAAGTTGTTTTATACACCATACACTAGTAATAATATCAAATGATTTCGTTTTATACGTATCAAGCATTCTTTGGCTATTATATGGTAACACCCTATCCTCCGGCTTGCGTTGCATTGTGTGATGGGACCTGGGTCTTATAATAGCTCCATTGTACTTTATTTAGAATTGCGTTGTTTACCGTATAAACTGGTATTCTTGGGAGGAAACCCTTCCGTGTTATACGGCGTGGTCCCTTGATTTACTTTATTGCTAAAGTAAAGTTTTAAACAATTGTTTTAGTTCTCACACCAGTCACATAACTGACCTGGAGTTTATTGTTTTAAACCTAAACTCTGGGTGTCCTTATTTTCCGCACGGGCAGCTAGTAGTTTTGGTTTTGCAGATTTATATTCACAGGATCCTGGTTTATAGCTGAAGTGATATTCGGAAAGCTCTGTATCCGTGTATTCCTTTCAGTTATGTTTTGTATTATTTTTCCGCTGTAGTAATGTATTTAAATATCTGATATTTTCTGTTGTAAAACATTTATTCATACTCTGTATATTCTTGTATTTTGATGGAATTGTTGTAATAAACAATGAAATGTTCTTCTGTTTGTGTTCTGATTTGTCGTGTTCTCAACTCAATCTGTGCTTTCCTTACCGGGGAAGTTCGGGTCGTGTCACATGCATTCTATTGTGTACCATAGGAATGGGGAGGAACTAAGTCCAAACAAATGCATTACTTCTTGAGTTCTCGGAACCGATTTTCCTATTGATCCTAGTCTATGGGATCTCCAGTTGCTAGGATAGGTTTCCATATAAGAAAACTTTTGTTAGTTTATGCTTTTAAACCTATTCCCGTTGATGTACAGTCAATTTTCTCTCTTGAAAAACTTTTAGTAAATGGATCTGTTAGGTTATCATTCGTTCTCACATAGTCTATAGAAATAGTACAATTTGGGAGCAACTGCCTAAGCATGTTATGGCGTCGACGAATGTGTCTTGACTGTAACACCCCACCTCCGCCAGGACCATACTCACGAGTGATAGCACTAGCTTTGGAGGGGCGTTTGACCGGGTAAACATGCACAAAGATATCACAAGACAGAACATATAAGTAAAACAGAGTAAATAAAGCAGCGGATAAAATTACTATTTCAAAACCATAGTCAAGTTATATCAAAGTACTTAGTCATCATTTTCCAACAAACAAGTCTAGAAACATAAACTGAAAACTGAAAATAACATAAAGTAAACTATCCCCAAAGTAGACGTGGTAAAGCCATAGCAAGCTCAAGTCCAAACCGTACATGAAGTGTCAAGAAAGCAAGCTAAAGATCCAAGCTAAGCACTAGTAGTCCCTCCCTGAGAACCTGGGGGGGAACGGAAGAATAGAAGCGAAAGAAAACGGGCCAGTCATAAAGACTGGTAAGTCCTACTACTATTAGTCTAAAAACTAATAAAGTTAACTGGACATGAGAAACTGAAATGAAACATAAGGATTATAACTGGACTAGCATGATGATAAGGTAACAAGGTAAATCAAGTGTGGCATCGCATGTAAAAGGTTTAGTTTTGCACCAATAGTACTAGTATTCTAACCCATGTCAAGTATAAACAAGAAATGATCCCTTGGCCCAATAAGGCTCAATATCATGAGGTGACCCAAGTCCAGGTCCAACTACACGTTCTGGTCGATCGGCTCCCTATAAGCCAAACTCGTCAAGTGTCGGTGTCATACGGCCCAATCACGAAATGTAATCAACTGTGCTAGGTCCACCTAGGGTGTATCCGGCCCTAGGGTGCCAACCACTGACACAAAACAAGCACGCACAGTCTAAACCTACTTGGTGCCCAAGTCTGTCTTTCATCCCCGGACGATGTGCACGACCATGGTCCACCGGAATCTACTATGGCGCACCTACTTTTGCCGTCTTTTTGGTCACTTACAATCCAGCCCAGTAATCGTGCCCCACCCTAGCCTAGTCCCTAGGGTATCCGATACTCCCTAGTGGGTTACTGCTGATAAGGACCGCGTGACTAGGGTTTCTAATGGGTCAAGTGTGGTTAACCCTATCCAAACCATGTATCAAGTTGGTTAAGTGTACCCAAGTGGTTCATGACTTAACCTTATCAATCCATCGTGTTTAACTGGTTAAGTATTAAAGTGGTCCATGACTTAACCCTATCATGTGGCATTAATTAATTTAATGCACCCAACCTCTCACATTAGACTTTGTTGTGGTTACTGGATGTGCCGGGCGGTTCCGGGCAGATTTACACTACAACCTAGTCTAACCTCGGGTTTTAAGCGCGATGTGACCAACTACTCACATTGGGTCCTATTGTTTGTAGCCACTGGATTTGCCGGTCGGTTCCGGGCAGAATTACGCTACAAACTCAACCCAACCTCGAATTGGTCACTTCATGTTTTTCTACATGTCATGTCCACGTTCAAGTTTATCATAAAACTATGTTTTCAAGTCAAGTTTTCATGTCATATTTTCAAGTCATGTTTCATGTCATTTAAGTTTGCCTAACTACCCATAACGTATTCCCATCGCACGTAAATTCGCATCAACACAAATAGATCTAAGAGGGAACATAACAATATGACAAGGTGGGCATAAGGTGGCAAAGTTTATCACAAGTTAAACATGGTGATATTTGAGGCAAAGGTGTTCATCATAACTTGCATATAGCATATTGCCCTTAAGACATGTATGATAGCATAAAGGTGACTTGGCCTCAAACATGTATGGTAGCATAAAGGTGATTTGGCCTCAAACATGACAATAGCATAAAGGTGACAATCCTAACTTGTGCATAGTAAATAGGTTCAAAGTCATCATATGCATGTTAAGGGACATGAGGGGTTAAGGTTTGTTAACATGCATAAGCCATAATCCATTTCATAGCATATAGTTCTATCATATGCAAGTTAACATCAAGGTCAAGAGGGGTTCTATGTTGCATTATGCATAATCCCAAATAAAGCTCATAGCTTTATACCCAAAAGTCAATATGAAAGGTACTAGGTTCATGATAGGTAAACATTAGGTCCACAAACATAAATCTAGAGAGTCATGAATAGATCTATGCATACAATGATAGGTCAAAGGCAAATATTACACTTAAGCCCAATGTCAACTTGCAACATGTTCATATTAAGTTCATAGTTTAAATCTAGGAGTAGAATAGGGCTTACAAATCGTGTCTATGAGAACTAGAACACAAATTAGAACAAGGTAGAGACTTGGTAGCAACACTAGAGATCTCCAAATGATAAGCTCCACTCAAAACCCTTGAGAAATAATAAGAAGATCCTTGCTTTGATGAAGACGGATGGCTCTTTTACTCTAGAACTAGCTTAGAACACTCAAGCTCTCATGAAGAAGATGGAGGCCATGATATGAAGGTGGAGGCCATGATTAGGGAGCATTTTGGCATAACCTAGTTGTAGGAATGATTTATGATGGTTTAGGCTAGGTCTTAGGGTGCTTATATAGAAGTTTAGGTTAGCTTAGGCCATAGGATTAACCCTAGTTTAGATCCTAGCCATCAGAATTCGTCACAGGCCCAAAAACAAGACCAGAGAGCCAGACCAGGTGCACCAGGCCAACCTGGCCCGACCACCCAGGTCGACACCCAAGTCGACTGGGCAGTCGACTTGTGGCTGGGGATGTCGACTCCCAAGTCGACTTGGGGCTGGGCGGGAAATTTTCCCGCCCAGTCTGTTTGGGGTTAAATTCGAAATTCGAATTCGAATTTGAACTATTTGAACTTGAAATTTTCTGAAAACTTTGTTGGGCCATAACTTGGTCATACGGACTCCGATTCTCGAAAACTCAGACTCTATTTCGCGTATTTTTCCGAGACGAATGCAATGGTGCAGCCCGTTTCCCCTGATTCAGATTTTAAAATTTAATTCCGCCTTGTTTACGTTATAACATGTTATTCAAAATACGGGTTGTTACATTCTCCCCTCCTTAAAGGATTTCGTCCCCGAAATCTCTAAGTTAGGAAGAGCGTATCCTACCATCCATCATTCATCTACTCAAAACATCATCCACAAGTAATCATTGTCCTTAACAGATTCTAAATGCTGTATGAACATATGCAAAGGTGTGTGTATATGTACTTATCTAATGCGAAAATCAGGCGGTTACTGATTCAGTAAACCTCCTTAATGCAAAGTATGTTAGTGAAATGAGTCCAATATGTATGCAAATTCCTAACATTATTTATACTCTCTACATGAGTGCACATAACATTCATTCATATGCAACATCCGTGTGATAGCATAACAAGTTTCATCAATGAATAAGCATAAACAATCATGCATATGCAATATGAAAGTGTGTGAGCCGATCTTAGTGACTATCGTGTATCATGCATCCACGAGTATCCACTTGCAAACACTTGCAACCACTTGCAAACACTTGCAACCACTTGCAAACATCAAGCATAACATGTTTCAAATACATGTTTCATCCAAAGGGCCTCTACCTAAGGTTCTCATGACAAGATTAACGAAATAACAAGGTAAACAAGATAAACATGGATAGCAAAAAGAAAGATATACTAACTAGGAAAAGAGATCGAGAATGCATTCTCAAAAAGAAACAGGTAAAGCTCACGCATCTTCTCCTCGGTTTCCCAAGTTGTGTCTTCCTCAGCTTCACTCCACTGAACCTTAACCAGCTTGACTTCTTTACTCCTTAGTTTCTTGATCTCCGTTTCCAAGATACGAGTCGGAGCTCGCCTCAGGGTTGCTTCTTTCTCTACCTCCACGTCTTCAAGAATGCTAGGCTCAACTACTTCGGCGGACTTATGCAAACACTTTCGGAGATGTGAGACATGAAAGACATTGTGCACTCCGGCCGGCTTCTCGGGCAATTCCACCTTATAAGCCATTTGCCCGATCCTCTCGATGATAGGGAATGGTCCAACAAACCTTGGTGCTAGCTTCCCTACCGCTCCAAAACGAACCACATTCCGCAAAGGAGAAACTTTCACAAAGACCATATCCTCAACTTCAAACTCTAAGTCTGTCCTTCGCTTGTCTGCATAGGATTTCTGTCTGTCTTGGGCCGTTTTCATCCGTCTTCGAACCAACTCAACCTTCTCGGATGTGTCCCTTATCATGTCAGACCCAAGTATAAGCTTATCCGTCGTCTCCCACCAACATGTCGGTGACTTGCACGGCCTCCCATACAAAGCTTCAAATGGTGCCATTCCTATGCTTGCTTGATAGCTGTTATTATAAGCAAACTCCGCAAGAGGAAGGTGGTCCTCCCAAGTGCCACCAAAGTCAAGAATGCATAGCCTCAACAGATCCTCCAGTACCCTATTCACCCTTTCGATCTGACCATCCATCTATGGGTGATAGGTTGTACCTAGATTCAATCGCGTACCCATCGCTTCTTGCAAACTATTCCAAAATTGGCTAGTGAAGAGTGGGTCACTATCGCTAACTATGCTAGAAGGAATTCCACGCAATCGCACTATCTCTCGAAGATAAACAGATGCTAGCCATGATGCGGTCCTCTTGCTCTTCACTGGAATGAAATGAGCACAGCGCTCTTCGTGAGTCTGTCCACTATGACCCATATGCTAGTATTCCCTTTCCTTGATCTAGGCAATCCATCCACAAAATCCATAGAGATACTTTCCCACTACCATTGCGGAACTTCCAATGGAAGCAGTAGCCCACCGGGCTTCTTCGACTCGGCCTTTACTTGTTGGCAAACAATGCATCTAGAAACAAACTCTGCAACATCCTTTTTCATGCCAGCCCAAAAGAAAATGCGCTTCATATCCCGGTACATCTTATCCCCTCCGGTATGTATGGTCATCTTCGAGTGATGCGCCTCTTCAAGAACTTTATTCACTAAGTCTCCCACTTGTGGGACACATAGTCTTCCATCATGCCTTAGCCACCTCTTGTCATCAATGGTATATCTAGCGAGGTGACTTGACGTCTCACCACGAATCAGCTTGTCCATGATCTCGACTATCTGTGGGTCTTCCTTCTGCGAAGTCCCTACTTGATCCAGAAGTGTAGGTATAAGCTCAAGGGATGCTAATGAACCAGTCACTGACTCAACAGCAGGTGTAAAATCAAAGGTTGCTAAGAACTATAGACTCTTCATCTCAACAAACAAAGGGCTTAAAGTCAACCTTTTCCTACTTAGCGCATCCGCCACAACATTACCCTTGCCAGGGGTATAAGCTATATCGAAGTCATATGATGCCAAGAATTCCATCCACTTCCTTGCGATGTGTAGCATGCTCTTCCTCGTCCTTTGAGAAGATCAGAATATTATCCACGAAAACGACCACAAACTTGTTAAGGAACTCCCGGAATACCCTACTCATCAAATCAACGAAATATGTGGGTGCATTAGTCAAACCGAATGGCATGACGAGCCATTCAAAGAATCCATCTGGAGTCCTAAACGCAGTCTTGTCAATACTATCCTCAGCCACTCTAAGCTGATGAAATCCGGTGGCTAGATCGAGTTGAGAGAAAACAGAAGCACCTACAAGCTGGTCAAGGAGATCATTAATCCTCGGTAACGGGTGCCTATTCTTCTTTGTCAGCTTGTTTAACTCACGATAATCAACACACAGACGAAGCGAACCATCCGCCTTAGTAGCGAATATCACAGGAGCACCCCATTCAGAAATGCTTCACCTAAAGAAATTTTTCTCAAGCAACTCCTTGACTTGCTTACTAAACTCTCTTCTTTCACGCGGGGCCATGTGCCTAACTGGCAATGAAACTGGCTTGGCATCATCAATAAGATAAATACGGAAGTCTATCTTGCGTGTAGGGGGTAACCCCTTCTCCTCATCAAAGACATCAGGATATTCTCGGACCACCCTCACAGATTGAAGATTGTCAAAAGACGAGTCGAGGGATTCAAGATAACATAACATGACGGGACCCATAGGGTTACAAGAATTCTCTAAGGTATTACCAAGGCGAGTCATAAGCCTTACTACCCTATGCTCACAATCGAGAATGGCTCCATAACTGGACAACCAATCCATGCCCAAAATCAACCCGTATCCCATGAACCTGAGAACATAAGCATTACATGCGAATTCTATGCTAAAGATAGAAATCCTCAAATCCATACAAATCATAAATAGATGGGCGGAACCCCCAATTGGATTTGAAACACAGACGGGATCCTCCACTAGACTAGTACTAAGGTGCAAACTTTCAACAACATCAGCAGAAATAAAGGTATGCGATGCGCCAGAATCAAATAAAGTTCGAACAGGAAAACCAGAAATGTAAACAAGGCTTTCTACAGAAATACTATCTGGGTCAAACGCTGGAGTAGTGTTGAGAGCATGCATCTGCCCTCTAGAAGGTCCTGCTCGCTGAGTCTGTCCTTGCCCCTGTCCTTGCTTCTTTGGGCAATCCTTGCTGTAGTGTCCAGACTCTCCGCAATGAAAGCATTCGCCCCACCTTCTCTTCTTCTTCCTACAATCTTTGACAATTTGTCCAGTGATCCCACAGAAGTTGCATTTCCTCTTCTTTCTTGACGTGTTGTTCTTGCTTCCTTTCCCAAACTTTGCCTTCTTTCCTTGAGACTCATTCGCCTGAACTTCCTTTTTGCCACTCTTATCTTCCTCTTGAAGTAGGGCCGTATTCACCAAACTTTCGAAGGTCGCCCCCAGGGGTATATGAGACATGGCCAAATTGTGCAATGGCGCGTTCAATCCTAGAGCAAAGTGTAGGGCCTTCTTCTGAGCTGTGTTAACCAAGTCTAAACTGAACCGAGCATGTTGATTAAACTTATCCACGCATTCCCTAACGGTCATGTCCCCTTTCTTTAGTGATAGGAACCTCTCCATCTGAAGGTTCTCTTCTGCTGATGATAAAAACCTCAGTCCAAACCTTCTCCTAAACTCATCCCAAGTTTCAATTGGTCTAGTAGTGGTGGTGACTACCCACCAATAAGCAGCTTCCTCTTTCAATAACCATACCGCCAATAGAACTTTCCTACGATCTTCTACATCCAAGATAGCAAAGAGGTCTTCAGTTTCCTTCAACCAGATTCTTGCCTCCACAGAAGTCTCCGTCCCAAAAAAATTCTTGCAACCCATCGCCTTAAAGTCTTTTCAAATCTCCGCGAAATCCTCTTGTGGATGCTGAGGAGGAGGAGGAGGAATATCCGCGGGGCCGGCTTCATTTGCCCTTGCCTCCATGTACCTCCTAAACCAAACAGGTACCGGTACTCCCTCCGGAAAGATAAAGTTATCGGCCATACTAAAACGAAGAAAAAGATAGATTCAGAACGAAGAAACAAAGGATAGTGCTAATGGATTTTGGGGAATAGCCTTTTAAAATAAACTTGACTTTTCTTGGAAAAATACTTCTTTAAAATTGGTTTTGAAAATAGTTTTCATAAAGGTTTTTAAAACTTTTAGCTCGTCTAGTAAACCTCATGCTCTGATACCAAATGTAACATCCCACCTCCGCCAGGACCACACTCACGAGTGATAGCACTAGCTTTAGAGGGGCGTTTGACCGGGTAAACATGCACAGAGATATCACAAGACAGAACATATAAGTAAAACAGAGTAAATAAAGCAGCGGATAAAATTACTATTTCAAAACCATAGTCAAGTTATATCAAAGTACTTAGTCATCATTTTCCAACAAACAAGTCTAGAAACATAAACTGAAAACTGAAAATAACATAAAGTAAACTATCCCCAAAGTAGACGTGGTAAAGCCATAGCAAGCTCAAGTCCAAACCGTACATGAGATGTCAAGAAAGCAAGCTAAAGATCCAAGCTAAGCACTAGTAGTCCCTCCCTGAGAACCGGGGGGGAAACGGAAGAAAAGAAGCGAAAGAAAACGGGTCAGTCATAAAGACTGGTAAGTCCTACTACTATTAGTCTAAAAACTAATAAAGTTAACTGGACATGAGAAACTGAAATGAAACATAAGGATAATAACTGGACTAGCATGATGATAAGGTAACAAGGTAAATCAATTATGGCATCGCATGTAAAAGGTTTAGTTTTGCACCAATAGTACTAGTATTCTAACCCATGTCAAGTATAAACAAGAAATGATCCCTTGGCCCAATAAGGCCCAATATCATGAGGTGACCCAAGTCTAGGTCCAACTACACGTTCTAGTCGATCGGCTCCCTATAAGCCTAATTCGTCAAGTGTCGGTGTCATACGACCCAATCACGAAATGTAGTCAACTGTGCTAGGTCCACCCTAGGGTGTATCCGGCCCTAGGGTGCCAACCACTGAAACAAAACAAGCACGCACAGTCTAAACCTACGTGGTGCCCAGGTCTGTCTTTCATCCCCGGACGATGTGCACGACCATGGTCCGCCGGAATCTACTATGGTGCACCTACTTTTGCCGTCTTTTTGGTCACTTACAATCCAGCCCAGTAATCGTGCCCCACCCTAGCCTAGTCCCTAGGGTATCCGATACTCCCTAGTGGGTTACTGCTGATAAGGACGGCGTGACTAGGGTTCCTAATGGGTCAAGTGTGGTTAACCCTATCCAAACCATGTATCAAGTTGGTTAAGTGTACCCAAGTGGTTCATGACTTAACCTTATCAATCCATCGTGTTTAACTGGTTAAGTATTCAAGTGGTCCATGACTTAACCCTATCATGTGGCATTAATTAATTTAATGCACCCAACCTCTCACATTAGACTTTGTTGTGGTTACTGGATGTGCCGGGCAGTTCCAGGTAGATTTACACCACAACCTAGTCTAACCTCGGGTTTTAAGCGCGATGTGACCAACTACTCACATTGGGTCCTATTGTTTGTAGCCACTGGATTTGCCCGTCGGTTCCGGGCAGATTTACGCTATGAACTCAACCCAACCTCGAGTTGGTCACTTCATGTTTTTATACATGTCATGTCCACGTTCAAGTTTATCATAAAACTATGTTTTCAAGTCAAGTTTTCATGTCATATTTTCAAGTCATGTTTCATGTCATTTAAGTTTGCCTAACTACCCATAACGTATTCCCATCGCACGTAAATTCGCATCAACACAAATAGATCTAAGAGGGAACATAACAATATGACAAGGTGGGCTTAAGGTGGCAAAGTTTATCACAAGTTAAACATGGTGATATTTGAGGCAAAGGTGTTCATCATAACTTGCATATAGCATATTGCCCTTAAGACATGTATGATAGCATAAAGGTGACTTGGCCTCAAACATGTATGGTAGCATAAAGGTGATTTGGCCTCAAACATGACAATAGCATAAAGGTGACAATCCTAACTTGTGCATAGTAAATAGGTTCAAAGTCATCATATGCATGTTAAGGGACATGAGGGGTTAAGGTTTGTTAACATGCATAAGCCATAATCCATTTCATAGCATATAGTTCTATCATATGCAAGTTAACATCAAGGTCAAGAGGGGTTCTATGTTGCATTATGCATAATCCCAAATAAAGCTCATAGCTTTATACCCAAAAGTCAATATGAAAGGTACTAGGTTCATGATAGGTAAACATTAGGTCCACAAACATAGATCTAGAGAGTCATGAATAGATCTATGCATACAATGATAGGTCAAAGGCAAATATTACACTTAAGCCCAATTTCAACTTGCAACATGTTCATATTAAGTTCATAGTTTAAATCTAAGAGTAGAATAGGGCTTACAAATCGTGGCTATGAGAACTAGAACACAAATTAGAACAAGACAGAGACTTGGTAGCAACACTAGAGATCTCCAAATGATAAGCTCCACTCAAAACCTTAGAGAAATAAGAAGAAGATCCTTGCTTTGATGAAGAAAGATGGATCTTTTACTCTAGAACTAGCTTAGAACACTCAAGCTCTCATGAAGAAGATGGAGGCCATGATATGAAGGTGGAGGCCATGATTAGGTAGCATTTTGGCATAACCTAGTTGTAGGAATGATTTATGATGGTGTAGGCTAGGTCTTAGGGTGCTTATATAGAAGTTTAGGTTAGCTTAGGCCATAGGATTAACACTTGTTTAGATCCTAGCCATCAGAATTCGTCACAGGCCCAAAAACAAGACCAGAGAGCCAGACCAGGTGCACCAGGCCAACCTGGCCCGACCACCCAGGTCGACACCCAAGTCGACTGGGCAGTCGACTTGTGGCTGGGGGTGTC
This sequence comes from Allium sativum, assembly GCA_030737875.1. Taxonomy (NCBI): domain Eukaryota; kingdom Viridiplantae; phylum Streptophyta; class Magnoliopsida; order Asparagales; family Amaryllidaceae; genus Allium; species Allium sativum. The sequence goes on from CM060923.1 coordinate 158,096,018, forward strand.
GGCTCCCAAGTCGACTCCCCTATCGACTTGGGGCTGGGCGGGAAATTTTCCCGCCCAGTCTGTTTGGGGTTAAATTCGAAATTCGAATTCAAATTTGAACTGTTTTGAACTTGAAATTTTCTGAAAACTTTGTTGGGCCATAACTTGGTCATACGGACTCCGATTCTCGAAAACTCAGACTCTATTTCACGTATTTTTCCGAGACGAACGCAATGGCGCAGCCCTTTTCCCCTGATTCAGAATTTAAAATTTAATTCTGCCTTGATTTACGTTATAACATGTTATTCAAAATACGGGTTGTTACATTGACTTTCCCATATACAAAAAAAATTGCGCTCTACTTAGCACAGCTTGGTTATCATAGTGTATGCGTGTGGCCCGTATAGGTTTAGGCCAAAACTGAATATCATCTAAAAAGTGATGAAGCCATTTTGCTTCTTCGCCTTCTTTATCAAAAGTGACGAACTCTGATTCCATACTGGATCGAATTATGCATGTTTGTTTAGTATATTTCCATGACATTGTTTCCCCTGCTAAGGTAAAGACATAACCACTAACGGATTTTGATTCCCCTAAACCAACAATCCAGTTTGCATCACTATATCCTTCTAAATCGATAGGATATTTTGCATAATGTAAGGAATAGTATGTGGTTTTTTAAATATCCTAGCACTCTTATTATTGCTTTCCATTACTTCTTCCCGATATTGCTTATATACCTGCTCAATCGACTTACTACCTAACCTATATATGATCTCGTGCAATTCATGAAATACATTAGATATCCTATTACACTAGAGTATATACAGTACTTCCAATGGATTAAAAGGTGTTTGTAACTCCTTTAATGATAAAATTTTGGAATCTTTTAACCACTTTGTCCACATAGTGTGATTGAGATAATTCAGTTCCATTAGGTGTTCGTATTATTTTGATTCCCAAAATAACATCTGTAACTCCTATGTCTTTCATATCGAAATCATTGATTAAAATTTTCTTAACGATCTATGTTACCTAAGTATTTGGACCAAATAGTAACGTATCATCTACATATAGACAAATTGTCATATATGATTCTCCAAGTTGTTTATAATAAATGCATTTATCACATTCATTTATACGAAAAGCATTTCTCATTATAACACTATCAAATTTTGTGTGACATTGCTTTAGAGCTTGTTTTAGTCCGTTAATGATTTTACTAATCTATAGATTTTGTTTTCCTTTCCTTTGGAAAGAAAATCCTCAGGTTGCTCCGTGTAAATCTACTCATCAAGATTTCCATTTAAGAATGTTGTCTTTAAATCCATTTGTTGAATCTCTAGATTATAGATCTAGATGGATGCAATTGCTTTTAATATTCTTATAGATGTTATTCGTGTTACTGATGAATACATATCAAAGAAGTCTACACCTTCTTTTTGATGCTATCCTTTGGCAACTTGTCTTGCTTTATACTCGTTCATAGAGCCATCCACTTGTATTTTCTTCTTGAAAATCCATTTACACCCAATAGGTTTTATTTCAAATGGAATATCAACTATTTCCCAAGTTTTATTACTTAGAATTGAATTAATCTCACTTTAGATTGATTTTTTCGAACATGAAAGATTCAGAAGATGACATTGCTTTCTTGTACGTTTAAGGTTCATGTTCTAAACATAAGTTGAAAATTCTGAACTAAATGGCTTGGAAGTGATAGCCTGTCAACGTTATTTTTCGTTAACACCGAAGATAGGTCTACAGAAATGCACCTAAGGGAAAATGGAATTATTTAGTTCCTACAAGCTTGAGTTAGTTCACCGTTTCCTAGATATCAAGGTCTAAAGCCCAAAGATTAGTTACACTTCTCCCAAGGGGTGAGTATCACTCTTACGAGACTTAAGGACCAACAGTTATCTTGGGATTAGGGTTCCCTAAACAACATAAGATAGCAAGCTAAATGGAATGTAGGAAGTGGTTTTGCAATAATCATGGGAAAGGGTTAGGACTTAGGTAGGAAGCCTTGTCGTGTAGAAAGCATAAGGTAGCATATAAAGGAAATGGCTAATTAACTTATAGAAATTGCACTAAGTGTTGATTCACTCTTTATTGATCACGAATATGAGTACATAAGGGTTTACAAAGTGAAATCTCCAAATTGATTTAGGAATTAAGGTTTAATCTAAGAGAAAAGCATACAAGATTTAGAAATGAGAAATTGACCCAGAAAGTGAGACCCCTAGGGTCTTATTTATAGACAAATCAGGACCCCTTTTGTCACTGGATCAGCAGAAGCCTCTTTTGGATGCAACAGCTACGAGTCGGCCGTTTTCCCTTTCGGTTCCGGTTTCTTTTCTCTCTGCCGCTCTTTTGGCCTCGTTGATGGAAGCAATATTGCTTTAGGGTGCCGATATCGACTCTTGGAAGGATAGTCCCAGTCTTAAGAGTTTCTCTTTGACATTGTCTCTTTCTTTAGTATCGATACCAAGCCTGTTGGTATAGATATCTTTGAAATAGGCTTACGACTTTAGGTCGTAAGCTCCCGGTTTTGTCTTTAGGTCTTCATGATGTTTATCTTCAGGCTTCGAAACACTTACGTTTTGGGGACTGTTACTCCTTCTGGTATCGACACTGAGCAAATAAGTGTGGATAGCCTTTCTCTTCAAAAGCTTTGACTTGCTTTTAGTATTCTTCTAGAGTGGGTTTTGGTTCTTCTAAAAGGATACCTCCAATGTTTTACTGATTGACTGCTAAATTGCCTCTGGTTGATCACCAAGCTTTTTGGTTACGATAGGTGGCTTTTAAATCATTCTTCTTGTGCCTCGGATCCTTGTTCTTTTGATGTTTTCATCTATTTTTGTATCGACATTAAGCAAGTTAATACCGATAGCCCTTTCGCCTTTCCTGGTCTTGGGTTGTAGTCTTTCGTCCTTTCTCTTCATATGCTTCCAGTTTTAGGTGACCTGTCTTCTGCAATATGTGCTGGAATTACCCTGCCATTACTTTGTTCTTTACATTGGATTTAAGGTCTCTTCTTTAATGATGGTCTCTGCAATGTGTGTTGGAATTACCCTGCCATTACATCCAATACCCCTACGTCGTTAGCCTGTCTCAGTGTCAATTTGATGGTAACATTTGCCGCCTGGTGAAGGGGTATTTTCGATTTTTCAAGTCAAACTTTGACTTTCTTTCGAGGTTTCGACTCCATGTCTCTTGAGATCCTTTAATCTTAGTTGTTGGTTTGGGCTTATCTATTAGGCTGAGATTAGAAAGACACTTTACATAAATACCTCTTTCTTCTTCTTTCTTCCACCTGCAAATCCATTACTAAAACAGGATCACTGTTCTTCGAGAATTTCACAAGCCTTTCGGGATTGTAAAATCAACTTATTATAAGTATTTTGATCTCTATTATAAGTAGAAATTTAAGTCATGCATTTAACCCGATCAGGAAATTGTTTAAGGTTTTTACGTGTTTAGTGCGAGTTAAACAATAGGGGCAGTTTAGATAAAGATTAGTGGCAAACCAAAAAAATGTTCCATCTCCTCGATGTAATTTCCTGGGGATTCAAAATGCAAAATTAGCATAAGGAATATTATTGTAACAACTAACAACCCGATTTTTGGGGATACTGAATTGGGAATCCCCTAATAAAATGGTAATAATGACATTAAATATTTTCTGAAAAATGAATAAATGAAAATACACAATATTAAAAATGGATGAGAGGGGAAAAAATGACGACCAATAGAACATTTGTGCATAGTTAATATAAAGAATTGCATCCTCTTGATTGCATAACGGAATTTGTTTAGTGAATTAACTTTTGGGAAAAATGTATTTATGTTTTCATGAAAAAGGTGAAAATAATAGTTATTATAAATTAGTTAAAGTTGTGAATAAATCCCTTATATGGAATAAAAAGACAAATTTCGATGTAATAGGAAAAATGCAATGTTAATAAAAAGAAGAAGAATTTTTGTTGATTTCATAAAGTGTGTCCATTTTTATGTATGTTATTTTAAATAATATAAAATAATGTTTCTATGTTATGTTTCAAGTTTTGAAATTTTTTGGCCTTTGTATATGAGAAGTTTATAAAAAAATAGTATTTTGTATTGGTTTTCATGAGAGCTTTATGGAGAAAAAGAATGACAAAGAAAGTAAAGGTAAATCTGAAGTTAAAAGTGGAATTTTGTTTTAATTCTAAAAAAAATTATAGTAATAATAATAAATTTTAAGGATATTTTGTATGAATTCTTTACAAAAACAAAAAAGAAATACATATATAACATAAATATCTATATAAAGGACAAAAACAACATTTTTATGTTATAAAGAAAAAAGAAGAAGGGGAAATGGAAATTTTGCTAGGAAACATGGGGGGCTAAGGTTAAAATTCCTTCCCACCCTCATTTCCCGTTTACACCTACAGTATATGTGCTTTCTCAATAAACAGAAACAGAGAGAAATAGGAAACGGAGTTAATGAAAATCAATTCCTCTCATCCCAACAAAAATTAAAATTAAAATTTGCAATCCAAGATAAAAGAAAGATTCTCAATTATCTAATAATTGAAAAGGGCTTACAAGCAATCAAAGCTAGCTGATCTAGAGCTTGAAGATTGCAAGTTGGAGCTTGAGGTGAGTGAAGTTTCTACTTTGTTCTTTCTAATTCATAGTTTGTGTATGCATATTGGCATAAAGGTATAAAATTTACAAGTTTAATTGAAAGTTGGCTCCTTCCCCTAAAGTTTGATTTATTCTTTGAATGCTTATATATTAAAATTAGATTTGACAAAAGTTTGTTGTAGTATTGGAAAGTTGTGGGTATTGTACATTGAAATTTGTTGCATGCATATAACTTGATTGCATGCAAGATGTATGCTTAATTTCCTCATAGTTGTTGAATGCATTAAATTTTAATGCATGCAAGGTTTATGTATAATTGGCTCACATATAAACAATTTGATGATTATTGAAAAGAAAAAATTGTTTTGTTGGGACATGCAATTGAAATTTTTAAATCTGAGTTGAAAATATCAGCTAGAGAATATGAAATCTGTACCAAACGGTAAGGAATTTGACTTTGAAATTTTAAAAATTGGAAATAGACTAGTAGATGGAGCTACTATAAAAAGTTTGAAAGTAAATTATTAACTTTCGATTTTTTATGAATTTTAAAAACTTGGCATATGCAACAGAGATTTATAAATCTGAGCTGAAAATATTAACTAAAGAATATGAAATATGTACCAAATGGTAAGGAATTTGACATTGAAATTTTAAATATAGAAAATAAACTAGGTGACAGAGATACTATAATTTTTTTGAGTGCAAACGATTAACTTTCAGATTTTTGTGAATTTTACAAACTTGATATATGCAACTGAGATTTATAAATCTGAGCTGAAAATATTAGCTAAAAATTATAAAATCTGTACCAAATGGTAAGGAATTTGGCTACACAATTTTGTACAACTTACCTAGACTAATATTAGAAGCTGCTGTGAAAATTTTGAGACATAATGTTTAATTTTCTAACTTTTTGATTTTTACAAGTTGGGCATATGTAACTAAGATATATAAATCTGGGTTGAAAGTTATTGATGAAGAATAATAAACCCATACCAATTAGTGATGAAATTGGATATAAATTTTTGTGTGAAGAACCTATACCATTGCGTTAAGCTATTGAAGAAATTTTGAATGAAAATGTTAAGTTTTTGAATTTATATGATTTTTCAAATAGGGTATATGCAAATTGAGATTTATAAACCTGAGCTAAAAGTGGTTGATGAAGAATAATATATCTGCAGCAAATAGTAAGGAATTTGGCTATGAAATTTTGCACAAAGAATATAAGCAAGTAGATATAGCTACTGTAAAAAATTTGAGTGAAACTATTTAATTTTCGAATTTATCTGATTTTCCAAAGTAGGTTTAGAATTTTGGAATTGTATGTTTTTTTTGGCGTGAATCTTGCTCACTTTTAAGATGCTTTACTTTGAGATTTTTGGGGCAAGAGTGCTTTTAGTTTATTTGAAATAAATTATTGAAATTATAAAAGTTCTAACTCATATTTGGATAAATCATTTAAATGAATTTAGAACAATTATACGTATAAGCGTAGAAATTGGAATTATTGTATATGTGTATAATTGAAAATAAACAAGTTATTTTATTTAGTATTTAAAGTAAGTATTAGTGTATAAACTATTTTAGAAAGTTATTTATGAAATAGATATAATTTTCTATTTAAATATTGTTTTGAAAACAAATTAAACGTTTGAAACTAAGTCATGGACTTTGGAAGGTCTGCTAAAAGCATTTAACATATTTTGAAAGCTTATATAATTAATGTTTCCATTATATAATACTTACATTTTATGGCGTCTGTTTGAAATATAGAATGGATAGTAGGAAATTTTCAAACTAAATCATTTTCTTTTGATTACTTAAATTTTATAAATATTCTAAGATATGTCTTTCCAAATATATATAGTTTGAATTGAATATAGTTTCTATAGAGATTTATGTGAAATTCTATATGATGAGGATTTTGAGTAAATGGTTTAGTAATACCAAACAGTATGGGACGTTTGGTAATATTTTTCTAATTACTCTCTTGACAGATGATATAGAATATTTGAGTATTTGAATTTTCATAAAGTGTGATCCACTTCCCTGTTATAAATATTCACGTAACGTGACGAAGTATATGATGCATGGGTGTTACGCGAATAATTAATATTTGAAAATAAATGACACTTTTTGAACTAACGTGCCATTAGGTCCTCATTAAGATGACATGCTTCTATGTCATTCTTACGATGATACTTCTTTTTTAACTCAACTGTTGTAGCCTGATTTAAGGGGAAAGCCGCTATATTTTCTAAATAGGCTTGTCAAAGGCTTGTTCTTGTTTATGACTTGATGATTGGGTAAGTGGTTATACATCGATTTTGCTTTGGTTTCTTTTTTTTTTGTTTCTTGAGTTGCGATTGTCATTTTTCTTTACTATATGTTGGTATATTATTCAAACGTTGATTATATTTTAGTCCAAACACTATTGAACTTCGTGATATTATTTATATGGAATAATCCATTTATTTTGGGTTGTGATAGATTGGACTCTATTATACCAATGGGCCAAAACTCCATCTTGGTCAACCTGATTCAGGATCGCTACCAAAATCAATGGTACTTCACTTTCCCTTGTTACCACCAAAGGTCAACGGTCTGCTACATTTGGATAATTTTATAATTTTTTAATCAATATTCCAAATCGGCGGGTCACGGACTACAGTAGATGGAGGCATGTAGGGGTCCCACCACTACTACAAAAGTGGGCATATTCGACACTATTTTACTGTGGCCGTAGATCAAAAAAGCGTTGCAGTAGCCCCTTTTTTCAAATATGCAACACCAGGGGGGCGTGGCATCCGCGGCCGTTGCATTAGCCATCTAAGGCAACGCTTTAGCACATCTACTGCCATAGAAAGAAAGTGTTGCGTTATAGACGTAATGCAACACTAATTGTACATAATGCAACATTATTCAGCGTTGCTTGAAAATTAGTTAGATCTTGGGTACCAGGTCACGATAGCGGCGGCCACGTCAGCTTTCCATGTCAGCTGCCACCGTGTCACACGACACGTCAGATCTCCACGTCAGCTGCACACGTGTCACATGCCATGTCAGCTGTGGCGTTTACGTGCCACGTGGACTTACTACTATTTTACGTAATGCAACATCACTGTATTATGGAATGCGACACCATTATCTTGAAACACGACATCAAGAAAAAGCAAATGTAACAGTAAAAGAAGGCAAATACAACGCTTTAATTATAAATTTTGCAATATCAGTTTTTTACATAGAAGAAACACATCCGTTACATTCATCATCACATTCAAACCTTCAATACATACCGCCTTCAATACATCCGATCAAATATATAACACATACGATCAAATACATAATTTAAAAGTAGTAAAAGTGCCAACACGTACCACCTTCAATACAAGTGCCAATAAATACGATTAGTGTGCATTCTACAAAGAAGCAATGCCATGAACCAGAAACTGTATCTCTATGTCATTTCAGGTCCTCCACTTGCCGGCTGTATCTCCCCTCGTCATTTCAGATCCTGCAATTTGAATTTACAAGTTATTAATTTGATAAGTGCATATGTGTTGTGTGCATGCATCTGTGCATTTGGCCATCTAATTAACTTATAAATCTTAGTGAGTTACACATACAATTATAACAGTTGACCAATCAGCATTGGTCACTATGTGCCACCTCATCAGAAATAGAATTGAGTATGCTTCGTCTTCTGTGCAAGCATTTCCAGTTCACATATCTGCCTGACACCATCCATTGGGTCCCTCGCACATCCTTTCCAGCGTCAGAACATCATCTCCTCCATATCCCCTAAACCCTAATCTTCGAAATTTTAAAAAGAAACAAAAACAATGGACTCGTCTCTATACATCACAGCCACTGTTATTAAGGGACATTGGAATTTCGAAGCTGTGTAAGACGTTCTTAAGGTGGCTCTCAATCATAATTCGCAGTCTATACGGCTAATACCCAACAACTCTTTTATAGTATCATGCCCATCGTACAGAATTCGTGATCATGCCCTAATGTTGAAAGTTTTTACAAAACCTGGTGGTGCTATTTACCTGCAATCATGGTCTGATGAAGAATTTGAGCCCTCACCAGCGTTAGAAGTGGAATCATGGGCTAAAGTTGATGGCTTTCCCGAGTTCCTAAAGAGTAATGTTCCTGCTGTTGAAGAAGTAATGAAGCCAATGGGACGTGTGCTTGCAATTAACGACTGTTACTGGTCTCAGTATGACCATACATCTTTCTACCTGAAAATGCAATTTTATGAAGGCATTGGCAATATAAATACTTTTGCTGCTCAAATCAATAACAAGGTTTACTTCATTAAGGTTCAGCGCTGTACCCATGCTCAACCTGGGACAAGGCCTGAACTTCTTTTTGTGAGCAATAGGGAGGAAGAGGTGGTTCCATGTTTGCATCATTACGGATGGGAATGGGAAATGGATTCAGATGAAAGATTTAATGCAATGATACAAGAAGCTGCTGAGCTACCCCCCTTGCCAAGCTTATTTCCGGAAGCCGCCCATGACATACATGTTGATAACCAAGCCCCAATGAACCAGAGGAATGATCAGTGGGTAGATATAGAAGTTGATCAGGAATTTGACTGGCCAAACTACCTCACCCCTTGTCCTGATGCTGCGGGTCCATCACATGCGGCTGCTCACTTCGGACCGGCTCTCCCACAGCCGCAAAGCCCTAACGAATCAGTTGGAAGTTCCACTGCCCCGCAACCCTGATCTGCTATGAATTGATGCTACTATAATTTCATTTTTTGGATGTGTATATATTAAGTTAACTTTATGATACTTTTGGATGTGGATGTGTATGTTATTTTTTGGATGTGTATGGTATGAACTGATCAATGCTGCCTTATTATACTTGTGCGTGTGTATATACTTGTGCGTGTATGGAATGAACTGATCGATGCTGCCTTATGATACTTGTGCGTGTGTGTATACTTGTGCGTGTATGGTATGAACTGATGTGTATTGTATGGACTGATGCTGCCTTATAATACTTGTGCGTGCGTGTTAGATACGGGTATTTGTATCACAAAACCGCAGTGCGACACATGTATTTGTATCACAAAACCTCAAGCATACAGTTGTATTTCATTTTTTGGATGTGTATGGTATGAACCGATGCAAAACTGAGCATATGTTTCCAAAATCGAAACATTGAAATTGGTAGTTTCCAAAATCAAATGGAAAATACCTGTGCGTGTTATAAGATACGGGTGAACGACTCGTCCGGATCGGGAAATTGTTAGCCTCAAGCACACCGCAGTGCAAACACACCGCATTACTACACATGTATATGTATCACAAAACCTCAAGCATACAATTATATGTCAGTGTAAATGAACGCAAAGTGCAAATCACTTTCGACTGTACAGTCCCCATTCCTTAACTAGCTCGATCTCTATAATAAACCAATGTCTTTTTCATGCCAATAGCCCGGTTCTCATGGTTTATTGCTGGGTACAATTTTCGAATAAACCTCAGCATAAACCCAAATCCCATATCAATGGTCAAAGAGCAACTAATTACTCATAATCTAATATTTCATCGACTAATCACTCATAAGCGAACGGGTTTCCCTAAGTTTGGGATGTCCAAGCAACTAATTACTCATAAGCGAATGGGTTTTCCAAAGTGTTACAAATGAACTACTTACTAATTACTCATAATCCAATCTATAATAACCGTAACTAATTCACAGTGCTATACAAACTGAACCTGAGTGAAAAAACTGGCGATGTCAATGCCCTGAGCAATCAAAGCTAGAAAGCATTTCAAAGCTTCAACCTTTTCAGAATAGAATTTGCTGTCGAGGAGAGGAGTGATACTGACGTGAATTTAGGTTTAAATTTTTGTCAATAGTAAAAAGGGGGGAAACGATTAGATGATAGAGAAGAAAACAATTTCGTGAAGGGAGAAGATCACGCCAAAATTTCGTCAAAATAATGCAATGACGTGGCTGTCAATGATTGTATGATGGCTATCGTTAAGATCATCAGACCAACAGATGGTTTGAACCGTTGGATTAATCTTGCATCTACGGTTGGGGTTTTAATATATTGATAAGGCGGATCGCTGAGCTGGATTATATATATGTAATGCTACGCTTTTAACTGGTGTTGCACGTCAAAACACTAGAATTCCCACCGCAATAGTGCATTCACATATAATGCAACAACATATGAATATTGTTGCAGAAGATCAAAGAAAGCATAGCTTTCGCCACACTTTTCATGCAACGCACACAAATTAGTGTCGAATATGCCCACTTTTGTAGTAGTGCACATGTAGTGCCATGAACGGGTAGCATATGGCCCTCGCCTTGGACCGTTTTGGTTATCCTGGGTTAATCTCCAGGTGTGTTATGGCGTTATGAGTAGATTGCAGTGCTGAAGTCTCGATGCGCACTTGAGCTCTGCCACTGTGATTTTACAACATTAGCGACTGTTTATTTGGTACGTTATGAATCGGGTTATATTTATCCCATAATCCCCTAATATTTTATTACATTTTTACGGTTGATTGATTTTTATTATCATAATGATTTATGTATGATAATTATTATGAGTATAATATTGATTTATATGTGATACTCCGACTTGATTCATATTATCATATTGCTTTATATATCATAAACGTTATGAATATCTTATTAGTTTGTACATGATACTCTGTCTTGATTTGTTATCATACTGTATTATGTTTGTTATGAGTATCATAGTGCTTTATATATGAAACACTGAGATGGTTTACTCATACCGTCTTGTTTTATGTGGTATTTGTTACAGGTATCGTATTGGCTTATATATGATACTCTGCCTATATTTGTTCATATTGTATTGTTTTATATAGAATAATTATTATTGATATCATATTGATTTATATACGATACCTTGGTTTAATTTGTTTTCAACATATTAATAATTATTGACGGTATCATATTGACTTATTTATGAGATTGTGAGTGGATTTATATGTTGATATATTCTTTTTATATGATTTATATCGTAATGATCTCCATAAACAACACTTGGTTTTATTCTTTCCTGTTATATTGTTAGCATAATAAGCGCCATTGTTCATTGTCCGTATATTCTTACTTCACTCACACTAGAAATAGTCTGACTCGTGTGATTTTTATTTTTTTTACAATAATCAGGTCAGGTTGAGGATTATTTGCAGGTTAGGTTGCATGGACTGTAGCAACATTCTTATCATTTTCCACGTTTTGGGGTTTTCGATATGCAGCTTTGGACATATCAGTAGATAGTAGTTATTATGATATGTATGTTATTATGTATTTTGGGAGTGGTATTATGTACTATGAACTATGTATTACGGACATCACTATTATGCTATGTATTATGTATTCTGTTGTTGTCATTGTGCTGCGATTGATTCTATTATATTTTATACTATGTAACTTGGGATTTTTTTCTTGTACCATTGCTTTGAACCTAAACTGAGCATGAATGATAAGTTGAGAAGTTTTAAATTTTCGTGATGGTGTGCGTTCAAAGGAATGAGTGCAACATTTAGCCTTACCGAGTCCCATTCTCCGTGCTTTCGGACAGTTATACTTATTGTTCCTCTTGGTTAGCATGGGTTTAGGGACCAGGCGCTACAGCTATTCTCTATTGTAAAGTAAGATTCTATGCTTCCAGTGCTGGTGAATCCATCGTCCCTATTATTGATTCGTTTGTTCTAATTTTTCCGACACCATTTTCTGTATTTATTTAGCATGTAGGTGTCAGATTAATCTGAAAAAGACGAATCACCCAAAAGTGTTGCCGAAAGCTTGGTTCCTTTTTGGTTTTAGTATCAGTAAAATTTGAGAATTTTATCACCATAATATTTCATCTTTGACTTCACATGTACCGGATCTGAAGATCAATTAGGCTTCGGATGAATTTGGGTTAGTCGGTCTCGGTTTACCCGTTACCATATACTTTTGAGATTTTAATCCTTCCGACACCTTCCTTACGTCCTTTTGACTTTGGTGTCAGGGTGACTAGCTTTATAATTACCAATGGCTTAATTATTTCAAAGTGAATGCAAATTATATATAAACCTTTTCAATATTAATATTTGAACTAACTCGATATGTGATAATCCAAATCCCTAGCATAAGCAAGTTTTCATGTTGTTTACTTGTTTATGGATGCAATATGCATATTTATATAAAAAGGATGTGGTGCTAACACATACGTTATGAAAGTATATCACCAGACAATATTATGTCTGATAAAAAAGAGCCTTAGCCAATTAACAACGTGTAATGACCCGCATTTTCAGCGATATAATAATTAATTTATTTAATTATTTATATAGTGATTCAGAGAATTAAATGGTCATTGAATTAAAATATAGTGAATATTTATTTAAAATAATAATTAAATAATATATATAATTCTGAAATACTCAGAATTAGTGAATTGACGATATAATGTGAACTGGACAAATTTATAATATATATTTCAGTACAGAGTTGAATTATATAAACGAATATATTATATAAATGACAGTTGAACATATAATTTATATTATAATTATAATCGAGCTCGAAATGGTGCGGCAGTTCGCTATTTGACGATTTGAACTTCAACTGAATGTACAGGGTCCGTTTTAAGTCGGATTTCTGTGAAACAAGAAACGTGTGGAGCTGGTGGAGTATATTTTTCTAATGGAAGAAAAAAATTGAGATTTCGTCGTGTAGATTTTGAGTTATGTCCAAATCAAATTTCAGAAAAGTCGCTGTGAAATTCCTTTATAATTTGTAACGCTTTATATATGTTATAAAAGGATTTTTCAATATAAATTGAATATCGATTCAATCTGGACTCGGAATAACGAGTATATAATTATACTGGAGCTGTATGATATTCCTCGGTGAATATATACGATAATAAAAATTTATTTATATTTAATTTAATTATATTTAAATATATTTATATGGGTCATTCAGAGCTTTAAAAATAGCCAGTTTTGCAAATGACCTCGAAATTCGACAAAACTAATTTTGTTGGATCCGCAACATCAAATTATTGCTAGATTCCAAGTTCCGTGATTTTTAGAGTCACTGTGTGGCCGTACGGATTTTTAGAGTGAAAAACAGTTAGTATTTCGACAGTTAAAAATACGCTGTGTGAGCAAACGGAGTCGGAATTCGACGAAACCAGTCTCGTTGGGACCGTAATGTCGATCTGTAGCTGCATGTCCAGTTTCATGATTTTTGGGTATCATATGTGATCATATGGATTTTTAGAAGCCAAATAGAAGCAACGGTTCATTAAAATTCAATATAAAAATAATATAAAAAAATCCCTATAAAAACCCTCACTCCCTCTAAAACCTAATTCCCATTCTCTCAAACTCAACAGACAAACAACGGCTGCCACTTCTCTCTTCCAAACGTGGAAAACCAAACTTCAAGAATTCAAAGAAAATCAAAACAAAATTCTATAAATTATAAGGCTTGTTTCTTGGGATTCCTGTGCTCAAATACTTCAATCTCGGGTGTACTATGTTGAGCTCGAACTTGGTTTGCCGTGATGGGTTCGACGCAAGTCATTTTCGCTGGGTTGGTACAGCGTTGATCTAGGGTTATCGATTTTGAAAATTTGAAGCCTTGAATCGGGTTTTGAGTATTATATTTGGGTTTCTGAGTAGAAACCGGGCTTGCTTAAAGAAATTTGGGATTTTATAAAAATGAAAAGTATCGGTGTTTTGTTGAGGGTTCACGACTTTCAGCTGTGAACGCAACGAAGGAGATGATGCTGAATAAAATGATGTTTGTATGAGGAGACAGAGGAGATTAAGGGAGGTCTTTTGGTGGTTTTTGTGTGGAGTCTAGCTGAGTAAAGAAGGGTGGTAGAGAGTGTTTTGTTCCGTCATGGTGATGGTTTGAGTAGCTGAAGTGCGGAGTTGATTTCGAGCAGGGGAGAAGAAATAAAAATGGGCATGAGCAGGTTGGATTTTTAGAGGGCAGTGGGCCGGTTTCCAATACGTTCTGAAACAAATGAGAAGAAGGCTGTTCGTGAGTCTTGAATATTAAATGTGCGGAAAGGGGAGTTGGTCTAAATTGTGGAAATACTGGAGGGCTATTTTTGTGTGGTTTTGATGGTTTATTTTGGTGACAGGACAAACACAGTTGTTGTGAAGTGATAATGTATATGTTAGGTAATGTGGTGTATGGGAGGTTAGAAATGTTGAAATTGGCATGATGGAAGGGGCGTACAGACAGTTAATGTAACTGGTCTAAAAATCTCATGAAGTAGGAGAGGAGCTTCATGAGAGGAGAAGGATTATGAAACTAATGAGGGTAATTAAAATGATTAGTTAATTAATTAACTATGCTAATGATGATTTTTATTCGTTATCGAAACTTGTGACAATTATATAAATTTCAATATGTAAACAGAATTTAACGTTGTTAGTTCCGTTGTGATCGTATGGACGAGCGCTACACTGGAACTAACTAGAAGTGGATTGGAGCTCGTTTGAATGTATGGCGAAATAAATTTTTTGATTCAAATCAAACAAACAGTTTATCGTTCTTTAACGATGAACTGCCAAAGTGAGTATAACTCACCAACTCTGAACAGTTATATTTTTATAATGTATTCTTAGAACTATTAATCATCTGTTGATTGTTGTGTGTTGGTTGATTGATTGAACTGCTAGTCAGTTAGTGGAAATTATATATATATATATATATAAACCGTCAAATATTTATATATTGATGCTACTATCGGAATATTTCCTATCGAACTGAAAGTGATGTTGATTTCATTGGTTAACGTCTGTGATGCAGGGAAATAGGTTGGAGGGACCCAACTGGGTTCCTCAATATTTATATTACTGTTTTGTTCATATATTGTGTTACATGATGTGATATATAATCTGTTGTCGATTATATGTGGTTGGACGATATTGGTCATCGTGATTTGATGTGTTGAATACCATAACATACCGAAATGTTGATAAGGGAATTTTCAAAGTGATAGTGAAAATAAAGTATTTATAAATGGAATATTTATAAATAAGGAAAATTTATAAATTGGAATATTTATAAATAGGAGATATTTAGAAAGGAAATAATTTTAAACCATTTTCTTTTTGAATGGAAAGGACTGTGTGGCGGGTTTGGGGATTTTCCCGATGCTCCCGGTACAAAGGAGGTTATGGTGAATTTTCCGGGAATTTAAGGAGTTAGAATATTTTTAAGAATAAATTTGAAAAGGGAATATTTGTAAACCATTTACAAATAGAATTGAAAAGGAAAACGTTATAAAGAAGAAACCGTTATAAAGAGGAAACATTATTAAAAGGAAATCATTTTTAAAGTGTAGAACCGTTATTTAAAAGTAAATCGTTTCAAATGAATGAACGTTATAAAAAGGGAAATCTTTATAAAGAAAACGAGTTAACCAGTGGGGTTAAGTAAGTCAAGTTAACTAGTTGGGTTAAGTAAGTCAAGTTAACCAGTTGGGTTAAGTAAGTCAAGTTAACCAGTTGGGTTAAGTAAGTCAAGTTAAGCAGTTGGGTTAAGTAAGTCAAGTTAACCAGTTGGGTTAAGTAAGTCAAGTTAACCAGTTGGGTTAAGTAAGTCAAGTTAACCAGTTGGGTTAAGTAAGTCAAGTTAACCAGTTGGGTTAAGTAAGTCAAGTTAACCAGTTGGGTTAAGTAAGTCAAGTTAACCAGTTGGGTTAAGTAAGTCAACCTAAGCAGTTGGGTTAAGTTCAGTTAGAGTTAATCAGTTAGAGTTAACCAGTTAGAGTTAACCAGTTCAGTTAGAGTTAACCAGTTAGAGTTAACTAGTTCAGTTAGAGTTAACCAGTTCAGTTAAAGTTAATCAGTAGAGTTAACCAGTTCAGTTAGAGTTAACCAGTGCAGTTAGAGTTAACCAGTTCATTTAGAGTTAACCAGTTCAGTTAGAATTAACCAGTTCAGTTAGAATTAACCAGTTAGAGTTAGAGTTAACCAGTTAGAGTTAATCAGTTAGAGTTAACTAGTTAGAGTTAATCAGTTAGAGTTAAACAGTTAGAGTAAATCAGTTAGAGTTAATCAATTAGAGTTAATCCAAACGAGATTCCATTTAGCACGACTACTAGCGAAATTCGCAGGGCTGTAAATAGCCTAAGGCGGTCGGATGTTTCCTGAGGGAATCAGGTGTAACCATTTGTGATCGCTGCGATCTAGAGTCAAACGAATGGAGTTAAATCGAATATTAGTTATTCGATAGGAGTTAATCAAGTTGAGTTAAATAAGCCAAGTTAGTCGAGCCTAGTTAATCGAATCGAGTGGGTCGAACTAAGTTAGTCGAGCCTAGTTAATCGAATCGAGTGGGTCGAACCAAGTTAGTCGAGTTAGTCGAGTTGAGTTAGTCAAGTCGAGTTAAGTTAGTTGAGTTAATCGAATATAAGTTATTCGAAGTGAGTTAATCGAATATAGGTTATTCGAAGAAGAGTTAATCAAATAGAGATTACTCGAAAGAGAGTTAATCGTCGAATTTGATTATATCGAATTCGGGAAAGTACTTATACTTTCCGGTGTTTAAACCAAGATTTATTTATTTATAAATTTGGTGTTCATTTATTTATTCACGTTAAAGAATAAAAGTTATAATTGAAGTTAGATATTTCGAAAGTAGGGTTTATAACGTTAACGTTATAATCAAATGATTTTGTAAAGGAGTTGGACTCGTAAATTATATCCGGAAGCTACGTAAGGAAGTGTTAAAGAGTTAAAAGATGAACTTACCCAATTTCGATGTTTGAAATGTTGTTCAGTTAAGGTCTGAGAGGTAGTTATACCCCAACTTGATTGACTTCGTTTTTAATTTAGAAATGGTTAAGGTTCGAGAGTGAAAGTGGTTAAGTGAATTTAGTAAATAAGTACAATGGTTTGAGTTGTCGTCGCAATATTGATTTAAACATCTGTTTAAATCCAAGTAAAGAAGATTTGGAAATGTTTGCCAAATAGAATCAGAAACGTAATCAATATTGAAATTGGAAATATGAATTAGAAAAGGAAATGTTCATGTATAAGGAGTTAAGAAATGGAGTTAAACTAAATCAGAAATTGACTGGAGACTTGTTAAGTTGAATGGTTTCCTAAGTGTCTATCTGATGTTGGTTTCAACCTTCGGGATTGGTACTTAGGGAATTATTCTTATACTAGTTTACAATCATAGACTGATAGTTGTAGAAGAATAGTGATAAGTAAATAAGTTATGGAAATGTTTTCCAGTGTTAACGTTTATTTTCTAAACATAGAAAATAAGGAAAATATGAATATATATAGATAGATATATATGACTGATGATTGATTGATAGAATTTCCATCTGGAAATAATATCGTTGTTTGCACACGTATTTTTCTTTGATAGTTAACTCACTGACTATCGAAGTTTTTGACCATTTTACATTGTGAATATGGAGAGACCGGTTGGATTATTATCCGAAGAACCACTCTGTATTGGCATAAGCGTTGCAAATCATATATGCCAAAGATAATTGAAGTCGGAGTAAAGTGCAAGGGCTATTGTATAAGTATTAGATAACAGTGCCTAAGATGGATGTACGGAATAGTACCTTCGGTTTGTCCAGTCCCAGGACAACTTGTACGGACGAATGTCTGACAGAGTATCCCTAACGAATCATATATGTTGATCTCTTCAACATATTACGTTTGGTGGCGGAGGAATTCGTTTCTCTTCGCTTTATACCCGTGATACCATTAAGGAAATCGAAAATGATTTGGCGGGTATGACGATGTGGTATTCCAAATAAATGAGGATATGATATGAAGAAAGATAAGCGTAGCTTCTTGCCTCACATACGGTAAGTGACAGAAATCGAGCAAGCAGCATGGCTAAGTCAGTCGCACCGAAGTAGGGTGTATAATCACCTATCTAGAGAATATTCAATTGCTTCTTAAATCTATCAATGTTGTCCCATATATATACAGGAACGGTTGCTGATCCCAACCGTTGGTGATATACATTCGGTACACTCAAGCGAAATGAGTGGTCGGTCATGTGTGGCTGAGTTGCAAGATGTTCTTGTTGAACTCCAGTGTATCGTTCCTAGAGTACACTGATCGGAAGGTGGTTCCATACCTTGTCATAGTTGGAAATCCATTACCCAATACGTGCTTGTGGTTTTGATTGTATACTATATTTGTAGAACGTGAGATGAAAGCGTTTCTGATAGATTGTTATCTAATTGTATTTAGATATTATTATAATATCAGAAGGATATTGTTTACAATGTTGTTTGGATTCTCATAAGGGAAAAACCCATTCCGTTATACGGCGTGGTCTTATGGGATATCATTTACTTGTTCAAACTGTTTTAAACTGTTTTACTCATACCAGTCCCATGACTGACCCGGAGTTTATTTTGTTTTGTTTCCCTAAACTCTTAGGTGCCTAAATTTGTACGGGCAGTCAATTAGTCGGGATTTTATAGATATACTTGGAGAGCTTGGAGCAGGAGTCTTCAGGATTCTATAGCTATTATTATTTCCGCTGTTGTTGTAAGTGTTGTACTCTGATAAGTGCTATTGTATACATAATTGTTTTATTTCAAAAGTTATGTTATATTTTATTCGTTTCGCTGTGAGATTCGTGTTACTCTGATGATGATGTTCTTCTTCTTCTTCTATTCTATAAGTTTCTATCTTATCCATCCTCACCCTCTGTTTTCTTTCTAGTAGTTTCCTGGTTTCCGGTTTAATTTGGGGTTGGACTTGTGTTTTAGGTCAGCTCAAATTGGACCGGCTTTTCGGGTCACTACACAGCGCCTCCTGGAAGAAGAAGCCATTCACTTTGAAGGAGTCTCTCATTACCTCTAAGGATGAAGTAAACACCATCCTTAACAGCTTAGGGATGTCTGGCGTTGATGCCATTTTTGCCACTGCCTGAGATACTATCAAAACCCCACCAAAATGTCTTTTGCATATTCTGCCATTCACACTTGGCACGGAGGCTTCTTTCCTTTCCCGACTTTCATCTTTTGACTTTTACGTGACTTAGGATTTTCCCCTATCCAACTCTTACCAATACCTACACACTTCTTTTGTGCCTCTAAGTTTTAGCACATGAATCAGGCCAGTCTTCTCTTACTCCCAACCTTTTCCGACATCTTATACGATTCTCAAGAGGAGCGGACTCGCCTATCCTGCAAGCCAATCCTTTGAATATGGTAATTAGTGACAACATTAACAATACTATACCCTGGGAGAACCAGTTCTTTTTCATCAGGTTCCCTTTTGGTATTTCGGGCTGTTTTGCGGACATTGGTAAGCTTTCCTGTTTTTGTGAGTAACTAGACTTTTGATGCACTTTGTTTGACCTTCTTTCTTTCCAGACCCTGCTTCCTAGGAGATAGCTTTAATAGAGAGTGAATCTCGTGCTGCGGAAATTATCTCTATGTTGTTTGAAAAACCAAGTCCCCGATCGGTTTTGTTGACTTTGGTCAAACGTCGTCAATATGACCTTCTTTCTGCTGGGCAAAAGATCCTTAGGAGACCACCCATTCATATCTTAAATACCAAACATATGACCTTAGGCTCAAGTTCATTCAGTGGTTCGTCCCCTTTATTTCCAAGTACTTTGACTAAGATTGCTTTCTTGGGTCACTTTAGTTTGTAGGCATTCCACCCTTATTCTTGCTTTCTTGTAATTATGTTCAGTCAGGAACCTTGGTTTCTGGAATCATTTCTCTAATAGATGCCTTAAACAAGTCCGATGTCACTGGCTTAAAGAGGCTGGCTGAATCAACCATCAAGCTATTATCCAAAAGGTGGAAGCATGACGTTTATGCTACTCTCTTACAAGATGTTGTTACCACCGCTATACACTCCATGCCACTAATCCTGTTGTTGATATTGGCGCCTCTTATGAGAGCACTTCTGGTTACGGGCTTGAGAGTCGTGTCTCACTACCAACTCCTCCAGGTGTACTAGACAAGGATAAGCATGATACAATCCATCCTTCCATTTCTCAACTCACTAATCCCCTAGGGTTTTCCTAGCCAACCTTGGATTTCAACAAACTTGTGAAGATAGCCCTTTCTTCCCCTGAGGTGACCAATATTTCCTTGCATTCCCCTTCTTCAAATTGGGAAGGCTTTTATAAGCACTTAGTTAATCGACAGCTTTCGGTATAGATCTTTCATTCATGATACTTCTTTGATCCCTTATAGAGGCTGACAGGGTTTCATTCTCTTTTTAGGTAACTAAGAGATGGCTTTTGTCTAAAGCGACTCCTTCTCCACCCTCTTCCGAGGCTATTCAACTTCAGGAAGAAAACACAACTTTAAGGTATGAATGTGAAAGGTTGAAGACTTTTCTTGAGAGGGTTGAAGCATATGTTGAAAAGGAAAGGCAAGCGAAGAGCCTCTTATCTAACCAAGTTTCATCTTTTAAACATCAATTGGTAGAAATGGTGGTCACCCACACAAATGAGTTTAAGAAGAGGGATGATAAGCTTGCTAATGCGGCATGGATAATCAATGAGGCTAGGAACAGGATCTCTAAGTTCTTACAAGATCACCTTCCCCAGATTAAGACCGAATACTATGAAGGCGCTTTGTTTCTAGCCTTTTCCAATAACTTTCAGAGATTTCCCGAGATGCAATTTACCTCTGTTCCTCCTTCCATTAGGGATAGGTCATGGAAAGAATCAATTTGGCTAAGTAAAGAGTTGAGATGCCAAAGAAGGACAAGCTCAAGGCTCAAGACTTTTTACACATTGAGGACCTTTCTTACGATTCTGGTGATTAAAAGGAAGATTCAGCTTTTTTTAATGATAAAGGAGGTGATGGCAGTGATGGTCTTGATGGCGATGACCACCGAGATAAGCATGATAAGGATGGAAGTGATCCTTCTACAGCCACCAGGGGTTTGTATGACTCCGCAGGAGCCAATCTTGATGTTGTAGGTGCTCGTTCTACTTGAGACCTTGATGCTCCTTCAGCTAAGGAAAGTGGTACTTATGAATCTTTAGGAAGAGAACAACCTATTCAACCCGAGGTTCCTATTTCCTAGGCATAGCTTTTGCTTTTGAAAATCTACTTCCTATCTCGAATATATGGTGGTAACTAGTTTCCTGTCATTACATTGCATTGACCAAAAGAAATATTGTCTCATGACTTAGAGCAGAATTAGATAAGAAACAGGGGGAAATAACTCGATCCCAGATAGACCAAGAATAGTTGTTAAAAGATTATAATGTCTTATCTCAAAAATATCATGACATGGAGAAGAGCGCATCTAAACTTATTTTTTACAAAGAGCACGAAGTTGCACCTAGTTTAAAGAAAGCCCTTAGGCACAGGGAAACCATTTGGGAGGAAAACAAGGAGTTGATGACTATATTTAGGATGTCGATTGAGGATAAAGACATTTTTCTTTTATGAGGTTTATAAACGGTACACAAGAGTAGACTTTTCTTTTCTGGGGGATCATACTGGTTGTTTAATACGTCGCCTTCATAAGTATTATCTAGATGAGTTTGGAACTGACCCACATCCTGGGGATTGTTGGAATCTTAAATGGGTTCTCTCAATTCCTAGGGACCTTCTCCTAGAAAAGCTTAAGTATAACAAGAATAGACTTGTTAGTGAACTGTTTAAAAGGTCAATTCTGTATGAACAAGAGGAGTTCTTGTAAGCTTGATGTTATGAATGTGCAAGTTTAATGGTAATCCTAATGTTGTTTTATGGTTGCTTATTTTCTCTTTTAACATTATGGTATAGCCTTGTTTTTAATAAATATGTGTAACATTTGATATTTAGATTGAAAATATAATTCTCAACGATATTACCACATGGTTTTAGAAGTAAACTTTTTCTAAGAGAGCTCGGACGTATTTATATGGAGTACCCTCAACTCCCTTTTTACTTCTTGGGTAGATATCGGGAGATGATTTTAAGAAGGCTTAGGGTTGAACATGCTGAGTTGATATATAAAAATAAATGTACTATATACTGGTAAACAATCATAAAGCCTTTGTAGTTCCTCTTATGCATTGCTAAAACAAGTAAAACTGGTTTTGAATAAAACATATGCAAAGTTTTTTCATTTGAGAAAATAGTACCATTTTTGTAGGTAAAAAGGCGTATGCATAATTGATTTTTATTTTACGAGTAGGTGGATCAACATGTAATATTCCCGATTTGGGATGGAATACCAAGAGTTGTTAAGAAAAGTGATGTTTCAAATGAGGGACCTTCTATACCCTGGGAGAGAACGATGTTATTTCAGGATTTAACTATTAAACACTTGAATGAGAGAATGGATGCCCTAAATAGCCAATTAGAGGGAAATGATAGAATTATTCTTGGATTGAAGAAATATATAAAGACCGAACCATCTATTGATTTTGAAGATGAATTAAGAGTCTTACACCAGTGTATAACTAACTTGGAGATTGAGCTAGATAATGGTACTGCAAAATGTAAGACATGGGAACACTCTTTTCAAGAATATTCCTATTATAATGGTGTCTTAGCCTTCCGGCACTACGATTGGGCCCGAGGCTTCAGCCTCTCAAATATATCTTTACTCCAAGAACCCCCCTCGATGAAAAGTGTTTATGACACAAAATTAATTGAGTGTTTACGATTGGGCCCGAGGCTTCAGTCTTTTCTGAGTGGTGTAAAAGAGTGATAGCTGAGATGAAAAGTGTTTATGACACATAATTAATTGAGGATACGTCCAGTCATATTAACCGGTTTATCGATCTACTCGGACATTTGCAAGAGGAAAGGCATGATCTACGTATGAATGTCTTTGAGTTAGAGAAAGACAATAAGTCTCGAAGGGCTAGGTGTAGAGCTTATGACGGAGCTTTAAAACTCTAGATCAAACCCTCTAACAACCTTTGTAAGATTAGTAGAAAGGTGCATAGACTTAACGAGCTACTAAGCATCGCGATTCATCGTGCTATCAATCCCCCTTTACCTGTGGACGAAGGGGAGCGTGATACTTGATTTTGTTTGCAATCATAATGTATATGTACCCATATATGGATAGTCAATGATGTGGTCTTAAATAAACTTGTAAATCGTGTGTGCATTACTTGATACTTGATTTTTGCTAATATTTCACTTTGACAAAAAAAAATTCCAAAGTCAAAAGAGCTAATAGCAACTTTTATATAATGAGTATAAGAAATCTCTCTGAGCTAGACAGAAGATTACCATCTTCGTTTAAAGGCTTCTTAATAGTAGACTTTGGATTTTTCTCTAAGTCATATTTTGCAAGTGCTTTTCCAGGAGTGAGAATTGAAGTCCTCGTAACCCAGATTAGGGTATTAATAAGAGATGACTAGAACGTTTCTTCCGGCAATAATTAGGAGCTTTGATCCATATTTTGGATTAGAATATTTGAAAGAAGTGCAGGAACTCTCCCTTGGTAATAGAAGTCCAGAACCAACCCAAATTCGGGTTATTTAATAGAAGACCAGAAACCCATTTCTGGTAATTAGTGGAAGTCCTGAACCAAGCCAGATTCACGTATTTGGTAAAAGACTAGAAACCATTTTTAGCAATTAGTTTTGTTTCCTCCTTTGGGTTTGATTCTGGAAGCAGAGGATGTACATGCTTCTGAGCCATTCCCCAAGCTTTAGATTGTGAAAGCAGAGGGTGTACGTGCTTTGTTGGCCACTCTCTGTGCCTGGGCATCCGGTGTACTTGGCTAGCTTATCCACAAGCAGTGCCCAAGGACTTACCCGACCTCCCTCCAGTAGACGCCTTATCCGGGCCATCGTTGGCAATGATAAGGTCTTAGATGCTTAAACCGGGCCATCGTATACGCGGAATAAAGGCCTGTTGTTTGGATGCTCTACCCTGGCCATCGTAGGTGGTGATGGAGGCTTACACTCCATCCCCTCTCTAAGGAGTGCATTATCTCGGCCATCGTAGGCGATGATAAATGTTTGCGTTCCCTTCTGCGGATAACGCAGAACATAAGCAGAGGTAGGAAGTGCTCTTCTATTAGCAGAGGTAGGATGTGCTTAGTTCGTAGCAGAGGCAGGGCGTACTCTTCTACGAGCAAAGGCAGGGCATGCTAATTAGATGCTTCGTCCCGACCATTTTTGGCATGGACCGAAGGCTTAGGCTTTCGATGTATTAGCCTGGCCCTTTCCGATTTGGGTGCGGAGAAAGGCTTACACATCACCCCCCCCCCCTCCAGTGGGTGCGTTGCTCTGGCCAACTTGGCGGTGATAAGGGTTTTTATCCATTTATGATTTGACCCTTCTTGAGTTATTTCGAGTTTTGAGAGGGTTTCCATACTCTTAGTTATGTGGATATTCCTTTTCTCAAAGAATCTGTTTCTATAGTTGAATACATTTTCTTTGCATGTCTATGCAGTTTTCCTTGGCTGAAGAAGTTGATTATCATACCTTCTAGGACCCTGAAATGATTGGTTTCATGCCCATTCATCATATAGTAGTAGCAATAATGTAACAACCCGAATTCCGACAGACCGAATTTTTTCCAAAATTCTAATCCATCAAAACCTGTGTTGGTTGCTCTGGTATCCTGCAGAAAAGACATGGATATAAAATATATCGGAGCTCAGAAAATATCTCACAACGGAATGGATAACAATAATATAATCAAAGTATAGCGTTATCGTATTAATAGTACTGCCTAACCAGTGTCCAGAGCTATCATATCTCTGCCACAAATATAACCTGTGAGTATGTTATGAGGAGGGGGTCAGAACACAAGTTCTGGTGACTGGATTTAAACTATACACTTTGGATAATCCTACATATACCGTTCAATCACATTTTCTTGTTTATTAGGTTACTTGGGGTAATAGCACTCAAGGTTTACACACACATCGTACCCATTTAATTCCCACTGGATTAACCTAATACAGTATATATGTAGCTACCCCCAAATATTAAGGTACACCCCATGGTATCCCACTCACACGGTCTCCACCGTAATGCCACAGAAGTGTACGCAGTCCCTCATCCTACGTCGGAGTAACGTACAGATCTCTACATAACAATATTATGTTCCACATATATCTGTCATTACTATGCTATGTAAGTGTATGGACTGCCACCTTCGATCGAATCAGATTCCATCCTAGAGTAATGCCCTCAAGTCTATGATACACCACCCAGAGCAGCCATGTATGTATCTAGACTTTACTACGTACGTATCGTCAATCGTATTGGATGCTTAACACGCATATAATGTGCACCGAGTTCCGTGGCAGGGCTATACAAGAAACATGGAACTCGGTCGGGAGCTTTTCCATATCTGTACTGGACCACATTTAAGGGCCTCTAAATATAGATATCCCTAGGGTCTGTTTATCATGGTGGGTATGCCCCCACCTCGGCCCCTCCCTCAACTAGTAAAGACTACAAGAGGTTAGTGACTGACCCTAACAAACAATCTAAACATCCAGTTGGCGTCTCCCCTCAACCACCGTACCTCGATAGTGAAAGGTGAATGGTCTATTGGGTTTAGCTCTAGTCTTTTCGCATCCCACTGGCTGCCGATGATGGGTACCCGACGATCTACTATCTTTGTTGGTCCTGACCTCTGCCTCCCCACTGAGGCGACTGCCGAATCACCCTAGTTTCACCACGTCACATCATTCCTACTACAAAGCTACTTTTGCAGTCAAGGCCCACCCACTTTGTAACACCCCACCTCCGCCAAGGGCCACACTCACAAGAGATAGCACTTAGCTTTGGAGGGGCGTTTAAACTAGGTAAACATGCACAGAGATATGACAAGACAGAACATATAAGTAAAACAGAGTAAATAAAGCAGCGGGTAAAACTTACTAATTCAAAACCATAGTCAAGTTACATCAAAGTACTTAGTCATTATTTTCCAAACAAAACAAGTCTAGAAAACATAAACTGAAAAACTGAAAGATAACATAAAGTAGAACTATCCCCAAAATAGACGTGGTAAGCCATAGCAAGCTCATGTCCAAACTGTACATGAGCTGTCAGAAAAGCAAGCTAAGAATCCAAGCTAAGCTGTAGAGCTCCCTCCCTGAGAACCTGGGGGGAAATCGGAAGAAAAGAAGCGAAAGAAAACGGGTCAGTCAAAAAGACTGGTAAGCTCTACTACTATTAGTCTAAAAACTAATGAAGTTAACTAAAACATGAGAAACTGAGATGAAGCATGAGGGTAAAACTAGCATGATAAGTAGATAACAAGGTAGATCAAGAGTAGCATCGCATATACAAGGTTAAGTGTTGCACCAATAGTACTAGTATTTCAACCCATGTCAAGTACAGACAAGAAATGATCCCTTGGCCCAATAGGCCCAATAATCATGAGGTGACCCAAGTCAAGGTCCAACTAAACGTTCTAGTCGATCGGCTCCCTATAAGCCTAACTCGTCAAGTGTCGGTGTCATACGGCCCAACCGCGGAAAATGTAGTCAACTGTGTTAGGTCCACCCTAAGATGTATCAAGCCCTAGGGTGTCAACCACTGACACAAAAGCAAGCATGCACAGTTAAACCTACTGGTGCCCGTGTCTGCTTTTTCAACTCCGGACTATGTGCATGACCATAGTCCGCCTGAACCTACACCGACGCACCTACTCAGCCGTCTATTTGGTCGCTGACATGTCAGCCCAGTAATCGTGCCCCACCCTAGCCTAGTCCCTAGGGTATCGTGATACAACTAAGAGGGTTACTGGTGAAAAGGACCACGTAACTAGGGTTTCTAACGGGTTAAGTGTGGTTAACCCTAATCCAAACCATGTATCAAGTTGGTTAAGTATCAAGTGGATCATGACTTAACCCTATCATGTAGCATTAATTACTTAGTGCACCCAACCTCTCACATTAGACTGACAGTTTGCGGCCACTGGTTAGGTCGGTCGGTTCCGGCAGATTTCTGTCGCAAACTGAGTCTAACCTCGGGTTTAAGTGCGGTGTGACCAACTACTCACATTGGATCCTATTGTTTGTAGCTACTTGTTAGGCCAGTCGGTTCCGGGTAGATTTCCGCTACAAACTCAACCCAACCTCGAGTTGGTCACCTCATGTTTTCTACATGTCATGTCCACATTTAGGTTTATCATAAAACTTATATTTTCGAACCAAGCTTTTATGTCAAAAATCATGTTTTCCTAAGCTACCCAAACGTATTCCCAACGTACATAAAAGCGAGTCATAATAGATCAAAATGGGAAAAAAATAACATGACAAGTGGGTATAAGGTGTCATAGTTTGTCACAAGTTAAACATGGTGACATATGAAACAAGGATGTTCATCACAACTTGCATAAAGGGTTATTTGCCTCAAAAACATGCATGACATCAAACTTAGCAAATAGGTGATGCATGATCATAAATGACATAGGAAGATAACTAGTGATTTGCATATAACATCGTATGCAAGTTAACATAAAGGTTATGAGAGTTTCTATGTTGCATTATGCAACATCTCCAAACAAAGCTCATAGCTTTCAATCCACAAAGTCAAGGTGATAGCTTTACAAACATACATAGAATAAATCTATGCATAACATGATAGGTTCAAAGCACAAATCATACTTAGGCCCAATCTCAAACTTGCAACATGTCATATTTAACTTCATAGTTTAAATCTAAGAGTAGAATAGGGCTTACAATGCTATGAAGACTAGAATTAATATAAAATAAGATTGAGACGAAGCCACACTAGCAAATCCTCCAAATAAATAAGATTCACTCCAAGCCTTTGAGGAATAAGAAGAAAGATCCTTGTCTGAATGAAGAAAGGTTGCACTTTGGCCTTTAATCAAGCTTAGAAACTCTCAAACTCTCATGAAGAAGGTGGAGTTTATGACAAGAGGGTGGAGGCCATGATTTGGGAGCATTTTGACATAGTTTAGTTGTAGGAATGATTAATGAGGGTTTAGGTTAGGTATAGGGGTCTTTTTATAGAGATTAGGGGTTGTTTAAACCATAGGATTAACCCAAAAACACATCAGGTCCGTCAAATCCCGTCAGAAGCTTCTAGAACCGGACTAGAGACAAGTGCGGGTGCACCAGGCCAAGATGGCTCGGCCACCCATGTCGACAGGGGTGTCGACTGGGCAGTCGACACCACCTGTGGTGTGTCGACACCCAAGTCGACTTGGGCTGGGCGGGAAATTTTCCCGCCTAGGCTTCTTGGCTCCAGATTTGATTTTTGAACCTGATTTTGAACTTGTAATTTTCTGGAAACTTCATTGGGCCATAACTGGGTCATACGGACTCCGATTTACGAAATTTCGGACTCTACTTCGCGTATTTTTCCGAGACAAAAGCAATGGCATGGCCCGTTTCCCTTGATTCAGATTTTAAAATTTAATTCTGCCTTGATTTATAATTTAACATGTTATTAAAATTCGGGTTGTTACATTCTCCCCACCTTAAAGGATTTCGTCCCCGAAATCTCCAAGTTAGGAAGAACGTATCTTACCATCCATCATCCATCTACTCAAAACATCATCCACGAGTAATCATTGTCCTTAAAGGATTTCTAATGCTATATGATCATATGCAAAAGTGTGTGTATATGTACTTATCTAATGCGAAAATCAGGCGGTTACTGATTCAGTAAACCTCCTTAATGCAAAGTATGTTAGTGAAATGAGTCCATATGTATGCAAAAACCTCTACATGAGTGCACATAACATCCATCCATATGCAACATCCATGTGATAGCATAACATGTTTCATCCATGAATAAGTATAAACACTCATGCATATGCAATTATGAAAGTGTGTGAGCCGATCTAGTGCCTACTGTGTTTCATGCATCCAGAGTAACCACTTGCAAACACTTGCAACCATTTGCAACCATCAAGCATAACATGTTCCAAATACATGTTTCATCCAAAGGGTTTCTACCTAAGGTTCTCATGACAAGATTAACAAGATATCAAGATAAACATGGATAGCAAAAGAAAGATATGTAAACTAGGAAAAGAGATCGAGAATGTACCCTCAAAAAGAAATGGATAAAGCCCACGCATCTTCTCCTCAGTTTCCCAAGTTTCTTCTTCCTCGGCTTCACTCCAGTGAACTTTAACAAGTTTGACTTCTTTACTCCTCAGCTTCTTGATCTCTGTTCCCAAGATACGAATCGGAGCTCTCCTCAGGGTTGCTTCTTTCTCTACCTCCACGTCTTTAAGAATGCTAGGCTCAACTACTTCGGCTGATTTATGCAAACAGTTTCGGAGATGCGAGAAATGAAAGACATTGTGCACTCCGGCCAGCTTCTCGGGCAATTCCACCTTATAAGCCATTCGCCCGATCCTCTCGATGATAGGGAAGGGTCCAACAAACCTTGGTGCTAGCTTCCCAACTGCTCCAAAACGAACCACATTCCGCAAAGGAGAAACTTTCTCAAAGACCATATCTCCAACTTCAAACTCCAGATCTGTCCTTCACTTATCTGCATAGGATTTTTGTCTGTCTTGGGCTGTTTTCATCCGTCTTCGAACCAACTCAATCTTCTCGGATGTGTCCCTTATCATGTCGGACCCAAGTATAAGCTTATCCGTCGTCTCCCATAAACATGTTGGTGACTTGCACGGCCTCCCATACAAAGCTTCGAACGGTGCCATCCCAATGCTTGCCTGGTAGCTGTTATTATAAGCAAACTCCACAAGAGGAAGGTGGTCTTCCCAAGTGCCACCAAAGTCAAGAATGCATAGCCTCAACAGATCTTCTAGTACCCTATTCACCCTTTCGGTCTGACCATCCGTCTGTGGGTGATAGGCTGTGCTCAGATTCAATCGCGTACCCATCGCTTCTTGCAAACTATTCCAAAACTGGCTAGTAAAAATCGGGTCACGATCGCTAACTATGCTAGAAGGAACTCCATGCAATCGCACTATCTCTCGAAGATAAACAGATGCTAGCCATGATGCAGTCTTCTTGCTCTTCACTGGAATGAAATGAGCGCTCTTCGTGAGTCTATCCACTATGACCCATATGCTAGTATTCCCTTTCCTTGTTCTCGGCAATCCATCCACGAAATCCATAGAAATACTTTCCCACTTCCATTGCGGGACTTCCAATGGATGCAATATCCCACTGGGCTTCTTCGACTCAGCCTTTACTTGTTGGCAAACAATGCATCTAGAAACAAATTCTGCGACATCCTTCTTCATCCCATCCCAAAAGAAAATGCGCTTCATATCCCGGTACATCTTATCACCTCCGGGATGTATGGTCATCTTCGAGTGATGTGCCTCCTCAAGAACTTTACTTACTAAGTCTCCCACTTGTGGGACACATAGTCTTCCATCACGCCTTAGCCATCCCTTGTCATCAATGGTATATCTAGCGAGATGACTAGACGTCTTTCCACGAATCAACTTGTCCATGATCTCGACTATCTGTGGGTCCTCCTTCTGCGAAGTTCCTACTTGATCCAGAAGTGTAGGTCTAAGCTCCAGAGATGCTAACGAACCAGCTACTGACTCAACAGCGAGTGTAAAATCAAAGGTTGCCAAGAACTCTAGGCCCTTCATATCAACAAACAAAAGGCTCAAAGTCAACCTTTTCCTACTTAGCGCATCAGCCACAATGTTACCCTTGCCAAGGGTATAAGCTATATCGAAGTCATATGATGCCAAGAATTCCATCCACCTCTGCTGCCTGAGATTCAAATCCTTTTGCGAGAAGAGATACTTGAGCGACTTATGATCAGTATATAACTCTAACCTTTCGCCTAGAAGATAATGGCGCCACGATTTAAGTGCAAAGACGATCGTTGCCAACTCCAAATCATGTACGGGATAGTTCTTCTCATGAACTTTAAGTTGCCTACCCCCATAGCATATCACTCTCCCTTCTTGCATCAGAACCGCGCCTAATCCCGTGCCACATGCATCGGTGTACACGGTAAACATCTTACCTCCATCGGGTAATGCCAAAACTGGAGCTGTGGTAAGGGCTCTCTTGAGCCTTTGGAAAGCAAGCTCACACTCTAAGTCCCATGCAAAAACTAAGTTCTTCTTCGTTAACTTAGTAAGAGGAGCTGAAATATTAGCGAAGTCCTTAATGAACTTCCTATAGTAACCTGCCAAACCGAGAAAGCTTCTTACTTCGGTTGCATTCTTCGGAACTTTCCAGTCTTGCACCGCAACTACCTTTGCGGGATCCACAGTTATGCCTTGCTTAGAAACTATATGTCCAAGAAACCGAACTTCCTTTCTCCAAAAATGACATTTGGAGAACTTGGCTTTCAATTGGTGAGCTCTAAGCGTATCCATGACTTCCTTGAGATGCCTGGCATGCTCTTCCTCGTCCTTTGAGAAGATCAGTGTAACAACCCGTATTTTCAATAATCTATTATAACATAAATCGAGGCAAAATTTAATTCAAAAATCTGAATCAAGGGAAACGGGCTATGCCATTGCGTTCATCTCGGAAAAATACGCGAAATAGAGTCCGAGTTTTCGAAAATCGGAGTCCGTATGACCCAGTTAAGGCCCATTGAAGTTTTCAGAAATTCCTATGCTAAAGACAGATTTAAATTTCAAATTAAAAACAAGGATTAGGGCTAATTGGTGTCAGGCGGGAAAATTCCCGCCAGGGCCCCCATGTCGACAGGCATGTCGACAGGGGTCCTAGGGTGTCGACTGCCCTGTCGACAGCCCTGTCGACACGGGGTGGCCAGGCACTTTTGCCTGGCGCACCATTTTGATTTGGGCTTGGTCTTGTGGCTTGGTTCTAGAGAATTCCTAAATCTGACGGGCCTAAACTAACCTAGGGTTAATCCTAGGGCTAAAAACACTCTAATCTTCTATAAATAAGCTCCTAATCCTACCCTAAAGCCTCATTATTCACTCTAGCAACCAAACTATGTCAAATTGAAATCTCAAATGGCCTCCACCTAAGAACCCTAGCCTCCACCCTCTTCAAAAATCATTTCTATTAAGATTTTGATATTCATACAAGCTTTTCTAAGTTGTATGAATGATCATTAGCTTGCATACATCATCAAGTTGCAAGCTTTATTTGCTAAGCTAGAGTTTTTGGGATTTTTGTTAATTGGAGCTTGTTTTGGGGTTTTATTTGCTTGCATAAAAGGGCTTCTCAATCTTTATTAGTAGAATTGTGTCTTCATAATAGTTGTAAGCCCTCTTACCTTCATTTTAGAAACTCTAAAGTTAATGTGTGATGAAAGTTGGGATTTATGCATGTTTAATAAGTTATGCATGCTTATGCGAGTTCACTATGCTATGTTATGCATGTTTAATGAGTTATGCATGCTTATGCGAGTTCACTATGCTATGTTATGCATGTTTAATGAGTTATGCATGCTTATGCGAGTTCACTATGCTATGTTATGCATGATTAATAAGTTATGCATGCTTATGCGAGTTCTCTATGCCATGTTACACATGTTTGATAAGTTATGCATGTTCACTATGCCATGATTTGCAAGTTTAACAAGCTATGCATGTTTATGCAAGTTCACTATGCCATGATTTGCAAGTTTAACAAGCTATGCATGTTTATGCAAGTTCACTATGCCATGATTTGCAAGTTTAACAAGTTATGCATGTTTATGTAAGTTCACTATACCATGATTTGCAAGTTTAACAAGTTATGCAAGTTCACTATGCTAAGTTATGCAAGTCCAACATGTTATGCATGCTTATTATGATATGTAAGATTTATCATGTATGTTGTGCCAAGTTCCCTCTTTCTATCCTTTATGCGTTATGACGAATATGTAAGCGATAGAATGACGTTGGGGGTTTTTTTTTGGGTAAAACTTAAAATACATGAAAATATAAGATTGGGAATTTACCTATTAAGTTAGGTCTACCCCTTGGGAATTTACCTATTAAGTTAGGTCTACCCAAGTATTTGTTTAACTTGTAATTATAGTTTGAAATAAAGTGGACATGACACTTAGAAAACATGGGTGGCCAACTCGAGGTTGGGTTGAGTTTGTAGCGTAAACCTACCCGGAACCGACCGGCTTAACTAGTTGCTACAAATAATAGGACCCAATGTGAGAAGTTGGTCATGTGTACCTGGGACCCGAGGTTAGACCAAGTTGTGGTGTAAAGCTACCCGGACCCGCCCGGCTTAACTAGTAACCGCAACAAAGTCTAATGTGAGAGGTTAAGGTACAATTAAATTAATGCCTCGTGATTAGGGTTAAGTCATGGCCCACTAATACTTGACCAATTTTGGGGATACGAGGGATTAAATGGGGTTAAGTGGTGAACTGTTGGTTACACTTAATCCATGATTAGTGAGGGGTTAAACCACATTTAACCCTCTTAGAAAACCCTAGCAACGTGGTTTGTTCCAGCAGTAATCCCAGTTTGGTATCATTAACAACCCTAGGGGCTAGGCTAGGGAGGGGCACGATTACTGGACTGATGTAAGCGACCAAAGCGACGGCTGAGTGGTACAGCGGTGCGGGTCCAGGCGGGCTACGGACGTGCACGTAGTTCGGTGTTGGACAAACTCGAGGCACGGGTACCAGTAGGTTTAGACTGTGCATTATTGCTTAGGTGTCTGGGGTTGACGCCCGAGGGCTTGATACACCCAAAGGTGGACCCAGCACAGTCTGACTACAACCATATGTGGGCCGTATGGACACCAACACTTGACGTGTTAGGTTTATAGGGAGCCGATCGACTAGACCGTTGGGCTGGGCCTTGTATTAAGGTCATCTCATGTTACTGGGCCAAAGTTTGGGCTAAGGGATCAATACCTGTTATGTTAGTTTGCTAGTACACTATGGTGCAAAGCTTAATCTTCTTTATGTGATGACACCTTTATCTATTGCCAGTATGTTCATCTCAGTTTCCATCATGATGTTAGCTTTATTAGTTTATAGACTGATCGTAGTAGGGCTTACCAGTCTTTTTGACTGACCTGTTTTCTTTCGCTTCTTTTCTTCTGTTTCCCCCCTCCCCCAGGTTCTCAGGGAGGGAACGGTGGTGCTTAGCTTGGATCGCTTGCTTGTTTGCTGGATAGCTCATGTATGCTTGGACATTGAGCTCGCTATGGTTTATTATCTTTATTTTGGGGATAGCACTATGTATTTCAGTAATTCTGTTTATGATGTACTAGACATGTTTATTTTGGCAGTTGACTTTATGATGTACTAAGACTTGTTTTGAGATGGTTTGAAATATTCCGCTGTTTTACTCTGTTTTACATATATATTTATGTTCTTGTTCTGCCTTGATATATCATTATGCATGCTTACCCAGTTATAACGCCCCCCAGAAGCTAGTGCCCCCTAAAGAGTGACCCTAGCGGAGGTGGGGTGTTACAAATTTGGTATCAGAGCATAAGGTTTACGAGAAAGAAAAAAAGTTTTTAAAAAAAAAAAGACTTTTGAAAAACTATTTTCAAAACAAGTATAAAGTATTTTCCAAAGAAAAGTCTAGTATTTTAAAAAGGCTATTCCCCAAAAAGCCATTAGCGTTATCCTTCGTTCCCTTGACCTAATCTTATCTTATCCTTCGTTTCAGTATGGCTGAGGATCTTGCCATCCCCGATGGAGTAAATGTGCCACTCTGGTATAGGATACTTCTAGAGGCTAGGGCGGCAGCCGGCCCCGCAAACCCTACTCCCACTCCTCCTCCTATAGTTGAGAATCCTCTCCCTAATGTCCCTCCTCCGGTGGTCCCTCCAGCAGTTAATATTCCTCCTCCCGTTGCTAATGTTCATCCCCCTCCTGTTGCTGAGGCTCCTCTTCCTCCTCCTCCCCCTCAGCACCCTCAGGTTGAGTTCACGAAGGTTTGTAAAGACTTCAAGGCGATGGGAGGCAAGAATTTCCTAGGCACGGAATCTTTTGTTGAAGCTAGGAATTGGCTGAAAGACACTGAGGACTTGTTTGCTATCTTTGGGATTGATGACGAGAGGAAGATCTTATTGACAGTATGGCTTTTGAAGGATGAGGCGGCCTATTGGTGGGAGGTCACCAATGGGACAAGGCCCGTTGAGACTTGGGCCGGTTTGAGGGCTAGATTTGTGACCAAGTTTCTATCTTCTGCTGAGGCGAATTTACAAATGGAGAAGTTCATTGCATTAAAGCAAGGTGATATGTCTGTTAAGGAGTATGTGAACAAGTTTAATCAGCTAGCCCGTTTTGGTTTGGATATGGTGAACACTCCGGAGAAGAAGGCTCTTCGATTTGCTAGAGGGTTGAATGAGCCGCTGCAGGGCTTGGCGATGTCACATATTCCGCATGGGGCTACTTTTGAGAGTTTGGTCAATATGGCTCTGCTTCAGGGAGATGGAAAGAAGGAGGTCAAGTCGAGTGATACTCAAGTAAAGAAGACTGATTCTCAAGGCAAAGGCAATCAAGGTGGTCAAAGCAGTCAGGGGAATCAGAGCAAGAACAAGAAGGGGAACAACAACAACAAAGGCAAGGGAAAGTGCAATTACTGTGGTGTGCCTGGACACTTTGCTAAGGATTGTAGGAAGAAGAAAAGGAAGCTTAGTGGTGGATGTTTTTCCTGTGGTGAGACTGGACACTTCAGCAAGGAGTGCCCGAAGAAGAAAGGACAGGCTGGACCTTCAGGAGGGCAAGTTCATGCTCTCAATACCGCTCCAGTTCCCGACCGAGGTAGTGTTTCTGTTGAGAACCTTGTTTATGTTTCTGATCTTCCAGTTCGTACTTTGTTTGATTCTGGTGCATCACATAGCTTTATTTCATCTGATCTTGTTGATAGCTTGCACCTTAGTACTAGCTTAGTGGACGATCCCGTTTGTGTTCCGAATCCCATTGGGGGTTCTGCTCATCTATCTATGATATGTGAGGATCTGAGGATCTCTATACTCAGCGTAGAGTTCTTGTGTAGTGCATATGTTCTTGGTTTCAGGGGATACGGATTGATATTGGGCATGGATTGGTTGTCCCGATATGGAGCCATTCTGGATTGTGAGCATAGGGTTGTGAGGCTTGTGACTCGCCTTGGCAACACCTTAGAGATTTCATGCAATCCGAAGAATCCCGTCATGTTATGCTATCTTGAATCTCTCGACTCGTCAGAGGAAGCCCTTCAGTCTGTAAGGGTGGTCCGAGATTATCCAGATGTTTTTGAAGAAGTTAAGGGGTTGCCCCCTAAACGAGAGATTGATTTTCGCATCTATCTGGTGGATAATGCTAAGCCTGTTTCTTTGCCCGTTCGGCATATGGCTCCGCGTGAGAGACGGGAGCTGAGCAAGCAAGTGAAAGAATTGTTTGAGAAGAACTTCATCAGAAGAAGTATATCCGAATGGGGAGCGCCTGTGGTGTTTGCTACTAAGGCAGATGGTTATCTTCGACTCTGTGTGGATTATAGAGAATTGAATAAGCTGACTAAGAAGAACAGACACCCGTTACCGAGGATCGATGATCTCTTTGATCAGCTTGTTGGTGCTTCTGTTTTCTCTCAGCTTGATCTTGCTACCGGATTTCATCAGCTCAGAGTGGCTGAAGATAGTATAGACAAGACTGCATTCAGAACTCCAGATGGATTCTTTGAATGGCTTGTTATGCCGTTCGGTTTGACGAATGCACCCGCGTATTTTGTGGACTTGATGAGTAGGGTGTTTCGGGAGTTCTTGAACAAGTTTGTCGTGGTCTTTGTGGATGATATTCTGGTTTTCTCCAAGGATGAAGAAGAGCACGCAAGGCATCTTGTAGAGGTGATGGATATGCTTAGAGCGCATCAGTTAAAGGCCAAGTTCTCCAAGTGTCACTTTTGGAGAAGGGAAGTTAGATTCCTTGGGCATATCGTATCCAAGCAAGGCTTAGCGGTGGATCCCGCTAAGGTGGTTGCAGTTCAGGACTGGAAGACTCCGAGGAATGCAACCGAGGTGAGAAGGTTTCTAGGTCTTGCGGGTTTTTACCGGAAGTTCATCAAGGACTTCGCGAAGATATCCGCTCCTCTTACTAAGTTGACGAAGAAGAACTTAGTTTTTGCTTGGGATATGGATTGTGAGCTTGCTTTTCAGAGACTCAAGAGAGCCCTTACCTCTGCACCCGTTCTAGCTTTACCCGATGGTGGTAAGATATTTACCGTGTACACTGATGCTTGTGGCACGGGATTGGGCGCCGTTCTGATGCAAGAAGACAGAGTTATATGTTTTGGTGGGAGGCAACTTAAGGTGCATGAGAGGAATTATCCCACTCATGATCTGGAGCTGGCAGCGATTGTATATGCACTCAAGGCTTGGCGTCATTATCTTCTAGGAGAGAGATTCGAACTGTATACTGATCATAAGTCTTTGAAGTATCTCTTTTCGCAGAAGGATCTGAACTTGAGGCAGCAGAGATGGATGGAATTCTTGGCATCCTATGATTTTGATATAGCCTATACCCCTGGCAAGGGGAATGTTGTAGCAGATGCGTTGAGTAGGAAAAGGTTGACACTAAGTCCTCTATTTGTTGAGATGAAGAATTTAGAGTTCTTGGCAACCTTTGATTTTTCTTTGACAGTTGAGTCGATGGCCGGTTCTTTGGCATCTCTAGAGCTCAGGCCTACCCTTCTGGATCAAGTCAGGGCTTCGCAGAAGGAAGACCCTCAGATAATTGAGATCATGGATAAGCTGATTCGAGGGGAGACATCTAGTCACCTTGCTCGATATTCTATAGACGATAAGGGTTGGCTGAGGAGAGACGGAAGGCTTTGTGTTCCGATGGTGGAAGACTTGGTGAGGAAAGTCCTTGAGGAAGCACATCGCTCCAAGTTGACTATACATCCAGGTGGTGATAAGATATATAAAGACATGAAGCGCGTTTTCTTCTGGCCTGGAATGAAGAAGGACGTGGCCGAGTTTGTCTCGAGATGTGTTATTTGTCAGAGAGTAAAAGCTGAGTCGAAGAAGCCCGGTGGGCTATTGCATCCCCTAGAGGTCCCGCTATGGAAGTGGGAGAGTATTTCTATGGACTTTATTGATGGGCTTCCAAGGTCAAGGAAGGGGAATACAAGCATATGGGTCATTGTGGATAGGCTCACGAAGAGTGCTCATTTCATTCCGGTGAAGAGCAAAAGGACCGCATCTGGACTAGCATCAGTATATCTTCGTGAGATAGTACGACTACATGGAGTTCCTTCCAGCATAGTCAGTGACCGAGACCCCATCTTTACTAGTCAGTTCTGGAATAGTTTGCAGGAAGCTATGGGCACAAGGTTGAACCTGAGTACGGCCTATCACCCACAAACAGACGGCCAAACAGAAAGGGTGAATAGGGTACTTGAGGACTTGTTGAGGCTTTGCATTCTGGATTTTGGTGGTGCTTGGGAAGACCATCTTCCTCTTGTCGAGTTTGCATATAATAACAGTTATCAGGCAAGCATAGGGATGGCACCATTTGAGGCTCTATATGGGAGGCCGTGCAGGTCACCCACATGTTGGTGGGAGACTACAGATAAGCTGATACTTGGGCCCGACATGATTAGAGATACATCCGAGAAGGTCGAGTTGATTAGAAGACGGATGAAAGCGGCCCAAGACCGACAGAAATCCTATGCTGACAAGCGGAGATCCGATTTGGAGTTTGAGGTTGGGGACATGGTTTTCGTAAAGGTTTCTCCTTTGCGGAATGTGGTCCGATTTGGAGCTGTGGGGAAGTTAGCACCAAGATTTGTTGGACCCTTCCCTATCATAGAGAGGATTGGGAAGATGGCTTATAAAGTGCAATTACCCGAGAGGTTGTCCGGAGTGCATAATGTCTTTCATGTCTCGCATCTCCGAAAGTGCCTACATGAGTCCGCTGAGGTGGTTGAACCTAGCATTCTTGAAGACGTGGAAGTAGAGAAAGAAGCAACTTTGAGGAGAGCTCCGATTCGTATCTTGGGGACAGAGACCAAGAAGCTGAGGAATCGAGAGGTTAGGCTGGTAAAGGTCCAATGGGGTGAAGCCGAAGAAGACGCAACTTGGGAAACCGAGGAGAAGATGCGTGGGCTTTATCCATTCCTTTTTTAGGGTACACTCTCAATCTCTTTCCTTTATTTAGCGTATCTTTCTCTTTGCTATCCATGATCATCTAGTTATCGTGCTAAGCTTGTCATGAGAACCTTAGGTAGAAACCCTTTGGATGAAACATGTGTTTGAAACATGTTATGCTTGATGGTTGCAAGTGGTTGCAAGTGGTTGCAAGTGTTTGCAAGTGGTTACCCATGGATGCATGATACACATTAGGCACTAGATCGGCTCACACACTCCTCATATCGCATGTGCATGAGTGTTTATGCTTATTCTTGGATGAAATTTGTATGCCATCACATGGATGTTGCATATGGATGTATGATTGAGCACGCATGTAGATATTATACATTATGTTAGGGATTTGCATACATATGGATACATTTCACTAACATATTTCGCATTGATCCTTGCATTAGATAAGTACATATACACACACATTTGCATATGTTCATACAGCATTTAGAATCTTTTAAGGACAATGATTGCTCGTGGATGATGCTTTGAGTAGATGGACGATTGGATGGTAGGATACGTTCTTCCTAACTTGAAGATTTCGGGGACGAAATCCTTTAAGGAGGGGAGAATGTAACAACCCGTATTTTCAATAATCTATTATAACATAAATCGAGGCAGAATTTAATTCAAAAATCTGAATCAAGGGAAACGGGCTATGCCATTGCGTTCGTCTCGGAAAAATACGCGAAATAGAGTCCGAGTTTTCGAAAATCGGAGTCCGTATGACCCAGTTAAGGCCCATTGAAGTTTTCAGAAATTCCTATGCTAAAGACAGATTTAAATTTCAAATTAAAAATAAGGATTAGGGCTAATTGGTGTCAGGCGGGAAAATTCCCGCCAGGGCCCCCATGTCGACAGGCATGTCGACAGGGGTCCTAGGGTGTCGACTGCCCTGTCGACAGCCCTGTCGACACGGGGTGGCCAGGCACTTTTGCCTGGCGCACCATTTTGATTTGGGCTTGGTCTTGTGGCTTGGTTCTAGAGAATTCCTAAATCTGACGGGCCTAAACTAACCTAGGGTTAATCCTAGGGCTAAAAACACTCTAATCTTCTATAAATAAGCTCCTAATCCTACCCTAAAGCCTCATTATTCACTCTAGCAACCAAACTATGTCAAATTGAAATCTCAAATGGCCTCCACCTAAGAACCCTAGCCTCCACCCTCTTCAAAAATCATTTCTATTAAGATTTTGATATTCATACAAGCTTTTCTAAGTTGTATGAATGATCATTAGCTTGCATACATCATCAAGTTGCAAGCTTTATTTGCTAAGCTAGAGTTTTTGGGATTTTTGTTAATTGGAGCTTGTTTTGGGGTTTTATTTGCTTGCATAAAAGGGCTTCTCAATCTTTATTAGTAGAATTGTGTCTTCATAATAGTTGTAAGCCCTCTTACCTTCATTTTAGAAACTCTAAAGTTAATGTGTGATGAAAGTTGGGATTTATGCATGTTTAATAAGTTATGCATGCTTATGCGAGTTCACTATGCTATGTTATGCATGTTTAATGAGTTATGCATGCTTATGCGAGTTCACTATGCTATGTTATGCATGTTTAATGAGTTATGCATGCTTATGCGAGTTCACTATGCTATGTTATGCATGATTAATAAGTTATGCATGCTTATGCGAGTTCTCTATGCCATGTTACACATGTTTGATAAGTTATGCATGTTCACTATGCCATGATTTGCAAGTTTAACAAGCTATGCATGTTTATGCAAGTTCACTATGCCATGATTTGCAAGTTTAACAAGCTATGCATGTTTATGCAAGTTCACTATGCCATGATTTGCAAGTTTAACAAGTTATGCATGTTTATGTAAGTTCACTATACCATGATTTGCAAGTTTAACAAGTTATGCAAGTTCACTATGCTAAGTTATGCAAGTCCAACATGTTATGCATGCTTATTATGATATGTAAGATTTATCATGTATGTTGTGCCAAGTTCCCTCTTTCTATCCTTTATGCGTTATGACGAATATGTAAGCGAT
Source organism: Allium sativum (assembly GCA_030737875.1). NCBI lineage: Eukaryota > Viridiplantae > Streptophyta > Magnoliopsida > Asparagales > Amaryllidaceae > Allium > Allium sativum. The sequence continues at coordinate 158,137,622 of CM060923.1, forward strand.
AGAATGACGTTGGGGGTTTTTTTTGGGTAAAACTTAAAATACATGAAAATATAAGATTGGGAATTTACCTATTAAGTTAGGTCTACCCCTTGGGAATTTACCTATTAAGTTAGGTCTACCCAAGTATTTGTTTAACTTGTAATTATAGTTTGAAATAAAGTGGACATGACACTTAGAAAACATGGGTGGCCAACTCGAGGTTGGGTTGAGTTTGTAGCGTAAACCTACCCGGAACCGACCGGCTTAACTAGTTGCTACAAACAATAGGACCCAATGTGAGAAGTTGGTCATGTGTACCTGGGACCCGAGGTTAGACCAAGTTGGGGTGTAAAGCTACCCGGACCCGCCCGGCTTAACTAGTAACCGCAACAAAGTCTAATGTGAGAGGTTAAGGTACAATTAAATTAATGCCTCGTGATTAGGGTTAAGTCATGGCCCACTAATACTTGACCAATTTTGGGGATACGAGGGATTAAATGGGGTTAAGTGGTGAACTGTTGGTTACACTTAATCCATGATTAGTGAGGGGTTAAACCACATTTAACCCTCTTAGAAAACCCTAGCAACGTGGTCTGTTCCAGCAGTAATCCCAGTTTGGTATCATTAACAACCCTAGGGGCTAGGCTAGGGAGGGGCACGATTACTGGACTGATGTAAGCGACCAAAGCGACGGCTGAGTGGTACAGCGGTGCGGGTCCAGGCGGGCTACGGACGTGCACGTAGTTCGGTGTTGGACAAACTCGAGGCACGGGTACCAGTAGGTTTAGACTGTGCATTATTGCTTAGGTGTCTGGGGTTGACACCCGAGGGCTTGATACACCCAAAGGTGGACCCAGCACAGTCTGACTACAACCATATGTGGGCCGTATGGACACCAACACTTGACGTGTTAGGTTTACAGGGAGCCGATCGACTAGACCGTTGGGCTGGGCCTTGTATTAAGGTCATCTCATGTTACTGGGCCAAAGTTTGGGCTAAGGGATCAATACCTGTTATGTTAGTTTGCTAGTACACTATGGTGCAAAGCTTAATCTTCTTTATGTGATGACACCTTTATCTATTGCCAGTATGTTCATCTCAGTTTCCATCATGATGTTAGCTTTATTAGTTTATAGACTGATCGTAGTAGGGATTACCAGTCTTTTTGACTGACCTGTTTTCTTTCGCTTCTTTTCTTCCGTTTCCCCCCCCCCCAGGTTCTCAGGGAGGGAACGGTGGTGCTTAGCTTGGATCGCTTGCTTGTTTGCTGGATAGCTCATGTATGCTTGGACATTGAGCTCGCTATGGTTTATTATCTTTATTTTGGGGATAGCACTATGTATTTCAGTAATTCTGTTTATGATGTACTAGACATGTTTATTTTGGCAGTTGACTTTATGATGTACTAAGACATGTTTTGAGATGGTTTGAAATATTCCGCTGTTTTACTCTGTTTTACATATATATTTATGTTCTTGTTCTGCCTTGATATATCATTGTGCATGCTTACCCAGTTATAACGCCCCCCAGAAGCTAGTGCCCCCTAAAGAGTGACCCTAGCGGAGGTGGGGTGTTACAATCAGAATATCATTCATGAAAACGACCACAAACTTGTTAAGGAACTCCTGAAACACCCTACTCATCAAATCCGCGAAGTATGCAGGTGCATTAGTCAAACCGAATGGCATGACGAGCCATTCAAAGAATCCATCTGGAGTCCTAAACGCAGTCTTGTCAATACTATCTTCAGCCACTCTAAGCTGATGAAATCTGGTGGCTAGATCGAGCTGAGAGAAAATAGAAGCACCAACAAGCTGGTCAAACAGATCATCAATCCTCGATAACGGGTGCCTATTCTTCTTTGTCAGCTTGTTCAACTCACGATAATCAACACATAGACGAAGCGAACCATCCGCCTTAGTAGCGAATACCACTGGAGCACCCCATTCGGAAATGCTTCGCCTAATGAAATTTTTCTCCAGCAACTCCTTGACTTGCTTACTGAGCTCTCTTCTTTCACATGGGGCCATGTGCCTAACTGGCAATGAAACTGGCTTGACATTATCAACAAGATAAATACGGAAGTCTATCTCGCGTTTAGGGGGTAACCCCTTCACCTCATCGAAGACATCAGGATATTCTCGGACAACCATCACAGATTGAAGATTATCAACAGACGAGTCGAGGGATTCAAGATAACATAACATGATGGGACCTTTTGGATTACAAGAAATCTCTAGGGTATTACAGAGGCGAGTCATAAGCCTCACCACCCTGTGCTCACAATCGAGAATGGCTCCATAACTGGACAACCAATCCATGCTCAAAATCAACCCGTATCCCATGAACCCAAGAGCATAAGCATTACATGTGAATTCTACGCCAAAGATAGAAATCCTCAAATCCATACAAATCATATATAGATGGGCGGAACCCCCAATTGGATTTGAAACACAGACGGGATCCTCTACTAGACTAGTACTAAGGTGCAAACTTTCAACAACATCAGAAGAAATAAAAGTATGCGATGCGCCAAAATCAAATAAAGTACGAACAGGAAAACCAGAAATATATACGAGGCTTTCAACAAAAATACTACCTCGGTCAACCGCTGGAGTGGTGTTAAGAGCATGCACTTGCCCTCCAGAAGATCCTGCCCACTGAGTCTGTCCTTGCCCCTGTACTTGTTTCTTCGGGCAATCCTTGCTGAAGTGTCCAGACTCTCAACAATGAAAGCATTCTCCCAACTTCCTCTTCTTCTTCCTACAATCATTGGCTATATGTCCAGTGATCCCACAATAGTTGCACTTCCTTGTCTCCTTCGCCTTGCTGTTGTTGCCCTTGTTACCCTTGTTGGTCTTGTTGTTCTTGTTACTCTGGTTGCTCTGATTGCTCTGGTTGCCTCCCCACTTGGAATTCTCCTTCTTAACTTCTTTCTTTCCATCCTTGTCTTCCTCATGAAGTAGAGCCATCTCTGCCAAGCTTTCAAAAGTTGCCCCTGTGGGTATATGAGCCATGACTACCCCGCGAAGTGGCTCATTCAATCCTCGAACAAAGCGTAGAGCCTTCTTCCGAGCTGTGTTAACCAAGTCCACTCCAAATCTAGCAAGCTCATTAAACATATTCATATACTCTATAACAGTCATGTCCCCTTGCTTAAGCACCAGGAACCTCTCCATCTGAAGACTTTCTTCTGCTGGTGATAGAAACTTAAGCTCAAACCTCTCTCTAAAGTCGGCCCATGCCTCAACTGGCCTAGTAGCGTTGGTGACTTCCCACCAATATGCAGCTTCACCTTTCATTAGCCATACTGCCAATTGAACCTTCCTACGATCTTCCACATCAAAGATAGCAAAGAGATCTTCAGTCTCCTTTAGCCAGTCTCTTGCTTGAATAAAAGTTTTGGTCCCTAGAAAATCCTTGCCGCCCATTACCTTGAAGTCCTTGCAAGTCTTAGAGAAAGGGTCTACTCGAGGGGGTTGAGGAGGAGGAACCTCAGCTATGGGAGGAGGGATATCTTCGGTGCCGGCTTCATTCGCCCTCTCCTCCATAAATCTCCTGAACCAACCAGGTACTTGTGCGCCTTCCGGGATGGTAAAATTAAAGGCCATACTGAAACGAAGAAAAAGATAGATTGATTCAGAACGAAGAACAAAGGATAGTGCTAATGGCTTTTGGGGAATAGCCTTTAAAATAAACTAGACTTTTCTTGGAAAAATACTTCTTAAAAATTGGTTTTGAAAATAGTTTCAAAAAGTTTTTTTTAAAAAAAACCTTTTGCCCGGTCTCGTAAAACCTCATGCTCTGATACCAAATGTAACACCCCACCTCCGCCAAGGGCCACACTCACAAGAGATAGCACTTAGCTTTGGAGGGGCGTTTAAACTAGGTAAACATGCACAGAGATATGACAAGACAGAACATATAAGTAAAACAGAGTAAATAAAGCAGGGGATAATACTTACTAATTCAAAACCATAGTCAAGTTACATCAAAGTACTTAGTCATTATTTTCCAAACAAAACAAGTCTAGAAAACATAAACTGAAAAACTGAAAGATAACATAAAGTAGAACTATCCCCAAAATAGACGTGGTAAGCCATAGCAAGATCAAGTCCAAACCATACATGAGCTGTCAGAAAAGAAAGCTAAGAATCCAAGCTAAGCTGTAGAGGTCCCTCCCTGAGAATCTGGGGGGGGGGGGAAACGGAAGAAAAGAAGCGAAAGAAAACGGGTCAGTCAAAAAGACTGGTAAGCTCTACTACTATTAGTCTAAAAACTAATGAAGTTACTAAAACATGAGAAACTGAGATGAAGCATGAGGGTAAAACTGGCATGATAAGTAGATAACAAGGTAGATCAAGAGTAGCATCGCATATACAAGGTTAAGTGTTGCACCAATAGTACTAGTATTTCAACCCATGTCAAGTACAGACAAGAAATGATCCCTTGGCCCAATAGGCCCAATAACCATGAGGTGACCCAAGTCAAGGTCCAACTAAACGTTCTAGTCGATCGGCTCCCTATAAGCCTAACTCGTCAAGTGTCGGTGTCATACGGCCCAACCACGGAAAATGCAATCAACTGTGCTAGGTCCACCCTAAGATGTATCAAGCCCTAGGGTGTCAACCACTGACACAAAAGCAAGCATGCACAGTTAAACTTACTGGTGCTCGTGTCTGCTTTTTCAACTCCGGACTATGTGCACGACCATAGTCCGCCTGAACCTACACCGGCGCACCTACTCAGCCGTCTATTTGGTCGCTTACATGTCAGCCCAGTAATCGTGCCCCACCCTAGCCTTGTCCCTAGGGTATCGTGATACAACTAAGAGGGTTACTGGTGAAAAGGACCACGTAACTAGGGTTTCTAACGGGTTAAGTGTGGTTAACCCTAATCCAAACCATGTATCAAGTTGGTTAAGTATCAAGTGGATCATGACTTAACCCTATCATGTAGCATTAATTACTTAGTGCACCCAACCTCTCACATTAGACTGACAGTTTGCGGCCACTGGTTAGGCCGGTCGGTTCCGGGCATATTTCTGTCGCAAACTGAGTCTAACCTCGGGTTTAAGTGCGGTGTGAACAACTACTCACATTGGATCCTATTGTTTGTAGCTACTAGTTAGGCCGGTCGGTTCCGGGTAGATTTCCGCTACAAACTCAACCCAACCTCGAGTTGGTCACCTCATGTTTTCTACATGTCATGTCCACATTTAGGTTTATCATAAAACTTATATTTTCAAACCAAGCTTTTATGTCAAAAATCATGTTTTCCTAAGCTACCCAAACGTATTCCCAACGTACATAAAAGCGAGTCATAATAGATCAAAATGGGAAAAAAATAACATGACAAGTGGGTATAAGGTGTCATAGTTTGTCACAAGTTAAACATGGTGACATATGAAACAAGGATGTTCATCACAACTTGCATAAAGAGTTATTTGCCTCAAAAACATGCATGACATCAAACTTAGCAAAAAGGTGATGCATGATCATAAATGACATAGGATGATAACTAGTGATTCGCATATAACATCATATGCAAGTTAACATAAAGGTTATGAGAGTTTCTATGTTGCATTATGCAACATCTCCAAACAAAGCTCATAGCTTTCAATCCACAAAGTAAAGGTGATAGCTTTACAAACATACATAGAATAAATCTATGCATAACATGATAGGTTCAAAGCACAAATCATACTTAGGCCCAATCTCAAACTTGCAACATGTCATATTTAACTTCATAGTTTAAATCTAAGAGTAGAATAGGGCTTACAATGCTATGAAGACTAGAATTAATATAAAATAAGATTGAGACGAAGCCACACTAGCAAATCCTCCAAATAAATAAGATTCACTCCAAGCCTTTGAGGAATAAGAAGAAAGATCCTTGTTTGAATGAAGAAAGGTTGCACTTTGGCCTTTAATCAAGCTTAGAAACTCTCAAACTCTCATGAAGAAGGTGGAGTTTATGACAAGAGGGTGGAGGCCATGATTTGGGAGCATTTTGACATAGTTTAGTTGTAGGAATGATTAATGAGGGTTTAGGTTAGGTATAGGGGTCTTTTTTATAGATATTAGGGGTAGTTTAAACCATATGATTAACCCTAAAACACATCAGGTCCGTCAAATCTCGTCGGAAGCTTCTAGAACCGGACCAGAGACAAGTGCGGGTGCACCAGGCCAAGATGGCTCGGCCACCCATATCGACAGGGGTGTCGACTGGGCAGTCGACACCACCTGGGGTGTGTCGACACCCAAGTCGACTCCCCAGTCGACTTGGGCTGGGCGGGAAATTTTCCCGCCTAGGCTTCTTGGCTCCAGATTTGATTTTTGAACCTGATTTTGAACTTGGAATTTTCTGAAAACTTCATTGGGCCATAACTGGGTCATACGGACTCCGATTTACGAAATTTCGGACTCTATTTCGCGAATTTTTCCAAGACGAACGCAATGGCATAGCCCGTTTCCCTTGATTCAGATTTTAAAATTTAATTCTGCCTTGATTTATGATTTAACATGTTATTAAAATTCGGGTTGTTACACACTTGGTAGTAACGCGCAGAACCAACCTCTGCGAGCACAGCCTAAACATCTGCCACCACACAGAGGACCACCAGGAGCACCTTACGTATCTCAGAAAGCCGCGTGCTTCCACTTCCAGTCCTCCGGAGCCACCAGAATAGTCAGATGAACGTGCGCTCCCCTCGTGCTTCATGACACCATGATGATCTACCCCGTTGGGTTATTCACCCTCAAACGTGCGGACTGGTCCAAGCGCCTCATTTTAATATGTTATTAGACCCAATGTCTAAACATTCTATTATGCTCTTTCTTTATCTCAATAGGTTTCCATCTAACTTTGTTATTCCCATTCACATTGACTACTTATTCAAGATACCAAGTTCCATTTACTGGTTAACTTCAGTCATATAACTTAACCCATTTAAGTTTATTAATAAGCCCATAACATGTTATTCTCTAGATTTTGATCCAAGGCCGGTAATCCACAATCCCTTTATGTTCTTGTTTGATTTCATAATTACAATAACATGTTCTACTTAGTATGTAATTAAGTATATCTCAATTCACATGTTTTCTATTTAACATGTCACTTATCATTTATGATTAAACATAACTTATTCCATTTCATAAGTTTGCCTCACTCTTCCCTATTTAGTCATAATTCCCTCTTACACTATCACTGGAACTTATCATTGTTTACTTATTAACTTAGTTTTCTTAACTAAGGTTCACTAATAAGTCTCCTTTCCATTTATTATAACCTTTATTATAATTTCCTCTTGTCCCTAGGACAAGCCTTAACATGTTATTCATATCAGCATATTTTAGATTTCCAAGTTTTTAAATTACTTAATTTATAATTAAGTACAACTTCTTTCACTTCATAAATTTTCCCCCATTTGTCGATTACATAATTTATAATTAAGTACCATTTTTCTCATTACACAAGTTATCTAATTTTCTTACTAGTTTATTATAACCTAAGTTATAATCTCCACTTGTCCCTAGGACAAGTCTACCTATTATATAACATTCTCTTTAATGTAATTTATTTATAATAGGTTGTTATCATTCCCTGTTCATTCCCTTTCCTTTACTGTTGTAATTATCTTTCATTCAGTTCCATTTATTTCCTTTAATTACAATTAATGCCATTTTTTCACTATAATATATGTTCCTTATTTTATTAAGGAAAACACTTCATGCACCTTATCAGTTTGATTTACAGAAGGAATCAGTGATTTTTTTTCATAACGTATTCCTATCCAAATCCATGGTGGCAAGTAATTTCTTTTTTTTCTTACTTTGTTCACTGTGGCTTACTTGCAACAACGTTCTCAAAAATAGGTCATTTAGGGAAATACATCACTTTTCCTTCGCATCGCACTAACTCAGTCCATTACATCCCTTCCTTTCTTATTTTCTGAGTTAGACATTTAATTACCATCATTGTCATTTATTCATATCTTGTTACCTATATGTGTGTGTGTGTGTGCGCGCTCTAGACCTCTCACATTAAGCCTACACTTGTGGATGCTGGATTTGCTGGGCGATTACGGGCATACTTCTACCACAAGTTGACTTAACCTCGTGTCTTAGCACCACTACATGTTTTATTTATGCACTTAGACCCCTCACATTAAATTTACCACTTGTGGATGCTGGATATGCCGGGCGATACCGGGCAGACTTCTACCACAAGTGTAATCTAACCTCATGTCTAAGCGTGGTTACAGTTTCCTATTTACTGTAAATTTCCTATATAATTCAGGCATTTCTATTCTTTCAAGTCTATATTTTACACGTCATCAAATTAACCCATTTTATGTCACATGTTCTTTTTAACATACAACAAATTCTATTCTAACATGTAATCGTTTGATCATGTAATTGTTCAAACCAACAAGCGAACATGTAATTTTCTCAATTTTTACAATTAATGGTTCAGGTGCATAAATGTCACAAGTTAACATGGAATTGGGACAACAGTAATTGCTACACATATTTTGACGAGTTTATATTTCAACATATGAACATTTTAGCACATTAAACATTTTAACATATGAATTTTTTTCCAACATATTAATATGTTAACATATTCATATTCCAACATGTCATATTAGCATTTCATCGCTTTAACAATTCTAACATATGTTCAAACATTTCAACATGTCATATTTCAACATGTCATTTTAACGAGGAATGTCAAACTATAATATATCATTATCAAAAATGATATAACTTAATTCCACTTACCTAATTTGCTTTCCAATTTCTGGATCTGATCCAGATCTAACATTCTGTGGTTTCCGCTAACTGGATTTGGAACCTAACAACCATGGATCCACAATTTTTACTAAAAGAAAAAGGGAAAAGAGTGGTAGAAAATTGAAATAGACCAGATCTTGAAAATTACCTCACTTTGATTATGATTCTAAACAGCTTGTAATTAATGTTCATTCTTCTCTTCCAGATCTTGATTCAAAATTTTTCTTAAACTAATTATCTTATTTTTCAGAAGAAATTTAAGGAGGAGGAAGAATGGCAGAGTATAGGAGTCGTCTCAGAAATATGAGATTTAGGCTAGGCTCTACAAGCTTATTTATAGGTGCTCGACAACGAATTTGGTCAAGAAACGAGTCCACATTCAAAAACTGCAATTCTACCCAGATCTGAACAGGGGTCGACCCCCCTCTTATGGTGTCGACCCCCAAACACCCTGGGGCGACCCCTGGTCAACCCAACGGGTCTCGAGTCGACCCCTAGAAGGGGTCGGTTCGGCTCCTGGGTCTTCCGATCGTTGTTTTGAATTTTTTTATATTTTTATTTGTTTGTATACATATAATCTCTTGTGCGTATACAAACTTCTATGCTTAATAACTTCTTCATACGATGTCTGTTTTACGCAAACCAGATGCCCATCCTGACCGGAATTCCGAGACAGACGCAATGGCACAGTCCATTTTATTAAATTCTCATTATTTAATTAAGTTACTCACATTTTATTATCTTAAAAATGCAGGGTCTTACATTCTCCCACCCTTAGGAAATTTCGTCCCCTATATTTGATAAGGGTAAAAATCAGTTAACCTCTCGCATAATATACATCCATCATGTGTGCATCCAATTTTTGCAAACATTGTGCACATGTGCATAAAGAAATACAACATAATGATACGTGTATGCCTAAGCGGTACCTCCAATGTGTATGCAAATTTTCAAAAATTCTTTAAAAATATGATGCTCACATCCTAAATATACTGGCAGTTCTACATGAATGCAATATTTTGAAAATCAAAAATGCTTTTTCATCCAAATTTTCCCACACTCTTACTAAGCAAGAGAGTAGTTCATCCAACTTTTGCATCCAAAATCCTAGCAACCAAGTTTATTTTTCGAATTTCAGAAAAATCTAATTTTCTAAATTCGATTTCTTATGTTAAAAGAAGGCGGAAAACGGAAAATTTCACATCTTCCGTTTTTCCTTTTTGTATCTTTTTCCAACCGTACTTGGATTTTATGTAACTATCTATAAAGATTCCCTATTTTCCTATCCAAACACAACCCGCATAAGAAAATTTTCTTTTGTTACTGATTTTCTTTTGCATCTTATGTTGGAAATTTTTATCTTTATTCATCTTTCCTCATAATTTATCATGTTTGTTGCTTTACTGAATTTGTTGTTTCCTTTTTAGTTGTACCATATCTCTTTTCTTAGCTTATTAAATCATCTGATTTAAGTTTAGTTTTCAAATAAGCCCTCTAGTCTTTCAACTAAAACAGGAAAAGCCAAGAATCTCGCGACTATGTCCCGCTCTGTAAAATTCAACCAACAGGATGTAAATACTTACTTTCCCTCCAATGTCTAGTAGTCAGCACTAGTCCTAGTGGTGTACCAATAATTATTTCAAGCAACACCCTAGGCTTTTTCAATGCTTACACATTCTATGGGAACTCACCATTATTCCAAAATAATTCTCGCTATTTACTTCATAGCCTGAAAACTTTTCCCGTCTTCTCTAGGCACTAATCCTTACATACTCCCTACTTTTAAAACACGGTTTGGCCTTTTTCATTTAAATTTTCTTCCAAAAATTTTAAAGTGCCAAAACTTTATTTTCCTCATGAAAACTAACTTTTGCCAAACCATAAAACATGTCATTTTATATAAAAAAATGTAAATCATTTTTTTTTCAAATCACAAAAACTGGAGTAGATAATGACAACTATTTCTCAATCGGGTTTATAACTTATTCTTACCTATAAGGTCGGTTCAATTATGTCTTACAAGGTGCAAACATCTACTCTATTCTTAATTTCTATAACTTATTTTGTCCAACCAACAAAGTTTTCTCTTTTAAAACAATTTATCAAAAACGATTGTTAAAAGAATAGAGGTTTCAAAACTTTCTTTACGGAGAATTTTTACAAAATGCAATACTTTCTAAGTTTTGCTTTTGAATCCTTTCATGCAATATAACAAGAAAACTAGTGAGTTATACATGCTCTATAATATGCACCTTTTACTGAGAAAATTTTATTTTAGACGAAATTTTCACAAGAAATCATTGTCCCCAAAATATACCCCTTTTTATTTTAAAACTCAATATGTGTACTTTACATATTTTAAAACTATAACTTTTAAGATTAAAACTTGAAAACACCATAAGACATTTTCCAAAAACTTTTATAATTTAAAGTTTTAAAAGTTAATAATGGGGTTAGACTCAAAGCGAGTTTCCAATTATTCTAGGCTTTCCTAGACATTCCCACAAGGTCAATTCTCTCAACTATATATATTCCCAATCCATTTTTCTCTTTTTAACCTTTTCCAATTTATAAGGTTTTACCGCCAAACCCACTGACCCAAAATACTAACGCATGGGATCCACCCTTCTTCCATACAGAATATATTGTACACTTTCCACCCAAATTACCTAAGGGCCTCAGATTTCCATATTCATTCCTTTAGTGTACAAAACAAATATCCCATTTCTTAGTGGGTTCCTCTATGGATCTAGGTATGTATATATTATATTTATATTTTAAAAATACAAATATGTTCACTCACTATCTATACATGAATCCTAAACCGAAGCTCTGATACCAGATGTAACAACCCGAATTCCAACAAACCGATTTTTTTTCAATATTCTAATCCATCGAAACCCATGTTGGTTGCTCTGGTATCCTGCAGAAAAGAAAGAGATATAATATGTATCAGAGCTCAGAAAATGTCTCACAACGGAATGGATAAAATATAATATAACCAAAGTATAGCCTTACCGTATTAATAAAATTTCCTAACCAGTGTCCAAAGCTATCATATCTCTGCCACAAATATAACCTACGAGTATGTTATGAGAAGGGGGTCAGAACACAAGTTCTGGCGACAGGATTTAAACTATACACTTAGGATAATCCTACATATACCGTTCAATCACATTTTCTTGTTTATTAGGTTACTTGGGTTAACAACACTCAAGGCTTACACACACGTCGTACCCATTAACTTCTCAATGGATTAACCTAATACAGTATATATATAGCTACCCCCAAATATTGAGGTACACCCCATGGTACCCCACTCGCACGGTTTCCAACGTAATGCCACAGAAGTGTATGAAGTCCCTCATCCTACGTCGGAGTGACACACGGATCTGTACATAACAATATTAAGTTCTGCATATATCTATCATTACTATGCTACGTAAGCGTATGGACTGCCACCTTCGATCGAATCAGATTCCATCCCAGAGTAATGCCCCCAAGTCTACGATACACCACCCAGAGCAGCCATGTATGTATCTAGACTTTCCCACGTAGGTATCGTCAATCGTATTCAATGCCTAAACCGCACATAATGTGCACCGAGTTCCGTGGCAGGGCTATACAAGAAACACGAAACTCGGTCGGGAGCTTTTCCATATTTGTACAGGCCCTCCTTTAAGGTCCTCTAAATAAAGATATCCCTAGGGTCTGGTTTTCATGGTGGCTATGGCCTTACCTCGACCCCTCTCTCAACTAGTAAAGACTACAAGAGCTAAGCGACTGCCCCTAGCAAACAATCTAAACATCCAGTTGGCATCTTCCCTCAACCACCGTACCTCGATAGCGAAAGGTGAATGGTCTATTGGGTTTACCTCTAGTCTTTTCGCATCCCACTGGCTGCCGATGACGGGTACCCAATGATGTACTATCTTTGTTGGTCCTGACCTCTGCCTCCCCGTTGAGGCGACTGCCGAATCACCCTAGCGTCACCACATCACAGTATTCTGACTGCAAAGCTACTTTTGCAGTCAAGGCCCACCCACCTGGTAGTAACGCGTAAACCCAACCTCTGTGAGCACATCATAAACATCTGCCACCACACAGAGGACCACCAGGAGCACCTTATGTATCTCAGTAAGACACGTACTTCCCCTTCCAGTCCATAATAGTCAGATGAATTTGCGCTCCCCTCGTGCCTCATGACACCACGATGATCTACCCGCTGGGTTATTCACCCTCAAATGTGCGGACTGGTCCAAGCGCCTCATTTTAATATATTATTAGACCCTATGTCTAAACATTCTATTATGCACTTACTCTACCTCATCGGGTTTCCATCAAACTTGGTTATTCCCATTCACATTGACTTCTTATTCAAGATACCAAGTTCCTTTTGCTTATTAACTTCAGTCATATAACTTAACCCATTTAAGTTTATTAATAAGTCCACGACACGTTATTCTCTAGATTGTGATCCAAGGTCTATAATCCACAATCCCTTTATGTTCTTGTAAGATTTCATAATTACTAATCGAGTATATCTAATTCACATGTTTTCTATTTAACACGTCACTTATCATTTATGATTAAACATAACTTATTTCATTTCATAAGTTTGCCTCACTCTTTCCTATTTAATCATAGTTCCTCTTACACTGTCACTACAACTTATCATTGTTTACTTATTAACTTAGTTCTCTTAATTAAGGTTCACTAATAAGTCTCCTTTCCATTTATTATAACCTTTTTTTATAATTTCCTCTTGTCCCTAGGACAAGCCTTAACATGTTATTCTTATCAGCGTATTTCAGATTTCCAAGTTTTTAAATTGCTTAATTTATAATTAAGTACAACTTCTTTCATTTCATAAATTTTCCCCCATTTTCTGATTACTTAATTTACAATTAAGTACCATTTTTCTCATTACACAAGTTATCTCATTTTCTTACTAGTTTATTATTATCTCAACTTGTCCCTAGGACAAGTCTACTTATTATATAACATTCTCTTTAATGTAATTTATTTATAATAGTTTATTATCATTCCCCGTTCATTCCCTTTCCTTTACTGTTGTAATTATCTTTCACTCAATTCCATTTATTTCCATTAATTACAGTTAGTGCCATTTTTTCACTATAATATACGTTCCTTATTTTATTAAGGAAAACACTTCATGCACCTTATCAGTTTGATTAACAGAAGGAATCAATGATTTATTTTCATAACGTATTCCCACCTAAATCCATGGTGAAAAGTAATTTCTTTTTTTTTCTTACTTTGTTCACTATGGCTTACTTGCAACAACGTTCTCAGAAATAGGATATTTAGAGAAATACATCACTTTTCCTTCGCATCGCACAAACTCAGTCCATTACATCCCTTCCTTTCTAATTTTTTGAGTTAGACATTTAATTACCATCATTACCATTTATTCGTATCTTGTTATATATATATATATATATATATATATATATGCACCTATATATATATATATATATGTGCACTAGACCTCTCACATTAAGCCTACACTTGTGGATGATGGATTTGCTGGGTGGTTCCGGGCAGACTTCTACCATAAGTTGATTTAACCTCGTGTCTTAGCACCACTACATGTTTTATTTATACACTTAGGCCCCTCACATTAGATTTACCACTTGTGGATGCTGTATATGCCGGGTGGTTCCGGACAGACTTCTACCACAAGTGTAATCTAACCTCGTGTCTAAGTGTGGTTACAGTTTCCTATTTACTATAAATTTCCTATATAATTTAGGCATTTCTATTCTTTCAAGTCTATATTTTACTTGCCATCAAATTAACTCATTTTATGTCACATGTTCTTTTTAACATACAATAAGTTATATTCTAACATGTAATTGTTTAATCATGTAATTGTTCAAATCAACAAACTAACATGTAATTTTCTCAATTTCTACAATTAATGATTCAAGTGCATAAATGTCACAAGTTAAAATGGAATTGGAACAACAGTAATTGCTATACATATTTTGACAAGTTTATATTTCAACATGTGAACATTTTAACACATTAAACATTTCAAAATATGAATTTTTTTCCTAACATATCAATATCTTAAATATTAATATTCCAACATGTCATATTAGCATTTCGTCGCTTTAACAATTCTAACATATATTTAAACATTTCAACATATCATATTTCAACATGTCATTTTAATCGGGAATGTCAGACGATAATATATCATTATCAAAAATGATATAACTTAAATCCACTCACCTAATTTGCTTTCCAATTCCTGGATCTGGTCCATATCTAGCATTCAATTGTTTCCCCTAACTGGATTGGAACCTAACAACCATGGATCCACAATTTTAAGATAGATCCCCTCGATCGATGTAGTAAGCTCAAAAACTTTTGATAATCTTGACTCGAAGGCTTTCTTTCAATATTGGAACTTAGCCTTTTTACTACTTGATTCCATTGTCTTTTCTTCACCCTCAAACTTCCTTTTAGCTGTGTCCTGAGACAGAGATGTAACCTTCTAAAATCATCTTACGGCAAGGTGATTGACACCTTTCTCAATCCTTTGCCCAAATATCGCTCCATTAGCCTGTGCTTGGATGGCTTCCTTAACACGAAGAAATAGGTAATATTCCTTTGACGTAGAATTGTTTAGGGAGAATATTAGGGTTGGTCCTAAATGGAAAGTGTTAATGTTCCAATGATCAGAATCATAAGGCTCTACTTCTTTTTCCTTACTTTGGATACGCAAGGCTTCCAACTTAATCCTTTGCCTTTCGATAGACCATGGTTAACTAATATTTGATGCAACAATGGGAAACTCATTAATTACTCGTAGATACATTCTATTCATTGTTCCTGCTTCTTCAAAGCTTAGTCCGATCCAAGACGGAACATCATAGTAAGATATGAGGTAAGGTAACCACAAGAACAGAGGTTCAGGCCTCTTTTTAGTGCAAAAATGTTAATGATATTTTTCGTTAACACTGGAGATAGGTCTACTGAAGTGGACCTAAGGGAAAAATGGAATTATTTAGTTCCTATAAACTTGAGTTAGTTCACCATTTCCTAGATATCAAGGTCTAAATCCCGAAGATTAGTTACTCTTCCCCCAAGGGGTGGATATCACGCTTGCGAGACTCAAGGATCAACAATTATTTTGGGATAAGGGTTCACTAAACACGACACAAGATAGAAAGCTAAATGGCTTGTAGGAAGGCGTTTTGTCGTAATCATGAGAAAGGGTTAGGACTTAGGTAGGAACCCCTGCCGTGTAGGAAGCATAAGGTAGCACATAAAGGAAATGGCTAAGTAACTTGTAGAAATTGCACTAAGTGTTGATTCACTCTTTACTGATCACTGACTTGAGTACATAAGGGTTTACAAAGGGAAATCCCCAAATTGATTTAGAAATTAAGGTTTACTCCAGGAGAAAAGAGAACAAGATTAAGAAATGAGAAATCAGCCTTGAAAATGAGACCCTTAGGATCTTATTTATCGACAAATCGGGACCTCTTTTATCATTGGATCAACAGAAGCGTCTTATGGATGCAACAGCTACATGTCGGCAGCAATTCCCTTTCGGTTCTGGTCGCTTTGCTCTCAGCCTCTCTTTTTGCCTCGTCGATGAAAGCAATATTGCTTTAGTGTGCCGCTCTCCGCTCTCGCGAGGATAGTCCCGGTCTTAAGAGTTTCTATTTGACATTATTTCTTTCTTTAGTATCGATACCAAGCCTGTTGGTATGAGTAGCTTTGAAATAGGCTTCCGGCTTTCGGTCGTAAGCTCCCGGTTTTATCTTTAGGTCTTCATGATGTTCATCTTCAGGCTTCAAAATACGTATGTTTTGGGACTATTACCCCTTCCAGTATTGTGACACCCCACGTCCGTTAATTTCACTCATTAAGAGAATGCATTAAGTTTCGTGAAGCGTTATAAGTAAACAGACATAGCAATATTACAAGACAGATATAAAAGATAGCAGCAGAATTTCAAATTTTATTTAAAACATAATTCATAACGTCGTGGTCCAAAATATCACAAGTCTGAAACTACATAAAACCCAATACAATAATAGTAAACTTCTGTCTTGTACCATTAGAGTA
Organism: Allium sativum; assembly: GCA_030737875.1. NCBI lineage: Eukaryota > Viridiplantae > Streptophyta > Magnoliopsida > Asparagales > Amaryllidaceae > Allium > Allium sativum. Next base: position 158,154,508 of record CM060923.1, read on the forward strand.
CAGAAATACATAAAAAGCATAATTCCCCAAAAAGAGACAGAGTCGTAGTAGTAAAGATAAGTACTTGAGCAATACTTCAAAAGCAGCTCCTAGCAAGATGATAACCGAGTCCTGATTAAGCCTGATAATTCCCGCCCTGCAAACCTAGGGGGAAATGGAAGAGAGAAGAGTAAACAAAAATGGTCAGACATAAAGTCTGCCGAGTCCAGTTACTTTTAGCAAGTAAATAAGTACAAGTATCATGATAGGCATATAAGGTGGATAAGAAAGATAACACACTACACCATAACAGCCAATTTGGCACACTAGGAAGCGGATGTAAAATACGGTTTATAGCTGTATCGTATTTGATACTGCTCAGATCCGTATCAAACTACATTTTGCGATCCGCACCACCCCAAACACCCTAAATCTGACCGTCCATCAACGAAGCTCCGGATCAGTTAATTTGATACGGCTTTTGGCCAAATCGAATGCGTATCATATTGTGCACCCCATTAGGCACTCCGAATTAAAATTTTGGTCGCTCCCTTTTCCCTCTGTTTCACTTTAATGGTGACCGAAAATCCAAATTAGGGTTTTCGGTCACCAAATCGTGCCTCCACATTTCTCTGGAATCTCCCCTACCGATAGAGACGAATAACCCTCTCCTTCGACGCAGCAACCCTTAGTCCCTAGCCCTCCGTTGACTACTTGTATGTGTTTCAATTGAATTGTGTTTTGCATGCCTGATAGTGGGGATTAAGGAACAAGTTAAAGTCTTTCTGTGTTAGCTGACCTTTACTTTGTATTAGTTTGTTAGTTGTTTCAATTGAATCGTGCTTTGCATGCCTGATTGTAGAGATTAGGGAACAAGTTGAAGTCTTTGTGTGTGAGCCGATTGCTACTTTGTGTTAGTGTGTTAGCTATTTCAATTGAATTGTTATGTACTAGTGTGTTAGTTGGTTGTTATACCATGGAATCAGAGAAATCAAATTTGATTGTGGTATAATTTTAGATTGCGGTATAATTTTAGATTGCGGTATATATATCCATGAAAGTATGAAACAAAGAAATAACAATGAGTTAGTCAAGCCGATTGCAACTAAAATGTAGTAACCACATCCATGTACAAGTTGTCACTGATTTATAGTTTAACTATTTAGCAACTAAAAGTTGTCCATTTCTCAAACTGAGCAAATGGATAATTCTATAGTTCAATATTTAACCATGATTTCATCGTCATTTGACTATTTGTTTGCCTTATGCCTGAAATTTAAATTGGGTTGTCTTATGACATGTTTACTCTGTTTTGAGAGATAACAAGTTTACTGAAAATATAATAACAGGTTTGCTGAAACCTGGAAAGATGGATGACTACTCGACTTTCTAGTTAATAATTTAATGGGCGATCCACAAGGTGGATGCATTTTAGCTCACACGTAGGGTCGGGTATCCACGCTTATTAGCTTTATTCAAATGTCGGATGCTGCTGCACTAAACCTTAGTAAAAAGGTGTTTTCATTAGCAACTTTCCCCTACTTTATAGCAGAGACTGTAGTGTAAGTTACCATGCACTACACGGTCTGCTTCAAAGAAACTGAAAGTTGCAAGTGAAAGCAGCTTTTTCCAAAGGTTGAGTGAAGCGACATTCGACATTTGTATAAAGCTAATAAGCATGGATTACTGACCCTGCACGTGAGCTAAAATGCAGCCATCTGGTGGATCGCCTAGTAAATTCTTAATTAGAAAGTCCAGTATGTATGTCATCCTAAGATGATGGTTCGATATCTTTAGCCGTTGGAGCAGGTATATTCAATATCTTACATAAGAATTGAATGGACATGTACTTGTGTGCACATGCATCTTGAATATTCTTTTCGTTTATTTGTTCCTTTTTGTGTGTATAGGAGGATGTTCTGTATGTTAGGGTATGAACTACCGGTGTTGCATATGGACTACACTTCAGGTGATTCTTCTTTTGGGTTTGCATTTTTAATGACTATCAACTAGGTTGTTGTATGAATTTAGGCCGCATGGGTAGAAATTAGTCGACTAATCAACTAGTCGATTCGACTAGGTTGTTATTGGTTCCCAGTGAAGTATTTGTACACAAACACACTGATCGACTATGTACCGTTAAATGTACAAAAACACACTGATCATCACGATATGCCCTTCACTATTACTGGTTCCCAGTGAAATTACACAAGTCCAAAATATTGAAATTATCATCTAATCCTTCACTGTTAGAACCATTGTTATTCTCACTTTTTCTACCAGAATTAACATTCAATGGCGCATTCTAATCCTTGTTGTATTCATGTTAGAACCATTGTTAGAACCATTGTTGTATTCATGTTTGCACCATTGTAGTATTAATGTTTGAACCATTGTTGTATTCATGTTGGCATCTCAGTCACCATGGATGGGTTTAATAACTGAAGCTTTCACTGTTAGAACCATATTGTTGTATTCATGTTTGCATCTCAGTCACCAAATGTTACAATGTTGATCTACAATGTTGTATATTGAACCAATGCTGTATATTGAAATAACTATTTCTTGTATTTTATAGGCAGTCCTGTTGGAGATTATGGTGCTTTGCTGGAACTCAGGCTACAGGCTTTATATCATGACCTCGACTGGACTGGACTTCCCGGCCTCGACTGGACTGTTTATCAGGCTGTTATCTTTTACCTCTTTTTTTTACTTCGTAATGTGATGAAAATCTAATACAGTTTCCTTTTAATGTTTATGTTTGTATGTACATCGTGTTATGACAAACCTTGTAATGCTTTGAGTATATATATGTATAAATTGTGTTATTCTTGTGTATACTTTGTGGTATGTATGATCTGGGATATGAAAGATATATGCTATAGATTCTGGTTTTATATATATACACATATATGATATACATATATATATACATGTATGTATGTGTGTATATATATATATATATATGTGTGTGTGTGTGTGTGCACACACATATAATTAGACAAGGTCAAAGACTGTGTCCGATTAAACTTTAGATACGGCTAATAGCCGTATTTTAAAATAATACGATACGGTTAGTAGTTGTATCTAATATTTTGACACGCCACTTTTTGATACAGCTATTTACCATGCCCAAGAGCTCTAGATATGGCTAAAAACACAGTCTAATCAGCATATATGGTGTAGTGACATCATAAAAGGTAAGTATGACAAGTTGAACATGATAGAGTGTATACGCTTCCCTAATGATTACTCTGCACTAATACTAGTATAACTTAGAATGAGATGATCCCCAACATGTATAAGATGGTAGACTTAGGCGTACTTCTGGTGAGAGGTGTTATACCCCATACAATCCACAGGCAGCCCCTGCAACGGACTCCGAAACTTTACCGGAGTCTAGATGTACCGTAACTAATACCTTAATCGACCAGCTCCCTATTCCGTAGATACACTATGTCGACCCCACAGTAGGAGGTATCACATCCTAAAGTGGCAACCCTTCGTTGATGTGCACAACCATATCTACTGGTGTCACGATCGTGTTATCCCCCACTGGCCGGCCCATGCACGCACATGTCCACGGTCGGTTTGCGCCGCCCACACCGTCCTCCTTGTTTGGATCTCTTACAATCAGCCCAGTAAGCATTCCCCAACTCCGACCTAGTTCGAAGTACTCGTTTGATACTTATTTAAGGGTTACTGACTGAAACGGGTCCCACACAAGATGCAAGCTCTCCCCTTTGTCTTGCATCCCCACTACTAGGATTTCCCACTGCTTATGTTTACCTAAAAGATGTCTTTAATTACATAACCCCAATTGATTAAGTTTGTGGGCCCATATATATATATATATATATATATATATATATACAGACACACACACACACACATATTACCCACCAACCCAAAATGTACTTTAACCTTCCCACAGTTTTATTCAAATATTACTTAACCCCTAATCAAGTAGTCATGTTCATACAATCCTTATGGATTAAATTTGGTTAAGTATTCATCTTTATAGCCATATTCATTTATGGTTATAGTGTACTAGACCTCCCACATTAAGCCTACAACTTGTGGATGCTGGATATGCCGGTCGGTTCTGTGCAGACTTCTTCCACAAGTCGGGCTTAAACTCGGGTCTTAGCACGACTTGTATGTGTTCACTTAGACCTCTCACATTAGATTCACCACTTGTGGTTGCTGGATATGCCGGGCGGTTCCGGGCAGACTTCCACCATAAGTGCAATCTAACCTCGTGTCGTAAGTGCACTTACAGTTTCTATTTACTGTAATCCTATGCATTACAATTGTTAACCAATTATTCCTATGTCTTTATAGGTGTTTATGCCCCTTTTCCCCATTATGTTCATAATGAATTATATGCCCAAATTCATGTTCATAAACATTATTCAAGTTATGCCAAATTTTCCCCATTTCAAATTATGTCCAATTTTAACGATTTTTCCCTCGTTCCTAAATCTAACGCATTCACATAACTTTAATGGCATGCCTAGGCTCAAAAATAGCCTGGCTATATAAAGTAAAAGGGAAAGGTGAAGGGAAGGTGACAGAAATGATAGTTCTAACAAAATTGACATAAACATATAATGGCATAATGAGGAAGTGGGCATATAAGAACAAGTCTGGTGAACTTGTGATAATCAAACTGGTTCTAACATAGTAAGGATGTCATAATAGGTATGAATAGATCTAAACAAGGATTTAGATGTTTAATTAATAACAGATCCAATAAACAACAAACATGATAGGTACAAGGTGAACTCAATAGTGAATTAGATCTATAATCAAAGGTAGATCTGACATGATAAAGGTTAAGATCAAAATCACAGTTAATTCAGAACATCATGGATTCACAAATTACAATAGTTCTGATATGATTCAGTCACAAGGATAGATCCAAATTACAGTCATATCATGTTTTACTTTTAATTATTTAAATTTAAAGGTAACTTGAACTCACAGTGTTCGGATCTAGAAAATAGAAGGAGAATAGAAGAGGTTGAATCACAGATCTACACTTGAATCTCTAGATTTGATTGCAGAAGAAGAAAAGGATTAGATTCAGTCTAAGTACCAACAGCAGTTAGGCCTCCATTGATTTCAGTGTGAGAAAACTAGAGAAATGAGGCCGTATATATAGCTGCCAGCCCCCAAACCCAAACTACCATGTCATCCCTGGGGGGGTCGACCCATGGGTCGACACCCCCTTGAGGGGTCGACCCAGGGGTCGACACCTCCCTTAAGGTGTCGACACCACTGGGGCGGGAATTCTGCCGCCTACTAGATTTTGAATTTTGAACTGTTTTCTGATTTTCTGATTTAATTATATATATCATTATCTTGCGCGTATACAAACTTCAAACCTTCATAACTTCTTCGTATGGTGTCCGTTTTACTCAAACCAGGTGTCTATTTTGGCCAAAATTTCGAGATGAACGCAATGGCACAGTCCGTTTCCCTTAATTTTGAATATTAAATTAATTATTCTTTAATTTATCCTCTTTTAATGTTGTTAAAATACGGGGTGTTACATTCTCCCCTACTTAAAGGATTTCGTCCCCGAAATCTCCAAGTTAAGAAGAATCTATCCTACCATCCATCATCCATCTACTCATTCACCATTCACAGGCATTCATTATCCTTAAAATATTTCTAATGCTTATATGAACATATGCAAAGGTGTGTGTATATGGCCCAATACTAATACAAAAATCAGGCGATCCACTGATTTAGTCGACCTCCTTAATGCAAATGTATGTTAGTGTAATGAATCCAACATGTATGCAAATAATCCTATTATAACATATAAGTTCTATATGTATGCACCATCATTCGTCCAAATACAACATCCATATGATGATACATTCATTTTCATCCATTAAAAAAAGAAAAATGCACACACATCCGTATGCAGTATGAGAGTGATTGAGCCGATCTAGTGCCTAATGTGTGTGTATATGCATCCACGAGCAACCACTAGCAAACACTTGCATCCATCAAACATAACATGTTTCAAATACATGTTTACAATCATTGGACTCCTACCTAAAGGTAGAATATTCGATCGATAGGATATACTTAAATGATAGAAACAAGCATAGATAAAAGCTTTGGAAAAGGAATTAAGAACATATCCTCGAAAAGAAAAGGGTACGAAGCACGAATCTTGTCTTCGGTTTCCCAAGTCGCATCCTCTGGGTTATCTCTCCACTGAAGCTTCATCAATTTGATTTCTTTATTGCGTAGCTTCTTAACTTCTGATCCAAGAATACGGGTGGGAGCTCGTCTAACTGCCGCCTCCCGTTCCACTTCCACTTCCTCCAATATACTTGGCTCAACAACTTCCACGGTATCATGTAAGCACTTCCGCAAATGAGAAACATGGAAAACATCGTGAACGTCAGATAGTCTCTCGGGTAGCTTTACTTTGTAGGCCATTTGGCCAATCCTTTCGGTTATGAGAAATGGCCCTACAAATCTTGGTGCCAGTTTCCCTATAGATCCATACCGTACCACATTTCTTAATGGTGACATCTTTATGAAAACCATATCTCCCACTTCAAATTCAATGTCAGTCCTTCTCTTTTCTTCATAGGACTTCTGCCTATCCTGAGCGATCTTCATTCGTCGCCTAATAAGATCAATCTTCTCGGACGTTTCTCTAACCATATCTGGTCCAAGTAACAGTCTTTTTTGTTGATTCCCACCAACAAGTTGGTGATCTACAGGGTCGTCCGTATAAGGCTTCAAAAGGTGCCATGCCAATGCTAGCTTGGTAAATGTTGTTATAGGCAAACTCCACTAAAGGAAGATGCTCTTCCCAAGTACCTCTGAAATCTAGGATACACAGCCTCAAAAGATCCTCTAGAACTCTGATCACCCTCTCTGTCTGTCCATCGATTTGAGGATGATAAGCGGTGCTCAAATATAACTGCGTACCTAATGATTCTTTTAAGCTTCTCCAAAATTCACTGGTGAAGATAGGGTCACGATCACTTACGATGCTGGAAGGTATTCCATGAAGACGGACTATCTCACGAACGTAAACAGCTGCCAACCACGCTGCCATCCTCTTGCTCTTAACCAGAATAAAATGAGCGCTCTTCGTAAGTCTATTCACTACAACCCAAATACTGGTGTTCCTTTCTTTGATCTAGGCAAACCATCTATGAAGTCCATAGAGACGCTCTCCCATTTCCACTGCGGAACCTCCAAAGGATGAAGCAAACCACCGGGCTTCTTTTGCTTAACCTTAACTTGCTGGCAAATCAGAATTGAGAAACAAACTCTGCCACATCTCTCTTCATTCCAGCCCAAAAGAAAACCCTCTTCATATCCATATACATCTTATCGCCACCTGGATGAATAGTCATCTTAGAGTGATGGGCTTCCTCTAGGACAGTTTTTATCAAGCTCCCCGCTCAGGGAACACAGAGCCTTCCATCTCGTCGCAACCACCCCTTGTCGTCTGTGAAGTATCTATTGAGGTGACTAGAAATCTCCCCTTTGCTGAGCATATCCAAGATGTCTAAAATCTGTGGATCCTCACGCTGCGAAGCTCCTATTTGATCCATGAGAGTAGGTCGCACTTCCAGTGATGTGAATAAGCTAGGTAACATCTCGGTGGAGGGTCTAAAGTCAAAAGCCGATATATACTGCAAGCTTTTCCTTTCTACAAACAAAGAACTTAAGACCATCCTCTGTCTACTTAGCGCGTCTACCACTACATTACCCTTGCCAGGGGTATAACCGATCTCGAAGTCATAAGATGTTAAGAATTCCATCCACCTTTGTTGCCTTAGATTAAAATCTTTTGGCAAAAACAAGTACTTGAGAGATTTCTAATTAGTGTGCAACTCGAACTTCTCTCCAAGCAAATAATGGAGCCACGTCTTGAGCGCGAATACTATGGCAGCTAGCTCTAAGTCGTGGGTAGGGTAGTTCTTCTCATGAACCCTTAGCTGTCTTCCTCCATCACATACTACCCTCCACTCTTGCATCAGAACCGCACTAAGCAATGTTGCACATGCGTCAGTGTATACCGTAAACATTTTGTTCCCATCAGGCAAGGTCAAGACTGGGGCTGTTATCAAATCCCTCTTCAGTCGTTGGAAAGCAACATCATAATCTATATCCCACGAAAACGTCAGATTCTTCTTCGTCAGCCCGGTGAGTGGGGCCGATATCTTTGGGAAGTCCTTAATGAACTTACTATAATAGCCTGCCAACCCCAGAAAGCTTCTCACCTCCATTGCATTCTTTGGGATATGCCAATCTTGAACTGCAACAACCTTCTGGGGATCTACTGCTATTCCTTGTTTATAAACCAAGTTCCTTAAGAATCTCACCTCTTTTCTCCAAAAAATGGCATTTGGAGAACTTTTCCTTAAGCTTATGCGCACGCAGAGTTTTCAAAACTTCCCTTATATGTGAGGCATGCTCTTCTTCGCACTTCGAGAAAATCAAGATATCATCAACAAAGACCTTGACAAATTTATTTAAAAACTCTGGAAACACCCTACTCATCAGATCAACGAAATAGGCGGGTGCATTCGTCAACCCAAAAGGCATTACAAACCATTCAAAAAAACCATCTGGAGTCCTAAAAGCGATCTTATCTATACTGTCCTCGGCCACCCACAACTGATGGAACCCCGTGGTCAAGTCTAGCAGAGAAAATACTGATGCTCCAACAAGGTGGTCAAACAGATCATCTATCCTTGGGCGTGGGTGCATGTTCTTCTTAGTGAGTTTGTTTAACTCTCTATGGTCTACACATAAGCGAAGTGAACCTTCCACCTTAGTTGCGAATACCATAGAAGCACCCCATTCAGATATGCATCGCCTAATAAATCTTTTTCAAGTAGCTCCCCTACTTGTTTGCTAAGCTCTCTCCTTTCTCTTGGAGCCATATGGCGCACGGGTAATGCAAATGGCTTTGCATTGTCCACCAAATATATGCGGAAATCTATCTCGCGCCTTAGGGGTAAACCCGGAACCTCATCAAAGACATCAGGATATTCACGGACTACTGGTACCGATCGCAAATCATCGATAGATGCATCAAGAGACTCTATGAAACTAAGCATGACAGACCCTTGTAGGTCACAAGAAATCTCGAGGATCCTCCCATGACAGGTCAGAAGCCTAACAACCCTCCTCTCACAATCTAGAATGGCACCATAGATAGCTAGCCAATCCATCCCTAGAATCAACACATAGCCCATTAACCCGAGCACATATGCATCGCATTCAAACTCGACACCTAACACATATATTCTCAAACCCTGACAAATCATGGATAAATGAGCCGAACCACCAATGGGGTTTGAGACGACAACGGGATCCACTACCATACTAGTATTTAAGTGCAGCGATTCAACCAGAGAACTATATATTGTAACGGCTGGAAATTTTCGATTCCTCGAGAGTCGAAAATCCCGAGACGTTAGTGAAAGAAAGTAGAGAGTGAGGAAGAAAAGATAGAACTAATAGAATAGAAGAATAAGAAGAACTTACATCATCAGAGTAAACACGAATCTCACAGCGGAACGAATAAAATATAACATAACTTTGAAATACAAATCAGTACTCGTATATACATACCATTTCAAAGTACAACACTTAACAACACAGCGGAATAATAATAGCTATAATCCTGAGGCCTCCTGCTCCAAGCTCTCCAAGTGTATCTGTAAAATCCCGACTACTTGACTGCCCGTACAAATTTAGGCACCCAAGAGTTTAGGGGAAACAAAACAAAATAAACTCTGGGTCAGTCATGGGACTGGTGTGAATAAAACTCCAACACATGGTTAAATAAAGGATATCTTTCTGATATTATAATAATGTCTAAATACAAATAGATATCAATCTAGCAGAACGCTTGCATCTCACGTTCCACATACATAGTATACAAATAAAACCGTGAGCGCTTATTGGAGATTGGATTCCAACAGACAAGGTATGGGAGCACCTTCCGATCAGTGTACTCTAGAGGAGATACACTAGGGTTCAACAAGAACATCTTGCAACCCGGCCACACATGACCGTCCACTCATTTAGCTTGAGTGTAACGAATATATTATCACCGATGGTTGGGATCAGCAACCATCATTCCCGATAAGGGACAGCATTGAAATAGATTATAAAGAAGTACAATTGAATATTCTCTAGATGGTGATAATACACCCTGCTTGGGTATGGCCCAACTAGCCATGCTGTCTAGCCCAACTTCTGTTATTTCCCGGTTGTGATGTTTGAGGTCACGTTTATCACTTTGACAGATTATTTCTTCAATTACTTTGAATGCCACATCGTCATACCCGCCAAATCATTATCGATTTCTCAAGGCATCATGAGTATAAAAGCTAAGAGAAACGAATTTCTCCGCCACCAACGTAATACATTTAAAGAGATCAACATATGATTCGTTAAGAATAATTTGTCAGACACTCGTCCATATACGTTGTTCTGGGACTGAATAAACCGAAGGCACTATTCAGTGAATCCATCCTACCTAGGCTTTTCACAATAGCCCTTGCACTTCACTCCGTCTTCAATTATCTTCAGCGTGCTTGATTCGCAACGGTTATGCTAATACGGAGTGGTTCTTCGGATAATAATCCAACCGGTCTCTCCATATTAACAACGTAAATATGATCAAAACTTTGATAGTCTGTGATTCAACTATCAAATGAAAACATATCGGTGTACAAACAACGATCTTATTTCCAAATGGAAATTCGATCGATCAATCATCATATACATATATATGTTCATATTTCCTTATTTCATATATTTAGAAAATATATGTTATTAATCATTGGAAAACATTTCCATAGCTTATTCTCACATCACTATTATTTCGCAACTATCAGTCCCTAACTGTAACTAGTATGAGAACAATTCTCTAAGTATCAATCCGGAAGGTCGAAACCAACATCAGATCGTCACTTAGAAAACCGTTCAACTTACCCTCTCCAGTCAGTTTCTGAATTTGCTTAACTCTATTTCTTAAATTCTTATCATGAAAACATTTCATTTTCTATGTTTAGAAAACATATCTGACTATATTTGGAAAACGTTCCCAAAACTCATTTACGGATTTCAAATGAACGTTGTATAAAACATCGTTACGCTTAATCCATTAATCGCTTATTACTTAACTATATTTCAAATCAACCTTTTCTATCGAACCACAACTATTCCTTTGTCAATTCTGAAGTCAATCAAGTTGGGGTATAATTACCTCTCAGACCTTAATTGAACAACGTCCTTTACTGTGAAATAGATGAAGCTCATCACCCACTTTTTACAATCATCTGTTTACGCAAATTCTTGGATTCAGGTTACGAATCCACTTCTTATATGACAACGTTTGATTATAACTGTAACGTTATAATTCCTACCCCTAAAATATCTAACCTAAATTATAAATTTATTTCCTAACTCGAATAATTTAACAGACACCTAATTTCTAAATCAATAACTAAATCTTGATTTAAACCCTGGAAAGTAAATAGTACTTTCCCGAATTCGCTATAATCGAATTCGACGTATAACTCTCTTTCGAGAAATCTCTATTCGATTAACTCTCCCTTTTTAATAACTTATATTCGATAAACTCTATTTCGATTAACTCCTATCGAATAACTAATATTCGAATAACTCTTCTTGGTTGGCTCTATTTCATTAACTCTTATCGAATAACAAATATTCGATTTTCTTAAATGTGTCAGTTCTTATCGAATAACTAACATCCGATTAACTTATATGGATTTACTCTTATCGAATAACTTATTCGATTTACTTAACTTGATTTTCTTAACTCGATTATCTCAACTCGATTACTTAACTCGATTACTTAACTTAACCCAAATCGGTCAACTCAACTCTAATCGATTAACTTAATTTGATTTACTCCTTCGAATAACTAATTCGAATAACTTAATTGATTAACTCCTTCGAATAACTAATTCGAATAACTTACCTTCGAATAACCAATATTCGATTTACTCTAACTCGATTAACTTAATTCTAATCGATTTACTCCATTTCGATTCAACTTAATTCAAATCGATTAACTTAACTCAAATTGATTAACTCCTTTCGAATAACTAAATTCGATTAACTCAAATTGAATAACTAATATTCAATTAACTCTTACGTGTTTAACCCTATTCGAATAACTAATTCGAATAACTCTAATGTGTTTAACTCTATTCAAATAACAAATTCGAATAACTTATATATGTTTAACTCTATTCGAACAACTTATGTGTGTTTAACTCTATTCGAATAACTTAACTCTTTTAACTTTACTCGAATAACTATATTCGATTACCACTTTCTTTCGAATAACTATATTCGATTAACTCTTCGACTAACTCCTTTGGATTAACTAACTTCGAATAACTCCTTTGGATTAGCTAACTTCGAATAACTCCTTTGGATTAACTAACTTCGAATAACCAATATTCGATAACTACTCTTCGAATAAATAATATTCGGTAACTCTTCTCAAATGAATAACATTTGATTTCTCCACTCGAATAAACTATATTCGATTACTCTTCCCTCGAATACACTATATTCGATAACTCTACTTCGAATAAGTGATATTCGGCAACTCTACTCGATTAACTCCACTTGGATAACTCTAACTGGTCAACTCTAACTGGTCAACTCTAACTGAGTAACTCTAACTGATCAACTCTAACTGGTCAACTTTAACTGGTCAACTCTAACTGTTTATCTTTAACTGGTAAATTTTAACTGGTTAACTCAACTGGTTTAACCTAACTGGTTAACTCAAATGGTTTAACCTAACTTGATTTACTTGTCTCGATTAACTGAACTAATCCACTTAGTTTAACTTAGTTAATTCACTTTGATTAACTCTAACCGATTTACTTATTTTAACTCAGCTAATTCACTTTGATTAACCCAACAAATTTACTTCGATTAACCAATTAGTTTAACTTGACTAATTTACTTAGTTTGACGCAACTAATTCACTTTGATTTACAAATTAGTTTATCTTAACTAAGTCACTTAGTTTGACGCAACTAATTCACTTTGATTTACCAATTAGTTTAACTTAACTAATTCACTTCGATTAACCGCTTAGTTTATCTTAACTAATTTACTTTGGTTAACTTAACCAATTACTTTGATTAACTCGACTAACTTGCTTTGGTTAACTTAACCAATTACTTTGATTAACTCGACTAACTTGCTTTGGTTAACCTAACAAATTACTTTGTTTAACTCGACTAACTTGCTTTGGTTAACCTAACAAATTACTTTGTTTAACCCTTTTATCACACTCTGGTATTTCTTATGGTTTTTAACACATCACCTAACAACGATGAATATCGTCCAACCACGCGTAATCACAACAGATTATATACATCACATTTATATATCACAATACATAAATCACAGTAAAAATAACTGTTGAGGAATCCAGTTGGATTCCTCCAACCTGTTTCCCTGCATCCACAGATGTTAAACAACACCAGTATAATATTCTGATAAACAGAATCAACATATAACTATTTGACGGTTTATATATATATATATATATACATACGTAAATATATATATAAAATCTCTACTAACTGACTAGCAGTTCAATCAAACAATCAACACACAGTCAAACAGACAATATTTTAACAGTTCTAAGAATACAACGTGAAAATAAAACTGTTTAGAGTTTGTGAGATTTACTCACATTGGACGATCATCGTCAAGGACGATAACCATCACTTGATTCAGACAATTTATTTTGCTATAAATTGTGATGGACTCCAATTGACTCGCGGTCAGTTCCAGTGTGGAGTGCTCATCCGTACGATCCTAGCGCAACTTACGGTTCGTCAATCTGACTTCGTAAGTAGGAGATACGATGATTACAAGTTATACACTTGTTTAATTAAACTTGAATTTCATTGTATATAAAACAAGTGGGCTTACCCTTTACTATTTGGGCCCAATACCATCAAATTAAAACCCACGGCCTCTACCTTTCTTCCCCAAAGAACACTGCCGTGACCTGCTTGAACTCCAACACCATTCCCACCCATTCGATCTTCAACTGCTCCTCGGTCTCTCCATGGATTTACACACGGAAATCACCAAAGTCCATCTCCTCCAACTCTCTTTCTCTACACGCTAAAAACAGGTAACTCGCACCCACTTTTCAGGCCTTGACTTGGAGGGCTTCACGATGAAAACCAGACAACCACCGAACATTATTTACACCGAATACCACAAAAATATCACAATAAACTTCATTTTCCACCCTGAATCCCTATGTATGATCGAATCGAACCAAAACTCTTTGTATCGAGCGAAATCACCAACCCCAGCCTTGCGGTACCCAAAACCACTCACCAGAAATCGCGTCGCACTGTATGAAAACCACACAGGAATGAAGCTCTCTCATCATTGAATCCATATATATAGCTATTGTAATTTTTACGAATTTATTGTATTTGATCTTGGATTTCTTTTGGGATTTTCTTGCGTTTTTGGAAGAGAAGGACCGGCGGCTCTCTTCTGTGTTTATAAAGGGGATGGATTGTTTTTGTATGGCTTAAACGAGGTGTATGTGGCTTGTTGTTGATCATACAATTACTTAGGATATTTTATTTACCTCATTTTATATTTATTTTGCTTTCTAAAAATTGGTGTGATCACACACAATAACTAAAAATCACCAAACTGGACGTGTAGCTAGAGTTCGACATTACGGTCCCAACGAAACTGGTTTCGTCGAATTCCGACTCCGTATGCTCACACAGCGTATTTTTAACTATCGAAATACTGACTAATTTCACTCTAAAAATCCGTACGGCCACACAGTGACTCTAAAAATCACGAAACTGGGAATCTAACAACTATTTGACATTGCGGATCCAACAAAACTAGTTTCGTCGAATTCTGACTTCGTATGCAAAAGTGGCTGTTTTTAACGCTCTAAATAACCTATTTAAATATATAAATATATTTAAATATAATTAAATTAAATATTAATAAATTTATATTATCGTATATCTTCACATATGATATCATACAGCTTCAGAATATCATATCAGAATTTACAGCTTGATATTTCAGATTTCAGATTATCTCGATATTCAGTTTATACTGAAAATCCATTTATAACGTATATAAAGCGTCGCAAATTATAAAGGAATTCCATTGCGACTTTTCTGAAATTTGATTTGGACGTAAATCAAAATCTACACAACGAAATCCAGATTTTTCTCTTCCACTAGAAAGATATACTCCACCAGCACCACACGTTTCTTTTTTCACAGAAATCCGGCTTAAAACGAATCCTGTACATTCAGTTGAAGTTCAAATCGCCAAATTACGAACTGCAGCGCCATTTCGAGCTCGATTTTAATTATAATTATAAATTATAAGTTCGAACGTTGTACTTTAAGTTATCGATATCGCCAAATCGATATATAAATCATTAAATAAATTAATTATTCGACAGCTAACAAAACGCGCCATTACAGACTTCCCCCCTTAAAATAATTTCGTCCTCGAAATTGCTAAGTTAGAAAAATGCTACTAACTCTACTAACTAGATTTAAAAATCCCTTTTTTTTTTGTTACCTCTAAATTTCAGTTTCGACTGGACCCATTTAATTTTAATTAATTTATTAATTCATTTCCGACCAACAAAAATTTTCAAAAAATCTAAAAAATTTCTAACGCCTTAACTTTTGAAAAAATTTCCCCAGCACCTCCTTTGTACTGGTCGATACGTCAAACCACAACTCGCCTCTCTAGGCCTCCTCCAATCCAAAGGAAATCAAAATAGCCAAGCGGCTTGCTAATTCGGCTCATAAAATCAAAACTCATATATGATATAAACTTGTACCTTTTTGTCGGGCATTTAACTCTATCCCTTTCATCTGCTACCACTTCAACATATACCAATGTTATCCATTCCAATTGATCTCCAATCAGTTCATATCCTCAAATCCAAATCGAATTTCATTCGAAGTCTAATATCAAATTCCAAATTATTGACTTATCAATTTGGTTCCATTCTAGATTATCTCTAATCCAATTCAATTTTATTTAACTCGGTTCAAGTTAAATTTCAATTTATTTTTACCATCTCATTTTATTTAACTTCATTAGTTAAATTTTAATTCCAGAACTTAAGTTCCTGGGTTTCTTTCAAATCAATTTGAAATCATAATGCCAATTCAAAACCTTTGAATTTCTGAACAACTTGTTTTCTCAAAACAATTCAAAAACAAAACCTTTGGTAGTAATCCGTCACTTAGAACTCGAAAATGAACACTGATGATGTCTAGATTCATCATCAGAATCTATTTTCCAGCTATCGAAGTGAGTTCAATACTATATCATTTTCAATTTGAAAAACATTTTCAAAATCTCACGGGAACTTAAAATTTCCTTATTTTAAATTCCAAATTCTGATTTAAATTCATATTTAATTCAAACTATTTCATATATTACATTCATATGAATTCTGATTGGTCATTTATAACCATTTCACCCTTTTATAATCTTATTTGATTATAATAACAACCAACACAATCAATATACTATAATAATTTCAAGATATATATTTCTTCTATAAACAAATATATTTGGGAAAAATTATTTCATTTACCCTCTTCCAAAACATACCATGACGGTTCATCGTATTCGAGTGTTTAGTAACCCTTATCGATACAGTGGATCAAACTGATCGACCAGAATTCATAAGCCACTCAACCAATGAGTCTCCACAATATAAAACCATTTTATATAGAATAACAATTACGCGCTCATATATATACACTCAAACTCAATCTAGGATATTACTAATCCCATCTCTATCGAGTTATGCCACAGAGCCAAGGTAATCACTTAACTTAAGCTCTGATACCAACTGTAACGGCTGGAAATTTTCGATTCCTCGAGAGTCGAAAATCCCGAGACGTTAGTGAAAGAAAGTAGAGGGTGAGGAAGAAAAGATAGAACTAATAGAATAGAAGAATAAGAAGAACTTACATCATCAGAGTAAACACGAATCTCACAGCGGAACGAATAAAATATAACATAACTTTGAAATACAAATCAGTACTCGTATATACATACCATTTCAAAGTACAACACTTAACAACACAGCGGAATAATAATAGCTATAATCCTGAAGCCTCCTGCTCCAAGCTCTCCAAGTGTATCTGTAAAATCCCGACTACTTGACTGCCCGTACAAATTTAGGCACCCAAGAGTTTAGGGGAAACAAAACAAAATAAACTCTGGGTCAGTCATGGGACTGGTGTGAATAAAACTCCAAAACTTGGTTAAATAAAGGATATCTTTCTGATATTATAATAATGTCTAAATACAAATAGATTTCAATCTAGCAGAACGCTTGCATCTCACGTTCCACATACATAGTATACAAATAAAACCGTAAGCGCTTATTGGAGATTGGATTCCAACAGACAAGGTATGGGAGCAACTTCCGATCAGTGTACTCTAGAGGAGATACACTAGGGTTCAACAAGAACGTCTTGCAACCCGGCCACACATGACCGTCCACTCATTTAGCTTGAGTGTAACGAATATATTATCACCGATGGTTGGGATCAGCAACCATCCTTACCGGTAAGGGACAGCATTGAAATAGATTATAAAGAAGTACAATTGAATACTCTCTAGATGGTGATAATACACCCTGCTTGGGTATGGACCAACTAGCCATGCTGCCTAGCCCAACTTCTGTTATTTCCCGGTTGTGAGGTTTGAGGTCACGTTTATCACTTTGACAGATTATTTCTTCAATTACTTTGAATGCCACATCGTCATACCCGCCAAATCATTATCGATTTCTCAAGGCATCACGAGTATAAAAGCTAAGAGAAACGAATTTCTCCGCCACCAACGTAATACATTTAAAGAGATCAACATATGATTCGTTAAGAATACTTTGTCAGACACTCGTCCATATACGTTGTTCTGGGACTGAATAAACCGGAGGCACTATTCAGTGAATCCATCCTACCTAGGCTTTTCACAATAGCCCTTGCACTTCACTCCGTCTTCAATTATCTTCAGCGTACTTGATTCGCAACGCTTATGCTAATACGGAGTGGTTCTTCGGATAATAATCCAACCGGTCTCTCCATATTAACAACGTAAATATGGTCAAAACTTTGATAGTCTGTGATTCAACTATCAAATGAAAACATATCGGTGTACAAACAACGATCTTATTTCCAAATGGAAATTCGATCGATCAATCATCATATACATATATATGTTCATATTTCCTTATTTCATATATTTAGAAAATATATGTTATTAATCATTGGAAAACATTTCCATAGCTTATTCTCACATCACTATTATTTCGCAACTATCAGTCCCTAACTGTAACTAGTATGAGAACAATTCTCTAAGTATCAATCCGGAAGGTCGAAACCAACATCAGATCGTCACTTAGAAAACCGTTCAACTTACCCTCTCCAGTCAGTTTCTGAATTTGCTTAACTCTATTTCTTAAATTCTTATCATGAAAACATTTCATTTTCTATGTTTAGAAAACATATCTGACTATATTTGGAAAATGTTCCCAAAACTCATTTACGGATTTCAAATGAACGTTGTATAAAACATCGTTACGCTTAATCCATTAATCGCTTATTACTTAACTATATTTCAAATCAACCTTTTCTATCGAACCACAACTATTCCTTTGTCAATTCTAAAGTCAATCAAGTTGGGGTATAATTACCTCTCAGACCTTAATTGAACAACGTCCTTTACTGTGAAATAGATGAAGCTCATCACCCACTTTTTACAATCATCTGTTTACGCAAATTCTTGGATTCAGGTTACGAATCCACTTCTTATATGACAACGTTTGATTTTAACTATAACGTTATAATTCCTACCCCTAAAATATCTAACCTAAATTATAAATTTATTTCCTAACTAGAATAATTTAACAGACACCTAATTTCTAAATCAATAACTAAATCTTGATTTAAACCCTGGAAAGTAAATAGTACTTTCCCGAATTCGCTATAATCGAATTCGACGTATAACTCTCTTTCGAGAAATCTCTATTCAATTAACTCTCCCTTTAATATAACTTATATTCGATAAACTCTATTTCGATTAACTCCTATCGAATAACTAATATTCGAATAACTCTTCTTGGTTGGCTCTATTTCATTTACTCTTATCGAATAACAAATATTCGATTTTCTTAAATGTGTCAGTTCTTATCGAATAACTAACATCCGATTAACTTATATGGATTTACTCTTATCGAATAACTTATTCGATTTACTTAACTTGATTTTCTTAACTCGATTATCTCAACTCGATTACTTAACTCGATTACTTAACTTATCCCAAATCGGTCAACTCAACTCTAATCGATTAACTTAATTTGATTTACTCCTTCGAATAACTAATTCGAATAACTTAATTGATTAACTCCTTCGAATAACTAATTCGAATAACTTACCTTCGAATAACCAATATTCGATTTACTCTAACTCGATTAACTTAATTCTAATCGATTTACTCCATTTCGATTCAACTTAATTCAAATCGATTAACTTAACTCAAATTGATTAACTCCTTTCGAATAACTAAATTCGATTAACTCAAATTGAATAACTAATATTCAATTAACTCTTACGTGTTTAACTCTATTCGAATAACTAATTCGAATAACTCTAATGTGTTTAACTCTATTCAAATAACAAATTCGAATAACTTATATATGTTTAACTCTATTCGAATAACTTATGTGTGTTTAACACTATTCGAATAACTTAACTCTTTTAACTTTACTCGAATAACTATATTCGATTAACACTTTCTTTCGAATAACTATATTCGATTAACTCTTCGACTAACTCCTTTGGATTAACTAACTTCGAATAACTCCTTTGGATTAGCTAACTTCGAATAACTCCTTTGGATTAACTAACTTCGAATAACCAATATTCGATAACTACTCTTCGAATAAATAATATTCGGTAACTCTTCTCAAATGAATAACATTTGATTTCTCCACTCGAATAAACTATATTCGATTACTCTTCCCTCGAATACACTATATTCGATAACTCTACTTCGAATAAGTGATATTCGGCAACTCTACTCGATTAACTCCACTTGGATAACTCTAACTGGTCAACTCTAACTAGTCAACTCTAACTGAGTAACTCTAACTGATCAACTCTAACTGGTCAACTTTAACTGGTCAACTCTAACTGTTTATCTTTAACTGGTAAATTTTAACTGGTTAACTCAATTGGTTTAACCTAACTGGTTAACTCAAATGGTTTAACCTAACTTGATTTACTTGTCTCGATTAACTGAACTAATCCACTTAGTTTAACTTAGTTAATTCACTTTGATTAACTCTAACCGATTTACTTATTTTAACTCAGCTAATTCACTTTGATTAACCCAACAAATTTACTTCGATTAACCAATTAGTTTAACTTGACTAATTCACTTAGTTTGACGCAACTAATTCACTTTGATTTACAAATTAGTTTATCTTAACTAAGTCACTTAGTTTGACGCAACTAATTCACTTTGATTTACCAATTAGTTTAACTTAACTAATTCACTTCGATTAACCGCTTAGTTTATCTTAACTAATTTACTTTGGTTAACTTAACCAATTACTTTGATTAACTCGACTAACTTGCTTTGGTTAACTTAACCAATTACTTTGATTAACTCGACTAACTTGCTTTGGTTAACCTAACAAATTACTTTGTTTAACTCGACTAACTTGCTTTGGTTAACCTAACAAATTACTTTGTTTAACCCTTTTATCACACTCTGGTATTTCTTATGGTTTTTAACACATCACCTAACAACGATGAATATCGTCCAACCACGCGTAATCACAACAGATTATATACATCACATTTATATATCACAATACATAAATCACAGTAAAAATAACTGTTGAGGAATCCAGTTGGATTCCTCCAACCTGTTTCCCTGCATCCACAGATGTTAAACAACACCAGTATAATATTCTGATAAACAGAATCAACATATAACTATTTGACGGTTTATATATATATATATATATACATACGTAAATATATATATAAAATCTCTACTAACTGACTAGCAGTTCAAGCAAACAATCAACACACAGTCAAACAGACAATATTTTAACAGTTCTAAGAATACAACGTGAAAATAAAACTGTTTAGAGTTTGTGAGATTTACTCACATTGGACGATCATCGTCAAGGACGATAACCATCACTTGATTCAGACAATTTATTTTGCTATAAATTGTGATGGACTCCAATTGACTCGCGGTCAGTTCCATTATGGAGTGCTCATCCATACGATCCTAGCGCAACTTACGGTTCGTCAATCTGACTTCGTATGTAGGAGATATGATGATTACAAGTTATACACTTGTTTAATTAAACTTGAATTTCATTGTATATAAAACAAGTGGGCTTACCCTTTACTATTTGGGCCCAATACCATCAAATTAAAACCCACGGCCTCTACCTTTCTTCCCCAAAGAACACTGCCGTGACCTGCTTGAACTCCAACACCATCCCCACCCATTCGATCTTCAACTGCTCCTCGGTCTCTCCATGGATTTACACACGGAAATCACCAAAGTCCATCTCCTCCAACTCTCTTTCTCTACACGCTAAAAACAGGTAACTCGCACCCACTTTTCAGGCCTTGACTTGGAGGGCTTCACGATGAAAACCAGACAACCACCGAACATTATTTACACCGAATACCACAAAAATATCACAATAAACTTCATTTTCCACCCTGAATCCCTATGTATGATCGAATCGAGCCAAAACTCTTTGTATCGAGCGAAATCTCCAACCCCAGCCTTGCGGTACCCAAAACCACTCACTAGAAATCGCGTCGCACTGTATGAAAACCACACAGGAATGAAGCTCTCTCATCATTGAATCCATATATATAGCTATTGTAATTTTTACGAATTTATTGTATTTGATCTTGGATTTCTTTTGGGATTTTCTTGCGTTTTTGGAAGAGAAGGACCGGCGGCTCTCTTCTGTGTTTATAAAGGGGATGGATTGTTTTTGTATGGCTTAAACGAGGTGTATGTGGCTTGTTGTTGATCATACAATTACTTAGGATATTTTATTTACCTCATTTTATATTTATTTTGCTTTCTAAAAATTGGTGTGATCACACACGATACCTAAAAATCACCAAACTGGACGTGTAGCTAGAGTTCGACATTACGGTCCCAACGAAACTGGTTTCGTCGAATTCCGACTCCGTATGCTCACACAGCGTATTTTTAACTATCGAAATACTGACTAATTTCACTCTAAAAATCCATACGGCCACACAGTGACTCTAAAAATCACGAAACTGGGAATCTAACAACTATTTGACATTGCGGATCCAACAAAACTAGTTTCGTCGAATTCTGACTTCGTATGCAAAAGTGGCTATTTTTAACGCTCTAAATAGCCTATTTAAATATATAAATATATTTAAATATAATTAAATTAAATATTAATAAATTTATATTATCGTATATCTTCACATATGATATCATACAGCTTCAGAATATCATATCAGAATTTACAGCTTGATATTTCAGATTTCAGATTATCTCGATATTCAGTTTATACTGAAAATCCATTTATAACGTATATAAAGCTTCGCAAATTATAAAGGAATTCCATAGCGACTTTTCTGAAATTTGATTTGGACGTAAATCAAAATCTACACAACGAAATCCAGATTTTTCTCTTCCACTAGAAAGATATACTCCACCAGCACCACACGTTTCTTGTTTCACAGAAATCCGGCTTAAAACGAATCCTGTACATTCAGTTGAAGTTCAAATCGCCAAATTACGAACTGCAGCGCCATTTCGAGCTCGATTTTAATTATAATTATAAATTATAAGTTCGAACGTTGTACTTTAAGTTATCGATATCGCCAAATCGATATATAAATCATTAAATAAATTAATTATTCGACAGCTAACAAAACGCGCCATTACATATATAAATGAATGTAAAGCACCTGAATCAAAAAGAGTTCTAATAGGGTGTCTGGAAAGAGAAATCAAACCTTCCACGGAAACATTCCTACCTCTATCTGGAGCACTTATCGCGAGAGCATTCACTTGTCCTCCAGAAGTTACTGCCCTCGGTCCTTGTCCTTGCCTCTTCGGGCACTCCTAATAAAGTGTCCGACTTCCCCACAACTGAAGCAAATATTCTTCCTTCTTTTAATGTCTTTGACCAAGTGACCCTCACATCCACAACTGTGACACTTCCTCTTATCCTTAGGCTTGTCATTCTTTCCGCCTTTCTTCTGTTGTTATTGATGTTGTTGTCCTTTCTTGGGCCATACCTTCTTGTTTTGCGTTGTTTCCTCAGCCTTAACTTCCTTCTTCTCTCCTTTGTCTTCCTCATGCATCAAGGCCATATCAACAAGCCTTTCAAAAGTTTCTCCCATTGGAACATGGGACATAGCTAACCCATGAAGGGGTTCATTTAGTCCTTTAACAAACCGAAAAGTTTTCCTATGCGGAGTGTCTACCAGCTCCAACCATAATCTCGCTAGTTGGTTGAATTTTTTCACATATTCTTTAACAGTCAAGCTTCCCTGCTTGAGCGTCAAGAACTTTTTCGTTTGCATGCTTTTCTCAGCTTGAGAAAGAAACTTCGTTTCAAACCTCATTCTAAAATCATCCCATGTTTCCACCGGACGTCCTACTTGGGTTACTTCCTACCAGAACGAAGCTTCATCTTTCAGCAGCTAGGCAGCTACCTGAATCTTCCTTCGATCTTCCACTTGAAAGATTACAAACTAGTCCTCTGTCTCCTTTAGCCAATTCCTTGCCTCTACGAATGTTTCAGTCCCACGGAATGGCTTCACTGCCATGGCACATAAATCTTTGCAGATCTTAGCAAAATTAACTGGTCTTGGAGGAGGAGGAGGAGGAACGATGGGTCCAGCTAGGGGAGGAACATCGACTTGACCACCGGCAGGCACCGTGGCCTCTAGATACCTATGGAACCAGCCTGGTATCGTAACACCCTTAGGGATATTAGGTTCCCCAGACATGCTGAAAAGTAAAGAAAGAGATTTAGACAATGGATCGAAGGATATTACATATGGCTTTGGGGAATATGTTTTTCAAAACATACTTTTCATTTTGAAAAATGCTTTCTTAAAACCTTTTTGAAAATAATTTTCAAAAACTTTTATCTTATCTGGTAACCTTCAGCTCTGATACCAAGTGTGACATCCCACATCCTTTAATGTCACTAATTAAGAGAATGCATTAAGTTTCATGAAGCGTTATAGGTAAACAGACACAAAATATTACAAGATAGATATAAAAGATAGCAGTGGAATTTCAAATTTTATTAAAAACATAATTCATAACATCGTGGTCCAAAATATCACAAGTCTGAAACTACATAAAACCCATTACAATAATAATAAACTTCTGTCTTGTACCATCAAGAGTACAGAAATACATAAAAAGCATAATTCCCCATAAAGAGACAGAGCCATAGTAGTAAAGATAAGAACTTGAGCAATACTTCAAAAGCAGCTCCTAGCAAGATGATAACTGAGTCCTGATTGAGCCTGAGAATTCTCGCCCAGCGAACCTAGGGGGAATGGAAGAGAGAAGAGGAAAAAAAAGGGTCAGGCATAAAGTATGGCGAGTCTAGTTACTTTTAGCAAGTAAATAAGTACAAGTATCATGACAGACATATAAGGTGATAAGAAAGATAACATAATAAAAGGTAAGTATGACAAGTTGAACATGATAGAGTGTATACGCTTCCCTAATGATTACTCTACACTAATAGTAGTATAACTTAGAATGAGATGATCCCCAACATGTGTAAGATGGTAGACTTAGGCGTACGTCTGGTGAGAGGTGTTAAACCCCATACAATCCACAAGCAGCCCTACAATGGACTCCTAAACTTTACCAGAGTCTAGATGTACCTTAACTACTACCCTAATCGATTTGCTCCCAATTCCTTAGATACCCTGTGCCGACCCCATAGTAGGCAGTATCACTTCCTAAAGTGGCAACCCTTTGTTGATGTGCATAACCACATCTACTAGTGTCACGGTCGTCTTATCCCCCTCTTCCCCGCCCATGCACGCATATGTCCCTGGTCGGTTTGCACGTCCCACACCGTCCTCCTCGTTTGGATCTCTTACAATCAGGCCAGTAAGTGTGCCCCAACTCCGACCTAGTTCGAAGTACTTGTTTGATACTTATTTAAGGGTTACTGACTTAAACGGTCCCACACAAGATGCAAGCTCTCCCCTTTGTCTTGCATCCCCACTACTAGGATTTACCACTGGTTATGTTTACCTAAAAGGTGTCTTTAATTATATAACCCCAACTGGTTAAGTTTGTGGGCCTATATATATACATATTACCCACCAACCCAAAATGTATTTTAACCTTCCCACAGTTTCATTCAAATATTACTTAACCCCTAATCAAGTTGTCATGTTCATACAATCCCTATGGATTCAAGTTGGTTAAGTATTCCTCTTTATAGCCATATTCATTTATGGTTATAATGTACTAGACCTCCCACATTAAGCCTACAACTTGTGGACGCTGGATATGCCGGTCGGTTCCGGGTAGACTTCTTCCACAAGTCGGGCTTAACCTCGTGGCTTAGCACGACTCGTATTTGTGCACTTAGACCTCTCACATTAGATTCACCACTTTTGGCTGTTGGATATGTCGGGCGGTTCCGGGCAGACTTCCACCACAAGTGCAATCTAACCTCGTGTCGTAAGTGCACTTACAGTTTCTAATTATTGTAATCCTAGGCATTACAATTGTTAACCAATTATTCCTATGTCTTTATAGGTGCTCATGCCCCTTTTTCCCCACTATGTCCATAATGAATTATATGCCCAAATTCATGTTCATAAAGATTATTCAAGTTATGCCAAATTTTCCCCATTTCAAATTATGTCCAATTTTAACGTTTTTCCCCTCGTTCCCAAATCTAATGCATTCGCACAATTTTAGTGGCATGCCTAGGCTCGAAAATAGCCTGGCTATATAAAATAAAAGGGATAGGTGAAGGGAAGGTGATAGAAATGATAGTTCTAACAAAATTGGCATAAACATATAATGGCATAATGATAAGGTGGACATATAAGAACAGGTTTGGTGAACTTGTGATAATCAAACTGGTTCTAACATAGTAAGGATGTTATAATAGGTATGAATAGATTTAAACAAGGATTTAGATGTTCAATTAATAACAGATCCAATAAACCACAAACATGATAGGTATAAGGTAAACTCAATTGTGAATTAGATCTATAATCAAAGGTGGATCTGACATGATAAATGTTGAGATCCAAATTACAGTTAATTGACAACATCATGGATTCACAAATTACAATAGATCCGATATGATTCAGTCACAGGGATAGATCCAAATTACAGTCATATCATGTTTTACTTTTAATTATTTAAGTCTAGAGGTAACTTAAACTCACAGTGTTCGGATCTAGAAAATAGAAGGAGAAGAGAAGAGGTTGAATCATAGATCTACACTTGAATCTCTAAATTTGAGCAGAAGAAGAAAAGTATTAGATTCAGCCCAAGTACCGATAGCATTTAGGCCTCCATTGATTTCAGTGTGAGAAAACTAGAGAAATGAGGCCGTATATATAGCTGCCAACCCCCAAACCCTAACTTCCATGTCATCCCTACGGGGTCGACCCGTGGGTCGACACCCCCTTGAGGGGTCGACACCCCCCTTGAGGGGTCGACACCCGTGGGACGGGAATTCTGCCGCCTTCAGGATTTTGAATTTCGAACTGTTTTTTGATTTTCTGATTTAATTATATATATAATTATCTTGTGTGTATACAAACTTCAAACCTTCATGACTTCTTCATACGGTGTCCGTTTTACGCAAACCAGGTGTCTATTTTGGTCAGAATTTCGAAATGAATGCAATGGCGCAGTCTATTTCGCTTAATTCTGAATATTAAATTAATTATTCTTTAATTTATCCTCTTTTAATGTTGTTAAAATAAGGGGTGTTACAGGTATCAATGCTGAGCAAATGAGTGTGGATAGCCTTTCTCTTTAGAAGCTTTGACTTGCTTTTAGTAGTCTTCCAGAGCAGGTTTCGGTTTTTACGGAAGGATACCTTCGGTGCTTTACTAATTGACTGCTAAATTGCCTCTTGTTGATCGTCAAGCTTTTTGGTTTCAATAGTTGGCTTCCGAATGGTTCTTCTTGTGCCTCAGATCGTTCTACTTTTGATGCATTCGTCTCTTTTTGTATCGACATTAACCAATTTAATATTGATATCCCTTTCGTCCTTCTTGGTCTCGGGTTGTAATCTTTTGTCCTTTCTATTCGTCTACTTCCGATTTTAGGTGAGCTGTCTTTGGCAATGTGTGCTTGAATTACCCTGTCGGTACTTCTTTCTTTACATTGTATTTAAGGTCTCTTCTTTGATGATAGTGCCGGTCGATTGCTTTTCTGAGTGCTTCACTTATGCTTTCGGCTTTGGCCTACGCCGGTTTTTTTCTTCCGTAATGCTCTTATATGCTTATGATGATCAGCTACCTCTTCACCATTAGCCTATCTCTGTGTTAATTTCGGTAGTAATATGGTCCTTATGTTTATTTTTGGTTCAACTTCCTCAATTTCATGATGACTTTCATCTTCATGTGAATTGCTTAATTCTTCTCTATCCTTTTAGCAACATTTTTTTCCTTCATTTCTTTTGTGTAGAAATGTGCCTTCAAAGAACGAGGCACCTCTTGATTCGAAAAATTCTTAACTATATCAGATTTGAATACCAAAAATCTGTAAGCACGACTATTTTGGGCTGGTCCTAGAGAGTAACAATCTACTTTTTTTGGTCCAAGCTTGACTCTTTTCAGAGGCGAAACTGGAACTTTTGCCAAGCACGCTCACACTTTAAGGTATTTAAAAATTGGTATGTGTCCTTTCCATAATTCATGTGAAATCATTCCTGTTTTATTGTGAGGAACTTTGTTTAATATGTGATTAGACATATTTAAAGTTTCCCCTTACAAGTTCATCGACAGATAAAAGGTTAAAAGCGTTGCGTTCATCATATCTTTTAATGTTGTGTTCTTCGTCATGGCTACACCATTTTTTTGTGGTCAATATGGAGTTATTGTTTGATGAATTATACCATTTTCTGCATAGAACAGTTCAATTAGTGATTTATATTCTCCACCTCGATCAGATCTCAATATCTTAATCTTTTTATTTAAATGATTTTCTGCTTCAGCCTTGACTTTATAAGCGATGTAATTTCTTTATCCTTACTATTTAAAGATATACACAACAATATCATTTATAATCGCCAATAAACGTAATAAAGTACTTTTTCCCACCTCTTGTAGGTAATAACACTACAACAAATATACCATATTACAACGGTGCAAAAACGTTGTAAAAGGTTTTTACAACGGTGGAGCCACCGTCGTGTATTAAGAAGTTGTAATATACTTATATCTTTTACAACGTTTCTGCACCGTTGCAACACCGTTGTGAAATATACCATATTACAACGGTGGAAAAATGTTGTAAAAGATTTTTACAACGGTGGAGCCACCGTCGTGTATTAACAAGTTGTAATATACTTATATCTTTTACAACGTTTCTGCACCGTTGCAACGCCGTTGTGAAATAGGGTATTTAACAACTTTTACTCACCATTGTAAAATGATTTATTACAACTTTTTTTCGCTGTTGTAACTTATATACACCTTACTAATATAAATAATTCATATATATTAATAATAATATGATTCATATTTCAATGCAACAAATATAATTATACGGAATCATTCATATATATATTAATTAACATAATATTCGATCAACATACACATAGTACATCACCAACTAAACCCGTCACAAAAAACATAACCGTTTCAAAATACATACATCGATCTAGCACATAAGAAAGATAGAAGCTTTGTCCACAAAAGATACATAAGCATACCCATATGATAGTTTTCCTTCCATGAAATATAGTTATAAGATGGCTTTCCCAGGTGATATTTTTCCTCCCATGAAAGCCTGCAAGTTCAAAATACCATTTGCATTTTTACCAACAATATAAACTTATTAATTAATATCAGTATTCTTTATGTTATGCCTCTTACTTGATCTCTTCTTCCCTGCTATTGTACCCATGCCAGTAAGAAAACGAAGGAGAATCACTGGCCAACCATCACTTGCAATCCAAATACTTAGCTGCATCCACCAGTTATCACTGAAATGACATTTCTGTAATGTAGATCTGAAGAACCAATGTGATTTTCCTTCACATATCTCAAAATATATCTAAGTGTAACAAATAAGGAAAAAAATGAACAGTGTTACTAAAAGGAAAATTATAGAGGCACACTAAAATCAACAATGAAAACATCTAACATAAATAAGGCAACAAATAAAAAGCGAGAGACATCTCGAACCAGAAATGCATAATTGGTTACATTACAGGAACATGATTCTAGGTTAGTTCAAAAAAGCAAGATTCACATGTAACCATTCTTACCATTCTATCCGGACTTGCCTACCATTAAAATGTATGTTCGACTCAAGCCAGAGGACATCTTCAAGAGTATACCTCTAGTATTTTTATTTTTATTTCATGGCCAACGCTTTATAAAGATAATGCTCCCTGCAATAATTCATCACTTGACCCCATGTACAATAAAAAAACATATGTTCATTATTGTAGCTGATTTCCACTTTTATCGTAGCCACTATAAATAAGCATGATGTAAAAAAAAAGACAACAGGAAAAAATGAAGGAATTTTACTCATGCAGTGATCATCATGAAGACTAACGTAGCATGGTAACCAGTAAATTTTGGGTTTTTATTTGATGCAGTATATAAAATGATAATAAGTGGTAACTATCTATGTCTTATGAATAGATTAATATAAAAAGGTAATTAATTATATAGAGATATTATGTATACATGTAATAATCCTCATCTTAATAATTATTTGAGGCAGTCGTATATCAACATCATAACAGGTAAGATTCTAAAATCTGTGTTCATTTGCTAAAACAAATTACATTGACATATCTCATTGGAACCTCGAAGATTTTAATTCATTTGTCATTCTTGTAATCTGCTAATACGGTTTGATAGCTCAGTTCCTCATGATATTCTAATGGGTAACATACCAAACAGAACTTCCATAAACAACATTTTCAGAAATAACCTTTATTCATTACTGTAAGATAATCATGAAATATCAGAGATGCCCATCTAACGCAAAATCCCATCTAATGCTGATGCACCAAACTAAAAAAATACTGAACTTCTTGACAATTTGGATTAAAGAAACACTAAGTGAACTATACATCATGCTTATTTATACGAATATGAGAATTCCACTAAACATGTCATTATGGAATAGTCTTTAAAATACGACAAAATAACCAATTAAAATAGGCAAATTTATATATGGCCTAAGTTTCACTGTTCTATCACAGTAAAAAATAATATGCACGAAATTATATACTTGAAGGTGTACATGACCCAGGTACCCGATTCTAATTCATAAACACCTGAAATTTATTATATTCCAATTTCAGCTTCGCAAAGTAAAAAACATTTCCTTTGCAGTATTAGCTTCATTCAACAAATGAAAATCAAATCAACTAAGTCAACATAAACTATATGAAACATTACTTATGATTATGAACTGCAGAATAACTCAAAACGTGAGACGAAATATAAAATCCAAACCTGAAATCGGCATCACGGTTCTAAAGCAGAAGAATCATGGACCATCCGCAACACAAGAGGTCGTCTCGTGTTAGCCTTCGCATATCGAAGATCCACATCGTATTTGACTCGATGATGCAGTCGTACATCAGTAACCAAAGGCCTTGAGAAGCTCTAAATTCCATTAAAGATAGTGCCTGAGACTATCCTCGCATCGAGAGGAATCCGAAAGCAGGACCCTTAGGTGATCGTACTCAATATTACTATGTATCGAGAATAGCAAAGAAGAGTTTCATGGCTGAAGATTTCTACCAGGAAATGAAATTGGGATTTAGGTTTTTTTTTATTAATAAATGTAGTTCTATCTAATATGCGCAAGGTACATGCACCAAACATACATATAAGGTTTTTTATTAATAAATGTAGTTCTATCTTATATCTGATATATAATAAGTAGAACTCTACTAAACATGGCAAAACATAACATAAACCATGTTACCATTTTATTCTCTACCCTGTACATAGAGTATGCGTGTGTGGCTCAAAAGCAGGCAAGCTTCAAAGGAAACAACAATTGAAATGGAAAGAACACTGCTCCTACACTATAAACATTCATATCTGGGGGACTCTTTTTAAGACAGCAAGTTTTACAAACCATAGGCATGTAGGGGTTTTGGAAACACAAATTTACATGCATCAAAATGCGTATGTGCCTGTGGCAACCAAGTGTGGATGGTGCAAAATCTGTGAGCATACATGCATGTGATTCTACTCTATTGTCTGAAAACTTACGTTCACTGCATGTTGGATTTCAGAAGCATATTACTTGAAATAGTGTAGAAGATGAATACTTTGTGCCGTACGCTTGTTAATTAAACTGGGAAATTTAATGCAAAGGCCAGTTTATACTACGTAAAAGTGTGGAAGTTTCATTGTTGTATGAACCGGAATTACTACATCGTTTGTCAAAGATTTGAATTCAAAACTGGTGAATATATTTTATAAACTGATTCAAATAATTATGTTTTAACAGGAATTATGTTCATCCGGTTTGATTTCCAACATACATAATTGATGCAGGCTATTAAGCAGATTAGAATGGTAAGAAATCTAACAAAATTTACGTACAAAATGGATTCACGGGTGATAACAAGACGCAAGTTACATGCGAGCAAAGCATGGATACACATACATATGGAATGGTACCAATCCAGGATAGTGACTCAGTTCACTGTAAGTACTAGCATCATACGTGAAACAAAAATCAAAGTGGCAGCAGAACAAAATTAGATGTATATAAGGCAGTCAACAACTGGGTTCAACAATCGCATGCAGCGGCCAACTAAAAACCAAACCCAAAACTAACTAATTTGATTTGGTTACCTATTGAAAAATTTAAAATACTAGAATCAATGTTAACTGTAAGTCGGAACTTACCTTTGACAAGGACGAATATAGGTGCAGACTCGGTTAGATGTGTGTGAGTTCGTCGTAGCTCGCGCGATGGGGAAGGCTGACTGGACGCATGCCGGAGCAGCAGGCTTCGGGTACGGAGGACTGCGGCTGGTGGACAGAGCAGCGCTAGGATGTTGGTCGGCCCACAACGACTGTTGCTAACAGAGGTAGCGGTGGAAACAGTCAGGCGCGGTGAGGGTTTTTGGGTAGCAGGCGATTTGGTGACGAGGTAGGGCTCAGGCGGTCTTCGGGAAGGTGACGCGGTGGCTTCCCAAAAGGCGGAGGGACAGCAAAGATGCTGCTTTGACTGCAGCGGTGGTTGGAGTTGACATCGGAGAGCACGGAACACGGTACAGAGGCGGGTGCCTGGGTAAGGACACGGGGGCGAAGATGACAGCGGATGGTGTCTCGATTTGGGGAAGGAGAGGAGGCCATGAAAAGATTTAGGGATTTTGATTTTTAGAGAGTCATTTTAGGGATTTGAAAACCGATTTCGGCGGAGGGTACTAAAGTGAGGTACGGAGAATAAGTATACGTGTTTTAATTCTCTGATAAGTTTCGATACGTGTTTCCTTACACGTTCATTAAAATAGGACAAGTGTAATTATCTTTACTCTTATTCTTAAATTTTTATTAATACCATTCATTATATCCTTAATTATACAACCAATACCAGATTATTCATACAATTTCAAATACAATCCCAAATTAATATTAATATTATTATTATTATTATATTTATTTTACACCAAATTCAAATCAAAATTAAATTATAAATAAAACTCAAGTTAAATGTAAAATCAAAATTACTAATTTCTCCAATCATATAATTTAATAAAAAAATTACTAACATTTAAATTTAAATAACCATTCAAGTTAAATAAAATCTAATTCCAAACAAATAAAATAAATTAGGTTATCATTTGTCAAATTAAATTAGAATCGAAGTTTTCCATATTAAACAACTAGTTTAAAAATACTAATAACATTTCATTTAACAAAATTCTCAAGGTTCAATATTAAAACTATAAATTTACACATATAAAACCAAATTAAAATAAGCTAAATTTCAAATTTTAATCAAATATAAATTTCATAAATATAAATTCAAATAAATTTCATATATTTAAACGTTGAAAAACTGGTTCGTTACAATCTTCCCCCCTTAAGGCTTTTCGTCCTCGAAAAGGAGAGATCATTAAAACCGTATAGAATTGTAAAGTATAAATAATCATTATATTTAAAATGTTGAAAAACTGGTTCGTTACAGTAGTTATTAGTTATTAATTATAAATAATCAATATAAATGTATTAAATATTAATTATTAGTTGTTAATTATATTAAAATATAGTCATATATTACAACAGTCAAAAAATAAAAGTTGTGATAGGCTTTTATTACAACTGTCAAAATATTACAGTTGTTAAAAATAAGTTTATTACAACTTTTCTGGAAAAAAGTTGTAAAAAACATTTATTACAACGGTGTTTTTACCACCGTTGTAAAATTAAAGTTGTAATATGGTGTTTTTGTTGTGGTGTAATTTAAAATCACATAAATTAGTATGGCCCACCTTGGTAGTTTGGTGCTTCTATCAACTACAGGAAATGGTCTTTGACAATTTTTGCTTCAACACTATCTCACATTTGTAGTTGCTATCTACTTGGAATTTCAGAATTAATCCCAAGTTTAATAATTTTTTCATTTTCCGAAAATTTATGTTTTCTAATCTCCCAAGCCATAGTAAAATTTTGTGCTTAAGAAAATAAGAAACTTTAATTTTATTAATAGCGCAATTAGAATACATAGTTTTATTGCTGACTACGGCTATATTTGCCTTAGATAGGACATTACATAAATGTTCCCTTTCTATGTACAATCCAGCTTTGGACAGAACCATCTTGTCTGACTTGAAGACCATTTTGAATCCTTTCTTTGGCAGCATTAAATCAAAGATGGGATTCTTGCATGTGTCTGCAACATGGAGAACATCATCCAACCTGACTGCTTTTGCAGAAGTAAACTTGAGGATTACTATGCCACTGCCTTCGATCATGGAAATTGCAGAATTACCCATGTAGAGTTTTTTTTTTCCTATTCGAATTTTTGGTACGCTGAAAATATGGAATTGTCAAAGAAAACATAACGAGTAGCGCATGTGTCCGTCCACTATCGGTTAGGATTCTAAAACCAAATTGTATTTAGATATAACTGCTGAAAAATTAGACTTGTTTACTTTCATGTTACTCGCCATATTTTCCTCTGAGTTGTATTCCTTCTCGTGTCTGCAATCTCTAGCGGCGTGTCCTACTATTCCACAAACCCAACATTCTCCATTAAACTTCTTGGTTCATTTGTTATCTTTTGGTTTGTTTTTAGGAGCTTTCCTTTTTTTGGAATTTCTTCCTTTTGTTTTTGGTCTTTGACTAAATGCCTCTTTGCTTTATTTTGTTACTCCACAATTATTTACCTCAATTTTTAGTCTGACAAAAAGATCTTCTAAGTAAATCTCTTTTTGCTTATATCTCGTATAGTTCCAGTAGTTTTTCTAGGATGGTGGTAACTTCCCTGTTATCGCTTCAATAAGGAATGATTCTACAACTTGATATCCTTATGCTTCAAGTTTATGAATTATGAGTTGGAGTTCCTGCACTTCACTAGTTACGGATTTTGTAACAACCTGGAAAATCTGAACCAGTTTAAAATTTTTATTTTGAATAATTTGAATAGAAATTAGCTCAGAATTTAAAAATTCCATTTTTAAATAATATTAAAGCCTTGAAAATAGCAGTTTTGCAAACGACCTCGGAATTCGACGAAACCACGTTTGTTGGATCCGGGATGTCAATTTATGGCCAAGTTTATTTTTCCATAATTTTCGAAATCAATATGGGAGCGTGGCAAAGGAAAACGTGTTTGGTAGAGTTCAGTCAAATTGGATCGACCAGAAAATGGCCATTTTACAAATGGTCTCAAAATTCGACGAAATCAGTTTTGTTGGGACCGTATCGTCCCAACATAGCCAGATAAATTTTTCGAGAATTTTTAGAATCAGTTTGTGGCCCCGGCAAATTAAAATGTACGTTCAAACCGAAAATTAAATGTTTTATACTTTAATTTGAAAAATAACTGATTGTAACAGTCGAATTAGCCAACGAAACATATCCCATTGTGTCCGGAATGGGGGTATTTAGCTAGGAGCGACGGTCGTTGGGTTTGGATTGGAGTTCGTGTGTGGAAGGGGGTATTTTCGGATTTTATAAAACATATAAATAAAAAAAAATTGGGCCAATCATCGTTCACCCTCCCACTTTCTCTCTCCCCGACTCCTCTTCCTCGCGCAACGCGGAAAACCGCTCCTCCCTTCTCTCCTCGATATCTTCCAATCCGCTCCACGAAACACCTCGCCCCAGTGAGATTTTTGAAGAGCTCGGTCTCCTCTCCACATCCATAGCCGGAGCGCCACCTATCGTCGCCTGTAGGAGGAGATCCTACGCCCTGAAGTCAACGCCTTAAGACCGCCGCCGAGCCCTGTAGAGGCTGTCGATCAGGGTGAAACCCCCTGCGCATGAAACCCCCTTGACCCTCTTTCACGTCATACAACCTGATCTGAACGAAGTTCTACGGTTTGGATGAAAATTGCTGACCTAGTTTGGAACCATCGTGGAAAGGTACGGCCTATATTTAATTAAAAGGAATACGACATTTAAAA
Source organism: Allium sativum (assembly GCA_030737875.1). Lineage (NCBI taxonomy): Eukaryota > Viridiplantae > Streptophyta > Magnoliopsida > Asparagales > Amaryllidaceae > Allium > Allium sativum. The sequence goes on from CM060923.1 coordinate 158,190,512, forward strand.
GCATTGCAAACTTGATTAATGAAGTAAAAATCGTATCTTTTTCATGTGTTAACGAAATTCGATGAAACAGGAGACATCAGGACCGTGGCGACGCCCTCTACATTCTAGAAGAGACCGGGGATTTTTCTGAGCTCGCTACGATTTTTTGCAACGCGACAAACCAAAGTGATAACTCTAAATTCAAATGCGAGTTGTACATGTTATGTATAAACTATATAAGCGAAGTATAAGTTGTATACGCGTTGTACACCTCATGTACATGTGTTGTATGAGTTATGTGAGCGATGTATAAATTATACATGTGATGTATAAATCATATATGTGTTGAAATGAAAGTGAAATATACTTATATATATATATATAAATACGCCCCTCGTCCACAAACCATGGACGATATTTATTGTTTGAGTTGTGTGTGAAATTTGGTTGATAAATGTGAATGGTAAATATATATGAAATGCGAATGGTAAATATATATGAAATGTGAATGGTAAATATATATGAAATGCGAATGGTAAACATATATGAAATACGAATGGTAAATATATATGAAATTCGAATGGTTGATAATCACAAATGGTTGATAATTACGAATGGTTGACTATGATTGTTTGTGTTTGAAATATTCTGGTGTGGAAAAATATATTCATGCGTTGAATAAATTATATAAACGATAAAGATTATATTTTTATCAAGTATATAAAACCTTAGAACGATAAAAATCACATTTTTATCACCTGAATGAACTTCTAAAAATATCCGTGTGTTGAATAAATCTCTTGAACGATAAAAATCACATTTTTATCACTTGAATGAAGTATAGAATATATTCATGTGTTGAAAAACATTCGTGTGTTGAATAAATTCTTTGAAAGATAAAAATAACATTTTATCACATATATGGACTATAGAAAACATTCATGTGTTGAATAAAGGACTAAAACGATAAAAATCATATTTTATCATATATGTGAAGTCGAAAACATTCATGTGTTGAATATATGAAGTGAACAATAAAATTTACATTTCTATTGTGAATATGAAATGCTAAAAACATTCATGTGTTGAATAAATATTTTTGATGATAAAAATATCATTTTTATCATGTATATGACTTGCTAAAAATACACCAGTGTTGAATAAATATTTTTGATGATAAAAATATTATTTTTATCATGTATACGACTTGCTAAAAATATACAAGTATTGAAATAAAGGTTGTTGGCTATAAATATTGTTCTTAGCATGTACATGAACTAAATAAAATAACCATGAATTGAAATATATTTTTGTTCGTCAAAAATATCATTTTTATACGAAGTATGAAGTACTAAAAATAACCATGTGTTGAAATGAAATGAAATATTCACTAGTTAGCTAATAATATGATTTTTACCTTATGAAGGCTACATTGGAATGAAAGGCGATATTAAACCAAATCGAATCAAACTTGGAACTGAAATGAAAATTGATAAGTGATTAGAATTGCACACATGTACATGCATATTTATTGAACAGGTCATAGCAAGGAGGCTAGAGAAGAGGAATAAAATTTTATGCCCGACAAATAGGTACACATTTACTGTTTTGCTTGGGTGATGATTTTATGAGCCGATTGGCTAGCCGCTTGGCTTTTTCTTTTTCTTTTTGAGATGAGAAGCCCCGTGTGGCTGTTTGGGGATTTTCCCAACCCTTCCCGTACAAAGGAGGTTATGGCGAAATTTTCTAAAATTTAAAGGCGTTAGCCATATTTTTGAAGTAGAAACGATTTAAAAATTGCCGAATGAATTATATATATATATCTAAATTAAATTAAAACGAATTAAGGCCGTGCAGTTCGCGTTTTGAAATCGTACTTTTAAACGATTATACCGAAAGATCCGACCATCGAATTTTCACGAAACTAGAACCGTTGGGTTCACTTTGGTGAGATCTTTCCAACGATATAAACTTCGTTAAGATCCAACGGTTAGATTTTCAGATATGTGTAAATCAAATCTGAAGAAAAACAGCGCCAGTGACACGGCACGACCTGAAACGTCGTTTAATTAATATGAGCTATTTTTAAATAAATAAAAATAGCGAAAAATCGTTATAAAATAGTATAAGCAATATGGAATGGAAATAAACCGATTTTATTTGGTTTGTTTGATATTTTGATGGCTGAGTGTGTTTGAAATGAAAATTATACTAATAAACTGAAATGTTGATGTCGAATAATTTAACCATGGATAGAATTGATTTGAATTCTAAATATACGTGAATTATTTGAAAAGGACGAGTTAATTCTCATTTCAAATAATTGATCGACGATATGAAATCGAAGGTATGAAGACGGTGCAAGACCGGTGATCTTCACATCGAATGGATTACTACTGATGCCCTGGATCGGTTAGCTCCCAGGAGGGGTTACAGTGGTAGTAGTCCGGACGTATTGTTGATTGTTCGGATATGCGAGGTACAAGGTGCCTCTGGTTTGGTTTAGACCCAGAACGGACTTGTAAATGGACTGTGTGTCTGGCATTGGATTTTGTTCTATGCTGATTGATCTCTATTAAATAAATATCTGCCTGGTGAAGGGGAATTTATTCCCTTACTTCACCCTTCTCTGAGACGTACGGGATCAGAGGTTGTATATCGATAGAAGTCAGTCGCATGGAGTGGATTGCCTGTGTGGCATGCTAAGATGCAGTGATCAAGGCTTCTGTTGCAAAGCAAAGTCTTGTGGTAGATGATCAAAGCGCGGCCTACGTGGCATAGCTTTGTGTTTAGCGTCGATTCACGAGCCTCACACCCCGGAATAAACCAGAAACGGAAGAAGGACTCAGGGAGAACATGCGTCTCTTTCTAGTTAGAGGTGGTGTCAGTGCTTAAAACAGGCTGACATTTATATATTTTTTTCACCTGTGTGGTTGTTGGAATGCGAGGCGCCTCGGATATGGAGTCATTTGGCTCATTTACGCCCCATAGGGCGGGGAGACGTAATGTTCAGGGTTTTATTTAATCCACATCGAGTGGACCGGCCCTGATGATCCAAAGGGCCCACCTGAGTCTGGGCCTTGAGACACGGACTAGAGCGTCTCGAAGCGGTAAGGATCTTGATCTAGCCTTGGTTCATGATGAAAATCCAACTTCCAAATACGACATTGTGCGGTTTTGATTGTAAATATATATGGCGACATGATATATGGTACTCATGCCGCCTAGGATTGATACTTATGATTGAAATTGTTTATGAAACCTATAAACACTAGTAATAATATCAAATGATTTCATTTTATACGTATCAAGCATTCTTTGGCTATTATAAGGTAACACCCTATCCTCCGGCTTGCGTTGCATTGTGTGATGGGACCTGGGTCTTATAATAGCTTCATTGTTATTTATTTAGCATTGCGCTGTTTATCGTATGCACTGGCAATCACTGGAGTAAACCCGTTCAGCGAAAGTGGTGTGGTCCTATGATTTGCCATATTATTATTGTTTAACCAGTTAAGTAGATTTCTCATACCAGTCTCATGACTGATTCGTAGTTTGTTTCACTTTGCAAACTCGGGTGCCCTCATTTCTACACGGGCAGTCGAGTAGCTTGTTTTGCAGATTTGTTTTTTAAGCAGGATTCTGGATCGAAGCTTAAAGCTGTGTCTAGAGCATTCTTAGTCTTCCGCTGTGTTAGATTTTATTTCCGCTGTGCACTGTATTACTTTTGATGTAAATTATCTTCCGTTGTATTATTTATTCGTACTCTGATGTAACATTATTATGATGTTTATAAAACTCTTCTGTTATTTGTTCTGATGTGTTGTATTCCCAGAGTTAGCGTATACGGGATTCGAACGGTCTTGGTCGGTTTAGCAATCGATTAGGTCCGAGCGAAATCCGTGTCGTTACAGTTGGTATCAGAGCTTTGGTTAGCTCAAATCTTTGGGCTACAACTCGTTAGAACTGAATAAAAGACTCATCAGAGGTAGGATTAGAGATATCCTATAAAAGAATACTCATTAGAGATAGGATCAGTAGTATCCTAGAATGAGAAAACTCGTTAGAGATGGGGTTAGTAATGCCCTAGAATGAGTTGAGAGTGACAAGTTTATAATTAACGTATTTGTGATTATATATATAATCTGATTTTAAAAATATGATTTTTGGAATATATAAAAGTCATATATATATATATATATATATTTGAAAAGCTAATTAACCAAATTGATTGATGATTATGTTGTGTGATTATTAGTTCAACTAATAAAATTATAGAAACTAATAAATGATATGAAAATTTAGTTGGTTAGTTAAACATCTAGTGGCTTCGTTCCTTTTCGGGGACGAAAAGTGTTAAGTGGGGGAGACTGTAAAACCCGGAAAATCTGGACCAGTTTAAAAATTTTATTTTGAATAATTTGAATAGAAATTAGCTCAGAATTTAAAAATTCCATTTTTAAATAATATTAAAGCCTTGAAAATAGCAGTTTTGCAAACGACCTCGGAATTCGACGAAACCACTTTTGTTGGATCCGGGATGTCAATTTATGGCTAAGTTTATTTTTCCATAATTTTTGAAATCAATATGGGAGCGTGGCAAAGGAAAACGTGTTTGGTAGAGTTCAGTCAAATTGGATCGACCAAAAAATGGCCATTTTACAAACGGTCTCAGAATTCGACGAAATCAGTTGTGTTGGGACCGTATCGTCCCAACATAGCCAGATAAATTTTTCGGGAATTTTTAGAATCAGTTTGTGGCCCCGGCAAATTAAAATGTACGTTCAAACCGAAAATTAAATGTTTTATACTTTAATTTGAAAAATAACTGACTGTAACAGTCGAATTAGCCAACGAAACATATCTCATTGTGTCCGGAATGGGGGTATTTAGCTAGGAGCGATGGTCGTTGGGTTTGGATTGGAGTTCATGTGTGGAAGGGGGTATTTTCGGATTTTAAAAAATATATAAATAAAAAAAATTGGGCCAATCATCGTTCACCCTCCCACTTTCTCTCTCCCCGACTCCTCTTCCTCGCGCAACGCGGAAAACCGCTCCTCCCTTCTCTCCTCGATATCTTCCAATCCGCTCCACGAAACACCTCGCCCCAGTGAGATTTTTGAAGAGCTCGGTCTCCTCTCCACATCCATAGTCGGAGCGCCACCTATCGTCGCCTGTAGGAGGAGATCCGACGCCCTGAAGTCAACGCCTTAAGACCGCCGCCGAGCCCTGTAGAGGCTGTCGATCAGGGTGAAACCCCCCTGCGCCTGAAGCCCCCTCGACCCTCTTTCACGTCATACAACCTGATCTGAACGAAGTGCTATGGTTTGGATGAAAATTGCTGACCTAGTTTGGAACCATCGTGGAAAGGTACGGCCTGTATTTAATTAAAAGGAATACGACATTTAAAAGCATTGCAAACTTGATTAATGAAGTAAAAATGTATCTTTATCGTGTGTTAACGAAATTCAATGAAACAGGAGACATCGGGACCGTGGCGACGCCCTCTACATTTTAGAAGAGACCGGGGATTTTTCTGAGCTCGCTACGATTTTTGGCAACGCGACAAACCAAAGTGAGAACTCTAAATTCAAATGCGAGTTGTACATGTGATGTATAAACTATATAAGCGGAGTATAAGTTGTATACGCGTTGTACACCTCATGTACATGTGTTGTATGAGTTATATGAGCGATGTATAAATTATACATGTGATGTATAAATCATATATGTGTTGAAATGAAAGTGAAATATACTTATATATATATATACACACACACACAAATACGCCCCTCGTCCACAAACCATGGACGATATTTATTGTTTGAGTTGTGTGTGAAATTTGGTTGATAAATGCGAATGGTAAATATATATGAAATGCGAATGGTAAATAAATGAAATGCGAATGGTAAATATATATGAAATGCGAATGGTAAACATATATGAAATACGAATGGTAAATATATTTGAAATTCGAATGGTTGATAATCACAAATGGTTGATAATTACGAATGGTTGACTATGATTGTTTGTGTTTAAAATATTCTGGTGTGGAAAAATATATTCATGCGTTGAATAAATTATATAAACAATAAAGATTATATTTTTATCAAGTATATAAAACCTTAGAACGATAAAAATCATATTTTTATTACCTGAATGAACTTCTAAAAATATCCGTGTGTTGAATAAATATCTTAAACGATAAAAATCACATTTTTATCACTTGAATGAAGTATAGAATATATTCATGTGTTGAAAAACATTCGTGTGTTGAATAAATTCTTTGAAAGATAAAAATAACATTTTATCACATATATGGACTATAGAAAACATTCATGTGTTGAATAAAGGAATAAAACGATAAAAATCATATTTTATCGTATATGTGAAGTCGAAAACATTCATGTGTTGAATATATGAAGTGAACAATAAAATTTACATTTCTATTGTGAATATGAAATGCTAAAAACATTCATGTGTTGAATAAATATTTATGATGATAAAAATATCATTTTTATCATGTATATGACTTGCTAAAAATACACCACTGTTGAATAAATATTTTTGATGATAAAAATATCATTTTTATCATGTATATGACTTGCTAAAAATACACCACTGTTGAATAAATATTTTTGATGATAAAAATATCATTTTTATCATGTATACGACTTGCTAAAAATATACAAGTATTGAAATAAAGGTTGTTGGCTATAAATATTGTTTTTAGCATGTACATGAACTAAATAAAATAACCATGAATTGAAATATATTTTTGTTCGTCAAAAATATCATTTTTATATGAAGTACGAAGTACTAAAAATAACCATGTGTTGAAATGAAATGAAATATTCACTAGTTAGCTAATAATATGATTTTTACCTTATGAAGGCTACATTGGAATGAAAGGCGATATTAAACCAAATCGAATCAAACTTGGAAGTGAAATGAAAATTGATAAGTGATTAGAATTGCACACATGTACATGCATATTTATTGAACAGGTCATAGCAAGGAGGCTAGAGAAGAGGAATAAAATTTTATGCCCGACAAATAGGTACATATTTACTGTTTTGCTTGGGTGATGATTTTATGAGCCGATTGGCTAGCCGCTTGGCTAGCCGCTTGGCTTTTTCTTTTTCTTTTTGAGATGAGAAGCCCCGTGTGGCTGTTTGGGGATTTTCCCGACCCTTCCCGTACAAAGGAGGTTATGGCGAAATTTTCTGAAATTTAAAGGCGTTAGCCATATTTTTGAAGTTGAAACGATTTAAAAATCGCCGAATGAATTATATTTATATATATATATATATATATATAAATTAAAACAAATTAAGGCCGTGCAGTTCGCGTTTTGAAATCGTACTTTTAAACGATTATACCGAAAGATCCGACCATCGGATTTTCACGAAACTAGAACCGTTGGGTTCACTTTGGAGAGATCTTTCCAACGATATAAACTTCGTTAAGATCCAATGGTTAGATTTTCAGATATGTGTAAATCAAATCTAAAGAAAAACAGCGCCAGTGACACGGCACGACCTGAAACGTCGTTTAATTAATATGAGCTATTTTTTAATAAATAAAAATAGCGAAAAATCGTTATAAAATAGTATAAGCGATATGGAATGGAAATAAACCGATTTTATTTGGTTTGTTTGATATTTTGATGGTTGAATGTGTTTGACATGAAAATTATACTAATAAACTGAAATGTGGATGTCGAATAATTTAACCATGGATAGAATTGATTTGAATTCTAAATATACGTGAATTATTTGAAAAGGCCGAGTTAATTCTCATTTCAAATAATTGATCGATGATATGAAATCAAAGGTATGAAGACGGTGCAAGACCAGTGATCTTCACATCGAATGGATTACTACTGATGCCCTGGATCGGTTAGCTCCCAGGAGGGGTTACAGTGGTAGTAGTCCGGACGTATTGTTGATTGTTCGGATATGCGAGGTACATGGTGCCTCCGGTTTCGTTCAGACCTAGAACGGACTTGTAAATGGACTGTATGTCTGACATTGGATTTTGTTCTGTGCTGATTGATCTCTATTAAATATACATCTGCCTAGTGAAGGGGAATTTATTCCCTTACTTCACCCTTCTCTGAGACGTACGGGATCAGAGGTTGTATATCGATAGAAGTCAGTCACATGGAGTGGATTGCCTGTGTGGCATGCTAAGATGCAATGATCAAGGCTTCTGTTGCAAAGCAAAGTATTGTGGTAGATGATCAAAGCGCGGCCTACGTGGCATAGCTTTGAGTTTAGCGTCGATTCGCGAGCCTCACACCCCGGAATGAACCAGAAACGGTAGAAGGACTCAGGGAGAACATGCGTCTCTTTCAAGTTAGAGGTGGTGTCAGTGCTTAAAACTGGCTGACATTTATATATATTTTTCACTTGTGTGGTTGTTGGAATGTGAGGCGCCTCGAATATGGAGTCATTTGGCTCATTTATGCCCCATAGGGCGGGGAGACGTATTGTTCAGGGTTTTATTTAATCCACATCGAGTGGACCGGCCCTGATGATCCAAAGGGCCAACCTGAGTCTGGGCCCTGAGACACGGACTAGAGCGTCTCGAAGCGGTAAGGATCTTGCCTCTAGCCTTGGTTCATGATGGAAATCCAACTTCCAAATACGACATTGTGCGGTTTTGATTGTAAATATATATGGCGACATGATATATGGTACCCATGCCATCTAGGATTGATACTTATGATTGAAATTGTTTATGAAACCTATAAACACTAGTAATAATATCAAATGATTTCGTTTTATACGTATCAAGCATTCTTTGGCTATTATAAGGTAACACCCTATCCTCCGGCTTGCGTTGCATTGTGTGATGGGACCTGGCTCTTATAATAGCTTCATTGTTCTTTATTTAGCATTGCGCTGTTTATCGTATGCACTGGTAATCACTGGAGTAAACCCGTTCCGCGAAAGTGGCGTGGTCCTATGATTTGCCATATTATTATTGTTTAACCAGTTAAGTAGATTTCTCATACCAGTCTCATGACTGACTCGTAGTTTGTTTCACTTTGCAAACTCGGGTGCCCTCATTTCTACACGGGCAGTCGAGTAGCTTGTTTTGCAGATTTTTTTTAAGCAGGATTCTGGATCGAAGCTTAAAGCTGTGTCCAGAGCATTCTTAGTCTTCCGCTGTGTTAGATTTTATTTCCGCTGCTCACTGTATTACTTTTGATGTAAATTATCTTCCGCTGTATTATTTATTCGTACTCTGATGTAATATTATTATGATGTTTATAAAACTCTTCTGTTATTTGTTCTGATGTGTTGTATTCCCAGAGTTAGCGTATACGGGATTCGAACGGTCTTGGTCGGTTTAGCGATCGATTAGGCCCGAGCGAAATCTATGTCGTTACAGATTTAGACTTCACCATTTTTTATTCCATAAATTTGTCAATCAGGAACTTCTTCAAATTGACATTCCATGATTTGTATTTATGTTCAAGTGTAATCCATAAGGATTTTTCTGTTGGTGTCGCTGATACACTTTTTATAGTACTCTATCAAGAAAACTTAGAATTTAGTTTCGGCATAGGGAGTCTGAATATTTCCATGAATCAATTCGGAAAAAAAACAGCTGCATCTTTTCCTCTAGTTTGTCCATCTTTAGGCACTAATTCATCCTCCCCGATGCACTTCTGCAGCCCTATCATTATGAGACAAAACAGGCTTTAATTTTGTCATGTTTTGAAGTCATTATCATCTTATTTAAACGGATCAGGCCTATTATGGATAATTGCCTTTGTTGATAGTTCAAATTTTTCCGTCTCTGTTTTACTAAAAAAAGGTAAATTCTTAAAACAGTATACGTCCAGTATGCCAAAATATAGATCAATCATTATAAACTCGTCTCACAGGTTTATAAATCATATTTTCACTACTGGGAATTTTGTATTAGCTAATTTTAACGATAAGTATGTTGTAATTAATTTACAATAACAACGTTATATTATTTCAAGAAATAACGTAACGTTACAATGGAAAGATTATAGAATGATGCATATAAATATACAAGCAAACTAGAAATCTAACCAGATAACGAAGGAAATTTCGTTTGAGGCTTGTCGTGATAATTTCCTTCAGAATTTATTCAAATCCTCCGAAGATACAATAGATGTCAACTCTGTGATTTATATAATACAAGCAACAGTGGTTGCAAATAAGATAGAAGGATGAAGGCATATTATTCGGATTGAGGAAGAGATTAGTATTCTCCCCTGTTTATATTTGTATATACCTCTTCGAACAGTCATGTCTGCGCCTTTTCGGACAGTCACGTCTACAACTCTTCGGTCAGCTAGTCGCGCCTGTGCCTACTACTGTTGAACGGGTTGTACCCGCTCCATTCTCCAAATAGTCACGCCACTTCAGACAAACCGCGTTCGCTGCCTTTCGAATATATATCGTTGTTGTTCTCATCGCATATCTTCATAACATGCAACTATTAAAATCCCGGCTCAGTTTGAGGAAAAAATAGAATCATATTAGACCCAAACCCGAGCCCGGCCCTATTCGACCAGATGGATGGCGGCGGCATGCGCATGTGTGGTTGTGATGTATGAGTCCCTTCTCATAACAAAGCATATGTTTGGCAGCCTCAATTCCCCCACCTCCGCATGAGGAAGTTATTCATATAGTTACGTACAATTTTTAGTTTTTGCGACATGGGACTTGCATATTTCATTCAATTTCCAACATACACATTACAGTTAAACATCAAAACCATAGGCTTACTAATGGATATTATGGTTTTTTAGTTCTTGCAGTTATTTAATAGCTAACTCATACATATAAAACATGCACGTTCTTGCTGCCCATCATCAAAGAATGTTAAGTTTTGTTTGAAAATTTCGCAGCTTATATTTGTAACAGCCAAACATACCAGATTTAATTTCACATCTTTTATTGAGAACAACTCACACAAAACCTGAATATCATTCTAGTATATATATATATATATATACTTAATGCCCATATAGTAATTATAAAACTATGTTCGACGACCTCTTTTTGTAGGATCATGTTTTGTATTATGTTAAGGTATATAATTTTGTCTTAAATTATGAACCATAGAGATAAACCATCAGCAAATAAAAGGAGAATATTACTTGATGTATACATTTACATGTTTTCTCTGGTTTATACCAATGCTTTAATCTTTAATGATAAACTCAGGAATGTGTATTGTAGCACCGTAGTTAAGACAATATGTTCTCATGATATCTTATTGAGCTTCAATACCCAAGTATGTGATTAATATGTTTATTTGTAGTATGTTTTGAGTTGAGCACTTCTTTCATGTTATTTAAGGTTGATAAATTCAAATCCCTCATTGATTTGGATTGTTAGTGATTCATATCGAAAGAAATTGATTAAGTTGTAAAAGTTAATTGTATTCTCAGTAGCAATTATGAAATTTTCATTGATTCAATCTCTGAGTACATGTTGTGTATTTATAGCAAACAGAGATAGGCTTCATGTGAATACCCTGATGATAAATGCAAATTCTCAATCGACTCTAATGATCAGCTGCCAAAGCTACTTAAAAATGGGGGAGAATCCATAATAAATGCAACACAATATGGGAGCAACATCGGTGCTCTTCAATATTGCACTATTACTAGGCCTGATACAGCTTTCAGTATTAATAAACTATCTCAATTCATGCAGAATCCATTGGACAATCACTGTAAAGCTATTAAAGGGCTCCCAGATACTTAGAAGGCACTACAAGCATTGATCTACACATCAAAAAGGGCAAAAATCTCAACTTAGTGGGATATAGTGATGTTGACTGGGCAGGAGATGTAGATGACACGAAATCTGTAATAGGTTATTGCATTTGTCTTGGTGATAACCTAATATCATGCAGCTTTAAAAAGCAGCCAATAATCTTTAAATCCAGTAGTGAAGCTAAATATAGAAATGTGGCTAGTGCCACCGTAGAAATTATGTAGTTGCAATCACTAATAATGAAGCTTAAAATCAAAAATGAAAGCAAAGAATCCCTGTGGTGTGATAATCAAAACACAATTTACATGTCAAGCAACCCGGTCTCGAACAAAGCACATAGAAATTGATCCGCACTTTGTTCGAGAATAAATTGTCAAAGGAAAACTACAAATCTGTCACATACCAGCTTTTTATCAAAAGGCAGACATTTTAACCAAAGCTCTACCACTTAATAATTTTCAAAGACTCAGATTGGAGTTAAGAGTTGAGGAGATTCATATCAAAGAAGAGTCGAACAAGGAAAGTTAAGGTTTCCAACCTTTTCGGGTTCGATCTGCTACTATTGAAGGAGATGCTTCGGCAACCCCTCACCAAAGCCTCAATCGAGCAGATCCAATTCTCAGGGAGGACTACATCATCTATTTCATCATTATTCTTCCGTATTTTGAAGTTTCTCAGCACACAGTCACCATGGATTTACTCCACCGACAAAAGATAATGAGGAAACCCTAACCCTCATTTCGAATTTAGGGGGAGTATTAAGTGGTCTAGTCTGTGTGGTTGTACTTTTTTTTTTTGCTTTCGTATTTGAGCGGCCTATGTAGGCTTGGGCCTTGGCCCATTGCTCCTTTATTTTTCGCTTCTTATAACACTACAACAAAAAACACTTTTCGCAACAGGCAAAATCTGTTGCAATAGACCTATTGCAACAGGCGATGGCCCGTCTGTATAGCCGAAGTTGCAATAGGTCGGTCCCTTTTTGCAACTGTTATTTCCTGTTGCGGTAAACTTTTTTGCAACAAGTTTTTTCTGTTGCGACAGACCATTTTGCAACAGTATATGCCCGTTGCAATAGATTCATAAATCTATATAAAAAAAATTATAGCTTATAGATATTACATATTAATTGTATTTGTTTTAGTAATAGTGTATAGCATAGAATAAAATAAACAAATAAAATTTTTATTTTAACAAAATTTTAATAGTACAAACAATTATAATAAAAGTTTCTACAATTTTCATACACCATTCATATATAACAATTTCTTCTCTCACACAACACATTTTTTCGAATAGAGTATTTTTTACTTATATTTATACTCTATCGTATCTATACTATAACAAGAGAATAAATATCATCAGCTCACTAGAACAAATCTGCAGTTCATGCTCCAAGTTTGCTATCGTTCATGAACAGACATCTCTTGTTTTGACGATCTCCAATTTACACAATGTTACTTTCATAGTATGACTGCAAGCCAAAAAAAAATACATATTGGTAAACAGAACAAAAAAAAAAGATAATTGGAACTTTGAGTTGGCATTTGTATATCACAGAGTCACCGATTATCACTATTTTGAAGAGGTGTGTCTCTGCATGATCTGATCCTTCGATTTTATTTGTTTCGTCTTTTTGGGTATTCATGTTACAAAATGTTTTCCGTCTTTTCCATCAAATAAAGCCCATGCTTGAACTCCCTTGTTGAATGGCACTTGCAACCGAATTGTAAAGAATGTAGGCAAATTCGGTGTGAATATAATACGACGAACCTGAAATATTGATTACTTAATAATACAAATTGAAAACTCAGCAAAAATAAAAATAAAAAATATGAGAAAGGGGAACATGCCTGTGGATGAACAAATGAGGCCCCAGCTGCTGAGGAATATGCGGTGTTTCCAGAAGTAGCTGATAAGATTAAACTAAATGATAATTCAAGTGATAACTGATTTCTAATATCAAAACTATCCTTGCTTCCAGAGATGAGAGCTTCGTTAGTCGCTTTTTGGTTTTTAAGAAACATAAATAATGGATGCGGACAAACATTAAATTGAAAAACAATAAGAAAAGTGGACAAGTTACCTTCTGACATATGCCATCGATTAAAAAATCTGGAAGGTCAAGCTTTGGAAAAAAGAAGTCTCCTGAAAAAGAACCAACATGGTAGAGTGATTGCTAATAGTAGAAGGGAGAAAATGAGCATATGAAGAACTCAACATGCGTATCAAGTATCAATCAGTTAAAACTGCATCAATTTTGGCTGAAATTTGTTTTCAACACCAAAATACCCTACATTATGTTCTATGAGGATATGTTTAGCCTCCATAATTCTATTGGATATATGGAACCACCTTACAGTCCAAACAACTATTAACATCTTTTATTTTTGTGGCTTCTCAAAACACTACCTTGTTAGCAACTAACACCTACTGGATTACCTTTATCGAGCATGGACTAATATTACAGAACTTTCAAACTAATAAGTTATCAGGTCAAAAGAAGAAACAAAACAGCAATAACACGATCAAATAAATGATAATAAAATCATCTGTCACTTTAACAATTCAGTTAGTTACTATGTAAGCGCGGTTAAGCTAAATTATTGCAATAGGAATATTAGTCTAATAAATAATATGTTACGACAACAATTTGTACAAGCATATACAAAAAAATCTTTACAAATACTTCTAAATCTAATAAACCCAACTCAGTGGTAATCTAACTGTAGGTAAAATCAAAATGTCATATGGTAATGTATTGATTAATAACTTCTAAATTGATCCACCATCAGGGTATAAGCATATATGAAAAGAAAAACCTGTTAAATATCAAATAAAAATGTAACATTACCTCTAGTGAGCAACATGAGCAATCCCATCTTTATATTCAGCGATTTTCATAAAACACAGGCATCACCAAGTTGAAATGCTCATGAAAAGAATTATGCTAGCCGCCATTATAGGGGTAATAAGCGAAATTAGGTGGGAAAAAGTAGTGGCAGTCATGATAATTGACAGACTTCCGTTGTGGAACCAATGTTGATTGTTTGCGCAATTAATATCGAAGCAAGCGCCAAAGCTCATGCTGTTGTCAAACAACGTAATGCTCAGAGCCGCCATCTCCATTCCATAACTCAAAGATTCATGTTATGATCTGATAACTGAAATGGCAAGCATATTAGAAATGAAGGACATTACCCATATTCATTGGGAGGCTTTGCTCCTCAATGTCTTGAATTTAGCATTTGCAGAAATATAAATACTCCAACCATATAATAATGCTATATGACAGAGGGGAAAATATGTATTGAGAACACATACCTTTACTACGGTTATATGTATAACAAGCAGTATATCCCCCATCAACTGCATGAAAATTAGCCTTAGCTGCTCGTCCAAACTATGCCGACAACTGCACCAATAGCAACTCCAATAAGTGCTACTTATATATAATTGAAACCACGGCCTTGTGCTGTAAAGAAAACTTAAACGACAAACATCTCACTTTGACCAAACATCTCACTTTAGTTTCTTTACAGCTTCATCAAGTAGAGAACCAAATTTAAACAAGAAAACTAAGGAAGATGTTGATTTGGAGAAAACTAATCTGACATACCTTGGTTGGTCTATATTTTTACAGCTCTAACTAAAAATGCATCTGTTTTTGAACAGAAATATTTTCTTGTGGAACATTAGTGTTTGATTCGGATTTCTTTAAGTTAGCAACTGCAGATTTTGTTTGATATAAGTAAGCATGTATTGCCAAATAATCAAAGATAAAGCATTAAAAGTTAAGGAGGTTTTTCAATTTGCCTGCAGTAGCATTATCTAATATTCAAAGACAGTGAAGATGTGAAACCTGAAGAGGAAGACGTCCTTGCTGAGATGATGAAGGCGATCCTTCTGAACCATTTATACTGCAGCTATCTCTGTTTGAATCATCACTCCTATGATATCGCATATTCACACGCCCATGAAGTATAGAAGATTCTGTATCAAGACCCTCATCACCTGATACTGTTGTTTCAAAATCGACCTCCAGTTCTTCAAATTCAGAGTCTTCTCTTTGACCCTCCTGGGATTCTTCGTTATTCAATTCTGATCAGAAAAGTATCACTCAGAGATCTTTCTCTTCCTTTTCGTGTGTCATCTCCATTTTTATTTCCACCATTTTCCTTACTTTTTTTCCTTGCTTCAGCTGCAAGTTCAAAGATTTTAAACTCAACGATATGGAAAGTTGGAAACAACGATAGTATAGCATACAAATAAAAATGAAAATACCAAAAGGGATGTCTGGATTTGAATACAAATATATACAACTATATCTTGAGAAAAGATGCAACCAGCTTATCAGATCCATTATCTAGTCTTAATTCTTGACAATTATTACCTAATTTTTTCAACCTTCGCTACAAAAGATACACAGAGAGCTGAATGAATCAGATATCAAATTTCAGGAGAGCCGATTAAACCACATACTATACAACAAATTCATCCTTAAAGACATGTCATGTACTCAAACAAGTTGAACAAACTGTAGATATAATTAAATCACACAAATAACACTACGGTATCAATATAGTTGTACCACATAAAAGCATGCACGCACAATGAGCTAAACTGATCTATACCCAATGAGATTGGCTTTGGAAAAAACATAAAATTGAAGAAATCACCTCACAAGAGATGCATTGCATGAGAAGCCTCTGAACATATTTAGCAACAGCAGTCCTCTTCGCTTCAGAAAGTGTATTGGGCTGTAAGCATGAAATCAATTGAGCGGTTCTTTCTTCAGCAACACTCCATCTCTCTAAGTCGAGCGCACGCGTTACACTGCTTACTTGATTGTTATCACCCAATTGCCCATTAAACATTATTACTTCATTCTCCCCCATATAATTAATAACTTCCAGCACCCAAAAATCCTACAGTTCAACCGAACAAAATACCAATAACCAGCACCCAATTTTATTTTTTTATAGAATCCAAGAATGGAAGAAAGATGGAATCTTTCTTGTTTTCTGGCAAACCCTAAGCTTAATTTCCCAAACGCACTCGGGATCAACAGCAGAAATGTTGATAGCTAAACCAATAAGCATTTCCGAATGGATCTTGAGGACAGATATGGGGGAATGTTAGATTGTTATTTTTTTTTAAACATAATTAAGTGTCCTGAATCATCACATTTCTACCCCTACCATAATCAAGTCACGCCAAAGCATTTCCAAAGCCACTAACACCATAAGTATATTATTTCCACCATCCACCTATTCATTGAATATATTCAGTCATCACAAACTAAACTTCCTATGATCAACTCCAGTAAACTAACATCGCTATTTATAACAATGGAATAAATATAAATAATAATACCAACTGAAAACCATCGTCATCAACTGCAGGAGGAGGGTCTATTAATGTGGACTTGTCGACTGGAACTGGAACAGGTGGAGTTGTCGGCGCCGCCGGCTGTGGCCTAGAGCTGGATCGATCTGGGATTAGGGTTTCCTCTGTCGACGTGATTTGGGCGCCTACTAAGGTGGAACCGATGTCAGGGGGTTCTAGTGGAGAAGGCCAGGGCGGAGCAGAAGTCGGAGGTGTCAGGAATGGCGGTTGGAAGGTCGGAAGAGGGGCTAAATTTTGTTGCCACGCGAAATTTCTGTTCGCCATCTTTAAGTCGGCTGTTTTGAGATTAGGATGGCCCCTGTCGCCTTTTGAACTTGAAGAGTCTACAATTTGGAAATTTCAAAATTGTGAATTGTGAAGGTGGAGAAGGGGATCTGGAAATTTAGGCGGAATTGGAGTATTGGGTCTGGGAGAATGAAAGCGGGAAATGAAATTTTAGTGGGAAAGGGGGTGCGAATATACACATACAAATCGAAAAGTACGTTGATTTGGAGCCATAAAGTTGGATTGAACCGTAAAAATTTGGTATTATTTTGTATAATCCAAAGTTGTAAACCTTTTTGGTAAAATTACTGAATAATATTATTAAATATAAATATCAACTTATAATAACTAAATTTTATTATCAATTAATAATAATATTAAATTGTATTCTTAACTATTATGTAATTACTAATGGTTAATTATTTAGTAATTATTATCTATATTTTATTAATTATTTAATACTATGAATATTTTATTATTTAATTAAAATTTGTTGTTAATTAGATTAATTTATTATTAAATGTAGTTAATAATTGTTAAAATATAATTTATACAATATTAACAACTAACCGTGATAAATTAGTAAAACATTAATTCATATTAATTAATTATTATTACTTAAATACTTATTATAATATAACTAAATATTACTTATTACTTCTTCGTGCTTTTGTTGTAACTATGCTTACCAAATGTTAATTATCAGTTACTTAGTAATTATTATTATTTAATTATTAGTTATAAATATCACTTTATAATACTTAAATTTTACTATTAATTAATAATTATTAAATATTAATCTTAATTATTATATAATTACTAGTAGTTAATCATTTAATACAAAATATTTAAAATTAATTAGTAAAAGTTAATCATTAAAAGCTGATAGTAATTTTTAATAGTATGTTTTTTGCAACTGGCTTACAAGTTGCAAAAAAATGCAGTTATTTGCAAGAGGCGAAAACAGTTGCTAAAGATATTTATTCGCAACTGACTTGGAAGCGCGGTTGTAAATAATATGTTTGTTGCAACTGTTATGAAAGCGCAGTTGCTAAAAGTATGTTTTTGCAACAGGAAGAGAAGCGCAGTTGCTAAAAATATATTTTTCACAACAGGAAAAAAAGGCATGTTGCTAAATCTCACCTATTGCAACTGATATAATAGGTCTGTTGCTAAATATTATTTACTGCAACTGTTATTTGTCGCCTGTTGCAAATAACTAGTTGCAATAGGTTATTTTTCTTGTAGTGTAAGTACAAGCATGTGTACACGGTACCAAGATCAATTCAATACTTTCGGGTTTTACTTTTCCCTCTAAATATTTCACTAAATTCATTTTTTACGGTAACTCTGTTCTCATCAAATTCGAACAATGACAGTTTGATTTTTGATACTATGATATACTACGATGTATGACTTGTAAGTACTGCATTATTTACTCCATATATACAACAATGACGATTGCATTAATTATCGACGCCATTATGTTCTGCGTATATGATTTCATATTCTTGTTATAAGATATGCCAATTTTAATAATAGCATTCCTATAGAATGGAACAAGACTAGTGTGTACTTACGTGTCGCATAAGGTTATGTTGCTAAAATAATATTTATATAATATACGTTAATTTTTGCTAAATATACTTGTCCATTATGCAGTGTATGATATGATAACTTATTGAGAATGTGAGATAAATGAAATATAAATTAAGGTGAAACCTTCCATTATCTGATTTATGTCAAGGTGAATTGTTGTGTGCTTCATAACGTTGTAGGATGATCATTGATCTGAAACCTTCAACTAATAATAATAATGATATACGGTATCACGTCCTCTGCATGCATGTCCTATTCTTCTTATTTCTTTCAGCATTGCAGCTAACTTTCACAGTGCACCCAAAAGCGAGTGTGGACCACAACTATTTACTGAGCATGCGTTGTTGAAAACTAAGTCAGACTTACTTAATTAATATTAGGAATTTGTTTATTTATCTTACCTGTTAATTAGTCAAACTAGCAGGTTAGTAGGAAAAATTAGTGGATCTATTAGTTAAACATTTGTTATTTCCATTTTTCCAGATAGAAATGACTAGAACAGAATTCACGACTTTTGTTTTTTGTATCTTTTGAATCCGATTGGAAAATTTTGATATCCCTCTTTATATATCTTCCTCTTCCTTCTTCTTCTTCTTCGAGTATCTTCTCCTCTTCTTCGATAAATGCGGTCTTAACATGATTCAGCAAATAGTTGTTTAGTGTTTTCTTAATCCAAAGCTTCCTTCTCCTTCCTCGATCAGGTAATTTCTACAACTATTGGATCGCATGATATGTTGTTGAGCTTCAGTATACAAGTATGTGATTAATATGTTTTATTGTATGATGTTTTGAGTTGAGTACTTCTTATATGTTATTTAAGATCGATATGATCAAATCCCTCATTAACTAGGATTGTTAGCGATTCATATGATCTGCCTAGGGTTATGGATCAGGATTGTTAGAGATCCATATAGCTAACCAAGGACATAGTAAAAACAATGTGAGAATTCCATTCCAAAATTTTGATCCCTCTGTTTTTCCATTAAATTGAAATTATGAAGCCTTACTTAGACATCACACTTGTTATAAATGTGGCATCGAAAAGTGAGATATC
This sequence comes from Allium sativum, assembly GCA_030737875.1. Taxonomy (NCBI): domain Eukaryota; kingdom Viridiplantae; phylum Streptophyta; class Magnoliopsida; order Asparagales; family Amaryllidaceae; genus Allium; species Allium sativum. The sequence continues at coordinate 158,210,591 of CM060923.1, forward strand.
CATATAGTTTAATCAAAGACATAGTAAAAACAATGTGAGATATCCATATAGTTTAAGCCTTTCATATAAACAAGTGGAACAAACAAGGCATGGGTTTAAAACAAAATAGCAAAAATAAGCATTTTAAAAATGGTGTGTAATTATGCAATTGTATTGAGAATGAACATTTATAGGGAAAGCTGGAGGACTCTATCTGAATTGAGTTGGGTTGTCTTTTTTCCTCCCCCTTTTCTTTTGCTTCTTGTGCAGGTCACGTTTTCCTGAAATACCGCTCAAAAACATTGTAGTTGACCATTTTTTTTCTTTTCTTTTTCCAAGAACATTGTAGTTGACCATTCAAAACAAGGGAGATGCTGGTTGGTAATCTGGGAGCACTAGTTCGAAGGGGTAAAACCTTTGCCTTGAGTTCTTGCCTGAAGGGATGGTCTCCTTCACTTAGGGCATCAAATGAGCAGTATTCTCTTCTTCGTTCTTTGAGATCAAGTGCTTATGGCAATTCACCTATTTCTGGGTACAGCCCCTTTCGTGGGTTCAAATTCATGTCCAAGGTGACATATTCAATCACTATTTAGGTTGTTGTTTCTTTAAAATAATTAATCCTGTACCAAATAATGCCAATGAGGTTCATTGTTTTACATAGATTGGTTAATGGTTATCATAAAAACCTTGATGTGTTTACTTAATTGATATCATTTTCAGAATTTAAATGTCCCTTCTACAAGGAAGATGACCACTCCTGTAGCTGTACTACACTCAGCCAAAGCAGAGGCTGCAAATTCTGGGATAAAACTACTTGTTGGACCGCATGCTCGGAAACAGGTTTTAGTATGGTTTTTGGTTTGCAATGTGATGGTTTTTTTCATGATACAGCTTGGCGGAGATACCCATCTAACTCGTTCAGCAGTATCCACGACTGATTGGAAATTTATGCGATTATTAACTGATGATGAATGGAACGACAAATTTGAAAAGTACATGCAGTCTCCTGGGTACAAGTGGTAATGCTAATACAATTTTGCAGCGTAACATAAATAGGCACCAGGGGGGCACTAACAATATGTAGTTAATTTTGTGTTTTCCTACAGTGTGGAAACCCTTTCGGAATTTAAACACATCCATTGGGCGGAATATGCACATCGACAGCTAGGAATTGGACTGGGCGTTGTATTTTGTTTGCCCTTTGCATATTTTCTTTCAAAAGGATATATCACCCGCCCTCTTGGACTGAGACTATCTCTTCTTTTTGCACTTGGGGGAGCAATAGGATTGTTTGGATGTTTACCAAATGTAAAAAGCGGTCCTGAAGTAAGCATCATTTCCTATTTCATATGCAATTTTAGGAACTATACATATATGAGATTAAATGACCATATGATTTTTCATAATATGGAAAGTATTATTTTCAGCTTAATCAATTGATGCCAGTGGATAATATTACTAGGCAGTAGATGCAATAATATCAGGGCGCAGTCCATAGAAAATATATAACACAATTGTTTATGGTAGGAACCGGCTTCTAAGAATGCCCAGCTAAGAGCAAGCCCTTACAGATATGCCATGCACATCACGTCTGCACTTATATTATATGGTGGAATACTTTGGAATGCACTTTCAGTTAAAGAGCCAGAACCACCAACTGGGTCGTTAGAGTGGGTTCGAGGTGCCGCAAAACTTCGAAAATTAGTTCTACCTGTTTGTGCTCTTGTAGGCATCACTGCACTTTCTGGTGCTTTTGTTGCAGAGGATCGCGCTGTAAGCATAAAACCTCGTTGTCCTTTATTGAGCTTCAAAGGAAGTTGTTAATACTAGCGACATTTTAAGGTTATTTTGAGTTTATAAATAATATGTTTCTTCCATATATATTACATGCAGGGTCGTGCATTCAATACGTTCCCAAAGACGGGGGACACACTGGTCCTTGACGGCATCTTCGACGTGAAGCCATTTTTCCGCAGTTTCTTTGAGAACACATCCACTGTGCAGGTATGCAATTTCTTTAATTACCAAATACTTAACTTTCATTGTAATGTTTATTTTTGAACAAAATATTTTCAAGTATTTAGTTGAAATGAGTTTTGTAATTATTTTTCCTCCGGTAATAGCTGAATCATAGAATACTTGCAATAACAACATTGCTTTCAATTACGGGCTTATATTGGACAACCAGAAGAATAGAATTGCATCCTGTTATCAAACGCCGTATTGTAGAAACACTCTTCATAGCTCCCTTTCAGGTAGACCTTCAACAAAAGCAACAAATATCACATTTATCTGGCATTTCAAACCCGATATATTACCTTAAAATATATACTACAGGCGATGATGGGTGTTCACGGGTTTTCAGACCAAGTTTCATTTCTCCCTGGCTCTATTCATCAGACGTTCACATTGATATTATTGGCCTTCGTGATCAATCTAGCTCACTTGGTCAGAAAACCGTCTCCTCATGTTCTTAAATCACTGACTTCTCTTCCCAGCATCAAGAGCTGATGGAAAATGCCTCAGGTTAATGGCTTAGTTTAATGCATTCCAATAAATTCATCTTAGTTTATTGTTGTTAGTTGTTGCATTTGATCTTTGAACCTACATGTTGTATGGTATTAATATGTCTAGATGCCACTATTTTCCTTTCGTGTTGTGTGGTGCCATATATCTCATTCTCAATTCTCAAAGTGCATAGTGAAATATAATACTGTACATAGTTACATAAAACATGCAACTGCAAGTTAACAGTATGATCGTATGAAGTAACAAAGGCGGCCATTATCAGGGTGCGCTGTGATTCACAAAAACCAGAACTGGTATTTCCATTGTAGTTTATTATAACTTTGTCAGCATGGTCCAACATTGGTATTGTTGGCCAACGCGATCAGCGTAGCTCACTCTTTTAGAAAACCGTCTCGTCAAGTTCTTAAATCTCTGATTTCTCTTCCCAACATCAAGAGCTGATGGGAAATTAATGCCTCAGGTTAATGGTTTAGTTTAATCCTCCATTCCAATAAATTCATGTTAGTTTAATGTTGCTCGTTGTAGCAATATTTGATCTTTGAACCTACATGTTGTATGGTATTGATATGTCTTGATGCCACTATTTTCCTTTCATGTTGTGTGTGGTGCCATATATCTCATTCTCACCGTGCATAATGAAATATAATACTGTACATAGTTATATAAAACACGCAACAGTAAGATAGTATGAAGTAGTGTTGGAATTTAGACATAGAGAGGAGGATAGAGATAAAACGTAGAATAAATGAAAGACTACATTTTTTATTATTTCAATTTTCTTCATTCAACTTGATTACAAATGAGATAATACAACTCTTTTATAAGATAGCCAAATATCTAGAGTCTTCTTATTCTAGAGTTTTCTTTTATTCTCTAATTTCTACTTTCCTCAACAAAGCAACTGTATAATTCTTCATTTGATAAATCTAAAATTTCTTACCATATATTTTAACTTTCCCTTAATACAATAATTAACTTTATTCCATAGTGTTTCCTATCAAAACCAAATTTATTTGTTTCCTTAAAACCAAGTTTATTTCCAATATCCTCCCTTAAACTTGGTTTTACTACTTCAAACAGATTCCTTGATTCGAAGCACTTTCTCTTCGATTTGTGATGCACTCTCTCATCACCTTCAAAAATTAACGAAGCACTTTCTCTTCGATTTGTGATGCACTCTCTCATCACCTTCAAAAATTAACGAAGCACTTTCTCTTCGATTTGTGATGCACTCTCTCATCACCTTCAATTTTTCAAAAATTAACGAAGCACTTTCTCTTCGATTTGTGATGCACTCTCTCATCACCTTCAATTTTTTTTAATATTGGAGCACTTTCTCTCCATGGTGCACTTTCTCACCGACAACTCTAAAATAAAATTTCTTCCACGGCCACTTGTGCCATGTTCTCTTTCTCTTCATTTGGTGCATCAACATCTTCTACATTATCATCTTCGATCTTCTTCTCAGTCTTCTTCTTCATCTTTGATCTTCCTTCTGATATTTTTTTTTTTTTTTTTATCTTCTTCTCACTCTTCTTCTTCCTCTTAATGTTCCTTCTGATTTTTTTTTTTTTTTTTTTTTTTGGCTTCCTAGAGATCTCTGTATCCTCCCTCGTTAACCTAGCTCTGATACCATGTTGGAATTTAGACATAGAGAGGAGGATAGAGATAAAACGTAGAATAAATTAAAGACTACATTTTTTTATTATTTCAATTTTCTTCATTCAACTTGATTACAAATGAGAGAATACAACTCTTTTATAAGATAGCCAAATATCTAGAGTCTTCTTATTCTAGAGTTTTCTTTTATTCTCTAATTTCTACTTTCCTCAACAAAGCAACTGTATAATTCTCCATTTGATAAATCTAAAATTTCTTACCATATATTTTAACTTTCCCTTAATACAATAATTAACTTTATTCCATAGTGTTTCCTATCAAAACCAAATTTATTTGTTTCCTTACAACCAAGTTTATTTCCAACAAGTAGCATAGGCGATCATTGCCAGGGTGCGCCGTGATTCACAGAAATCAGAACTGGTAATTTCATTGTAGCTTACAACTTTGTCGCAGCATGGTCCATGCGTAAAATATACCTGCAGCAAGTATATATTTCTACTTTTCTGCTATCAGACTTCGAGTTTTCATAATAAAATCTCTTTCAGTATTCAACATGAATCGAGACACATGCTTATTCAAATATCAGAAGCTTTTGTTTTGCGTTAAGATAAAAGAAGCGTTCCAAAGGAAGTAACACGATATTCCAAAAGAAAAAAGAACCGTTCTAATGGCCCATAACCGAGCCCATGCATTAGAAAAATACCAGCAGCAAGTATATATTTATAATTTTCTGCTATTAGGCTTAGTGTTTTCATCATGAATTCGTTTTTGAGTACTGAACATAAACCGAGACACATGCTTATTCAATTTAGTCTTAATACTAGGAGCGAATTTTATTGTCACTGCAATAAAACTTATCCAAAAAAAGGGTTAACGTCGGTTCTATTTGAATTTTTAATGTGGTTTAATGGGACATGGACTAACACTACAAGAGCCGGCTGATATTGCAACGAGCAGGGACAATGGCTTACGACGGCTAAAAAAGCGGTCGCCGCTAGCCGTTGCATGATCTGCAGATATCTAACTGCCGAGATCTTTCTCCCCCAACTCATTTCAGCAAAAAAAAAAAAAAAAAAACCCTACCCTTCGTCGCCCCCTATCGCTGCTGCGATTTCACCCACTAAATCTCAATTCCAAGCTTCTTAATTTGTGTCACTATGTCTTCTAACTCTATTCTACGTTTACTTAGGATTAATTTGCATGTTTATATGGGTTTGTAAATTGATTGTTTATGGATATGAGATTGATTGTTTAATTAGGGTTAATTTCCAAGCGAAAACTAGCAACGGCTGCCAACGGCTATTTGCCGTCGTAATTTACTGTTCGCCTTGTAGTGTAATTGGATGGATAAAGCCATGGGCGAATTTACTTGAAGCGGACAGTGGTCAGCTGACCCCCCTCAAATATTGTGTGGTTGATAGTTTTTTGTATTTTATCAATGAAATTATGCATGGTTACCCATATTTTATCAGCACTATACACAATATTTTGCCCCCTCTCAAATGTTGGTCTTCCTAAAATGGAGAGTTGTATTCGCCCCTGGATAAAGCCATATCACTGTACTTAATATAATTAAACACACATTGTTTTTACAATCCTCAAAAGTCATATCACCGTACTTATAAATTATTTGAACTTAGCCATAAAAGATGTCATTGCTACATAATCAAAGTATATACGCAATTACTGTAAGTGAAACTTTTATTTTGAAAAAAAAAATGTGTGAGTGCTTTACTTCTAGGGACAATTTGGCTAAGGTTGCAGTTGAGTTTCAAAACACACAAAATATTGTCAAAAAACATATATATAAATTAGGTCTTTCTATTTAAAAATAAAAATCAATGTAAAATACTATCAAACTTCAATACTTAATTTAACTTATAACCGTCTCCGTATTTATGTTAGAAAAGGAAAAAAAATCATCAAAAATTAAAAAAAAAACGGTGAAAACTACGCTTTAGCAAAACTTACAAAAATAATTTCATTTTTTGAAAAACTACAAACATAAATGTAATTATAATCAAGCATACTTTTAAGCAATTTTTCATGCACTCTCAAAGATTCAAATTTAATGGCAACATTTGTTCAACATCACATTTATTGTTGAAAAATTATTCAAAGCTTGACATGAATCGAATACAAATCAAAATAGCTCATATTAAGGAAAAACCAAACAAAAAAGCAATTATATTGAATGACTACAAACATATCTGTAATTTTTTATTCATGGCAAATATATGTGATTTAGTAATAAGTTGCAGACGCGTCTGCAAATATTAAACAATGTTTGCGGATACGTCTATACTTTTTCGTAGTAAATGCACACATTTCTATTATTTTTTCCATTATTTTTCTGTTTAAACCAAAAATAGTTCAACACCAAAGGCACATGAACCGTACTTCACCAATATGGTTGGAGATTAAAAGAAGCCACAATCGCCAAAAGATTAAGAGTAAGAAGTGCGGAAAAAGTAAAGAGAAGACAAGATTTTAGAGTGGTTCGGCCCTAAGCTAGCCTACATCCACTATGGAAGTAGCTTGCATTATCATGACAACATTTACAAGACATAAAATCTATCTTTGAACATTCATCTTCTCTATCTTATAATACATTCTCTCTCATACATATAAATCTCACTTAGATTCATGGAAGTTGATGGAGAATTGGTAAGATTGGTGGAGGTGAAGTAGAGGTCAGCAGGGAAGAAGGAGAATGACTTTGAATGCAAGGAGGATGAAGGAGAATCTTCAATCTCTTAGCCACTTAGAGGATCTCCATGGAAGCCATGGCCGATTGGATGGAAGCTCTTCAAATGGAAATGATGATGGTAGAATTGCTTAAGGAATGGCGGTAGGAAGAATTTGGCAGCACTTCGTGGTTGTAAGGAGTATATCCTCCTTGTGGTCGAAGTCATGGCCTATTTATAGGTGAGCTTCATGAAGGAATGAGCTGAAATTCATATATGCAGGCTGCGTGTCGCTCGTTCCATTAATTACAAAAATGCCACCATCTGGTTATAGCCAACTGTAGACAGCTGTATCCAACTATCTCGTGCGAGCGACCTCCAGATGCACGATCAGGACGAAGGAATATCCTGTAGGGTGACCGAGTGAGCTTCATGTGTGCGGGAAGGTGGATGAATGAATGGATGATGAGTGTTTGGTAGATCGATCAGAGCTGCAGGGCGGGCTTAAGGGTGACCGACCAGGCATTATGCTAAACTTTTCTCTGGTCGTTCGGTAGGTAGCATTTGGTTGGAGCAACAGTATCCGACCAGGGGATGATCGAGCGACTAATGTTATAATATGCGGGTGAGCGAGGGGTGTATGTGTGATCCCCTGGTACTATTGGTTCCTTACCTAAGAGGTATGCCTGACCGACCAAGGTGATATGAACGTGCGACTGGGAAGAAGAGAGAGCGACCTCTTCCAGGAGTACAAGCCTTATTGTACTCAAACTGTGCCACACTTAAGATTGTTTTGTGTGCACGACCTCTTTGCATGGTTGAGCTATGTTGTATGACCGACCCTGGTTGTGTTGAGCGTACGACCCATGTAACAACCCGGAATTTTGGGGCCAATTTAAACTTTTATTTTAAGGAAACTTTGTTAGAATTTTTTTTTTTTTTTTTACATTTTTATTATTAAAAAAAATATATATATATGAAATATGTTTTAAAATAAAAGTTAGTCTTTATTTAAATGTAAGAACATAAAAATGATTTACATTTAAAAGTTATTCTTTTTAATGAAAATGAACATATTTTGGTTAGTGCTAAAAGTCTAACTTTTTAATGTCATGTAGAAACATGAAATGTTTTACATTAAAAATTTATGCTTTTAACGTCAAGTAGAAACTTTAATGACATTGATTAATTCATTGATTGAAAATAATGTGTAGGTTATAAATGAAATAAATTTTTACAATATATATATATATATATATATGTATATATATATGTACATGTCTTTGGCTGTCCTCTTAAATATTTCCTTTGTCAATTCATATTTAACATTTAGAAATTCAAAATATAGACCATATGCTTATAAACAAATAGCATTAATCTAGCATTAATTCTTTCCACTTTATCCTCTCTCTCCCTCTTTCATTGTCATCTACTTTTGAAATTTGAATAATAAAAGAAATAAAATAAATGTGTCATTATTGCGTATAATCAAAAGGGGATTTAAGGAAACATTTATAAAAACTCAATTAAAACATAAAACGTATTTATTCGTAATGCACATGCATGGTTTTTGGAATAAAAACAAAACTTTGCCCCACTATCAAATTTGTAATTACCTTGTTACATGCTGAAAATGATTGATATACATACTCGCCAAATAATAGGCTTGCTGAATTTCTTTGCATAATAATAATAAAAGAAAATGTGTTACCAAAAGATAGATAATTAAAATTTGATATGTTTTCCTATTTTGGTTTCATAACTTAATATATATATACATATATACATATATATATATATATATATATATATATATATATGAGTTGTGATATGTTTTCAATGGTCTTAATCTAGTATAGATAAAATTTATTTAAATATGGAATACATTCTTGAGTATATAAGTTGTTACATAATAGCTTTGTATTAAAAGCAAATATACACGTTATTTAATAGGAAAGCAAATGAAAAGCATAAACAAGTAATTTAATAAGATATATTAATAGTAATAATAAAAAAAAATCAACCAAATATGGATATGGGGGGAAATGAATATAGGCGGAAATAAATACCATTATTCTTAATTGGTGTTGAAGCTGAATCAAATAAATCTAGTAAGGTTCCAATTTATTTTCTAAAAATTGTCATTCAATACCCTTTTTATTCTGAAATTTGAAAAATTAATAATATAATACTATATATTCCCTCATAAAACAAACACTAATTCATTCTATACCCTAGCCGCCGTCATCTACAGTTTTCATGGCCTAAACTCTTCAAATCTTTCTTCCCCAAATTCTTTCAATCCAATCATGAACAATCAAAACTTAATGAATGAATAATCAAGAGCAAAGCAAGGCTACGAAGTGGCGGTTTCCGATGGTGTTCTGACGGCTTGGGGTTGCGTGCGCAGGTCCTTGGCAAAGTCGACGATGGGTTCAAATTCAGAGAGGCAAATACGATGAAGATGAAGGCAAAGGCAAAAGCGTAAATTAATTTAAGGTTAATTTAAATTGTTCAAAGTTTAAGATGGTATAACTCATTCAAATCTTAATGAAATTCAACGATTTCAGTTTTGTTAGAATCGTGGTGTCGGGATCTACAACCGGGAACTGTCTAGAGCTGAAATAGAGAACGTTGAAAATCCAGAATTAAAAAGCTTTGTGAGATTTCTATCTTTGTTTAATAACTAAAATTTAATTATTCTCTTATTATTCGAAATCGATGCATGTATATAATGAAATCAGATTTGTGATTTGCGATTGAAATTTGTTGATTGTTGATTTTGGTTGTGATGCTTCGTTGAATTTTATCGTTGTTTGTTAGAAGATCGTTGAAATTAAACATATCATGTTTGTTTAGTTAAAAACAAATATATGTTATTAGTTCTATTGGAAACCAATACCTCATGTCTATTAAGGTAAAATTGTTGAAACCAAAATATCATATATTTTTTTTGGTTAATTAGAAATTTGTTAACGAATGAAATTACCATTTTGCTTGTCATTAGTTATCATAGAAAATGGTTTGCAAAATAACATGTCGCCAAAAAAAATTACATTTTTATGTTTGTTTAGAAATGAATGAATTCATGTTAGAGAACATATTAGTATACAAATTTCATTTTTATGTTAATTGAAATGAATTAATGTTAGAAACCCTGTTATCATAAAAATCACATTTTTATGTTAGTTAGAAATGAACAAATTTTTGTTAGAAAACATAAAATGTAATTTTAGAATAAAAACACAGTTTGATAACAAAATGTACAATTAAGATAAAAACATCGCATTTAGTTAAAATGTACAATTAGATAAAAATGCGCGTTTAGATTAAAACACCGTTGTTTTAACAAGTGTAAAATTAAAATAAAAACACGTTTTAATGTTACGGCAAAAGCATAGGGAAAGATTCAGGTTTTTATTTAAGGAATTATGTTTTACATTAAAATCACATTTTAATGTGATATTAGAAAACATAGAAAGAGTCATGTTTACCAATAAAAACCATGTCATTCATTTAATATTTGTCTTGTTAAATAAAAAGAAGTCATATTTGTCTTGTTAAATAAAAAGAAGTCATATTTGTCTTGTTAAATAAAAAGAAGTCATATTTGTCTTGTTAAATAAAAAGAAGTCATATTTGTCTTGTTAAATAAAAAGAAGTCATATTTGTCTTGTTAAATAAAAGGAAGTCATATTTGTCTTGTTAAATAAAAAGGAAGTCATATTTGTCTTGTTAAATAAAAAGAAGTCATATTTGTTTTGTCAAATGAAAAGAAGTCATATTTGTTTTGTTAAATAAGAAGAAGAAACAGTAAATATTCATTTGTTTATTATTTATGGAAATTCATAGATACATGTTTGTGATCTTGTCTGAAATGATTTGTGATTAAATCTGTTGTTGTATGTTGTGGGATGATTTAGAATATTCACGTTGTTTAGATTATATGAAGTTGTATTGCAAGTAACACCCAAAATCATATGTGTTATCATTTGTAGGCTTACTTAATTTGTTAGGAAATTGACAACAAGCATATCAATTTGGCGTGGTATGAAGTATTGGATTTGTTACGTGTGTTAACACCAAACATATAAAAATTGGAGTGTATGGATGTGGGATTATATACGTATGTTGACATCCAATAGATAAAAATTGGGGTGGTTGCAATATTGGGTTTGATATGTATGATTGACATCAAGTTTATTTAAATGGCGTTCTTGTGAAATATGTATTACAAGTATATTATTGATGTAGTTAGTAAAATAGAATTATAATCATAATTTTAGCGTGGTTGGTAAAATAGAATTAATTATATTTTTACCGTTAGCATTAAAAGTGAACGTTAACTTTATTTTCACCTTCTGTATTAAAAACGAATTTTACTCTTATTTTCACCGTCTGCATTAAAATGAGTTTTAAGTCTTATTTTCATTGTTGGCATTAAAAATGAATTGTAATCTTATTTTCTTTGTTGTCATTAAAAATGAGTTTTGATCATATTTTTCCTGTTGTCAATAAAAATGGATTTTTATCATATTTTCACCGTTATTAATGAAAATGAAATATAGACATATTTTCACCGTATTTAATTAAAGTGAAATGCAGTTATATGAAGTAGAGTTAATGAATAACATGAAATTATAATTAAATTTTGACGTTCAAGGAAAAATACGAATGCAAGTATAATTTTTGACATATCATAGTTGCATACATATGTGTGGCATTCTCGCATATGAAATAAACCATATATTATAGTTGCATACATGTGGATGAAATGATTTCATTTATTAAAGTGGCATTCATGCACATGAAATAAAACATATCCTTAAGTTCGCATTCATTGTTTTATGAAATGATTTCATTAATTATTGTTGCATTCTTGCATATGAAATAAAACATGTATTATAGTGCATTCATGTTTTATGAAATAGATTCATGCTTTGAAGTTCATTCTTGCATATGAAATAAAACATGTATTATAATTGTATTCATGTTTTATGTAATGAATTCATGTATTATAGTGCATTCATGTTTTATGAAATGAATTCATGAATTAGTGTACGTTAGTACATCTAGAATATAAATATATGTTAATGTAGCAATAATACGTTAAAAATATAAACATAGGAATAAGTTCATTCTTTTATTTGTGTTCTTAACACAAAAATAAACATAGAAATAAAGTTCATCCTTTTATTTGTATTTTTCAAATATGACATGCAAATAAAAGTGCATCTTTTTATTTTTGTTCTCTAACACAAATATGACATAGAAATAAAAATGCATCTTTTATTTGTACCCCCTAATATAAACAAACCTTAGAAATAAAAGTTTATCTTTGTATTTGCATTTTTCCAATGCAAATATAGTATAGAAAAATAAGCCCATGTTTTAGTTATGTTCTTTATTACAAATGAAACTTAGAAATAAAGGTTACATATTTTTATTTACATCCCTCGATGTAAATAAACATGTAAGAAAAATATAACTTTATTTGCGTTCAGCAACGCAAATAAAAATAGAAAATAAAATATGAAATTAAGAGTTACATTTCTATGATAGCTAAAAACACATAGTTAATGTTTATGATAAAAAAGGTAGAAAGATGTACATATTTCACTATGAAATATGTTTTACATTAAAATACATTTTAATGTAATATTGGAAACATAGTAAAGGACTCACTATTTTTTTTTTCATAAAAATAGATTGAACAAAATATTTATTTTTGTTCATTAGAAAGAAATTCACACTTCTGTCTAAATTAAATAGTGAAAACAAAAGAAACACTTTCGTTTAAGAGAAGGGAGTTGTACAATTTAGAATTGGAAAATGAAATAAAAATACATTTTAGTAGACATTATATACAGGAATGTGTGTTAGGTAGATAGTTCACTCTTTTATTGAGCGTGATACCTATATTAATACTATCGCCAAATGATTTACATTTGTGTATATATATATATATATATGAATAAAAATAGCGACATATCGTTATTAAATTTTATTAACGATATGAGATGGTTTTAAACCTTATATATATATATACGACAATCATTTGAAAAGACCGAGTTCGATCTCATTTCAAATGATTTATACGACGTTCTAAGTCGAAGAGTTTAAGACGGTGATTGAAGACCGACGATCTTCACATCGAATGGATGCGTGACTATTGAGACCCATGAGAGGAGTAGCTACCTTGAAAGGGCCTCAGTGGTGGCCGTTCGGACGTAGTGTTGATTTGTACGGTTTTGACTTTCGCTCAGACCCAGAGCATAAGTTTATAAATGGATTGCGTGTCGGACCATATGGCATGCTAAGATGCAATGATCAAGGCTTTGTTGAAAAGCAGGCCTTGTGGGTATAACGTAACTTCACGAACCTCACACCCCGGTATGAGTCTTAAACGGGAGAAGGGAACGCAGGGAGTGCACACGTTATCTTTCTAGCTAGGGTAATGTCAGGGACCTACCAGCGCTGACATTTTACTCATTGTGGATGATGGATTTTGAGGTACCTCGTTATTTTTATAGGCTGATAGTGGTCATACTATAGGTCCAAAGGGACCGGGAAACGTGTGTTCAGGCATAACTAATCCACTACCCTTAGGTAGGGACCGGCCCTGCAGCTATCCAAGGGTTCACTGCGGGGGATCCTGAGGTATCCGCTAGAGTGCCTCGAATCGGTAAGGAGCTCCTCCCTAGCCTTGACTCATGATGGAATTCAAATCTCCAATACGCTCTTGCAGTTTTGATTGTAGAACTAGTATTGGCGACATGATATATGGTACCCATGCCGTCTAGGATTGATACATTTACTTTGAATTGCTTTTAAAACATATACACAATAATAATATCGGTTTAACGTATTTATCATCTTTTGATCATTATAAGGTAAAACCCTATCCTCTGGTGTGCGTTGCATTGTGTGATGGGACTTGGGTCTTATAATGGTCTCACTTTTCTAAAAAAGCATTGCGTTGTTTAACGATTTAATTTATTTTATGCACTGGCAATCCAATGGAGTAAGCCCGTTCCGCGTTAGCGGCGTGGTCCTGTGTTTAGCCATTTTAATTAATAGGCTAATTTAGTTTTCTCATACCAGTCCCATGACTGACCTGTAGTTTGTTTCACTGGCAAACTCGGGTGCCCTCTTTTCCACACGGGCAGTCGAGTAGCCCTTTGCAGATATATTTTACAAGATCCTGGTCTACAGCTGAAGCGATATTCGGAAAGCTCTGTATCCGTGTATTCATTTCGGTTGTACATTTGTACATTTGTATTATTTTCCCGCTGCTATTTAAATGTAATTTAAAACTCTGATATTATTGTATCTCTTCATTTGTAATAAGTATTCATACTCTGGTATATTCTTGTACTCTGATGTAATTGTTGTAACCAGCAATAAAATGTTCTTCAGTTTATGTTCTGATGTGTATTGTTCTCAAAGCAATCCATGCTTTCCTTTACTGGGAAGTTCTGGGTCGTCACAGTTGGTATCAGAGCTTCGGTTTACAGAGCTCGAGAACAAAACACATTAGAACCGAACGAAAGAATTCATCAGAGATTGGATTAGTAATATCCAATAAGAATAACTCGTTAGAGATGGGATCAGTAGTATCCCAGAACGAGTGTGAAGAGTATTATTTTCTTAAAATGAAAACCAAATTTAGTTTTGAAAATTTTATCTAAATATACGTATTTGAGTATATTATATTTTATTGTGGACAATCGAGTATATTAAGATTTCGAATATACGAGTAACTAACGGATATTCGAAGTTTTAATATACTGGATAGATATAGAATCACACTTTAGTCGCCCGGAGATGATTCTGATGATTGCTAGCGTCATCAGAGTTTATGTTCAAGTGTCGAAGGTGGGATATCTATATATTTCCACTGACTGGTATGAGAACCAACACTTAGTTAGGACACATTGCTGTGATTTGCACTAGAATATGATTTTTGACTATATATAAAAGTTATATATATTTGAAAAGTTAATCGCCTAATTGATTGATGGTTGTAATGTTTGATAATTAGTTTCACTAATTAAAATATTCGAATAATAAAATATTGAAACCAATATATAAAAAGTTAGTTGAGCTAGTTAATTAAACAACTCTTAGCTACGTTCCTTTTCGAGGACGAAAAGATTTTAAGTGGGGGAGACTGTAACAACCCGGAATTTTGGGGCCAATTTAAACTTTTATTTTAAGGAAACTTTGTTAGAATTTTTTTTTTTTTTACATTTTTATTATTAAAAATATATATATATATATATGAAATATGTTTTAAAATAAAAGTTAGTCTTTATTTAAATGTAAGAACATAAAAATGATTTACATTTAAAAGTTATTCTTTTTAATGAAAATGAACATATTTTGGTTAGTGCTAAAAGTCTAACTTTTTAATGTCATGTAGAAACATGAAATGTTTTACATTAAAAATTTATGCTTTTAACGTCAAGTAGAAACTTTAATGACATTGATTAATTCATTGATTGAAAATAATGTGTAGGTTATAAATGAAATAAATTTTTACAATATATATATATATATATATATATATATATATGTATGTATATATATATGTACATGTCTTTGGCTGTCCTCTTAAATATTTCCTTTGTCAATTCATATTTAACATTTAGAAATTCAAAATATAGACCATATGCTTATAAACAAATAGCATTAATCTAGCATTAATTCTTTCCACTTTATCCTCTCTCTCCCTCTTTCATTGTCATCTACTTTTGAAATTTGAATAATAAAAGAAATAAAATAAATGTGTCATTATTGCGTATAATCAAAAGGGGATTTAAGGAAACATTTATAAAAACTCAATTAAAACATAAAACGTATTTATTCGTAATGCACATGCATGGTTTTTGGAATAAAAACAAAACTTTGCCCCACTATCAAATTTGTAATTACCTTGTTACATGCTGAAAATGATTGATATACATACTCGCCAAATAATAGCTTGCTGAATTTCTTTGCATAATAATAATAAAAGAAAATGTGTTACCAAAAGATAGATAATTAAAATTTGATATGTTTTCCTATTTTGGTTTCATAACTTAATATATATATACATATATACATATATATATATATATATATATGAGTTGTGATATGTTTTCAATGGTCTTAATCTAGTATAGATAAAATTTATTTAAATATGGAATACATTCTTGAGTATATAAGTTGTTACATAATAGCTTTGTATTAAAAGCAAATATACACGTTATTTAATAGGAAAGCAAATGAAAAGCATAAACAAGTAATTTAATAAGATATATTAATAATAAAAAAAAAATCAACCAAATATGGATATGGGGGGAAATGAATATAGGCGGAAATAAATACCATTATTCTTAATTGGTGTTGAAGCTGAATCAAATAAATCTAGTAAGGTTCCAATTTATTTTCTAAAAATTGTCATTCAATACCCTTTTTATTCTGAAATTTGAAAAATTAATAATATAATACTATATATTCCCTCATAAAACAAACACTAATTCATTCTATACCCTAGCCGCCGTCATCTACAGTTTTCATGGCCTAAACTCTTCAAATCTTTCTTCCCCAAATTCTTTCAATCCAATCATGAACAATCAAAACTTAATGAATGAATAATCAAGAGCAAAGCAAGGCTACGAAGTGGCGGTTTCCGATGGTGTTCTGACGGCTTGGGGTTGCGTGCGCAGGTCCTTGGCAAAGTCGACGATGGGTTCAAATTCAGAGAGGCAAATACGATGAAGATGAAGGCAAAGGCAAAAGCGTAAATTAATTTAAGGTTAATTTAAATTGTTCAAAGTTTAAGATGGTATAACTCATTCAAATCTTAATGAAATTCAACGATTTCAGTTTTGTTAGAATCGTGGTGTCGGGATCTACAACCGGGAACTGTCTAGAGCTGAAATAGAGAACGTTGAAAATCCAGAATTAAAAAGCTTTGTGAGATTTCTATCTTTATTTAATAACTAAAATTTAATTATTCTCTTATTATTCGAAATCGATGCATGTATATAATGAAATCAGATTTGTGATTTGCGATTGAAATTTGTTGATTGTTGATTTTGGTTGTGATGCTTCGTTGAATTTTATCGTTGTTTGTTAGAAGATCGTTGAAATTAAACATATCATGTTTGTTTAGTTAAAAACAAATATATGTTATTAGTTCTATTGGAAACCAATACCTCATGTCTATTAAGGTAAAATTGTTGAAACCAAAATATCATATTATTTTTTTGGTTAATTAGAAATTTGTTAACGAATGAAATTACCATTTTGCTTGTCATTAGTTATCATAGAAAATGGTTTGCAAAATAACATGTCGCCAAAAAAAATTACATTTTTATGTTTGTTTAGAAATGAATGAATTCATGTTAGAGAACATATTAGTATACAAATTTCATTTTTATGTTAATTGAAATGAATTAATGTTAGAAACCCTGTTATCATAAAAATCACATTTTTATGTTAGTTAGAAATGAACAAATTTTTGTTAGAAAACATAAAATGTAATTTTAGAATAAAAACACAGTTTGATAACAAAATGTACAATTAAGATAAAAACATCGCATTTAGTTAAAATGTACAATTAGATAAAAATGCGCGTTTAGATTAAAACACCGTTGTTTTAACAAGTGTAAAATTAAAATAAAAACACGTTTTAATGTTACGGCAAAAGCATAGGGAAAGATTCAGGTTTTTATTTAAGGAATTATGTTTTACATTAAAATCACATTTTAATGTGATATTAGAAAACATAGAAAGAGTCATGTTTACCAATAAAAACCATGTCATTCATTTAATATTTGTCTTGTTAAATAAAAAGAAGTCATATTTGTCTTGTTAAATAAAAAGAAGTCATATTTGTCTTGTTAAATAAAAAGAAGTCATATTTGTCTTGTTAAATAAAAAGAAGTCATATTTGTCTTGTTAAATAAAAAGAAGTCATATTTGTCTTGTTAAATAAAAGGAAGTCATATTTGTCTTGTTAAATAAAAAGGAAGTCATATTTGTCTTGTTAAATAAAAAGAAGTCATATTTGTTTTGTCAAATGAAAAGAAGTCATATTTGTTTTGTTAAATAAGAAGAAGAAACAGTAAATATTCATTTGTTTATTATTTATGGAAATTCATAGATACATGTTTGTGATCTTGTCTGAAATGATTTGTGATTAAATCTGTTGTTGTATGTTGTGGGATGATTTAGAATATTCACGTTGTTTAGATTATATGAAGTTGTATTGCAAGTAACACCCAAAATCATATGTGTTATCATTTGTAGGCTTACTTAATTTGTTAGGAAATTGACAACAAGCATATCAATTTGGCGTGGTATGAAGTATTGGATTTGTTACGTGTGTTAACACCAAACATATAAAAATTGGAGTGTATGGATGTGGGATTATATACGTATGTTGACATCCAATAGATAAAAATTGGGGTGGTTGCAATATTGGGTTTGATATGTATGATTGACATCAAGTTTATTTAAATGGCGTTCTTGTGAAATATGTATTACAAGTATATTATTGATGTAGTTAGTAAAATAGAATTATAATCATAATTTTAGCGTGGTTGGTAAAATAGAATTAATTATATTTTTACCGTTAGCATTAAAAGTGAACGTTAACTTTATTTTCACCTTCTGTATTAAAAACGAATTTTACTCTTATTTTCACCGTCTGCATTAAAATGAGTTTTAAGTCTTATTTTCATTGTTGGCATTAAAAATGAATTGTAATCTTATTTTCTTTGTTGTCATTAAAAATGAGTTTTGATCATATTTTTCCTGTTGTCAATAAAAATGGATTTTTATCATATTTTCACCGTTATTAATGAAAATGAAATATAGACATATTTTCACCGTATTTAATTAAAGTGAAATGCAGTTATATGAAGTAGAGTTAATGAATAACATGAAATTATAATTAAATTTTGACGTTCAAGGAAAAATACGAATGCAAGTATAATTTTTGACATATCATAGTTGCATACATATGTGTGGCATTCTCGCATATGAAATAAACCATATATTATAGTTGCATACATGTGGATGAAATGATTTCATTTATTAAAGTGGCATTCATGCACATGAAATAAAACATATCCTTAAGTTCGCATTCATTGTTTTATGAAATGATTTCATTAATTATTGTTGCATTCTTGCATATGAAATAAAACATGTATTATAGTGCATTCATGTTTTATGAAATAGATTCATGCTTTGAAGTTCATTCTTGCATATGAAATAAAACATGTATTATAATTGTATTCATGTTTTATGTAATGAATTCATGTATTATAGTGCATTCATGTTTTATGAAATGAATTCATGAATTAGTGTACGTTAGTACATCTAGAATATAAATATATGTTAATGTAGCAATAATACGTTAAAAATATAAACATAGGAATAAGTTCATTCTTTTATTTGTGTTCTTAACACAAAAATAAACATAGAAATAAAGTTCATCCTTTTATTTGTATTTTTCAAATATGACATGCAAATAAAAGTGCATCTTTTTATTTTTGTTCTCTAACACAAATATGACATAGAAATAAAAATGCATCTTTTATTTGTACCCCCTAATATAAACAAACCTTAGAAATAAAAGTTTATCTTTGTATTTGCATTTTTCCAATGCAAATATAGTATAGAAAAATAAGCCCATGTTTTAGTTATGTTCTTTATTACAAATGAAACTTAGAAATAAAGGTTACATATTTTTATTTACATCCCTCGATGTAAATAAACATGTAAGAAAAATATAACTTTATTTGCGTTCAGCAACGCAAATAAAAATAGAAAATAAAATATGAAATTAAGAGTTACATTTCTATGATAGCTAAAAACACATAGTTAATGTTTATGATAAAAAAGGTAGAAAGATGTACATATTTCACTATGAAATATGTTTTACATTAAAATACATTTTAATGTAATATTGGAAACATAGTAAAGGACTCACTATTTTTTTTTTCATAAAAATAGATTGAACAAAATATTTATTTTTGTTCATTAGAAAGAAATTCACACTTCTGTCTAAATTAAATAGTGAAAACAAAAGAAACACTTTCGTTTAAGAGAAGGGAGTTGTACAATTTAGAATTGGAAAATGAAATAAAAATACATTTTAGTAGACATTATATACAGGAATGTGTGTTAGGTAGATAGTTCACTCTTTTATTGAGCGTGATACCTATATTAATACTATCGCCAAATGATTTATATTTGTGTATATATATATATATATATATATATGAATAAAAATAGCGACATATCGTTATTAAATTTTATTAACGATATGAGATGGTTTTAAACCTTATATATATATATACGACAATCATTTGAAAAGACCGAGTTCGATCTCATTTCAAATGATTTATACGACGTTCTAAGTCGAAGAGTTTAAGACGGTGATTGAAGACCGACGATCTTCACATCGAATGGATGCGTGACTATTGAGACCCATGAGAGGAGTAGCTACCTTGAAAGGGCCTCAGTGGTGGCCGTTCGGACGTAGTGTTGATTTGTACGGTTTTGACTTTCGCTCAGACCCAGAGCATAAGTTTATAAATGGATTGCGTGTCGGACCATATGGCATGCTAAGATGCAATGATCAAGGCTTTGTTGAAAAGCAGGCCTTGTGGGTATAACGTAACTTCACGAACCTCACACCCCGGTATGAGTCTTAAACGGGAGAAGGGAACGCAGGGAGTGCACACGTTATCTTTCTAGCTAGGGTAATGTCAGGGACCTACCAGCGCTGACATTTTACTCATTGTGGATGATGGATTTTGAGGTACCTCGTTATTTTTATAGGCCGATAGTGGTCATACTATAGGTCCAAAGGGACCGGGAAACGTGTGTTCAGGCATAACTAATCCACTACCCTTAGGTAGGGACCGGCCCTGCAGCTATCCAAGGGTTCACTGCGGGGGATCCTGAGGTATCCGCTAGAGTGCCTCGAATCGGTAAGGAGCTCCTCCCTAGCCTTGACTCATGATGGAATTCAAATCTCCAATACGCTCTTGCAATTTTGATTGTAGAACTAGTATTGGCGACATGATATATGGTACCCATGCCGTCTAGGATTGATACATTTACTTTGAATTGCTTTTAAAACATATACACAATAATAATATCGGTTTAACGTATTTATCATCTTTTGATCATTATAAGGTAAAACCCTATCCTCTGGTGTGCGTTGCATTGTGTGATGGGACTTGGGTCTTATAATGGTCTCACTTTTCTAAAAAAGCATTGCGTTGTTTAACGATTTAATTTATTTTATGCACTGGCAATCCAATGGAGTAAGCCCGTTCCGCGTTAGCGGCGTGGTCCTGTGTTTAGCCATTTTAATTAATAGGCTAATTTAGTTTTCTCATACCAGTCCCATGACTGACCTGTAGTTTGTTTCACTGGCAAACTCGGGTGCCCTCTTTTCCACACGGGCAGTCGAGTAGCCCTTTGCAGATATATTTTACAAGATCCTGGTCTACAGCTGAAGCGATATTCGGAAAGCTCTGTATCCGTGTATTCATTTCGGTTGTACATTTGTACATTTGTATTATTTTCCCGCTGCTATTTAAATGTAATTTAAAACTCTGATATTATTGTATCTCTTCATTTGTAATAAGTATTCATACTCTGGTATATTCTTGTACTCTGATGTAATTGTTGTAACCAGCAATAAAATGTTCTTCAGTTTATGTTCTGATGTGTATTGTTCTCAAAGCAATCCATGCTTTCCTTTACTGGGAAGTTCTGGGTCGTCACAACCCAATTGTTCCGATGTGTGCGACCTTCCTTACTTTGCTCGACCCTTCATGCCCTGTTTAACCTTTTGTTTGTGCTCGACCTTGGTCACGTATGATCGTCCATTACCTTATGCAAACAGTCTAGATGCATTGAATTGAACTATGCACGACCGAGCCTTATGTCGCTCGACCCGTAGTTCCTATACAGATTTAATAGACCAACATGTGTATGGTTTTTTAAGAGATAAACATTTGCCCCTTGAAATTTGTAATTTTTATTTTGCAAAATATTACAGGCTTCGAAATAATGGATCATAACATAGTTTGGTAGATTAAATCCGGTTTTCCAAGGGTTGATCACACATAACTTTCGGTCGTTTTCAGGTAGATATGACTGAGTGAGGTTGAGCAAGGTTGAGATCGTCCTTTCACATGGGTTAACAAGCCTAGGTCGCTCTCACTCTTTCCTTTTGGCTCGAAGTGTCAACATGGCCGAGCAGACCACTGAGGCTTGAACGAGCGAGCTGCATTTGATGGGCCAACACACTCGTGCAGTTAAGCAGGCCATTCTGATCTGACGTGTCAAGAATAGCCTAGACGAGTCTTTTAGTCTTCTCCTTCGTTTTTCTGCCCCTCACTTTATTTCGTGTTCCAACTTTTTGGAGAAAACATATTAATGGCAGTCACTTTATCTTTGTGAGGAAAATCCAGACTTCGATCATCCTGACTTCGATTCTCTTCTGACTAAATTTGCATCTCTAGAAGGCCTCGAACTTGTCTTTAAAGCCATTCTCTGGGTAAAAGGCTTGCACAGCTCGATTTAAACTCGCGTATTCTCTTTAAATTAGAGCGTGTGCTTATCTGAGGTAAATTTTCCTTCATGCATTTTATCGAACTATTTTTTAGGGTCCATATAATTTATGTGTATGATTTGTATTGTAATCGGATCCTTTGAGATGATAGTGATCAATATTTGGGGCGAATCTGATTTGGTTTGTGTACGTAATTGTTTGAGAAAGCCCAATTACACCGTACCTCTTTCACTCAGATTCGAATCTTGTGCTCATGAGATGTGTGATAAAATGCCTTAAATAACCTTTTATTTCATACTTGTATAACCATGCTTCTGATAACATAGATATTGACCTTGTGATCATATATGAGTGGTTTGACCCAAGCTTTTTACGCTTGTATGAGTACAAATTAAATTGCACATACGATGCTTGATGAAATGCCCATACCATAAAGCCTTATATGAACTAGATATTGTTGTTATAGTCTCATGCTTTGATTGATATTGGCATGTTGGTGGCACTTTTTTACATTTCTGTTGCACTTGTTTCGATTATGTGCTTAGCCTGGAAGCTCTATGTTTTACGGTCGTTTGAACTCTTGCCTAACCTTTGCGGTCGCTCAAGTTCAACTTGGCAAGGGTCGTTCCTACTCGATCCTTATGTGGGGTCGGTCACGAACGAGTCCGCTTGGGTTGAGTATGAGCAAACGCCATGAGTCAAGTGTGCGCGAACGATGTAAACTGACCATGTGCGACCAGGGTTGGTGGGGTATCTACGTCCGGGCTCTGGCCGTTCATGCGTAATCCGGTCAGAATTCTCTGTAAACGACCAGTTATAGGTCACGTGTGACTGGCCAGATTTTGGGTCGTTCGTGGTTAAGCTTGGTCAGTTTGTTCTTACTTGATCCTGTAGGGGTTGGTCATGCACGACCTTGCTTAGTTTAAACATGACCGACCTTTTTCATTTTGGTCATGCAGAGTCTAACTTGATGCCCAAGTTTCTATTGATCATTGAACCTTCTTGTAGTTCGAATCTACAATGACAAATACTTGCACATATTTTGGGGCTTGTGATTTTACCATTAGATGCTTATCACAAACTGTATTATTGCTTTTGCCTCTCTTCCTAGATCCAAGGATGAAATTCCTATGTTAAAAGGAATGAAGAGAAAGATGGTGGAGAAAAGTAGCAGGAAGAGGAAGTTGAATAAGAGTGGGAAAACTTTGGGCAAAGGTGACCTTCGGAGGTGTCATAAACCGAGCAAACCTTCCACGCCAAATATTCAGATTACTCCCGATGAACCATCTTTGGCTTCTCCATCCATCACTCCAATTCCTGCCGATCTTCAAGCGATTACACACAGGCTTAGTTATGTTTCTAAACCATGCAACCCTATGCTTGCTTAACGATTTGAAGGTTGGTGACTACAAGGTATGAGCCTTAACTTGGACATAGACCCGTATGACAGGTGAATCGTTGCTGGCAAGATGGATGCTATGAGAGATTGTATGCTTGCTCGATTTGATGTTGTTAAGGATGAGCTAGAGACGCAGATGAATATGGTTAGGAATCATGCTATAAGGCAATTGGGCACTTGGCATACACTTGCTTGTGATCTCCAAAGGTTAAATAGGGAGAACATCGAGCGAATTCATACTTAAGAGAATGACAAGGTCGAGCTTATCAAGGTCCTTGAATCCTGGGATAAAGTCATTGCCTCCTTCGCCCAAAGGGGTGTGGAACTAGCTGAGCTAGGAGATGAGAACAAGAAGGAGCCAGGAAGATCTGACGATGGAAAGAAATATGGACTTTGACCGACTTACTTAATCTCCTGCTACTTCCTTTTGTATGCTAAGTTTAAACCAGTTGTATATGCGAGTGTCGGTTCTCGCTCAATGCTTTAAGCTTACGTTGTTGACCTTATGGCTCTGTGACTGACTTGTGATTTACTTTGTCTTCATGGAACAGTGTTTTGGTTTGTTATACTGCAGCCTATTGTTCAGCTTCGTCGTACTTTTATTTACACACTGCATGTTGCACTTGCACCATAGTACACTTGGTCGACTACGTGGTTGTAATGAACTTATGGTATGTAAAATTAGCATTGTTGGTTTGCTTTTGATGCTATGTGGTTTTCCCCCATACCAAAGTTCATCACAATTTATTAGGCTGGAAACGATCAATTTTTCTGAATTCTGGTAGTTATATCCAGAACTCAGTTTAGTTGATCGATTCACGCCTTTTTCCCGGTGCCCCCTTTTGAGGGGTTTTGTATTTGTCATGCATTCTGTCATTTCTCACTAACCTGGCAGTCTAGGCCCTTCGGAGATTAGACTTAAATACATGCCTCCGAAGAGGGTTTTTTTTTGTCATATATTCAGTCACATTCTCACTAACCTGGCAGTCCAGGCACTTCTGAGATTAGACTCAAATATATGCCCCTAAAGAGGTTTTTTTTAATGTATTTAAGTGCATTTCTCGCTAACCTGGCAATCAAAGTCCTTTGGAGATTAGGTTTAAATACATTCCTCTGAAGAGTTTTATTTGTTTTTAATCGTATTCAACCGTATTTCTCGCTAACCTGGTAGTCCAAGTCCTTCGGAGATTAGGTTTAAATACGTTCCTCCAAAAAGTTTTATTTGTTTTTAATCGTATTCAACCGTATTTCTCGCTAACCTGGTAGTCCAAGCCCTTCGGAGATTAGGTTTAAATACGCGTGAGCTTAATCCAATTTTATGTCTTGTTCATTTTGATTAATTCAAAATCGAGAAGATTAAATTGAATACCCCCTTTCGGCTAGGATTTCTGTTAATGCTGGTCCTTCCAGCTTGTTGCTGGTCCTTCCAGCTTGTTGCTGGTCCTTCCGGCATTAGGACTGGTACTTACAGCCTAGGTTTGTAGGTCCTTCCGACTGCTGGTCCTTCCAACTTGTTGTCCGTCCTTCCAGCCTAGGTTTGTCGGTCTTTTCGACTGCTGGTCCTTCCAGCCTGTTGCCGGTCTTTCCAGCCTAATACTGGTACTTCCAACATCAGGTTTTATCGGTCCTTCTGACTTGATGCTTCATCCCTCAAGGCATATGCTAGTTCTTTTGTCGAGTATTGCCTCGATCTATAGAACCGGCACACCTCTACGGTGGAACTTGAAATCTTTTACTTGTGGGTCCGATTAGGTTGCTTCCACCCTTGCATCTTAAACCTTCCCCTCCTTTTTTTTAAGGAAGTGTTTTTGTGATGAAAGGTGTAGCTTTCCAACTTGGTGCCCATTTGCTGTGCTCATCCCCATTTGACTCTGGATAGCTTATTCCTTTAAGACTTGCAAGGTGGTGCATTTGATCATCTTGCTTAGTTTGCGTGATGCTTTTGGCAATCAACACTTGAGCTGTCTCGACCGGGATATATATGGAAAGCTCCCAGGTATGGTTGGTTTGTAAATGAGTGGTCACTCTCGTCTTGCCTACATTAAAAATCAACTTTAGCAAGGATTTGCAAATATATGATTCATGCAAGCAAGTAGACTTTCTCACTCATGACTTTTATATGTACATAGCTCAAATGTAAAGTTTGCAAATATTTACAACTTTTTACAACAGATTTGAACACTGTATTATAGAAAGCAGCGGCGGAGATGCTTGTTATTCCAAGCTCGAGGAATCTGGACTCCATCTGTGGTGGAAAATATAAGGGTGCCATCACGTAGTTTTTGGTTTATAACATGGGGTCCTTCCCAGTATGGTCCGAAAACTCCGGTTCTGGTCATTACTTTTTTCATTAAAGGTCTCTGATTTCGAAAGTCCTATGTCTGACTTTTGAATTAAAGTATCTGGCCACCCTTCTCTGATGTGCAGCAACCCTGAGTTCTGTTCATTTCTTTTTTCCTTGAGTTGGTTGAGAGCCTCAAGCTGTAATCTCTCATTTTCCTCTTGGTTGAAGTGAATCCTTCTATGAGTGGGGACTTCCAGCTCCACAGGGATCATAGCTTCTAAACCAAAAGCCAAGGAAAAAGGAGAGTGCATAGTCGCAGTTTTATCAGTTGTGCGGTACGCCCGTAGTGCTAGCGGAAGCTCATCTGCCCAACCACCTATGGATTTCTCTAAATTCTTCTTGATGGGTGACTTTGTGATCTTATTTACTGCTTCCACTTGCCCGTTTACCTACAGGTAGGCTACTGCTAAAAAGCTCTTCTGGATTTTATATTTGGTACAGAAATTTTGGAACTCTTCGCTCTCAAATTGAGTTCCGTTGTCTACGATTATTTTTTGTGACACCCCAAACCTACAAATGATGTTTTTCAAGACAAAGTTAATAACTTTCTTTGAGGTTATGATTGCCAATGGTTCCTCTTCATCCCACTTGGTAAAATAATCAACGGCAATAATAGCATATTTGAAACCGGCTTTGCGGTGGGAAGCGCTCCTATGAGATCAATGCCTCAGACGACGAATGGCCATGGGATGACCATTTGAGTTATGGTTGTGGATGGCATTCTTCGAATTTTTGCAAATCTTTGACATCTGTCGCACTTTTTAGTGTATACTGCGGAGTCTTGGTTTATATCTGGCCAGAAGTAACCGTATCGCAGAATTTTCTTGGCCAATATCTGACCACCTGTATAACCTCCGCATTCACCTTCGTGCAACTCCATCATGATTGCCTTAGATTCCCTTTTTGTCACACATCGAAGCAGGGGCATGGAAAACCCTCGCCTATATAGTCGTCCATCCTGAATGAGATACATAGGGGATTTTCTTAAAAAAATTCTTTGCCTTTTAGCTTCCATTGGAAGTGCTCCAGTCATGAGATACTCTTTAATTGGCGTCATCCATGAGTCTGGCTCATCAGTTGCTTTTATGACCCAATTCACCTCTATCTGCTCCGTGCTAGGACTAGAAATTACTTCTACTGGAACTAATCCTATAAGCTGTGCATCTCCAGTGTTTGCATATTTTTCCATTGAATCCGCCTTAGTGTTTTCTTCCCTCGGGATGTGAGATATGGTATAATGTTCGAAACTTTCTAGTAGTTCCAAAGCCTTGGATAGATAAGTTGGCAAGTTACCCATTTTAGCCTAGAATTCCCCCCGAATATGACATACCACCAATTGCGAGTCACTGAAGATCTGTAAAGTTTTTAGCTGCAATTCTCTTGCCAGCTTTATTCTTGCAATGAGGGATTCATATTTGGCTTCGTTATTTGTTGATGGAAATTCCAGTCTTAGTGCATAGCAAATAGATCTTCCTCCAGGAGTTTCCAGGATTACTCCTGCTCCAGAGCAGTGATCGTTCGACACTCCATTAAAAAATAATTTCCATTGGATATTAGTCTCGATATCAGGTTCCTCTCTATCCTTTCCTCGAACGGTGAACTCTGCAATAAAATCTACAAGCACTTGTCCGTTGATTGCTTTTCGTGGATGGTTTGTAACGTCATACTGACTGAGCTCGATATTCCATTTCAACAACCTTCCGGAAGTCTCCGTACGGAACAAGACTTGCCTCAAAGGTTTATCGGTGAGGACTTTGATCGGAAGAGCCTAAAAGTAGGGCCGAAGCTTCTTTGAGGCGATAAGTAAGCAATAGGCAAGATTTTCCAGCTTCGGGTAATTCAACTCTGCCCCAGTCAGCCATTTACTAATGTAATAGACATGCTTCTGGACTTTCGAATCTTCTTTTACCAAAGCTGCACTCAAAGCATGGGCGGAGACTGCCAAATATAAGAACAAATCTTCTCCATCATTTGGCTTGGAAAGCATTGGAGGAGTTGCTATATGTTGGATTAGTTCCTCAAAATCTTTCTGGCATTCTGGAGTCCGTTGTATATCTTTCTTTCCTTTCCTGAGAGCATCAAAAAAAGGAAGGCATCTGTCTGTTGCCCTTGATCTGAAGCGGTTCAAAGCTGCAATTTTCCCATTTAAGCACTGAGGTTCCCTCTTGGCCCTTGGAGCACGCATTTCCCTCAAAGCTGATATTTGAGTTGGATTGGCTTCTATTCCCCGGGCATTGACCATAAACCCTAGGAACTTGCTTGAACCGACTCCGAAGGAGCACTTTAGTGGATTCAGCTTCATACCATATCGGCGCAAAATATCAAGCATTTGGGCTAGATTATCCAAATGATCAACTGCACTTTTAGATTTTACCAGCATGTCATCAACATAGACCTCCATTGTCCTACCGATTTGTGCTTTAAACATAGCGTTGATCAGTCGTTGTTAGGTTTCCCCTGCATTTTTTAGTCCAAATGGCATTACTATGTAGCAGTACTGGCCGAGATCAATGGTAAAACTCGTATCTTCTTGATCTAGTCCATACATTATGATTTGATTGTAGCCTGAATATGCATCCATAAAAGATAGCAGCTCATGCCCAGTTGTAGGGTCTACCAGTTGATCTATCCTGGGAAGAGGGAAGCTATCCTTTGGACAAGCTTTATTGAGATCTGAATAGTCTATATACACTCGCCATTTTCAATTTGCCTTCTTTACGAGTACGGGGTTGGAGACCTAGTTTGGATAGGTAGATTCCCTGATGAAAACGTTTTCCATCAACCTATCGACTTCCTCTTTTAGAGCCTTCGATCTTTCCGACCCTTGGGTTCTCCTTTTCTGCTTGAAAGATGGAACACGTGGATTGATATTAAGTTTATGGACCGCAACATCCGGAGATATGCCGAACATGTCAGAATGGCTCCACGTGAACACGTCAAAGTTAGCTTCCAAAAAGACAATCAATTGACTCCTCAATTCCGGGCTCAACTGAGATCCTATATTTAGCACACGGTTTGGATCTTTCATATTAATGGCAACAGGAATTGCGACGGAGCCGCTCTTTCATCCCCTACACTGGCTTTTCTTGGATCAATTTCTTTTTGCGCTCCACCGTGTTCGCCAGTGCAGGGACCTCTCTCTAATTTCTATAAAGGGAGTTCACGAATGCGAAGCAGAGCTTCCGCATTCTTCCCCAAGTCTTTGTTCCTAGCCTCATGCAGCTCTGTCATGTAGCAATCTCTTGTAGCGGCCTGATCGCCTTTAATTGTACCAACTCCATTTTTGATTGGAAGTTTCATGACCCAGCACCATAGGGCTAATGCAACTTTAAAGCGTGCCAGAGTTGGTCTCCCAAGGAATGCATTGTAGGAGGAGAGCTCGTCCACTAAGACAAAAGTCTGCATCATCGACACCTTGCATTCTCCATTTCCCAATTCTACGAGCAAATCGATTATACCGATAGGTTGCGTAGGGTGTCTAGTGAATCCATGAATTTTATTGGGATAAGCCCGCACATCTGCCATAGAGAGATTCATTTTTTGAAAAGTATTTTTGAAGATCACATTGATAGAGGCTCCCGTATCGACTAGGACTCTTTTCACAATTGTCGGGCCAAGACCAGCTGTGATTACCATGGCATCAATATTTGGTGTAAGTAGTCCATCAGAATCTCTATCCCTGAATACCATATCCTCAGCAGAAATTTTAGGCATCTTCATCGGAAGCTCATTGCTCAAGATCATGCATTTCTCTTCTTTTGAAACACCCTTCAACTCATTGGCATATCTTTCCATGTCTGCCCAGCAACTTCTGGCTGGGTGAGGCCCTCCAAAAATCAAGTTGATTACCGGTCTTGAATCAATAGGTGCCTGAGCTCTTTCACTGGAACCAGGTTGATTGGTAGGATTACTCTGCCCTGGGCAGTTGGAGCAGTTTGAGGATTCTTCACATATTGCTGAAGTTGATTCTTTCTGATGAGCTCTTCGATTAGGCTTTTTAGGTGCCGGCATTCGTTGGTGTTGTGCCTTGGCTGGTTATGAAAGCGACAAAATTTACCAGAGTTAGCTTGCTGCTCTATAATTTTTTGCGGCTTTTCCTGAGGAAAAATGGTCGAGTCCTTCGTAGCGGAGTAAATCCTTTCTGGGGTTTCATTTAGGTGGGTCAACTCTGAAATGTTTGAAGAATGGTGTCCTCTTATAGGCCTTGTTGTCCTTCCCTTTGTTTCCCCTTTTTTGCCCGGGTCATTCTTTTGCTCAATTTGGACCTCGTTGCTTTTCCTTCCCCGGTAGCACTACTTTCTACCATTTTCAGAATAGTGGGTAGATCATCTTCCACGCTTATGTATTCTTCAGCTTTCTTGTAGAATTTCTTCAGAGTTTTGGGTTTTTTCATTTTGAGCCATTTCCTAAATTCTGACTTCTTATCAATAGCACCCTTCAATGCTACCAATAAGTACCAAGGTTCTGGTTCTACTCGGCTGCCGCAGCATGGAACCTTGTAAGAAAAGCTTTGATCGTTTCTCCAAGCATTTGCTCCATCTCACTAAGCGATATCACATCCCTTACTTTGGTAGTTTGTAGTCGGAATTGATCTTGAAATCTTCTTGCTAAATCGGCAAATTGATCAACACATTTAGGCAGGAGCCTAGTGAACAATAGTGAAGCAATCCCTTCCAAGCATACAGGGAAGTATAAGCATTTTATTTCGTCAGTGGCCCTAGATCTGTTCATGTGTTGATCATATTTAAACAAGAAGATGTTTGGATCTCCAGTCCCACTATAGAGTGCTATTGTTGGGGGTGTGAATTTCTAAGGGAATTTCGCTTGATGAATCCTCTCTGCGAATGGGTTCTTGCTGGGCGAAAACTCCCATTCCTTTTCATCCTCTTGAAGAGCCATGTTTTCATTCATTATTCATTGAATCATGTCTGAAATGCGCTCCTCATCACCAGTTCGTTCACGGAGCGGGCGTCAGTCCTTTTACCGATATGATCACGGCTTAAGTCCCGATGCCTTGTACCTCTTTTGGGAGGTGCCCCTTTGGTGGGACTTGTGGTACTCCGAGTCGCACGCTTCTCGACATGTTGTTGTGCTTTGACTTTAGAGTCCTCAACGCCAGCCTCCCCCTTGTCTTCCACTGAGAAGGGGGATCGACTAGTGTCTAAGGCAAAAGAGTCCTCTTTTTCGTCAACATTGACCACAACTTTTGGAGGCGCGGGGTTGGCTTGAGCACTAAGCACAGCATCAAGTTTTTCCATCATCATTTTAGTTGTAGCATCCATTTTTTCGTTCAAACCGGTTACAACCACGTTCAATTCCTCTCGAGTCACTGATGGCCTCGAGGGCTCTCCAACTTCTCGGTTCAAAGTTTGTGGTGTAACTTCATTATTATGAGCATTTTCAACACTCGTAGTAGCTCTAACGGACTTGTTGTTTTTCTTCAAACCCGCCATGAATTTTGACATCTTTTTGAACTTTGAAGCAAATTCTTCAATGGGTCCACCCTACATGCCATGTTTAACCTTCCTTGCTTTGCTTTGCTCGACCCAATTGTTTCGATGTGTGTGACCTTCCTTGCTTTGCTCGACCCTACATGCCCTGTTTAACCTTTGGTTTGTGCTCGACCTTGATTACGTATGATCGTCCCTTACCTTATGCAAACGGTCTAGATGCTTTGAATTGAACTATGCACGACCGAGCCTTATGTCGCTCGACCTGTAGTTCTTATACAGATTTAATAGACCAACAAGTGTATGGTTTTTTAGGGGTTAAACATTTTCCCATTTAATATACACAATTTTATGATTTTTTTTAAGCACTACAACAAAAGAACCTGAAAACCTATTTGCTACAGTAAAGCAAAAATAGAGGCCCATTTTGTATTAATCTTTAAACCAAGATTCGCTTTACATCAAAATTGATTTCAAGGATGCTAGAGTAATTTTCAATTATTTGTAAATAAGAAGAAAAGAAAGAAAAAAGAAGCGAGAATTGACTCACATCTTCAAAAAATAAAAAAGGTATTTGTTTAAATATATTTTTCTCAATAAAGGATTTGGCCTTTTAAGCATTCAAATACATAAGACATCTAGAAGTTATACTCCATATCAAAATGAAGTAAAAAAACCTTGATAAATTCCAACCATTTAGGAATATTAAATTAATAAAATTTGATAGAAACTAAATTTTTATGATTTATTGATTTTAAATATAATTTAGATAAGTCCAATTAGAATAATATGAAAAACAAATATTAAACTAGCACTTTATAATTAAAAACTAGTAATTTATAACTTTTGTTGAATCGCTACAAGATTATAAAATTGTTATTTATCTTTCCGTAAATCAAAATTTATATTAAAGTTTTATATTGAATTCAATTACGATTTGTTTGACGTAGAATTTTCCAATTAAAAATACAGAAAAGTAAATTGTAATTAATGAATTACTATTAAAGACTTACATTTTGCATTGAGATTAGAGGAGCAATTTACTAAAGTTAAAATTATATTTGGAGAAAAATAAAGTGAAATAATTTATTTAAATGCAAATATAATATTATAAAAAGATAAAAAAATTGAATTCCAAAATATTTTTCTATCTTCATTAAACAACAATCATAGGCAGTACAAGAGTGATTTTAATGCAAACATTAAAATTTAAAATAAATTGTGCTATATGATTATAAATGTACCTGAAAAGTTTATTATGAAAATTTGAATTTGAAAACAATATTTTTCGATCGTTTTTTAACTGCCAGTGCAATGACCAGAAACTTGTTACATTAATTTGTAAAATTTTAAATGGTTATGTAAAGATATAATTTTGATGTCGTTGATACCAAAAAATGGTACACCACCAAAAGTTCAATCAAAGACAATTAACCTGAAATAAATGAAAATGAGAAATAGAAATGCAGTACAGAAGGGAGACAATAGTTTTGTAATTGGTTGATATTGATCGGTCTATGTCCACTTAGAATATTTGATCAGTTTTTTACTGAATTGCTCAAAGTATAGTGCCTGGCTCTGTATGACTCAGTAATAAGAAAGTTCGAAGTTATCAAGTTTCGAAAGGATTCATTTTTCATCTTTAAAGGGACAAATTATAGTTGCAAGCCGAGTGGAGAATCGAAGGACCGTTAGTAGGGGAGTTTTACGGGGTCCAAGACTAAACTCAATATACAATCAGATCGATTTTGAGAGATAGGGCCTACGATTTCTTTGGTGGGTCCCCTAATTCTATTTTTAAGTTATGCTCCTTTGTTGGTTGAAGTAGAGAATTTTGCTGATTCATACTGGACTCGTACTGATCTATGTTAGATATACTAATCCCTTTATTAGAGTTTTTGGGAAGTTGTTCTGGTGAGTTGATATTGCTATATTCGCACAATATCATCCGAACTTGATCTTTAGGCCTTCTAATGACGCTTTTGAGTTGTTTAGCCTTGTAATCATCGAGTCATACCAATCTGGATTGTTGCTGCTAGCCGAACCAAAAGACCGGGTAACACTTTCCTTTAATGTACGTCTTGTGCGAACATGACATGATTTGAATTGAAATAAGTCTTAATGATACAATTAAACTCCATGCTTTGCTCAATAAATGATCGTAATCCTTTCTTTGAATAGTGTATACCAAGGAGTATGTCTCTTTTGAATAGTTATAGCACATTATCGAAATCCGTTGGTTTAAGTCGAAGTTCCAGTTGGCTATTGGTCCTAATCTATTTGAACTTAATTGTCTAGACTAGAACTTGTCTAAATTTTCAGGTGAACACATAATTTCTATTGATTCAAGAAACCAACTGTTAGTCATTTGCTCTTGGTTACACCTGAGTGTAAGCAAGTCACTGGCGGTTTAGAGTAGCCTATGCGCTCGCATACTCGTGCGTGTTTTTGTGCGATACACTCCGAGTATTTAGTAAATAGGAGTATGGAAATGTAAACGGATGCACATGGTTATACACGTTAGTGTCCAAGGTGTATTTGAGTATTAGCATCAAATGTATGTTGTAAAATCAGTTTCATATTGGTGAGTATGAATTCAATATTCGATTCAAGATCGCGTTAAGGATCGGGAGCTTGGAAGTCAACACATATAAGCATATGTATGCAAACGAAGACAGTCGTGCTAATCCCTCCGTCTTTTTCAGTTTCCCTTTTTTCTAAAATTATTATCATAAAGGATCGATGTCAATCCCTATACTTGAAAAAAAATTCGAAGAAACATTTAGTTCCGGTTATCTACCCCATCATCTAGATAGACGCTCTCTGTCTCCTTACCATTGTCTTCTTATCCACTCAAATTTCAATTTTATGAACCTAAACTTCCTTCGGTCGTAATTTCAACCACCGCGACCCTTCGCAGAACTGCAGTTAACCATTATCCGCCTCCATCTCACCTATTCTGAACATCATTAAGCCGCCTAGGTGGATTCCTCTTCTTTAACAATCAAATTGAAATGGGTTTTAAGGATCAGTGAGGAAGTGCCGAAAGAGTATGTGGACTAGGTCCAGGCGGGTTGAGGTGGTGATGGATAGAAGCGTGGTTGATGGAGGATGAGTCGTGTAACAACCTAAACTCCAATAGGTCCAAATTTTTCAAAAATTCTAAATCCAAAACAACTAAAACTCGAGTTGGCTTGTTTAGTATCTTGTAGAAAAGACAAAGATAATAAATATATCAGAGCTCGATAAAGCATCTCACAGCGGAATAAATAAAATATAATAATCAAATATAGCCTCACCGAAATAATGACACTGCCTAATAGGTGTCCAAATGTTACCAAATATATGCCATATATCTAACCTACGAGTATGTTATGAGGAGGGAGTCAAAACACAAGGTCTAATGAAAGGATAATTGTACACTCTGAAATAACCCTACATATATCACTCAGTTACATTTCCTTAATTATTTGGTTATTCTAGTTAATATCACTCTAGGCTCTGCACACACGTCGCATCCATCTACTCCCCGGCAGATTAAACCTAATATAATATATGTAGCTATGCTCAACATCTCAAGGTACTCCCCATAGTAGTCCCTCGTACGGTCTCCGCAGTCACACCATGGAAGCATGTATAACTTCCATTTTACGCCGAACCGCGTATGGAAATGCCTATCATTACGCCACATAATCGCACAAAACTACCATCGTTATGCCATAAGCATAAAGATCCTTGTATCCGAACTTCTCAGTCGAACCACGTCTCGACACGAAGCGATGCCCTAATGTCTGTGATACTCCATCCAATGTGTGTATCTAGACCCTCATACGAATGTACTTCCTACTATAACCCAATTATCGTAATAGGGCTACATCCAATGCACGAAACTCGGTCAGGAGTTCGATACCTGTAAAGGACAACTTCATTAGGCCTATAATACAGATATCCACATATGGTCTGTCTCTTTTCATGGTAGCTATGCCCTCACCTTGGCCCTTCCCTCAATTAATGAAAGTCCTCTTCAAGGGCTAATGACATGCCTCCAACAACCAATCTAGTATCCAAGTTGGCGTATCCATACACCAACGTCCCGATAGCAAAAGATCGTTGGTTTGCTGGTTTATCTCTAATCTTTCCGCATCCCACTGACTGTCGATGTTAGGTATCCGATGAAAACTATCCTTAATTCGGCCCTAACCTATCTCAATCCTAGAGTGAGGCAAACCGTCGAATCATCCAGTGCCATCTGCCACCACCTTCTGACTGCTACACTATAGTTGCAATCAAGGTATACTCTAGATGGTGCAACAAACCTACCTCCGAGCAACGGCTTCATCAGTTTAATCTTCAGAGCGTTATCTCAGAGTACCCTACCATGCCCTGCAAAAGCCCCGTGCTTCCTTCCTGTCCCGAAGAATAATCAGTTGGACGTGCTCCTTTCATGTCTTCAGACACATTATGATCTACCTCGTTGGGTTCTTTATTAGGGTGAGCAATATTTGGTTCAAATCGAATTAACCAATCAAACCGGTTCATTTTGGTCGGTTGGGATTGGTATTGAAATTAATTGGTTTGAAATCGGTTTGTAAAATATAAAAAATTCAGTTACCGGTTTAACTGAGTTAACCAAACTATTAATCTATTGTCTAATTTTATGGTATTCTATAGCTTTAATAATTAGTTTAGTTATATAATACAAAAACATTTATTGCAAATTGATCAAATCTTATCATAAACATAAAATTTACTATATAAAATTTCTCAAAACATGAATTTACGTTCTACTTTGAGTAAATCCATCATTTGAATAATAATACATACTTCAAGTTCGTTAAATCGGTTACCAAGCGAATTAATCGAAATTAATTCGATTTGGTCTGGTTTGAAAAAAAAATCGGTTTGAATTTTTTTAACCTCCAAAGTAACCGAACCGTCTGAATGCTCACCTCTAGTTCTTCATCTTTGTACGTACGGACTGGTCTAAGTGCATCATGTCATCGCGTTATCAGATCCTATGTCCAATCTTTTAATTACACACTTGTATTGCTAATTAACTTGATTATTTACACATACATTTCTATTCAAATTAATGGTTTATTAGCTTACATTTGATTGCCTTATTTTCCCAAATCAGCCACACACTGCTGGAACAAACCCTATCTGTAAGCCACTTACTACATTCATTAAACTTAATATTTTTGCATTCATAAGTTTACTGATAATATGCTTCTTCTCTCTTTTCTTTCCTGTAATTTTAACCTTATGTTATACCATTACCACAGTCGTTGTCGTGGGTTTACTTATTAACTCAATTCCCTTAAATAAGGTTTATTAATAAGTTCTTATCTTACCTCTTATTATAGTCCACATGACATCGTTACCACAACCGTTCTTGTGCATTTACTTATTAACTTAGTTCCCCTAACTAAGGTTTGTTAATAAGTTTTCTTTCCATCATTAATTATAACCTATGTTATAATTCCACTTATCCCCAGGGAAAGTCTACCTAATATTTTTATTCTTATTCACATAATTAATTATAAAAGGTTATATTCCCCATTCATCACATTTTCCCTTGGTTCCTCATTATTTAACCAAACCTTTTACTGTTGTAACCTTTCTTTATTTACCATCTTGTAAATTTTTATTATTACATGAAATATTTCACACAGTTCATTAATTTGGCTGGTGGAAATGCATTAAAATCTATTTCCATAATATATATCAATATAGATCCGTAGGTGCAAACTATTTCTTTTTATTACATCATGTGTGTGTGTATATATATATGTGTGTATATTTGATTAGTGTGCACACTAATCCTTATCATTTATTTTTCTTGCAACTACGTTCTCTGTAATTTACTATAATGTCTGAGTTATATATTACTTCCTATTTTTCATAAACGATTCCCAATTATGGTAAATTTTTATAAACTTAGGCATGCTAATTATTTTTTCCATTGTTTCCACAATTCACTATAATTCTTTTTACGACATATCTAATTTAATATTGAATTACAATATTAAGGCTATATGCATAATCACTGTCAGATTCACAATTTTAATATTATAGTAATTCTCAAACCCAAATAGAAATTTATGGAATATATTTGTATAGTAGTTACAATCTCAACGTAGTTAGGGAATAGATTATATCGCAATTACCACAG
Organism: Allium sativum; assembly: GCA_030737875.1. Classification (NCBI taxonomy): domain Eukaryota; kingdom Viridiplantae; phylum Streptophyta; class Magnoliopsida; order Asparagales; family Amaryllidaceae; genus Allium; species Allium sativum. The sequence continues at coordinate 158,248,366 of CM060923.1, forward strand.
TTTCAATTATTTATTACGTTTAGAGTTACAAGGAATTTAAACGATAAATATACCATTTCTAAAAGGTATAATTTAAATCCACTAACATGTTCTTGTTTCCAATTCTAGACAAGATTCAGAATTATTGACCGTGTTTTCTACATAATTTGATTTGATATTGCAATAAACATGGATTTGTAATCCAGAATCCAAAAATAAAATAAAAGAATTGGATTGGAATCAAATTCATGAACTTACCTCATGTAGATGAGAAATTTATGCACCTATAGCATAGATCTATATTCTTCATCTTCAAATCTTGAATCAGAATATCTAAAACTAACATTCTTACTTCTAAAAGATCTAACCCGGCTGGCTCCTCAAATGTCGGCATTCATTAGTGGTATGACCCGGCTGGTTATGAAACCTGCAGAACTTTCCCAAGTTAGCTGCCTTATCACCTACCCTTATCGGATTTGGTTCCGCATATTCTTCAAAATTCTTTATTGCCATAAATATGTTTTCAGGAGCGTCATTCAACAGCGTCAGCTCTGATGAATTGAAAAGGCAAGACTTCTTGCTGTCTCAATTATCATTCGCAATGTTTCCTCTCTTTTGACTTCCGGGATTCTTGTATTGAGTAGCAGCATCTATGGGATCTCCAAGAAGTGGGTTAGCGTCAATAATTTGAAGAGGTACAGGATTATTGTCCACTCTCATATACTCCTCTGCTTTTTTATAGAATTTTTCTAGCGTGTTTGGCTCTTCCGAATTCGCTATTCTCATCGATGGCACCGATTAAAGACATCAGGACCATGCGAGGCTCAGGATTCCCGACTTCAGACAAAGCAGAGTTGAACATTTTGAGAAAATCTTTAATAGATTCTCCACGATTCTGCTTCATTGATGTAAGAGAGATAACATCCTTAGCCTAAATAGCATGCAGCCTGAACTGCTCCTTGAATTTCTGAGTCAAATCGTCAAATCGGTTGATAGATTTGGGCAGGAGCCTTGTGATCCATAATGACGCCATGCCTTATCTCGTTTGTTGCTTTGGCGGCGTTCATATACCCTTCATATCGGTAGAGGAAGTAATTCGGATCCGAATTTCCATTGTATGGAGGTAGGGTAGGATAATTGAACTTTATCGGGGACTCTGCTTTGCGGATCCTTTTAGTGAATGGATTTTTGCTGGGGGGGGGGGGAATCACATTCCCTTTCGTTGTCATTGCGGGCCAAGATATCCTTCATGATTTTTTTTACCATATCCTCGATATGCTCCTTCGAGTTGTGGCGTTCCGGAGAGCGGGCTTCAATCTCTTTACCGGATGCTCGTTTTGGCAAACGATCGCGTTTGGAGAATCTAGGTCTTATAGCTTCACTATGGGAAGATGCCCCCTTGGTGGGACTTGCAACTCGTCGGGTATTTCGATCGGAGTGGCTTTCAGCTTTCAGTTTTGAATCCGGAATGTCAGCTTCATTCTTATCGCTTTCCCATCCATCGAGACCTACCATATTATCATTACGATGATGATCAAAAGCTACTGAATCCGTGTTCTCTTCGAGGTTGACACGAAACTTTTGAGGAGGAGCGGGATTGGCTTGAACGTTTATGAGAGCATTCATTTTGTCGATAAGAGCCTGATTAGCATTCACTAAGGTTCTAGTAGAAGCTTCCATCTGTTGATTTAGATTGGCGACAATGACGTCTAGTTCAGCTCTAGTTACTCCGGCTCCGGTTGTGGAGTTTTGGCCAATCTCAAAGTGAGGAGTAGCTTCGTTGTTAGGAACGTTGTCATTTTCTCTAATGGTTTTACTTGCGGTTTTCTTTGACTTAGCCATTATCTCGGACATGGACTTGAACTTTGAAGAGAACTCGTCGCTTGGCGTGGATCTTAGATTTAGAGAATCTATAGTAGAAGCAAACTTGGAACTTCAATGCAATGCTCTTAAATTTGAGAGAAGTGTGAACGTGGCCCCATGGTGGGTGCCAAATGTTGAAAATGAAATTGGTCACAATACCAAAGGTGTTTTATGCAAAACTTCACAAAAGTTAAATTTAGAAATATAGAGCCACGAGAAAATAAAAGCAAGTAAAAACACGAGAAGTTCATAGTGGTTCGATCTAGAGTAGATCTACGTCCACTTTGGAAGCCACTTCATTATCATATGAGATATTACAAGGTACATCTTTCTTCTATTTTGCTCATTCTCTCTTTTTACAATGATTGTCTTCACTTTGATGCTTGATTCACTCTAATCCGTTATGGAAATAGTTAGATCTCTATGAATGCGATGATCGCGGGAGTATGTGTTCCACGGTTTGAGCACTTTAGAGGATCATTGATGAACCCATTGTGGCTGAGATGTGAACCAAAGCTTGGAGGAGGATTAATGGCGGTTGGAGAGAACTTGAATGGAGCTTAAGAAGATCTGTAATGGAGAATGGAGGAAATCCGATCAAGTTGTCGATGGAGAAGGATGGAGAGAGCTTGTAATGATCGCTAGTGGAGATGGAAGATGACTTAGATCCGATTTGTCATTAGTGGAAGGTGGAGTGAGCTTAGGAAGCCATTAATGGAGCTTGGTGGAGTGCTTGAGAATGGTAGAAAACCAGAATGACAGCCCTTCGGAGTGGCTTAGACCGGTCCCTTGAATGGTGGTGAAATGGGGTATTTATAGGTGGAGCATGCATGGAGGGGCGAAGTTGTAATTTTGGTGCATCGGACCATGTGAGTACAGTTGTAATTCTTCTCTTTACAGCTGGCACCAACCCATTATATGAACGCATGACCAAAATGAACGTTACCTGATACGTACGTACGAGTAGGAACATGCGACCGACCCTAAAAACTATACACGACCCCCTCTTATATTTTGCAAAGCGGATTTATGGGAATAACAATAACGAGAATGCCATCCTCCTTTATATAATAATATGCTCATCCAAGCCTTAATGAATACTGCTCGACCGTGATTCAAGACTATTGCTTGACAAGGCTTTAGGTAACGAACGACCTCTCTTATTGGTGATGCTCAAACCCTTGCTGAACTGGACTGCTCGACCCGTTGAGCTCGAGCTTGGTAGAGGCTGCACGATCAGGTTGCTGGTGTTCGACTACCCACTTGAGATGCTTGACTATGTGATGTGGATGAGGATTGCTCAACCCTCTAATCCGATAGCAGTGCTCGACCACTCGCAGATGAGCTGCTCAACCTCGGCTTCCTTGGGGTGCTCGACCTCTCAACACTGCTGATGATCGACCTGTCTGTAGTGATTGACCCATGGCTTGAGTGCCTCGACCCAGACATACTTGCAGAAGGTATACTCGCAGATGTGAGCGACTGTGCCAATATATGTGTATGTGTAAGTAATTCAATCATTTGCACTTGAGATGTTTGACACAATGTCTGAACAAGTTTTTGGTTAGTTAACATTTTCCCCTCGAATCTTGTATTTTTGGCTTGCGAGAAATGCGGGCTTCGAACTGAACATTGTTAATACGATTTGCATTGAGATTCAGTCGCAGCTTTTTGTTTGCTATGGCAAATCATGCTTTGACTCGTTGACTCTGAATGATTCAAGTACAGAATGTCAATTGAATTTATATTCTTCATGCCACCTGTTCTGCAATGAAAACAAGCACTTGCACGATTTTGGACTTATACTTTGCTATTCATCGTCCATATCAGTAACGAATGACTTATGGAAAATTGAATGACGCACCTATACAGAGCTATTTTGTTTAACTGTTTATAATCGTTAAACGTTGTTTGCATAGATACAGTTATTGAATTCGAATTCGTAGCACGCCTTGAGCTCTGCTAATTGATATACGTATATCGACTATAGATGGCTTATATAATCTTGTATGACGTTTTACGTTTTATGGAACATGCACATGTTCAGATTAGAACTTTGATTTGAGTTTCCGACGCCAGAGCAATTGCATCCTTTAGATGGATTCATAATTTTGAACACGGATTTGTTTCGACACCATGGATCATTCTGGGATATATATATATATATATGTATGTATATAAGATTTTGAATCTCTGTTTTACGATAACTTGCCCCAGTGCATAATAATTGTTCAATCTCCTTTTATTGGAGCTTTATAGTCGAGGAAGCCTTTAAATTACAAGATTCCAATTGGATTTCCGAGGGTGAACTTTATTGGTGCAATGAGTTTGACCGACGTATCGAGCATATTGATTTTTCTGAATTTTCCAAATGCCCCATTTTGAAGGCAAGATCAAGACAAGTGTGTGTTGACTTCCCTGATGCGAGTGCACTGGTTTGTTGCAATGTCGTGATGGACCCGTGGTATTGTGATGAGAATTATTCAACTCTTGTGCGGTTGTGTTACCTCAGTACCGTGGGTCATCACAAATCACCAAAGCTTGATGTGATCAGCTTGTCAAGTTTCCTTGATTATAGTTGATGTGCCAAGCTTTAATTTTGTTGGAAAAAGCCATTTGAGCTTGCCAATCATGCATGGAGCCTTTGAGCTTTGTCAATTCAATAGGAATCCCGACTTTACTGATTGGTTGGTGTTTCCGCTTGGGGAAGTTTTTATATTTTGTGCCCCTGCTCGGGGAGGATTCTGGATTTTTTGATTCGTTTCGTTCGAGATAATCAGATATCACGCGAATTGATTAGAGATCCGACATTCTTCGCATCTGATTCACATCTGATTTTTCAGATCCTACGCAAATGGATTTTCATTCTTTACATCCGATTTTTCAGATTCTACGCAAATGGATTTTATTCTTCACATCTGATTTCTCAGATGCTATGCAAATGGATTTCATTCTTCACATCTGATTTCTCAGATGCTATGCAAATGGATTACATTCTTCACATCTGATTTCTCAGATGCGACGCAAATGGATTTTATTCTTCACATTTGATTTCTCAGATGCGACGGAAATGGATTTCATTCTTCACATCTGATTTCTCAAATGCTACGCAAATAGATTTCATTCTTCACATCTGATTTCTCAAATGCTGCGTAAATGGATTTCATTCTTCACATCTGATTTCTCAGATGATACGCAAATAGATTTCATTCTTCGCAAATGGATTTCATTCTCCACATCTGATTTCTCAAATGCTACGCAAATGGATTTCATTCTTCACATCAGATTTCTCAGATGCTACGCAAATGGATTTCGTTCTTTACATCTGATTTTTCAGATGCTACGCAAATGGATTTCATTCTTCACATCTGATTTCTCAAATGCTATGCAAATGGATTTCATTCTTCACATCTGATTTCTCAGATGCTATGCAAATGGATTTTATTGGTTGTTGTATCGTTCCATGGGGCAGGCACTAGTTCCTTTGTTGGACGCTCGACTCGACAAGCTATCTTAGTTTAGGAATTGGAACCTTGAGCCTCTCACTTGGGGAAGTGCCCCTTCGATGAAAATTACAACCTTCTCGTTTTTTCATCGTGGCACATGCTCGTTGTTTGAATCTTCGTGACTCTTACCATTCACTTTTCAAGCGGTGCTCCTCTATTTTTGCATTCGTGCATGTTGATGTTTACAGCATCTGGCGCTTGAGCTAGTGTTGTTGGGGTCGCTGTATTTCGTCAAATTTTAAAGGCATAAGCCCTCGATGGGTAGCCTGCAATATGAAATCATATCTTAATTAAGTTTTGAGTTGGGCATAAAATTTTGCAAGCAAGGAATTTTATTTAGGTAGATATTCTTTTAATCATAGAGCTAATCACTACAAGAAATTTGACATATACCTACCAATATTTTACCTACCAATAAATATGGGTAGGTAAAGAGAACCTTCATCTACCAATATTCAATGATAAAATTTATTGGTAGGTAAATATTTTCAATGTTATAAAATTGTTAAAGGATGATTATCTACCAATATTTATAGGTAGGTAAAATGTATTATCTACACATATATAGAAGGGGAAGCTTTTTTGTGATTAGCCCCTATATTTTTCTCATATTATTTTAACATTTCGTTAAAAATAATGCTGAGTTGTGTGATGATGTGTCAAAAAAATATTCTAGCAACTTTTTTGAATTGAAGATTTCGTTTACATATTTTAGAAGTGTTTTTTGTAAAATCATTTCTTTATTAATTATTAATAATTATTTTGAAATGTGAAATATTTAACTATTAATGAATTGATAAACAATAATTAAATTGTAAATAATTAATATTAAATAATCATTCGTTAATAACTTATCATACATAGTTATTATTTTCCAAACATTTGGCAATAAAAGTTAACTTTAAATTTTTCTTAAATGTTTCACAATTTCACACTAATATGTCATCATCTCAAATGACTAAAACATATTTTCTCTAGTTTATTGCAGAGATGCAATCCATACCATCCTCTCCGACTATAAATTTAACACTTAATTTTAAATCAAATATAACGGTACAAATCTCAATCCACATGATCTCTTTTGTGGATCCACGTAGTCTCTTTTGATTGGCTACAATATAAAGCATAAAGACTGCCACTACAAATAAACAGCAATAATCTTGATGTCAACTATTTATTATAGTCTCTTTTCATTAAATATGTAGTTTTAACCAAATTTCATTATTTTATGGTTAGTTTCATGGATTTTATGTAAAAAAATAAATAAAAAATCAAGGAAAAAATGTGTTTTAATAATGGATTTTTATAGGAAAGAAACGGTGTATGTTAAACGATTTTGGTGTTTGAATAGAATTTGCCTTTTGTTATAATTGCATACATATTCAAATGGCAAATTCTGTTCGTACACCAAAAATCACTTAACATACACCATTATTTTTCTATAAAAATCTATTACTAAAATACCCTTTTCTCATAGTTACTTCTTTTAAACCTTCGGATATAATCAATCAAATTAGCATCAAAGTGCTAAAATTTGATGCAACCAAAATACATTAATAAGGAATGAATTATTTCATCAAAAAACTTAAAATTTCAATTAAAAGAACATTCAGAAATAATGTTCTAATTTTAGAAATGTTGATTATTATCTAAAATTAGAGCAACTTTGTTGAAATTTATAAAATTTGAAATACTTAAAAAAACTATAATATTAATGCAAGAAATAAAGTTCATTTTGTTAATTTTTTGTGACGGCCCGCCCCGCACCAACCGACATTTCCTCCAATTGTGCGCTGTACACATGCCCAACTGGCACGGAACGGTCGTCATAAGAAAAGAAAGAAGGTGAAGAACTAACACAGAACCTGTAGAATGTCTCACAGCGCATGGAATAAAATATAATAGTAAAATACTTGACATAAACAGGTGAGACAGTGCATAAGCTGAACCCAAAACTAAACATCATCAGAGTAGCGGAAATCCAAAATACAACTTATTACAACTTTCAAACTGTCTCTAAAGAAAAGCAAAAGAAAAGGTACACTACTAATGCCCAAAGTAGTGACTGCAGCAACACAGGGAGAATATCTTATATATATTATACGTGGAAGCCTCCTGCTCGTCTCCGGCATAGCTACTCGTGCATCACCAGCTAACCTGTCTCTAGTCTGCTCGTGTGAGCACCCATAGTAATAAGAAGAGACATAAAACTCTGGGTCAGACAAAAGGTCTGGTATGAGCGATAAGCAGCTAAACAGAACAATAACAGGTATACTAAACCATACCTGAACCTGGACCTGCAACCAAAGAGTTAGCACTACATACTGTACAATACTCTAAGGTGCCAATAACAAAAGGTGTCAGGATAACGGGGGTGGGGGTGTGCATGTTATAACAACCAATCAAGCATAGCAACCATCCTCACATCACTCACTCAGTGCATAAAGCATACGATACCTACCACTTTGATCACCCAATGCCTTGCTATGATCACTCTGGCCCATGGAGTCGTAACGACACCACTGCACTGATCCATAGCCACTAATACTTTGCTATGTCCACTCTGCCCCATGGAATCACAATGACTCCACTGCACTGGCTCATAGCCTTACTACGATCACTCTGCCCCCATTAAGCCATGATGACTTCACTGCACTGATAACGTAGTCTAACACATCTTGCCATGGTGAATCAAAGTCATGGACATCGATAACCCCTTTGCACGCGTCCTGCAACAAAGCCCAAATCATGAACTGAACTCATTGGTTCCCAACTGGATCCTGAGCTCTAACTTCCCCTTGGACTACCTTTGCATCTCGGGTTATTGGTCAATACTGGATCAGTTCGGTTCGGTCATGTATGTGCTCCTCGGTTCGGTTCGGTCATGTATTTGCATCTTGGTTCGGTTCGTGTTCAGTCTCCATCGGTTCGGTTCGGGTCCTTCACATCTCGTCGGTTCGGTTCGGCCTCCCTATTCACGTTCCGATCCGCTCCCCTTTCTCTACCGTTCCGATCCCCTTCTCTTCATCTCGATTCGATCCGGTCCCCAACTTAACCCGATCCGATCCCAGTTCATGGTGGCCTTCCTTTTTCGCCATACTTCTTCTTGTACTAAGCCTCGGTTCATTTCGGTGATACTTTGCTCGATCCGAGCCCATCCATCCGATCCGATCCGAAAGCCTGCACTGTTTTCCTGCAACTTTTCCAACAAGTATTTTGCGCCATACGACGGCGTCTTCGACCAATCTAACTATTCTAATCAATCATAAATCATACCATACAGTCGTAGCAACATATACAAACGACCATAAACACCAAACATCATTTTGATAAGTTAAAATGGATCAAACATAGCCAAAACCCCATATTTTCCCTTAATTATGTTTAAGCAAATCTAAGGATATAATTAGCAAAACTTAATCAAATCATCCCAAATTTCTAACAGAGGTCTAAAATAACATTTATGAATTTATGAACATTTTTCCAGAATTTTATAGTGTAAGAATTCACTAATTATCACTAATCACCCTGATTAACCGTAATTAGTGCCAAAACAATGCTAATCACTCACCTTTGCCACAATAAAACCCCAAATCTGAAATAATCTACTGTATGGGTCGAATTCCAATGCCTAGCAGCAGCTCCAACTCTGATTTTGTGTTGATTAGCCTTGATTTGATGTAATTTAAGCCAAAACTTGATTAAGAAGTGATTTGAGATGATTCTAGATGTTGGAGGCCATTGCTAGAGCTTCCTAAGGTGTTTGTGGCGGCTGGGAAATGACTAAAACCGAAATCCCTAGCCCTAGAAGCCTTTAAATATCACAAATCCCGAAATCCCCCTTTGGGCCTAGCTGCTAATTGCCCGATTAAGCCCAATTAGCTGAAAATAGCCCTTTAAACCTTAATTCAGCCATATCTCCCAAACGGTAAGTCCGTTTGGCTATTATGACCACTCTACGGAAAGAGAAACCATCATCCGGAGCTAATGGAATTGGTTTCAGGTCAAAATTCCTCTCCAGTCAAAAGTTATGGTCAAAACAAGTTCAACTAGGGGCAAAACAGTCATTTGAAAATAGACAAAATCATGAACATGGGAAATGACCCCACTAGTCGTTCCCCAAAAGTACACGACCATACGACTTCACACGAAGAAGAAATAAATATTCTACGATCTTCCGATGCGTAGAATGCGGGTCGTTACATTCTCCCCCCCTTAAGAAATTCCGTCCCCGAAATTCCTTAACCCGAAGCATACAAAAGATTATGCATGCCTATCAACCATTTACAAACAATAAAGCATACAAAAACAAACACAACAAGCCTATCCTAGCATGCGGTTTTCTAATAAGGGAGTACTATATCATGATTAAAACCTTACCAGGAAAAGAGTTCTGGATACTTCTTCCTTATGTCCTCCTCTGTTTCCCAAGTGCAGTCTTCCTCATTCTCACCCCACTGGACTTTGACTAGTTTCACTGCCTTCATTCGAAGCTGCTTCGTATCATTCCCAACAATACGCATAGGCCTGCGGTTCCCAACTGCCTCAGGTTCAACCTCGGTATCATCCAACTGATCAGGTGAAATAGCCACATCGGGGTCATGCACAAACTTTCTTAACTGGGAAACATGAAATACGTTGTGAACTCCTGCCATCTTTTCCAGTAAATCAATTATATATGCTAAATTCCCAATTTGTTCAAGAACTGGGAATGGACCTACAAACCTTGGTGTTAACTTCCCTCTTCTACCAAAACTAATCACATTCTTTAGCGGAGAAATCTTGACAAACACTAAGTCTCCAACGGAGAACCTTAATTCTCTTCGTCTCTTATCAGCATAACTTTTCTGTCTATCTTGAGCCGCTTTCATTCGTTGTTGAACAATCTTGATCTTGTCTGAAGTTTCTCTTATCATATCTGGTCCAAGCATAAACTTCTCACCGGTTTCTAACCAACATGATGGTGAGTTACACGGTCTTCCATTCAAAGCTTCAAACGGTGCCATACCAATACTAGACTGATAACTGTTATTATAGGAAAACTCTACTAGATGCAAATGATCATCCCATGATCCACCAAAATCCAATACACAAGCTCTTAGAAGATCTTCCAACACTTGATTCACCCGCTCTGTCTCCCCATCGGTTTGAGGATGATACGCGGTACTGAGATGTATTTCTGATCCTAACGCCTCTTGTAAGCTCTTCCAAAACCCACTAGTAAACAATGGATCTCGGTCACTCACAATGCCTTTTGGTACTCCATGAAATCTCACTACCCACTTTATATACAGTTCTGCTAACTTAGCTGCCGTTCTATTTGACTTGACAGGTATAAACCTTGCGCTCTTGGTCAAACGATCAACAATCACCCAAATGCTATTATGGCCTGATCTAGTCCTCGGTAAGCCATCGATGAAGTCCATTGAAACTTGCTCCCATTTCCATTCGGGGATTTCCAATGGTTGTAACAAACCACTAGGCTTCTTTTGCTCAGCTTTAACTAACTGGTAATTCATGCACTTGGATATAAACTTCCCAACGTCTCTTTTCATCCCTTCCCAGTAGTAAGTCTGCTTCATGTCTCGGTACATCTTATTACCACCGGGGTGTATAGTTAACTTTGAGTGATCACATTCTCTAAGCACTTCATCTCTCAATCCATTCACGTTGGGTACAACTATCCTTCCATTCCTTCGAAGCCATCCATCTCGATCGAGTCCATACTTGCTCATCTCCTCTCCGTCGGTACTCTTCTCTAACCTGGAGATGATTTCCAAAAGGTTAGGAACGTCCCTCTGACTGGAGCCAATCCGCTCAATCAAAGTTGGTCTGATCGTCAAACTTGCTAACATCTCTGGATCCAATTCGCACTTTGGTCTGAAATCATACCCTGCGATATACTCCAGGTGCTTCCATTCAACGAACATAGCCCCTAAACTGGCATGTCTTCTACTCAAGGCATCAGCTACCGCATTGCCTTTTCTTGGTGTATATGTGATATCGAAATCATACGAAGCCAAGAACTCTAACCATCTTTGTTGTCGGAGATTTAAATCTTTTTGAGAGAAAGGTACTTCAGTGATTTATGATCAGTAAACAACTCGAATCTTTCTCCCAAGAGATAATGTCTCCACATCTTCAATGCGAATACGATTGCTGCCAATTCCAAATCATGGATAGGATATCTCTTCTCGTGCGGTTTCAGTTGTCGACTTGCATAAGCTACAACCCTACCACCTTGCATCAGCACAGCACCTAGTCCGGTACCACAAGCATCTGTATATACCGTCATTTCTTCACTCCCCTTGGGAATGACTAACACTGGTATACTTGTCAACTTTTCCTTTAGACTCTTGAATGCGTCCTCGCACCTTTTGTTCCAAACAAAAGCCTGATTTTTCTTTGTCAACTGAGTCAACGGTGCTGATATATTCGAGAAGTCTTGGATAAACTTACGATAATATCCAGCTAATCCCAAGAAACTTCTTACGTCTGTTGCATTCTTGGGCGTAGACCAATCTTGCACCGTAGGCACTTTAGCAGGGTCCACGGCGATACCATTCTCTGAAACAACATGGCCCAAGAACCTCACTTCTCTTCCCCAGAAGTGACACTTAGAAAACTTTGCTTTCAATTGGTGTTTCCTCAACACCTCCATCACTGTCCTCAAATGTTCCTTGTGTTCTTCTTCTGTCCTTGAGTAAACCAAGATATCGTCCACAAACACAAGAACAAACTTATTCAGCTGATCTCTGAAAACTCTATTCATAAGATCCACAAAATATGTCGGGGCATTAGTTAGCCCAAATGGCATAACCAACCATTCATAAAATTCAGACGGCGTTCGAAATTCCGTTTTAGCTATACTCTCAGCTTCTACTCTAAGCTGATGAAAACCGGTCGCGAGATCCAACTGAGAAAACACTTGCTCCACTCAACTGATCAAACAAATCATCTATCCGCGGTAGAGGATACTTATTCTTCCTCGTCACTTTATTCAATTCGCGGTAGTCTACACACAACCGAAGGGAACCATCCGCCTTGGTAGCAAACACAACTAGTGCTCCCCATTCAGAAACACTCCTTCTGATAAATCCCTTCTTCGAAAGATCGATGACTTGCACCCCGAGCTCTCGCTGCTCCCTTGGCGCCATACGACGAAGTGGCATCACTAGAGGTCTGGCATCTTTCACTAAATCAATACGGAACTCAATCTCTCGGTGTGGTGGAAGCCCGGTCACTTCCTCGAAGACGTCCGGATACTGGCCAACCACGGGCAAACCTGACAACTCATCATGCGGGATGTCAAGGGAATTTAGAAAAACTAACCATTACCCCATCACTGGGTAGACCACCAAACACTACCCTCCGCCCATCATCCGCTTTAACTGTCACCAACAAGCCCTCACAGTCTACCACCACCCTGTATCTTTGGAGCGAATCAACTCCCAAAATAATGCCAAACCCAGTAAAGCCCAAAACAAAGCAATCACAAACAAACATGCATCCATGACTCGATAAGACCACATTACGACAAATCATGCTGAGGCTTGTCGAACCACCAATCGGGTTCATCACAATTAAAGGTCTATCGACTAACTCGGGTTCCAATCCCAACCTATCTACCAGGTCACTAGATATGAAAGAACTGGAAGCTCCGGTATCAAACAAAACTATAACAGGAACATCATAAACAGAAAGCATACCTTGGATAACAACATTCTTTCCCTTCTCCGCCGCAGTTGGGGCATTCGACGAAGAAGGAACAGCACTGATAGCATATGCTCTCACGATCTGCTTCTCTTTAGGGGGTTGCGGACACTTATCCTTTTGATGTCCAACTTGGCCACAGTTAAAGCACTTCCTATCCGCTGGCTTGGGCCGACATTCTTTGGCATAGTGGCCCTTCTTTCCACAGCTGAAGCACTCAACATCTTTCTTATTCTTTTTCTTTTGGCCATCCTTAGTCTGATTCTGCTTTCTCTTATTCTGAGAACCATTCTTGCCTCCACCGCCTGCTTGCGGCTTTGGCTCCTCTGCAGATGTAACCTCAGTCTTCGACTTAGGGTAAAGACTCTCTGACCTTAAAGCTTTCTCCACAATCGATTCAAACGTCTCATCGATGTGGTTAATAAGTCTTTCCCCCAAGTATCCATCTAAACCAGTTATGAACTTCTCGTTCTTCTTCTCGGCAGTATCAATCAAAGATAATCCATATTTTGACAGAGTATCGAACTCAGCAACATACTCTGAAACTTCCCTCCCATTCTGCTTAAGCTCCAGAAACTTCCGAAACAATTCTGACTTCTGAGCAGCTGGGATAAACTTATCGCTAAAGCGAGCCTTGAACTGATCCCAAGAAATCTGATCTTCTGGAGTTGCTGCCTTTATAGCATTCCACCAATTCATTGCCCGTCCTTGCAGCTGACGGGATGCTAGCTTCCTCTTCATCGCATCCTTGATACCCAAGTCTTCGAAGATACGCTCACAGCTATCCAACCAATCCTGAACATCCGTAGCCGACTCCGTTCCATGAAACGGCTTTCCACCAACACTAGCATAATCCTTGTTAAGCTTGGCAAAATCGGCTCTAGGTGCCTACACCTCTGCACCACCACCATTAGCAGCATTAGGAGCTGCTCTCTGAACATCTCTAAGCATCTCCCTCATGAAGTCTGTAAACATTGTCCTCATCTCAGCAGCATTCCCATTATTGGCTCCTCTGCCGGTACCCCTCGCATATCGACTCATCTGTAAAGAAAACGGTTAACCATCTCCATAGTGGTGTCAGTGCAGTGCAACCTCATCCTTAGATATACTAATAGTATATATATATAGCTTTTGAAAACCAAATAATCACAAATACGCGCTCTCATATACGTATACTATCTCTCCCTAATGACTTCCCAAGGTTAACTACGCAACCTAGAGCTCTGATACCAAGTGTGACGGCCCGCCCCGCACCAACCGACGTTTCCTCCAACTGTGCGCTGTACACATGTCCAACTGGCACGGAACGGCCGTCATAAGAAAAGAAAGAAGGTGAAGAACTAACACAGAACCTGTAGAATGTCTCACAGCGCATGGAATAAAATATAATAGTAAAATACTTGACATAAACAGGTGAGACAGTGCATAAGCTGAAACCAAAACTAAACATCATCAGAGTAGCGGAAATCCAAAATACAGCTTATTACAACTTTCAAACTGTCTCTAAAGCAAAGCAAAAGAAAAGGTACACTACTAATGCCCAAAGTAGTGACCGCAGCAACATAGGGAGAATATCTTATATATATTATACGTGGAAGCCTCCTGCTCGTCTCCGGCACAGCTACTCGTGCATCACCAGCTAACCTGTCTCTAGTCTGCTCGTGTGAGCACCTTGAGTAATAAGAAGAGACATAAAACTCTGGGTCAGACAAAAAGTCTGGTATGAGCGATAAGCAGCTAAACAGAACAATAACAGGTATACTAAACCATACCTAAACCTGGACCTGCAACCAAAGAGTTAGCACTACATACTGTACAATACTCTAAGGTGCCAATAACAAAAGGTGTCAGGATAACGGGGGTGGGGGTGTGCATGTTATAACAACCAATCAAGCATAGCAACCATCCTCACATCACTCACTCAGTGCATAAAGCATACGATATCTACCACTTTGATCACCCAATGCCTTGCTATGATCAGTCTGCCCCATGGAGTCGTAACGACACCACTGCACTGATCCATAGCCACTAATACTTTGCTATGTCCACTCTGCCCCTTGGAGTCACAATGACTCCACTGCACTGGCTCATAGCCTTACTACGATCACTCTTCCCCATGAAGCCATGATGACTTCACTGCACTGATAATGTAGTCTAACACGTCTTGCCATGGTGAATCAAAGTCATGGACATCGATAACCCCTTTGCACGCGTCCCGCAGCAAAGCCCAAATCATGAAGTGAACTCATTGGTTCCCAACTGGATCCTGAGCTCTAACTTCCCCTTGGACTACCTTTGCATCTCGGGTTATTGGTCAATACTGGATCGGTTCGGTTCGGTCATGTATGTGCCCCTCGGTTCGGTTCGGTCATGTATTTGCATCTTGGTTCGGTTCGTGGTTCAGTCTCCATCGGTTCGGTTCGGGTCCTTCACATTTCGTCGGTTCGGTTCAGCCTCCCTAGTCACGTTCTGATCCGCTCCCCTTTCTCTACCGTTCTGATCCCCTTCTCTTCATCTCGATTCGATCCGGTCCTCAACTTAACCCGGTCCGATCCCAGTTCATGGTGGCCTTCCTTTTTCGCCATACTTCTTCTTGTACTAAGCCTCGGTTCGTTTCGGTGATACTTTGCTCGATCTGAGCCCATCCATCCGATCCGATCCGAAAGCCTGCACTGTTTTCCTGCAACTTTTCCAGCAAGTATTTTGCGCCATACGACGGTGTCTTCGACCAATCTAACTATTCTAATCAATCATAAATCATACCATACAGTCGTAGCAACATATACAAACGACCATAAACACCAAACATCATTTTGATAAGTTAAAATGGATCAAACATAGCCAAAACCCCATATTTTCCCTTAATCATGTTTAAGCAAATCTAAGGATATAATTAGCAAAACTTAATCAAATCATCCCAAATTTCTAACAGAGGTCTAACATAACATTTATGAATTTATGAACATTTTTCCAGAATTTTATAGTGTAAGAATTCACTAATTATCACTAATCACCCTGATTAACCGTAATTAGTGCCAAAACAATGCTAATGACTCACCTTTGCCACAATAAAACCCCAAATCTGAAATAATCTACTGTATGGGTCGAATTCCAATGCCTAGCAGCAGCTCCAACTCTGATTTTGTGTTGATTAGCCTTGATTTGATGTAATTTAAGCCAAAACTTGATTAAGAAGTGATTAGAGATGATTCTAGATGTTGGAGGCCATTGTTAGAGCTTCCTAAGGTGTTTGTGGCGGCTGGGAAATGACTAAAACCGAAATCCCTAGCCCTAGCAGCCTTTAAATATCACAAATCCTGAAATCCCCCTTTGGGCCTACGGCTAATTACCCGGTTAAGCCCAATTAGCTGAAAATAGCCCTTTAAACCTTAATTCAGCCATATCTCCCAAACGGTAAGTCCGTTTGGCTATTATGACCACTCTACGGAAAGAGAAACCATCATCCGGAGCTAATGGAAGTGGTTTTAGGTCAAAATTCCTCTCCGGTCGAAAGTTATGGTCAAAACAAGGTCAACTAGGGGCAAAACAGTCATTTGAAAATAGACAAAAATCATGAACATGGGAAATGACCCCACTAGTCGTTCCCCAAAAGTACACGACCATACGACTTCACACGAAGAAGAAATAAATATTCTACGATCTTTCGATGCGTAGAATGCGGGTCGTTACAATTTTACTCAATTTTGTGTAAGGAATTTCTAATTTTGGGTAAATGTGTTTAAGTTTGAAAGAAGAAGATAAGAAGATGAAAATATGGGTAATTTAGTAAAAGATAAGCTGTGCATAAATTAATATATGGTGTATAGTAGTTTGTTATTATCTGTTGGTGTATGTTTAGCTATTTTTGGTGTACGAATAGAACTACTAACGGTGTATCGGATTTGGATCTATTTTATAATTGCATACAAATTCATATTCTAGTAATTTGATTAATAAATATTCTTTCATTTTATTCCCAAATAGAACAAATGATTAAAATGGTAAGTGATTAACGCTATAAAGTGGGATCCAAGGAAAGGAATACATTGACAGAGAGGTCACACATTAAGGTAGTAATGTACAAATAATGCATGATTTCTCATAATTATTTCTCGATCACATTAAGGTAGTAAATCACGAAAATTTACATTTTTATTATTTAATATATGACATTAAGGTAGTAATTATTTATAGTAACAATTTGAATTACAATGTTCTTACCTTTTCAACAACATCTTCAATGCATAAATTTTGGAAACTAAATGTGAAATTGTATAAAAGTTTAAACCATAGTCAAACACCATTTATATGTAATTATTACATATCAGCTATTATAGGAATTTAAAAAAAATTGTATTAAAATAACCAAATATGTTACTAATTACCCAAAATTCCTTATGGAAGTATTAACGAATTTGAGATTTAATTTTTATACCTTTCCACCAATATATAATCTTTGGTGTGTGAGACGACCCGAACTTCCCCAGTAAGGAAAGCCCGAATAGAATTGAGGACAAGACTAAATAGAACGCAGACGGGAGAACATTTCATTGCTATTACAACAATTCCATCAGAATACAAGAATATCCAGAGTATAATTGAATAAATTACATTCGATAAATATCAGAGATTACATTAAATTACATAGCAGCGGAAAATAATACAAAGCACAACCGAAGGTGATATACGGATACAGAGCTTTCCGGATATCATTCCAGCTGTAAACCAGGATCCTGTGAATATATATCTGCAAAAACCAAAACTACTAGCTGCCCGTGCGGAAAATAGGGGCACCCAGAGTTTAGGTTAAAACAATAAACTCCAGGTCAGTCATGTATTGGGAATATTGATTATTTTTAAAATCACTTTCAAGTTCAATTTATTTATTTCAAAAATAAATTGATTTTAATTCTAGTTCAAAACTAGTTCATTTCGATAAAAATCTATTTTTATCTTTTCAAATGTGGAATTCTTCAGACCAATTTTTCCCAAATCATTTCTTATGATTTTACACAAATTATAGATATTTTTAATAATTTAATCAAGGCCCGTACAGTCGATTTCCATCAACGGCTATCGAACTGCACTTACAGCGACCTTTTCTAAATTTGATTTGGACATAATTCCAAATCCAACCGTTAGATTTCAAATTTCTAATATTCATTGGAAAGCCCTATTCGATATGAACCCAACGGTTCCGGTTTTAGGAGAATCCGACGGTCGGATCTCCCGTAATGTCCAATCGAAGTTAATGGTTGAAATTCACGAACTGCCGCGGCGCGGCGCGTTCTATTCAGGCCATTATATATATATATATATAATGTATTATATATATTTCGTCGATTTCCTTTTAAAACTAATTTTATAAATAGTTCTAAATTCGTTTCAAAACAATTTCAACTTCATCTTCAATTTCAAATCGATTTGATTTCAATTCAATTCGAGTTCATTTCAATTCAATTCAGTTTCAAATTCGTTTCAATTCAATTCAAATTCTAATTCGTTTTAATTCGATTCAATTTGAATTTACCATCTATTTAATTCAATTAGAATTCATTTCAAATTGATTTCAATTCAATTTCAGTTTGTCTTAAATTTCATTCAAAACGATTTCAATTCGTTTTAATTCAATTTCAAATTAATTTATTTCAATTTGAATTCATTTCTATTCAATTCAATTTGAATTCATTTCAAATATTAAATTTTGAAATCACTTTTCCATATTCATTATAAAACGAATAAAATCGATATAAATATCGTTCGCGTCAAAATAACGCATCTCTAATCAACACAGCTTTATATTTTTCAAAAACTTCTTTATTCTATTCAACAAATGAATATTTATCCCATTCAACACATGAATCTATATTTCTTTCAACACACGACTAATCTCAACACATGAGTACTGTCAACACATCACTATTTTTGTTATGTAAAATATTTTATAAAACTATGGTATCTATCGTTTTGATTTTAATTAGACTCCGCCGTGAAGTAGATTCTAATTGTAAATATGATAAAGATGTAATTTTTATTATTTAAAATATTTTACTCAACACATGAATAGTTTCAACACATGATCATCGTCAACACATGACTATTTTTATATTCAACACATGAATTTTCTTTTATAATATTCATTATTTTCCCGATTGGAATGAGGCCCAATCAATCACCATATAATGTTAATTATATGGATTTTCATACATCACACGTATATAATAGCATTGAAAAATAATCAACCATCAACCAAAGTGCACTACACTGTATAAGCATCAAATTTAGATATCTGACGCTTATAACAGCCTGTCAATCAAACGATCGACATATTTAATCAATCAGGATGAGTGAATTTCAAATTTCATCCCAACACCCGTGTGGGGTTTCAAACAATCAAACATAGATTTTAGTTATGCAGTTGGGCGATGTGTAAAATTTATCGACCCAATCGATATCCGTCAAATCGGTGTATATAAACAAATCGGCCGATTTGTTTATAAATATTTATTTATTCACATTCACGTTAAAAATTATATTTTTAACGATAATTAATTTATTTCAACACATGAATTTCTATTCAGTTCATTTACACAATAAAAATGATATTTTTATTTTTCTAATTTATTTTAGAAAATTTCGGCGGCATAATGGCATAATACTAGAAACGGGACGAGGCCTAGCCTTATCCCCGGTCTAGTGAAGGCCCACGCCATTCACACATCAATCAAATCAATTTCATTTCACCAAACAATTCAATTCGAACCAAATTCTAACCAACTACACAACCAAACAATTAAACAAACAAGCCATCCATGGTCTGTGGATGACGGGTGTCGGGTGCTGCTAAGCACCGTCTGCATATATATATATAACTAGAGAAAGAAATTGAAGAGTGAGAAGTTCTCACAAATAGCTATCCAACTTCACGACACTTCATTTATAGAAATCTTCATCGTTATCGCATCTTTGTCAGCTTCGTTGCCCGTAGCCACTACATATATAAAAATCACATTTTTACTTCGCTATTCAATATATAAAAATCGAATTTTTACTATGCTATTCAATATATAAAGATCGAATTTTTACTATGCTATTCAATATATAATGATCGAATTTTTACTATGCTATTCAATATATAAAGATCGAATTTTTACTACGATGTCATATAGATAAAAATTCCATTTCAAAAATATTGATTTCGCCTTTATAAAAATATAGATTTCGCCTTTATAAAAATATAGATTTCGCCTTTATAAAAATATAGATTTCATCATTATAAAAATCACCACTTTATTTCAACGTATATAAAATAAAAATCAGATTTTTATTTTGCTACATACACAAAGATGATATTTTTAATTCTCTACATAAACAAAAATCATATTTCTACTACTTCTACTTAATAAAGATTATATTTTTAATACTTTAAAAATATAAAAATCATATTTTTACTTCGATGTTATATATAAAAATCATATTTTTATTTGCTACTTCACATGAATAAAAATCTAACCTTTGTTAAAAAAAATCCAATCTTTCTTATGTTAAAAAACAACACTTTCATATATATAAAATCACGTTTTTATAGAGTTGGAAAATCAGAGTTTTATATAATAAATAAAATAAATAAAGTAAATAATAAATAAAAAAAACTTACAGCGCACGAGGGGGGGGGGTTTCTTGCTCGCGGAAGCGTGGTGGGCCCTCCAGCAGGCGGCGGAGGTGGAGCGGAAGGGGGGGCGTCGGTGGAGGTGGAAGAAGAAACAGCAGAGGAGGGGGGGCGCGTTCTTTTCAGAGGAAGAAGAAGGAGAGGAGGGAGAAGGAAGCGGCGGAGCAGAAGGGGGCGGGCGCCGAGGTGATCGGCGGCGCGGTGGTCATCGGGGAGGGGCGGCGGCTCCTCCCCCGTCGCCCTCTTTCTCTCTTTTTTTCTTCTGATAAATGATTTTGAACCGGGGGGGGGGGCAGAGAAAGATAAAGGAGAGGGGAGAGATTTAATTTTTAATTTATTTAATTAATTTATTTTCAAAAAGTTGACTTTTACATACGACCTCGAAACGAGGCCCACCGCCTGTCGTCCATAGCGTTTCACCCCCATTCCGAACACAATGGGATATGTATCGCAAGCTGATTCGAACGTTTCGATCAGTTTTCGTCAAAATCAACATATAACTCTATATATTGAATTTGAACGCGCATTTCAATTTACCGGGGTCACATACTAACTCTAAAAATTCCTGAAAAATATTTTCTAGCTTCGTATTTACGATACGGTCCTAACAAAACTAGTTTCGTCGAATTCTGAGACCGTTGGAAAAATGGCTATTTTCCAGTCGATTAAAATCAACTGAAACTGGTTAAACGCGTTTTCCTTTGCCACGCTCACATATTGATTCGAAAAATTATGAAATTTGGAATCTAGAAATAATTTGACATTGCAGATCCAACAAAAGTGGTTTCGTCGAAATCCGAGGTCGTTTGCAAAATGTCCATTTTTAAGGGCCTGAATTCCATAGCACCTATTCAGAATTTTCAACTGGACATATCTTTTGATTCTCGCTATGAAAATTTGATTTTTCGGATTCGTTGGAAAGATATTATCAATTAGATCCTAATGTTTTTGGTTTCACTAAAATCCGGGTTGTTTTGCACCCGGTACATTCAATTGAAGTTTAAATCGAATTATCGAACTACCGCGCCATTTTCGATTCTATTTATAATTATATATAATTATTTATATTCTAACGACGACGTATATAATATATACGTTGAATTTCAATTCAAAATAAATTTCTCGTCGATTTTATTTAAAATAATCTATTTTAAATAATCAAAATTCGCTAAAATTGCCAAAATAAAAATTTTAAACTGGCCCAGATTTTCGGGTTATTACAATCTCTCCCACTTAAAACTTTTCATCCCCGAAAAAGAACAATGTCGAAAGTGGTTTGATTAATCAACTCTACGTTCGATCTGGCTTCCATTCTCCAACTTTCAGTTTCTGAGAATTTTCAAATTCTTCAAAAATTTGGCTAACACCCTAAATTTTCGAAAAATTTCGCCATAACCTCCCCTGCACCGGGAGCCACGGGAAAATCCCGAAATTGCCATATAGGCCTTCTGATCTCAAAAAGAAAAAGAAAAAGCCAAGCGGCTAGCCAATAGGCTCATAAAATCATCATCACCCAAACAAAACAGTAAATTATGTAGTAAACATGTATCTATTTGTCGGGCAAACAAATTTTATTCTCTGCTCTAGCCTCCTTGCTATGACCTGTTCAATGTAAGTATATGTATATGCAAGCAAATGCGACCAATTTTAATACAATTCAATATTTGATGCAATTAGGCTAAATGGTTCAAAATTATCAAACAAATAAACAAACAACACAAACATCAATCAATTAGTGGATTAGAGTTTCAAATCCATAAATTTGATATATAGTCAAAAATCATGTTTTTGATGCCAATTCACAACAATGTGTCTACCTATATAAATTTTGGTTCTCACACCAGTCTAATGGAAATATATGGAAATCACACCTTAGAAACATGAACATAAATATTGATGATGCGATCGCTATCATCAATATCATCTCCGGGCGACTAGAGTATGATTCCATATCTATCTAGTATATTAAAACCTCGAATATACGTTCATGACGCGTATATGCAAAACCTTTATATACTAGATTGTCCATATTCAAAATAAATAAATAATCAAATACGTTTTAAAATGGTTTAAATTTTCAAACAAACTTGTTTTCATTTGAAAAATATACTCTTCACACTCGTTCTAGGATACTTCTGATCCTATCTCTAACGAGTCATTCTAATTGGATATTACTAATCCAATATCTGATGAATTCTTTCGTATGGTTCTAATGTGTCTTGTTCTCGAGCTCTGTAAACCAAAGCTCTGATACCAAACTGAGACGACCCGAACTTCCCCGGTAAGGAAAGCCCGAATAAAATTGAGGACAAGACAAAATAGAACGCAGACGGGAGAACATTTCATTGCTATTACAACAATTCCATCAGAATACAAGAATATCCAGAGTATAATTGAATAAATTACATTCGATAAATATCGGATATTACATTAAATTACATAGCAGCGGAAAATAATACAAAGCACAACTGAAGGTGATATACGGATACAGAGATTTCCGGATATCATTCCAGCTGTAAACCAGGATCTTGTGAATATAAATCTGCAAAAACCAAAACTACTAGCTGCCCGTGCGGAAAATAGGGGCACCATGAGTTTAGGTTAAAACAATAAACTCCAGGTCAGTCATGTATTGGGAATATTGATTATTTTTAAAATCACTTTCAAGTTCAATTTATTTATTTCAAAAATAAATTGATTTTAATTCTAGTTCAAAACTAGTTCATTTCGATAAAAAATCTATTTTTATCTTTTCAAATGTGGAATTCTTTAGCCCAATTTTTCCCAAATCATTTCTTATGATTTTACACAAATTATAGATATTTTTAATAATTTTATCAAGGCCCGTACAGTCGATTTCCATCAACGGCTATCGAATTGCACTTACAACGACCTTTTCTAAATTTGATTTGGACATAATTCCAAATCCAACCGTTAGATTTCAAATTTCTAATATTCATTGGAAAGCTCTATTCGATATGAACCCAACGGTTCCGGTTTTAGGAGAATCCGACGGTCGGATCTCCCGTAATGTCCATTCGAAGTTAATGGTTGAAATTCACGAACTGCCGCGGCGCGGCGCGTTCTATTCAGGCCATTATATATATATATAATATATATTATATATATTTCATCGATTTCCTTTTAAAACGAATTTTATAAATAGTTCTAAATTCGTTTCAAAACAATTTCAACTTCATCTTCAATTTCAAATCGATTTGATTTCAATTCAATTCGAGTTCATTTCAATTCAATTCAGTTTTAAATTCGTTTCAATTCAATTCAAATTCTAATTCGTTTTAATTCGATTCAATTTGAATTTACCATCTATTTAATTCAATTCGAATTCATTTCAAATTGATTTCAATTCAATTTCAGTTTGTCTTAAATTTCATTCAAAACGATTTCAATTCGTTTTAATTCAATTTCAATTTAATTTATTTCAATTTGAATTCATTTCTATTCAATTCAATTTGAATTCATTTCAAATATTAAATTTTGAAATCACTTTTCCATATTCATTATAAAACGAATAAAATCGATATAAATATCGATCACGTCAAAATAACGCATCTCTAATCAACACGGCTTTATATTTTTCAAAAACTTCTTTATTCTATTCAACAAATGAATATTTATCACATTCAACACATGAATCTATATTTCTTTCAACACACGACTAATCTCAACACATGAGTACTGTCAACACATCACTATTTTTGTTATGTAAAATATTTTATAAAACTATGGTATCTATCGTTTTGATTTTAATTAGACTCCACCGTGAAGTAGATTCTAATTGTAAATATGATAAAGATGTAATTTTTATTATTTAAAATATTTTACTCAACACATGAATAGTTTCAACACATGATCATCGTCAATACATGACTATTTTTATATTCAACACATGGATTTTCTTTTATAATATTCATTATTTTCCCGATTGGAATGAGGCCCAATCAATCACCATATAATGTTAATTATATGGATTTTCATACATCACACGTATATAATAGCATTGAAAAATAATCAACCATCAACCAAAGTGCACTACACTGTATAAGCATCAAATTTAGATATCTGACGCTTATAACAGCCTGTCAATCAAACGATCGACATATTTAATCAATCAGGATGAGTGAAATTCAAATTTCATCCCAACACCCGTGTGGGGTTTCAAACAATCAAACATAGATTTTAGTTGTGCAGTTGGGCGATGTGTAAAATTTATCGACCCAATCGATATCAGTCAAATCGGTGTATATAAACAAATCGGCCGATTTGTTTATAAATATTTATTTATTCACATTCACGTTAAAAATTATATTTTTAACGATAATTAATTTATTTCAACACATGAATTTCTATTCAGTTCATTTACACAATAAAAATGATATTTTTATTTTTCTAATTTATTTTAGAAAATTTCGGCAGCATAACGGCACAATACTAGAAACGGGACGAGGCCTAGCCTTATCCCCGGTCTAGTGAAGGCCCACGCCATTCACACATCAATAAAATCAATTTCATTTCACCAAACAATTCAATTCGAACCAAATTCTAACCAACTACACAACCAAACAATTAAACAAACAAGTCATCCATGGTCTGTGGATGACGGGTGTCGAGTGCTGCTAAGCACCGTCTGCATCCTAGTATATATATATATATAACTAGAGAAAGAAATTGAAGAGTGAGAAGTTCCCACAAATAGCTATCCAACTTCACGACACTTCATTTATAGAAATCTTCATCATTATCGCATCTTTGTCAGCTTCGTTGCCCGTAGCCACTACATATATAAAAATCACATTTTTACTTCGCTATTCAATATATAAAAATCGAATTTTTACTATGCTATTCAATATATAAAGATCGAATTTTTACTATTCTATTCAATATATAAAGATCGAATTTTTACTATGCTATTCAATATATAAAGATCGAATTTTTACTACGATGTCATATAGATAAAAATTCCATTTCAAAAATATTGATTTCGCCTTTATAAAAATATAGATTTTGCCTTTATAAAAATATAGATTTCGCCTTTATAAAAATATAGATTTCATCATTATAAAAATCACCACTTTATTTCAACGTATATAAAATAAAAATCAGATTTTTATTTTGCTACATACACAAAGATGATATTTTTAATTCTCTACATAAACAAAAATCATATTTCTACTACTTCTACTTAATAAAGATTATATTTTTAATACTTTAAAAATATAAAAATCATATTTTTACTTTGATGTTATATATAAAAATCATATTTTTATTTGCTACTTCACATGAATAAAAATCTAACCTTTGTTAAAAAAAAATCCAATCTTTCTTATGTTAAAAAACAACACTTTCATATATATAAAATCACGTTTTTATAGAGTTGGGAAATCAGAGTTTTATATAATAAATAAAATAAATAAAGTAAATAATAAGTAAAAAAAACTTACAGCGCACGAGGGGGGGTTTCTTGCTCGCGGAAGCGTGGTGGGCCCTCCAGCAGGCGGCGGAGGTGGAGCGGAAGGGGGGGGGGCGCGTCGGTGGAGGTGGAAGAAGAAACAGTAGAGGAGGGGGGGGCGCGTTCTTTTCAGAGGAAGAAGAAGAAGGAGAGGAGGGAGAAGGAAGCGGCAGAGCAGAAGGGGGCGGGCGCCGAGGTGATCGGCGGCGCGGTGGTCATCGGGGAGGGGCGGCGGCTCCTCCCCCGTCGCCCTCTTTCTCTTTTTTTTCCGGATAAATGATTTTGAACGGGGGGGGGGGGGGGGGGCAGAGAAAGATAAAGGAGAGGGGAGAGATTTAATTTTTAATTAATTTAATTTATTTATTTTCAAAAAGTTGACTTTTACATACGACCTCGAAACGAGGCCCACCGCCTGTCGTTCATAGCGTTTCACCCCCATTTTGAACACAATGGGATATGTATCGCAAGCTGATTCGATCGTTTCGATCAGTTTTCGTCAAAATCAACATATAACTCTATATATTGAATTTGAACGCGCATTTCAATTTACCGGGGTCACATACTAACTCTAAAAATTCCTGAAAAATATTTTCTAGCTTCGTATTTACGATACGGTCCTAATAAAACTAGTTTCGTCGAATTCTGAGACCGTTGGAAAAATGGCCATTTTCCAGTCGATTAAAATCAACTGAAACTGGTTAAACGCGTTTTCCTTTGCCACGCTCACATATTGATTCGAAAAATTATGAAATTTGGAATCTAGCAATAATTTGACATTGCGGATCCAACAAAAGTGGTTTCGTCGAAATCCGAGGTCGTTTGCAAAATGTCCATTTTTAAGGGCCTGAATTCCATAGCGACTATTCAGAATTTTCAACTGGACATATCTTTTGATTCTCGCTATGAAATTTTGATTTTTCGGATTCGTTGGAAAGATATTATCAATTAGATCCTAATGTTTTTGGTTTCACTAAAATCCGGATTGTTTTGCACCCGGTACGTTCAATTGAAGTTTGAAATCGAATTATCGAACTACCGCGCCATTTTCGATTCTATTTATAATTATATATAATTATTTATATTCTAACGACGACGTATATAATATATACGTCGAATTTCAATTCAAAATAAATTTCTCGTCGATTTTATTTAAAATAATCTATTTTAAATAATCAAAATTCGCTAAAATTGCCAAAATAAAAATTTTAAACTGGCCCAGATTTTAGGGTTATTACAGTGTGTTAATTTGATGTAACTAATTTTGGTTAAAAAAAGTAATATGAATTGGCAGCTGAAAACAAAAGTTGAGTATGATAAATTGGGAAACAAAGCAAATGAATCAAAATACTAATAGTAACATTGAGTTATATACGGGTTTAGATTTTCAGCCACATCTTCACTATAAAATTTTTGGTAACTAATTAAATAAGAAATTGTATAAACGTAGAAACTATAATCCTCACATATGAAAATAAGAAAATGTTATTAATTGCTGAATATTCATATGTGACAGTAAAATGAAATTAAGATTTAATGCATGTACCTTTTCATTGTTGTATAAACATTGAAGTGTAGATTTGATGGCTCTAATTTTGGTAAAAACAATGATAATGTGAAGCATTGATGTGTTGTCATATGTTAGGTGCATAATGTAACAAAGGAAATATAATAAATATTCCAATCGTTCGCTAATATATGCAATAACCAATTGTTCGTATTCTTTTCCCCACTCAAATCATGGTTCTAGTTTTCCTCCACTTCACAAGAAAAAAAAGGGAAAAAATGGAGAGAAAAATAGATGAAAATTTTGTTTACACGCTCCCAAAAAATCATTAATTATAACTCAACCACCTACTCCTTAATCTACAATGAAAACTGCACATCCTTTTTTTTTTCTACTCTGTGTTCTTTAGGCGATCTCAAGTCATCAATTATGGTGAGTTTCATCTTTCAGGTCTTTTTACAGAGTTTTTTCCCTTCTTTAATACTGGATGGTCCATATGATTCAACATATGGTTACTTGCTTATATTTTTTCTTTCCTTAATGCTACTTTCACAATTTTTGCAATATCTTTTTTGGTAGACATTATAGAGGTTTTTACTCATAATTTGAAATGAAAAGCTAAGGTCATTTCTCATCACTATGCTCGGTGATACATTATGGGGTAATTATGAATGCTTAAAATGGCTAACAGTGTTTCCCCAAGTGTTATATATATTTCATGAATTTTTTTGTTGTTTTGTTGTATGAGCAGAGTAAGAATTCGTTGCATTATATCAATTTTAACTAGAGGTTTATTGTATCTACATCACTATTTCAATTATAAAATAATGATGTTCTATAAAAAAAGTTATCATGAATACTCAAGTTTTATTTATTTATTTTTTCTTTGCAGCGGTTGGAGAAATGAATATTCTAGTTATTGAAAGCAGTTGATGCAAAAGAAATGATGAAAGCAAGAGCCAATACGGAGGAAGGCTTCAAAGTAATGAACTATGTAGCGATTAAGGATAGATCTTTGCATTGTACTATGTACTTAGTATGTTACGTATAGATTAATATGCTTGTGAACTATGTAATATATTTTGTAATATTATTTTTGTTATTGCTGCTGAACTTTGAAGTGTAACATACCGTTGTAATTTCAAAACTTGTTAACTTTGGTCTTTGTGCTGTATCTATACAAAAATATTTAGTTTAATGATCTTTCTGTTGTGATATTATGTTAAATTTGCAAATTTTTATATTGAGTATGAAAAGTAAACTAATTTGGTGTTGTAAAACAGTCAAAAAGTAAAATATATTTTTTTTATAAAAAATATGCAAATTCGCAATGGCCATAAACCATTGCTAAATCAAAAATAGCAAAGGTTTTTAAAAAAATAACGTTATATAGTGTAGACCAATGACATAATGCCATGTGGCAAATAAGATAATTCCACATTGACTAGTCAAATAATGCCATGTAGCCTAAAAAATGATGTCATGTGCACTAATCAAATGATGACACATGGACAAATTATTGTTTAACACATGAACCAACCATTAAATGCCAAGTTTCGGCATTAATATATGTCATGTGTATACTTCTACCACAACCATGTCAGCAACCATGCAGGATGACACATCATCAGCCATATTAGCAGTCATGTAGGATGACACATCATTAAACACATCAGCTGATGACTCATCATTTGAGTCATAACGTAGTGGGGTCCATTGATTCTTTTGCCTACCAATATCAACAAGTGTAGGTAAAACTCTTTCTCTACTAAGCTTTACCTACCAATTTCTACCAATTTAATATTGGTAGCTAAAATATATTACCCACCATTATGTTAGCTTTACCTATGCTTACAATTGGTAGGTGAAGACCCCATTTTCTTGTAGTGAATGTTCAATACAGTGTTGTAGAATATTAAAGACTGTTTTACAAGCAGCTTTGAATATAGCAGAAAGTAAAACATGAAGTAAAGCATGAAATAAAGTTATGACGGTGATGATCGCTTATTCTGACCCACAGATGTTGGCATACTGCCAGTGGTTGTCAGTCGATGATCGACTTTGCTTTGTTTTGAGCAGAACCTTTTTTGGGTGGACCGACCCGGCCATAGAACTGGTCATTTGATGCCCCTTGCTCCTAGGGAATTACAGAAGGGTTTGCAGTTTGGGGATCTATTACATATTGTTGTAGCCTGTTTTTCCTGATCAGCTCCTCGATGAGGTTCCTCAAATGTCGGCATTCATTAGTGGTATGACCCGGCTGGTTATGAAACTTGCGGAACTTTCCCGAGTTAGCTGCCTTATCACCTACCCATATCGGATTTGGTTCCGCATATTCTTTAAAATTCTTTGTTTCCATAAAGATGTTTTCAGGAGTGTCATTCAAAGGCGTCAGCTCTGATGAATTGAAAAGGCGAGACTTCTTGTTGCCTCGATTATCCTTCCCATTGTTTCCTCTCTTTTGACTTCCGGGATTCTTGTATTGAGTAGCAGCATCTTTGGGAGCTCCAAGAAGTGGGTTAGCATCAATAATCTGAAGAGGTATTCGATTATTGTCCACTCTCATATACTCCTCTGCTTTTTTATAGAATTTTTCTCGCATGTTTGGCTCTTTCATTTTTATCCATTTGCCGAAGTCGCTATTCTCATCGATGGCACCAATTAGAGACATTAGGACCATGCGGGGCTCAGGATTCCCGACTTCAGACAAAGCAGAGTTGAACCTCTTGAGGAAAGCTTTAACAGATTCATTAGGGTTCTGCTTCAGTGATGTAAGAGAGATAACATCCTTAGCCTTAGTAGCATGCAGCCTGAACTGCTCCTTGAATTTTTGAGTCAAATCATCAAATCGGTCGATAGATGTGGGCAGGAGCCTTGTGAGCCATAATGACTCCACGCCTTCTAGATAGAGAGGGAAGCACAGGAACTTGATCTCGTCTGTTGCTTTGGCTGCGTTCATATACCATTCATATCGGTAGAGGAAGTAATTCGGATCAGAAGTTCCATTGTATGGGGCAAGGTAGGATGAGTGTAATTTTTCGGAAACTCTGCTTTGCGGATCCTTTTAGTGAATGGATTTTTGCTGGGAGAGAAGTCCCATTCCCTTTCGCTGTCATTGCGGGCCAAGCTATCCTTCATGATCTGTTTTACCATATCCTCGATGTACTCCTTCGAGTTGTGGCGTTCCAGAGAGCGGGCTTCAAACTCTTTACCGGATGCTCACTTTGGTGAACGATCACGTTTAGAGTATCTAGGCATTTACCTCCACTATGGGAAGGTGCCCCCTTGGCAGGACTTGCAACTCGTTAGGTATTTCGATCGGAGAACCTTTTAGCTTTCGGATTTGAATCCGGAATGTCAGCTTCGTTTTTAACGCTTTCCCGTCCGTTGAGACCTTCCATATTATCATTACGATGATGATCAAAAGCTACTGAATTCGTGTTCTCTTCGAGGTTGACATGAACCTTTTGATGAGGAGCAGGATTGGCTTGAAAGTTTGTGAGAGCATTCATTTTGTCGTTAAGAGTCTGATTAGCATCCATTAATGTTCTAGTAGAAGCTTCCATCCATTGATTTAGATTGGCGACAACGGCATCTAGTTCATCTCTAGTTACTCCGGCTCCGGTCGTGGAGTTTTGGCCAATCTCAAAGTGATTTGGAAGTGGAGTAGCTTCGTTGTTAGGAACATTGTCGACGTTGTCGTTTTCTCCAACAGTTTTACTTGAGGTTTTCTTAGACTTAGCCATTGTCTCGTGCATGGACTTGAACTTTGAAGAGAACTCGTCTCTTGGCGTGGATCTTAGATTTAGAGAATCTATAGTAGAAGCAAGCTTGGAACTTCAATGCAAAGCTCTTAAATTTGAGAGAAGTGTGAACGTGGCCCCACGGTTGGCGCCAAACGTTGAAACCGAAATTGGTAACAACAACAAAGGTGTTTTATGCAACACTTCACAAAAGTTAAATATAGAAATATGGAGCCATGAGAAAATAAAAGCAAGTAAAAACACGAGTAGTTCGTAGTGGTTCGATCTAGAGTAGATCTACATCCACTTTGGAAGCCATTTCATTATCATATGAGATATTACAAGGTACATCTTTCTTCTATTTTTCTCATTCTCTCTTTTTACAATGATTTTCTTCCGTTTAATGACTTGATTCTCTCTAATCCGTTATGGAAATAGTTAGATCTCTATTAATGCGATGATCGCGGGAGTATGTCTTCCACGGTTTGAGCACTTTAGAGGATCATTGATGAACCCATTACGGTTGAGATGTGAATCGAAGCTTGGAGGATGATTAATGGCAGTTGGGGAGAACTTGAATGGAGCTTGAGAAGATCTCTAGTGGATAATGGAGGAAATCTGATCGAGTTGTCGATGGAGAAGGATGGAGAGAGCTTGAAATGATCGCTAGTGGAGATGGAAGATGACTTGGATCCGAATTGGCATTGGCGAAAGGTGGAGTGAGCTTTGGAAGCCATTAATGGAGCTTCGTGGAATGTTTGAGAATGGTGGAGAACCAGAATGAAAACCCTTCGAGGTGGCTTAGACCGGTCCCTTGAATGGTGTTGAAATGGGGTATTTATAGGTGGAGCTTGTATGGAGTGGCGAAGTTGTAATTTCGGTGCATCAGACCATGTGAGTACAGTTGTCATTCTTCTCTTTACAGCTGGCGCCAACCCATTATATGAACGCATGACCAAAATGAGTGCGACTTGATATGTATGCACGAGTAGGAATGTGCGATCGACCCTAAAAACTGTGCACGACCCCCCTCTTATATTTTGCAAAGCAGATTTATGGGAATAATAATGATGAGAGCGCCATCCTTCTTTATATAATAATCTTCTCATCCAAGCCTTAAAGAATACTGCTCGACCGTGATGCAAGAATATTGCTTGACCATGGCTTCAGGTAACGAACGACCTCTCTTCTTGGTGATGCTCAACCCCTTGCTAAACTGGACTACTCGACCCGTTGAGCTCGATCTTGGTAGAGGCTGCACAATCAGGTTGCTAATGTTCGACCACCCACTTGAGATGCTTGACTGTATGACGTGCACGAGGACTGCTCGACCACCCAGTCCGATAGTAGTGCTTGACCACTCGCAGATGAGCTGCTCGACCTCTGCTTCCTTGGGGTGCTCGATCTCTCAACGCGGCTTATGACCGACCTGTCTGAAGTGATTGACCCACGGCTTGAGTGTTGCTGCTCGACCCATTCATACTAGTAGAAGGTATGCTCGCAGATGCGAGCGACTGTGCCAATATATGTATATGTGTAAGTAATTCGATCACTTGCACTTGAGATGTTTGACACAATGTCTGAACGAGTTTCTGGTTAGTTAACATATATCATAGATCTATATTCTTCATCTTCAAATCTTGAATCAGAATTTCTAAAACTAATATTCTTATTTCTAAAAGATCTGAAGAAGAAAGAATAATGGCAGAGCCTTGGCGTCGTCTTACAAAATAAGAGTTTTAGGCTAGGCTCTGCTAGTCTATTATAGGTGCACAAAAGATTCTGGTTCGTCAAATTAATTATGATATAATCAGAGCCATATAAATTGGAAATATAATGTCAGTTGGTTCAGCAATGGGTGACCCCTGGGTCGACATACATATGGCCCGGGTCGACCCATGATCTGGGCCACTAACATTAATTTTGTCGAATTTTAATCTTTGTTTAACGTCTCTTGTAACGTTCCTTTTGTTGCCAAATATTGCTATGTAAATTATTTTCTTCCATTTACAAGGTATATACAACATTTCAATCTTATGTGTATCTATATGCATATAATTCTTAGAATCTTTGTCCATAAATAGCTGCGCAATAAATGTTATTGTTAATGCTATCAGTTCATTGATTCCTTCCATTTTAATCTATATTCAAATTTCAAGCGCAGCTATCTCTTTCCTATTTTCCATTCATTCCACATTTATTACTTTCTGCCCTTAAGTTATGCTTTGATTTTAATTTTCAAATTTATGCGTACATATTTTCGCCGAACTTGATTTATTTTCAAAATTCAAATGGCGTTATGCCAACATTTATTTCTTACTCATTTTGATTGATTGTAGGTTACTTTTGTATTTCATATATATATATATACACACACACACACACATATACACACACACATATATACATGTATATATATATTCACCCATATATATCATTTTTCTTATACGTACATTCATATATTTTTTCCTCTTAGAACATGCATCTCTTTAGTCGTCCCTCTAAAATTAAAAACATTATGTTGGCGGGACTCGAACTCCTGACCTCTACCTTAGGAAGTGCAGGCTCTACCAACTCACCCATCTTAGCTTTTGTTCAAAAGATTGAAACATTGGAGAGTCTTTGTTTTAGCTATGCTCACTTTTATTCTTTCTTTTTGATGTTTGTTATAAAACTTTATTTAGTATTATCTTCTTCGTCTTAAGTCCATTTTCTACAAATCATAAGTCTAAATTAACCAGAAAATCGCCACGGATGCAATGATACTAGTTCTGTGACTAAATGCTGAATGTTTTATGACTTTTATTTTATTATTTAATTTAAAAATATGGGGTGTTACATTCTCCCACCCTTAGAAAATTTCGTCCGCAAAATTCGATAATGGTAAAATTAAGTAATCCCTAGCATAATTTACAATCATCATGGGTACATCCAATTTTGCAAGCATTTGTGCAGATATGCAAAGTGTAACGCAACATAAAGTACATGAATACAATGAATGCCTAAGCAGTACCTCTAATATGAATGCAAATTTTTTTGAAAATATTTTGAAAACGTGATGCACACATCATAAGTATACTGGTAGTTTCTATATGAATGCAACTATTTTTTTGAAAATCAAAATCATTTTTCATCCAACTTTTTTACACTATTACAGAGCAAGAGCGTAGTTCATCCAATTTTTGCATTCAAACCCCACCAACTAAGTTTAGATTAGCGAATTCCGCAAATATCTAATTTTCCAAATTCTTTTCTCATGTCAGGAGAAGGTAGGAAGTGGGAAATTCTGTATTTTCCACTTTACTTTTACTCAACATTTTCCCTATATTGGGAATCCTAGGCAACCATTCTACAATAATTCCTACTATCTTCCCAAAGCACGATTTACATAGGAAAATTTTCTTTTTTAACTTCCCCAAACTTTCTTTGGAAAGTTTATTTTCTCTTATTGTTCTTGTTTATTGTGGTTATTTCCGTAATTATATTTCATTTTATTTGATTTTCTTTTAGTCATTCATTTGTTGCTTACGCTGTTAATTCATTTGTGACACCCTATGTCTTAATTCTTCTCTAGTAATCATCCTATATACGAAGAAAAGAAATGCCATACTAAACCATTCTTTTTTCAACAATGAATTAGGATACTACATAGGAGTGCAACTCCGTACTAAAAGAAAACAGGCTATACTACAATCTTTACTAGGAAAAAAGTTAATGGTTAAATGTGGTTATCTACTCAGACTAGGAGGCCTAATTCTTAACGTTTCTTAAAGTAAGTCAGCATGTCATGCATTCTAATTTCCTAGAAAGCACTAAAAATGGAATTTACGTCAATCACACACCATACCATATTTTTCATACAACAAACCCAAACTTGATCTTCTTTTTCACCTACCTTCATATTGCAATTAGGTATGTTCTAGACCTTTCCTTGAAAAATTTAATCTTTTGTCACTTTATTGCTAATTTACATAGGAACTTAATTCTTGAATTAACCGACTTTTTTCCGCTTAAATTGTATCATTTCTCAAATCAATATTTATGCGAAACCTTTCTACCTTATTTCCACATAGATTATACAAGTTTTAAAATTTCCCCTTTTTTCTTTTCATTAGAACAATAACCACTAGAGAAATAACTTCCTAACATTATTTCTCAGTTCTCATACATCACCGTATAACCTTTTTAATGTTGACCATTTTTACTTTTCTATTTGTCACTTGAGACTTTCTACAATTACCACTCAAGTTTATGGTTTACTCATTTACCTAGGTAATTTCCCAAAGCTCTACCTAATGTTCAAACACATTATTGGTTTTATTTCACTAAACCATTTTTAAGTTTCAAAAATGTTATTTTCTCAAAAGCATTTCTCAAAAGTCAAAAATTTAAGGAAATAAAAATTGATTACTTCTATTCAACACACATGCTTGATTCATTATTTGTGCTTTCCCTTTCTACATCTGTGACTTAACGCCACAACTTGCTTACACACCTTATTCTTTTGGAGAAAAATCTTTATACTTTCTAACAAAATAATTTAATGCAATAATCAATAATTTTTTAAAAGTTTAAAACTTTTAAATTCGAAACTTGAAAACACTTTTAGGAAACTTATATATGTTTTTTCCAAGTTCTTCTAAAAGTCTAATTGTGGGGGTATAAGGTGTTATCCAAGCTCACACTTTTCTAAATTTTATTGCACGAAATAAATTAACTCCCTTACTAATCCTCAAGAAAACTTTCCAAACTACGTGTGACTTCCAACTCTTGCGCTTCTCATGCACACCTTATATATATGTCCTTAATCCATCTATTTCCCAAATGCAAGGCCTTATTGCTCACCTACAACTTGAACCTACCACACGTTTCCAAGTACCGATGCATAAACATTCCCATTAATCATCAAATTTATCGTGCATTTCTACCAAAGTTAATCCAGAACTTACTCTTTTAGGACCCTTCAAAATCCTAGCATTGGTGTATGAACTCATTACTTAATACTTTACATATGTGGTTATCTTAAAAGTGGGTCTCTCTCATGGATCTAGGTATAAATATATATATATATATATTATTTTATTTTTAAAATACAATTATGTCTCTCACTAACTATATATAGGAATCCTAAACCCAAGCTTAGATACCAGATATAATAATCCAAACTCCAGCGGGTCCGGATTTTTCAAAAAATTCTAAATTCGAAACCATTGAAAGTGGAGTTGGTTTACCTGATATCCTGCAGAAAAGACAGAGATAATAAATATATCGGAGCTCAATAAAACATCTCATAGCGGAATGGATAGAATATAATAATCAGCTATAGACTCATTGAGACAATGACATTGCCTAACAAGTGTCCAAGGACTACCAAATCTCTGCCACAAATCTTACCTACAAGTATGTTACGAGGAGGGGGTCGCAAATTCTAGTGAGAGGACAAATTATTCATTCTGAAGTAATCTACATATATCGTTCAGTTACATTTCTTTAATTATTAGGTTTTCAGGTCAGTAGCGCTCCAGGCTCTACATACATGTCGCACTCATCTGCTCCCTAATAGATTAAACCTAAAATACGTAGTTCTGCCCAACATCTCAAGGAATTCTCCATAGTACCCTTCTCATATGGTATTCGTCATTACACCACAGAAGCATGCATAACTTCCATCCTACGCCAAACCGCATTTGGAAATCCCCATCGTTAAGCCACGTAATCGCACAGAACCACAATCGCTATGCGACGTAATCATATGGATCCTTGGATCCAAACTCCGTGGTCGAACCACGTCCCGACACGGAGAGATACCCTAATATTTATGATTCACTACCCAATGTGTGTATCTAAACCTCACACGAAAAAACTGCCTACTATAACCCGAGCCCCGTAATAGGGATGCATCCAATGCATGGAACTCGATCAGGAGGTTTCGATATTTGTAAAGGATTGCTTTGTTAGAACTACAATACAGATATTCACATATGTTCTCTCTTTTCACAGCGGCTATGGCCCTACCCCGGCCCCTCCCTCAACCAATAAAAGACCTCTTCAACAGTTAATGATGTGCCCCTAACAACTAATCTAGCATTCAACTTGGCGTATCCCTCAACTAACGTCCTGATAGTGAAAGATCAGTGGTCTATTAGTTTGGCTTTAGTCTTTATGCAACCCACTGACTATCGATGTAAAGTATCCAGCAACTACTATCCTTATTTTTTTCCTGGCCTTCCTCCTCGTACAGTGAGGAAATCCACCGAATCACCGAATGTCATCTGCCACAGCCTTCTGACTGCCACACCATTGTTGCAGTCAAGGTATATTCTAGGTGGCCCAACAAACTTGCCTCCAAGAGACAGCTTCATCTACTTATTCTTAAGAGGGTCATCTCAGAGTACCATATCACGTCCCGCAAAAGCCTCATGCTTCCTTCCAGTCACGTAGAATAATCAGCTGGACATGCTCCTCTCTTATCTCCAGACACCGGATGATCTACCTATTGGGTTTTTCATCTACATACGTATAGATGGGACCAAGCGCATCACTCCATCACGTCATCAAATCCTACATCTAATCTTTTAATTAGGTGCTTCTATTGTTGGTTAACTTGACTATTTACACATTCATTTTCTATTCAAGTTACTAGTTTATTAGCTTACATTTGGCCGCTTATTTTTCTTAATCAGCCCCATGCTGCCGGAACGGACCCTATCTATGAGCCACTTAGTGCATTCATTAAACTTAACATTTTCCTATTATTAAGTTTACTAATAATAAGCCTCTTCTTTCTTTTCTTTCCTGTAAGTTTAACCTCATGTTATACCATTACCACAACCATTGCTATGGGTTTACTCATTAACTTAATTCCTTTAACTAAGGTATATTAATAAGCTCTCATCTTATCTCTTATTTTAAACTACATTATATCATTACCACAACCTTTAAATTGTGGATTTACTTATTAATTTAGTTCCTTTAACTATGGTTTATTAATAAGTTCTCTTTCCATCACCAATTGTAACCTATATTATAATTCCACTTGTCCCTTGGACAAATCTACCTATTTATTTATTCTTATTCACATAGTTAATTACAATAGATTATATTCCCTGTTCGTCATATTTTCCCTTGGTTCCTTGTTATTTAAGCAAACTTTTATTGTTTTAACATTTCTTTATTTACCGTCTTGTACATTTTTATTATTACAGGAAATATTTCACATACTTCATTTGTCTGGTTGGTGGAAATGTATAAAAATATATATTTCCATAATATACATCAGTTAAGATCTGTAGTTGCAAGCTATTTCTTTTTATTACATTACGTGTGTGTATATATGATTAGTTTGCAATATGTAAAACTCTCTATTTCACACTAATCCTTATTACGTTTCTTTTTTTTGCAACTATGTTCTCTGTAATTTTACCGTGAAGGTAATTATGGAAATGTATCTGTTTTCCATCTTAAATTACCTCAGTTCACTACTAATTTCCTTTTTTTGAGTTATATATTATTTCCTGTCTTTCATGCATGATTCCCAATTATGGTAAATTTCTACATGAAATTAAGCATACTAATTCTTTTTTCATTATTTCCACAATTCACTGTAATTCTTTTTACGACATATCTAATTTACTATTGAATTGCAATCTTAAGAATATATGCATAATCACTCTCAGATTCGCAATTTTAATATTGTAGTAATTCTCAAACCCAAATAGAAAGTTAATGGAATAGTTTTGCACAAAAGTAACATTCTTAATGTATTTAGGGAATGGATTATATTATAATCACCACAATCAATTATTCATTGCATTAAGAATTATGCAGAATTCAAACCATAAATATATCATTACCAGAAGGTATAATTTAAATCCACTCACCTGTTAGCTTTCCAATTCCAGATCTGATTCAGAATTATTGACCATGGTTTCTCCCTAATTTTATTCAATACAACAATAACCACGGATTTATAATCCAGAATCTAAAATGAAAACAAAAGAATTGGATTAGAATCAGATTCATGAACTTACCTCACGCAGGTAAGAAACTTGAGCACTATAGCATATACCTGTATTCTTTGTCTTCAAATCTTGAATCAAAACTCCTAAAACTAATATTCTTATTTCTAAAAAATTTGAGAAGAAAGAAAAATGTCCGACCCTTGGCGTCGTCTCTGAAAATATGAGTTGGAGGCTAGGCTCTGCTAGTTTATTTATGGGTGCATAAAAGATTCTGGTTCGCCAGACTAAATATAATATAATGCGAGCCGTATAAATTGAAAATATAATGTCAGTTCATCCAGCAAAGGGTCAACCTGGACCCCTGGTGGTCGATCAATGTGTCGACTCGACTATTAGGTATGTGAACCCCTAGGTTGACACACATATGGTATGGATTGACCCATAACCTGGGCCACTAACGTTAATTTTACCCAATTTTAATTTTTGTTTAATGTTGCTTGTAACATTCCTTTTGTTGCCAAATATTGCTATGTAAATTATTTTTTTCCACTTATAAGGTATATCCAACATTTCAATTTCAAACTTTTACGCATACATATGCATATAATTCTTTAAATCTTTGTTCGCAAATAGTTGCACAATAAATATCATTATTAACGCTATCAGTTCATTGATTCCTTTCTTTCTAGTACATATTCAAAATTCAAACGCAGTTATTCACTTGTCTATTTTTCATTCATTCCACATTTATTACTTTCTGTCCTTAATTTTACCCAATATAATATAAATGACGTTATGCCGACATTTATTTCTTACACATTTTGATTGGTTGCAGGTTACTGTTGGATTTTATATTCATATGTATATACACACACGTACGCATATATACACATATACGTGTGTATATGTATACTTACCTATATATATATAATTTTTCTTATATGTGCATTTATTTATATTTTTCTCTTAGAAGATGTATCTATTTAGCCGTCCCTTTGGAATTAAAAACATGGCGTTGGTGGGTGTT
This sequence comes from Allium sativum, assembly GCA_030737875.1. Lineage (NCBI taxonomy): Eukaryota > Viridiplantae > Streptophyta > Magnoliopsida > Asparagales > Amaryllidaceae > Allium > Allium sativum. The sequence goes on from CM060923.1 coordinate 158,288,801, forward strand.
GACACGCTCTTTTGTCGAAGCTGTCACACGTCAAGTATTTGGTGAGCGACGCGCTTAAGCATCAAAAAACACAAAGCAGTTGGGTCGAAGTCGCATCGTGAACGCAAGGAGACCCGAAAACTTTATCAGGTGGCCACTGTCGGGCCCAATGAACTCTTATTCACATCGTCATCCGAGCCGAAGGCAAGCCATGCTCCGAGCCGAAGGCGAGCCGTCAAGCAGGTCCGGGCACTGCGTCGGTGGGGTTCCGGGGCCACACAGTCCCGGTGGGGGCCCGATTCATCCGATTTTCTCCATGTCGGAAGCTCAGATTCCTTCACTTCGGACCAGCAAAACTGTAGATTCCCTTATGTCGCATTCAGGAACTTCGACTCCCTCGGCAACATAATTTCCGCCTCATCCTCTATCAATTTCGCACCCTTCTAGGGGGCTCGAAATTTCGACCCCCAGGTAGGGGTGGGAAATTTCGAACTCCGCACCCGAGGGTGCGAATTTTCTGTATGTGGCCTTGTTTTGGGTGCGAAAATTGCTCTTGTGGGTCCCGCTGCTCACCTACTCCCACCTAACTTTCCTCCTATAAATACCCCAAGCCTTGGCCTTCATTAGGGGCCTTCTCCTTTGGAATTTTTGGACCTTGAGAGCTCCAAGCACTCATTAATGGCTTCCAACACCTCCTCCATGGCCATTGGACATGGCATGGATAACTGAAATGTGCATTCATATTCCATATCTTGTTGGAGACTAGCAAGCATAGTTACAAGGTCTCTAGACCTCTTGGGCATCAAAGCTTGTTTTGCTTATAGTTGACCAAGTCAACTCATCTCAAGGAAGAGGAAGAAGGACAATTAAAACATGACACGCATTTTTTCCCTCAACACTTGAACATTAGCAAGGGTTATCATGCTACTTTTGAACTTTATGGACATGAACACTAAAATTGGATAGTGTTGACCAAGTCAACGCTTCTCAACAAAGAAGAAGAAGGGCAGTTTGGTCAAAGTGTAGAAAAAACATATATTTTGTTATTCTATTGTAACACTTTGTACTTAGCTATTGTCCAAACTTGCACGACTTTGTAATCGACAAAAGATATGATGAATGATGATTATAAAGTGTACGTAGGCGTCAGTGTCGAACCACTATAAAAGCTGTGTCTCCCCGCACTTACTTTATATACTGCTTATTTGGATAATTGCACACACTTAAACATTGGGTGTTGGTGTGCGACAATTTTGCCCGTTAACAGTGGTGCTCGAACTCCTGACCTCCACCTTAGGAAGTGCATGCTCTACCAACTCACTTATCTTAGCTTTTGTTCACAAGATTAAAACATTGAGCAGTCTTTGTTTTAGGTGTGTTCATTTTTATTCCTTCTTTTTCATGTTTGTTCTAAAACTTCACTTAATAATATCTTCTTCGTCTTAAGTTCATTTTCTACAAACCATAGGTCTAAATTGACCAAAAATTCGCCACGGACGCGGTAACACTAGTTCTATGACCAAACTCTAAAAGTTTAATGATTTTTATTTTATTATTTAATTTAAAAATATGTGGTATTACAAGTCACAAGCTGTATTGTTGCTTGTTTGGCTAATAAGATAGAGTGAGGAGGGAACGGATGAAGAAGGAAGAGGACTCAAGTATAAAGGAAGTTAAGTAGGATAGAAAGGGAAGATGAAAGAGGAAATAAAGAGGTGAAAATTTCAAATCCAAATCCATGGAGGGATCGGATCAGTATTGAAGAAAAGGGAAAGAAAGAAGTAGAGGGATCTAAATTAGTGTGGAGGGATTGATTTTCTAATAAGGATTGGATTGGAATGGATCTGAACTCGTGTGATCTGATTGGGATTTTACCAATGATCGGATTGGATCCAAATTCATGTGATTGTATTCGGAATTGAACTTGAATGCAATTGATTCGTGTAACTTAGCTTTCGGTATTACGTCATCACGAGTTCGCATGAGATAGAATTCGATTATGAATTTCAAGATTGTGATTTCATCGTCGTTGAGCCAGCACTTCAATCGATTGCATATTAGAATAAAGTTGAATGTCGTACAGAACTAACAATTCAGACATGCACATAGAATAGAGCAAAAAATTACTATGGATATATGACTAAACCATTGACTATGAACTTCAGTTTCCAAATTGAATTTTCGTTGAAATCGTGTGATTCGATTCAAGTGATTTAAAGATGGTCAGTAACGAAAGTTGCTTCAGTTGTTAGCTAAATATCTTCATTACGTTCTGAAGAGTGTAGACACTACTGTTCCACATTAGTATACACTAACACGGGAGGTATAAGTTAACCATGCTAACTACTATGACTATTTGCAAGTATAATAAATTATGGCCACCAGAAGCTTAACACAAATACTTGGCTTTGAAGCTTAGAGCTCCAAATGAAATCCAGAATCCAACCGTTCAACAAATGCGTCAAGCCCGTCATCCAACGATCATTCAGCTTCTAAAGAATCTAACTTTTCCCAACAAGCGAGTCAACCAGAGGGACTAAACCTGTAGGAGCATCTCGAAGAGCCGTAATGGTGGATTTTCCCAGTGGTGAATTGAATGTCAAGGAGGCCAGCAACAGGCAGAAGTAGGCTCACAAGGGGCTGGGGATATGGGAATCGATCAGGAAGGCATTCCAACACCGCTTAATACTCTGGAGGATGCAATGATCTGGGATAATTCTCGAATTTCCTTGCATCTAGAATCGATGAAGCAATGTTAGCGAGGATCTACGCGAAGTATGGTATACTACCAAATGATGTCCGGACCCCAGGAAGGAATGAGAGAGCGCATGCACGGATGGAATGGCTTACAACTCGTAACACACACATACACACAACACATACACACACACACACGCACACACACACACACATATATATATATATATATATATATTTGTGTGTTTGTGTGCATGCGTGCGTGCCATCGGGTTTATGCCCCTATTTTTCCCACACGTTCATGATATGCTCTACTACATATCCTGTAAACTGAAATCCTGAAACAAGATCAAAAGGGAAATTAATTCTAAAATGGAAATTTAAAAGAAAAGATAACCATGCCTGATGCTTTCGAACAATTCATGCCACATCTTCATTTTGAGATTGAATATTTCCATGAGAGTCCAATGCTTGATTGTTTCCAAGTTGATTATGAGTGAGTTGATCTTGTGTTATTGGTCCTAATAGCTGCATGAGAGATCCAACTTGTTCCGAAACATTTTCATATGTTTAATGAAAAAGTGACTGAATCGGTTGATATTGTTCAAGTGGCGTTGACAAGGAATTGATAGTTGTGCCAATTAATAAACAAATTGAGAAGACTGACCAAATGGCTGCGACATATGATGAGGAATTTGTAGAAACGTTGACACTACAACAGAACTGGTCTTTTATAGCGGCCTATAGCCGCTATGAATAAGAACTATAGCGGTTCCATAACTGCTGTATATGAACATGTTATAAAAAACTGCTAAATATTTATAACGCTTTATTTGCCGCTATAAAAGTACATGGTTTTATAGCACAAATTTTCCGTTATGTTACTTAAAGACAATAGCTCATGCTCACCGCTATTAAACATCTGAATCTCAATGAAAGTGAGATCCTTTTATAACACATTATAGCCGCTATAACATATTTATTTAATAACGGCTATATGACGCTATTAAATTATCATGTTATAGTACTGCTAAAACCTTTTACAGCTCATATATGCCGCTATAAATTCATAGAGCTATGCATATACATTACATTTTAATAATAGCAATCAAAATAAATCTTCATAACAATTTAAAGAGCAATGTAAGAGCAGAAAAAAATCAACAAGTTTAACACATATACATGATAACAAAATAAAATATCAACTAACAAAAAATAATTCTAATCCATGAGTTACCAAATTCAATACATGTTTTCAATTTCATATTGATGTCAATTTAAATACACAAAAGGCAAAACATAATTCATATATAAAGTTTACAAGTACCAAATGCATCATTAAGAACGTCAACTGCTCAAAGCCTTTCTTCCGACGTAGTTGGTAGATTATAATATCTACCGTCCCGAAAACGCCTCTCATGCAAAGTAATAGATATTGGCTTGAACTCAGTAGCATGGAATCTATCTCTTTCCATTCGGAAAAATTTGGCAAGCTCGTTGCATTCGTTAAACATGACAATTAGATTTTTAACAATGTCATCGTCAAGTGTGGAACTTGTAGTAGCAGAGAAGGCCTTTTTTCTGTTATGTACTTCATTATTTGTGTTGTAGAAGTAGAGTTGAGCGAACTTTGGTTTACCATCTGTAGGTAAACGATTTACGTGTCTTCCAGTATCAGCCTCCTATATATGAAATAATCACTATCTATTCACTATAAAAACAAGCAACAGTTTACAAAATATAACAGTGTTACCCTCAAGGCTCTGAGTGCGACTTCCATGTCTACCAGACTCTGCAACAAGCTTACAACATCCTCATCTGACTGCCTGCATACAGTTAAATTTTGTTCATTTAAATCCTTAATTAAAATTTGTCAACCCAGTTTAAATTGGTCAATTTAAATACAAAAAAAAAATTGTTGGAAAATAATATACTAACTTGCTCTTTGTCTTCCAAGATTTCTTTATATCTAAAATCTTCCTCTCCTGATCAATCAAATCACAGCCACTGTTGTCTTCTTCTTGATCCGCATCAACTCTGCAATTCGATTGCAATGATGCAATGGTGATGCTTTCGGAAATAATGCAATGTTGAGTACTTGATTGTTGAGAGGAAAAAAATGTAAACTTGTAGTAGCTAGGCTTAATACTTGTGGCCCATATACAAAAGGGTAATATACCCGAATACTTGTTACACTGGTAAAACGGTTCTCTTTACAGGCTTTTCACATAATAGTAGATGATCAGGGGCATAGCAATAACATTGGCAGTCTTCTTTTAAAACCCCTAGTATTAACTTGATAATAATCAGTAGGGAAATCTTTTTCTTATGCACACCAATATTTAGCAGAAGCAAATACCAGTGCATCTAACAATGAAAATTAGATTTCCTAAAAATATGAGAGTGTTTCCATGCATTGCGCTGAAGAAAAGGGACCGCGTGCTTTGAAACTCTAATAGACTACTTTGGACATCTTGTGTGATCATGACAGTAAGGAATTAGTTATCTAACGTTTTCAAGATATACTCACAGCAAGCATATTGTCTACCATTGAATTGAATTCACAAGAAGGCATACCTTTGCCAAGTCATTTCCTTGTGTTCTGCAAAGCATGCTCAAAAACTTCGACCATAGATATGAGTGGCAACCGATCATAGTCTGATGTGAAAGCTAGCATAAGCCTGTTCTCTTGAATGAAATGGATCTGAACATCGAAACAAACATATTTATATTCGCATCATACTTTAATCATAATAAGAATCTAAAGTCACCATGCTTTTTAGCATATATAAGTAATTACAAGAGAAGCTTACTTGGATAATCGGAAGTAAGCACAGCCGTTTGGCTGAAGTCGCAGTTCCAGGAATTGCGACCCATAACCTGATACAACTGGTTCATAGCATAAGCTGCATGAGATCGGACCGTTGCGGGTTCATAGCAGGAACCGCCAGGTTGAATCGCGCTGTAGTCAACCACTTGTTGAGAACATGCGTAGTCCAAAGCAGACTGCAACTGCGCATTTGTTGCCTCTGCCTTGGGCACGCACCACCCAACTCTCGGTTTCTTTGTCGGTGCTGCTGGAGAAGATGATGGTGGATTCACCTGTTCCATCATTATTATTATACAATTCATCTTTAAAAATGTTCTAGATGAGCCGAAAGTGACAAATGTTCTGGAACTAGAAACTGCATCTTCCATGTTATGACGTTGTGATTCTTCTTTAAAAATGTTTTAATTCATACATATCCACATGCATTCCCCATGGGATAGGTAGCTAGCAACACTGAACCAATATTTTAGTTCAAGTGAATTTCAAATTGTACAGTCTCCATTTAGAACAGTTAGCAATTAATAAACTTAAAATTCATGTGGCCTGGGTAAAATAAGATACCTGTTGGCTGGAGTTAGAGACACTACTCGACTTTGCCAGCCCAGCATCATAGGCCATGGACATATCAACATGAAACAGCCCAAACGACCTCTCTGACTCGGGTCCGGGTTTCAAGTCCTCATCATAAAGTGCAAATATATAGGTATCCACCGACTTCCCGGGCATTAACGGCGTTCCGACCATCGACCTCAGATGCTGTATCAAATTCCCGTTGAACGCCTTGGCGTTCTCCATGGTTGCCCCGTTCTCGTTCGGGTCCCCTTTAGAGGGCCAACCCGTTTCAGCCATGACGAATCCTAAATCCGAAAACCCGGCCCGCATCAATGCCGATTTTATCGCATCCAACTGCGCGTCCCACATGTTCATGTAGTTGATTCTAGTTTTCCCGTCGAACCTACCAGGGTTCGCCTCAAACTAGCAAAACGACAACGTTTCGGGTCGTGGATCACCCCTGTAAGCGAAGTACGGGTCCGGGTTTATCATGAACTGTGAGCCCGTTCTCTGCAGGAAGTCGAGTATGCCTTTAACCGGAGGGAGGTGCTCGGCGCGGAACGCGCCGGTCGAAGGCGGCTCGGAAGCGCCGAGGACGGACATTGTGTTGACGGTGGAGACCTTGATGTAGTTGAGGTTCGCGGCCGCGAGGGCGTTTTGGACGTTTTGCATTGCGGGGAGGAGTTGGGCGGACAACCCTTGGTCGTTGGATTCGAGCACCTCGTTGCCGATCGAGATTAAAGTACCTGCACTATGATAGACCTAGGAGAAGGAACACTCCTTTAGGAAAACTACCTGCATGCGTCATTAGTAATATTTCAATCATAGTTACATTAATAAAAACACTGCAGCTAAATATAAGGAAAAGAGATGTCAATGCTTGATTCTTATGGAGCAACACAAGGCAATACGAGGATTCAAGCCTTAATTTTAACATTACAATATATACAGGTGTAGCCTTCATGTGCCAGATGTGTTTAGTAGGGAAGGTCTAGATATAGTTCTCATCAAAATTCATCCAAAACGTAGATGAGCTCAAAAGTTGAAATATAGGATGCAATTTGTCAGTTAAAATTTTCATTAGACTTCAATCAATTATATTTTCTTTTGTACTTAATTCTAAGCAAACAATATTGAACATTTGGACTATGAATACAAAATAAAGTTGAAAGCTTAGAAATCAGCAATGCATATAACCCATAATATTCGTGGTCTGCTTAGAACTCGGGCCATAAGTGTATAAATCACTGTCCCTCATCTCATCATGCTTAGAACTTGAACCATTAAAGTCTAGATCACAATCACATCCACATCACGTCTACAGTTCAAATCGCCCATGCACTTATCATAAGCAGCAGCATCACCATATACCCCACGCACATATACAACTCACCAACCCGCCTCAAAAATTTTTGACCAATCAAATAATTGAAATAGCCTAATGTTTCCAGACAATTTACAAAGAAAATGTCCGAATGTACATTCATTACTCGTAAGATCATAGTAGCCAAACGACTTAACTTCAAAAAAAAATTACTTAGAAGTTACTATTTGAAACTCATACTAAACTGATTGATAACAATGTGATTAACTAGACTTACAGAGGAGGACAGACAATGAACTTCACATAACGAACATGAGTAAAAAATATGATAACCGTCATATATATATATGTAAGCTATTCCTATTCATCTACTTTAAAGGATGGTGTCATTTCAAATTTTAATTTATAAAATTATACAACCATTAACTAACTATGAATACATACACAGTATTACACTACGCAGTTTGTATGAATATTTAGCTAACTATGGATATAAAAATCAAACCAGAATCACTGAAACACAGCAGATTAAAAGTGTTAAAACACCTTTTCCTCCATTCGTATCACGGAATAAAATGAACTTGATATCTAATTATCTCTTACCTGATATGCTTTGCAGAAAAGGTGAATGGGGGAAACTTCAACAGAAGGCTTGGTTAGCTTGATTCAGGAACACCTTATTCTTCTCGCATAACAAACTGAAAAACCATTAAAAAAAACTTTCATTATTAAGAAAAAAAAAACTTTTAAAAGAATCATACGTGCTCCATACACACAAAACCTAATTAAGTAACAAAGCGACTGCACAGAATAGATCAAAGAAAAATGCAAAAATTAGACCATTAATATGACACAACAATCCATAAAAATTAAGTAATATTTAATGCATAAGCAACGATGAATGATAGTTTAAACTTTAAAGTTTAAACTGAAAAAGCTATCCGTACCTACAGTTTTCTACATATCTTATTATGAACTTGCTAATGGAACTTCAAATTTGATTTACACAATTATCAAACAGTATGCACAACTCAATGTTTGTAGAACTTCGCATTTCCTAATTTAGTTGAACTTGTTTAACCAGTAAAAAGCATGTATATAAGTAGTTACAAATTCTACTCCATATGGCAGTGGTTTACATTGTTTGAACTACAATGTTCAGTCTGAGGTCATTAAAGTAGTCTAATATAATTACCGTTAATCATCTTATATCGCGTGTAAATGTTTCAAACGTAACTAACACACTGTATGTTTTTCAAGAAGAAATAGAAATATTGCTAGTATTTCATTTCAAAACTTATAAATCCACATAACAGGCAATGAGAAGTTTGATTAAGTGGATCCATGGATTGAGTGTACCGCCCTCCTCTAAGTAATCATTTTTGGAATGTCAATAATACCTAGTACTCTTGTTAGAACCAGAAACAGTTTGTGCGTAGTTTTAATCCAACTGCGTAAAATATGATGAGAGCATGTGCGCACAGGGAAGACTGCATTCAACAAAAAATATTTTCCGACCCCAGCACAAGCTATGCTGTTTTTCAAGAAGGAAAAAAAAGTTGCTCCAAAAAATAAAAAAGGTAACAAAATTGACAGTGAGTATTTGTTTCACATAGAATTATCAAGCAAGTTATAAATATTGTACTCACAAGTAGCTATGATGTTGCAATAAACTTTTAACTATTTTACTCACAAGTTGTTCAGATCAAGGTAAACATAACCTTAAGCTTTTTCTCATTGATCAAATGGATTTGTGTTGACAACAATAGCTGATCGCTTCACATTCCATTGTCCTACTATAAATCAAATAATCTACCAATTAAGACTACTCTACTCATGACTGAATTTCAAACATGTCATGTTAAAAATACACAACGTGTGATTACTTTGCCTCAGTATCTCCATGTACTATATAATTTGTACAAAACATTGTTTTGAAAACATGATATAACTTTCTATTATAAAGTAAAAACATGTGACTTACAGGTTATCCCAACATCTGTAGTTGCTCCATCATATTATCATATCTCATCTATGTCAAAATTTCACTCAAAGGCTAGCCTTTGAGTATCAACTAAAGACGCATACTTACCTCCTTTCGCTAATAATTCTGAATGTGTGCCAAGTTTTTCAACCCTTCCATCTGCGCACAGTGCAATTTGATGTGCATTCTGAACAGTGCTTAGTCTATGTGCTATCACCAACAATGTTCTTCCCTTCATTAAATGATCAAGTGCCTCTTGTACTAATCTCTCGCTCACTGCATCAAGTGCACTAGTAGCCTGATTCATAAGTTAGATTGAGTGAGCAACTGCATATAATTTGCAATGTAGATTTAATGAATTGTATACCTCATCCAGTATCAAAACTGGAGCATTCTTGAGAATAGCTCGCGCAATAGCAATCCTCTGCATATTAGTTAAGTTTATTAGTTTTATTACTATGCAAGTACAAGGCTTGATTTTGGGAAATCCCTCTTACTAATGTTCCCTAGTGGAATCATGAATTCTGCAATATATGAGGAATTACACTATTTTCAAAGTATTGTTAAAAATAGCACAAACTCACTTTTCACATGGTTATTTAAAGCATTTTTTTTCCACTTTCATGCAAGTAAAAAAAAGACCATAATTTGCAATACATTATGATGTTATGCTGCATAACAAAAAGTTAAGGGATGTCCTGCAATATACAACAACAAGACTATAGTATGTTCTCAAGAAAATCGAAGAGGTCCACCCCTTAATCAGTGCTATCAGATCATTAGTTCTCATGATTTTGACTTAGAAAATTTATTTTAGTACTCTTGCTAGTGCACTAAAATGGCATTGTTTGATGTATGTTATTGGATCTTTGGATATCCACTATAAAGGGTTGACCTTCTTTCTGATTTTCAACTAGAAAAGATTTGATATTATAACAGAGCTCATTATCACGCAGTTGGATTAAAACTACGCACAAACTGTTTCTGGTTCTAACAAGAGTACTAGGTATTATTGACATTCCAGAAATATTGCTAGTAATATTCTTCTCTTTCACTTCGTATTTCTCATCATTCTTCATCCTATCTGCTTGTACTACTTAATTACCATAGTTAGTCACACCTATCTCACTGTTTATAGTGGTATGCCCCGATGACTTACAGGAACATCAACATATTTATGATTTTCACAAGCATCTAACATCTTTCTTTTGCTTACTTCCATTAACCAGCTTCACAAAGAAATTGTCCACTAACTTTCTATCTAGTTTCACCTCTATAAAGAATTTGTCATACTTAGACCTATCTAACATGTCTGTCATTTCATCTGTACACAACAATCTTCCAATTCTACTTGCCAACTAGTTTTTACCCAGGTGAGCCACGCGAGGAGTCTAAATTAAAAGAAATACAAACAAAGCTCAAAACAACTAAAAGTTCAAGTAAGAAATCACCTTCCTGGTTACCGCGTGACCCATACTTCAGAAAACTTGCTTCAATTCGTCAACGTTAGTCTTCCTCCTCAAAAAATATGGCTGCCTCTATAAATATCGATTCCCCTTTTTTGTTCGATAATTAAATCGGCTCCAATCTTAATCTTTCGGGTATTCGAGTTGCTACGAAAGCTGACGCCAAGTACGAGCGTTCGCGATTTTGACTGACTTTGACTCCATCGTAGCCTGAAAGAGAAGTATCTGGAGCGCTGGCTCGTTGCCTCTTATCGAAGTGCTCGCGTATAATGAATCCGGTTGTTTGGATAGCAGGGAGACGAAATGGTTTTCCAGATTGAAAATTAAGAATAATTAGGTTTTGGGAGGGAGACCAATTAGGTTTTAGGAGGGAGACCAATTTTTTTGGAGGGAGATAGAGAAGGAATTTGTGGTTTTGGAGGGAGACGAGTTTCCATTTACAGTTCAGCGTTACGTTACGCGTAATTGTGAAAAATGTAAACAATTAATAGTTAATAATAACACTTCAGAATAAGCTGTTATTAAATAGTGTTATTAATGACACATTTTGTTGTAGTGTGAGCACATGATTGCAAGGCTTGATGTCGTGGCTGCGAGAGAATATTTGGAGGTTGTAGAAATGTTTATGTAGGAGGTCGAAACACCCGACTCGGTGGTTGTGGCGATAGTTGAGTTTGTAGTAGTGGGGATGGCTGAATAAACGGTGGAGGGATTTAACTTAGTGGTTGTGCAATGAACTGATCTGATGGTTGAGTATTTGACCAGGTGGTTGAGTGTATGTCCATGGTAGTTGGTTTGCGGTTTGGAGACTAGATGAATTAAATGAACCAAGAAAAGCATTTACTTTCAATTGCACTTCCCTCTCTATCAACAATTCGTGCTCTAATGTCAATAACATGTTGGTGGACATAAATGGATGTTCTTGGTTTGCACGATCAGCGAACAAGTTGGATTGGAAACTTTTATGTGATATAGCACATGTATCAACATAAGGTGCTCCATAAACTCATCCTCTTGCAAGACCTATGGATGCCTCGACCAAAAGTCGTGGATTCCATACGTTTTCATCTTCATTTAACTCAGCCTTTTTCTTAATGTAGGTCTCCTAGTTACGTTTATATGTAACACACAATTACATTAGCTCCATGCCACTCAAAGACAAGAATCTTCAATTACTTTCTCTATATAGTGAGATAATTATAGACAGCATGGTATATTTAGATATATATTTGAAGTGTAAAAAGCATAGGTCTTCCTCTTATTCCTATCTACATACTAATCCACTAAATGGAATGTCCCTACCACTTTGGATTCTAAGATTGTTATTCTAGAAAATGGAGTCCAGCTTTAAAGTTCACAGGAGATTACTCTCTCACAATCCCTATTTGTATCCTCTTATGGCCCTTAATTTGTCCTTTTCATGTAGAAAATGAATTAACCACATGCTCTTTGGAATCCAATGTGAATGAATAATCTAACTGCTAATGATTTGAGATTAAGTTACGACTCAGAATACTAGTGAAAATTGATGCTAAATTTGGCTCTTATGAAAATATGAAAATTGTACTGTTGATTACCAAGTCAAATATATCTATTTATAATATGAGTAAAGTCAAAAACTTAGGCTTTGAGCAGCTTATATGGCCAAAATGATCATCACACATTTTTATGTTCATAAGTCCTGGCAATCATGCCCCTAATATACATACAATTGCCAATCCATCACAAAAAGAAACATCCACGAACGATGATTCATAATGCATCGTCATTGATTTCAACTAATTATCTAAAATAAGCACATCGAAATATTTAATTAATTTTAATATTTTAGGAAGGATAATTTATCATCAGTAAATACCAATCAGAGAGCATGTTAGCAAGATACCGTAAATATCATTAAAAATGCACAAAACTGTATATTTTTCACTCCTAATTTATCCATAACGTTTTTTGTGAATATCAATAAAATGGTATGCATTTTTATATATGTGGTTGAACATGTCAATGGATGCATTGCACGTCTTGTTACTTATTATACTATCAGGAAATTTTGTAGTCTGTCAAGGATAAGTTGTCCAAATAGCTCATTCAACAATTCAAAGCCTGCACAGTGTGTCTTATTTTGTCTAAAAATAGTTGTATTTTTACTATTGCATTCTACTGCAAAGCTAAATATACACATTTATAGTCTTACCCATGATGTTAAAACAAACTTTACCGTACAGGCAAAATATATTACTTGTAAAACCTATTTTGTTTGACCATTTTTGTTTTTCTTTCCAAAAGCCATGCGACGTGGTTTGTACTTCTTCAGAACATGATCATGATATCAGGCTAAACTAAGAGGAGTTTAGAAAGATAGGAAGCAAAATTAAGTCTTGACATTATGGGTTTACTGAATCCTAATAGTATCGGTTTACTGAATCATAACCGCATAAAATTTTACGTTCATAAGCACAACATAATATTCAGCTACTCCCACAGCAGTGAACATTCAAGGACAAATAAATAGCATGACAAGTAAAAAGGTGTAAGGGTTTACTACAACCTAACAGTAAATTTACTACAAAAACAAAAACAGATCCTGACGCTCCAATGTTATAAGACTGGATTTTCTACTTATGTATCATTTCAATGTTTATATTTTATAGAAACGGTGGAAAACTGTAAGTAGCTTTAGGAAAATCAATGTGCTAGCATAAATGGAACTTCTGCACTGCAAAATTCTTAAACTACATAAAATACTAAGCCAATGACTGTACAGTACAATTACCAACCTAACTTTCACTCAATTGGGAGAGAAATAAGTAAAAAGATAGAATGTGCAACCAACTTGTAAGTTTCAAGTGAATCCACGACTATGTCCACTATAGCAGAACTTTTTTCATTGAAATCTGAAATGTAAAGGCCCATTGATTATTGGTAAAATAAAAAGAAAAGATCCATGACTTGTACTCTCTTCATAAGCACTATAATATAAATGTCTTAATAGACAATAAAGCCAAGTTTTTTTTTACTGCCAAGTTAAGAATATATGTACTATATTATCATAGTAAGTCTAAAGAAAAATAATTTAATTTGCTTAAACCTCAACCGAAGTAGAACATAACAAGATTAAGAAAGTTTAAAATAGCTCACATAGATTTTCCACGATTTGTTGTCAACGAATTCGCAGCTTGATGCCAAAGCACACTTTGCTTTCCCTTTTTCATTCGTTTTTTCTGTTTTAGTATGCCAAGCCACGAAAATTTCTTCAAAACTCATTGGTATACCTGTCTCAAGTTCCTATAAATGATAGACATTATGCTAGATCAGTAGAAATATCAAAGAATGTAGCAACCGCTTAACCTATGATCAAAAATATATACATAAGTATGAATAGGATATTTAATTCATCAGCTTTCCCTAGTTTATAAGTGTGGACGTGGGGAATTGTCGCTTTATTCAGCACATGCCAACCCCCGATGTGTATGTGTGGTGTGAACAAAATAATCCAAAAATGCTATAAAGTAATGCGGTGGACACAACATTTTATAGCGGTCCGACACTAACGTTTACGTGGACTTCATAGTAATCATTCATTGTATAATATTTGATTACAATGTTGTATAAGTTCGGACAATAGTTTAGTACAAATAATTGCAATAGAATAGCAAAATGTATGTTAATTCTAAAATTTATCTGAAATGTCATTCTTCTTTGTTGAGTAGAAGGTGAGTTGACATGCTCAACTACATCCAAATTTAGCTTCAATGTTCAAGAAATTCCAGATATGACCAAATTAATCCAAAAATAGTGTAATTATGCTTGTAGATGTCCAAGAGTTGATGGAAAATGTTTGTGAAACATTTTAATGGTCCATGCCATGTCCAATGGCCATGAAAGAGAATGTAACTCCATTAATGATGTTTTTGGCTAAAAAATTCCGAAATTGCAAGGGAAAAAGATCCAAATGAAGGCCAAGCGTTGGGTTATTTACAGGTGGATGTTGGTATTGGAGTAGGTAGGATGTGGGTCTCATGCAGCAGAAATTAAGACTCCAGAAGAGGCCAAAAAGCTAAAATTCATATCCCTCTGACGAGGGATACGAATTTTGTATCCCTCTAGGGGATATGAAAATTAGTATCCCCTAGAGGGATATGAATTTCGTATCCCTCTAGGGGATACGAAAATTCGTATCCCCCCAGAGGGATATGAGAATTCGTATCCGTTGAGGGATAAAAAATTCCGTAACCCTCTGAGGGATACGAAAAAGATGGGTTTGGAGGGCTGGAGCTTATTGAACCTTGCGCCTGCCATTCTAAGGTGGTCCGACGATCCTGAGCGCTTGACATGCGTTCATGGAAATTGGCATAACTTTTAAACCCTAAATCCGTTTTGACCAAATGAAAGTTGAACCTGAAGCTACTTCAAAGGGCTACAAGAGTTACTGTGCAAGCACCGTAATTGATATTTTTGGACCCGAAAGAGGTCATCTAAAGGGGTTTTAGGCCATTTTTATGTTCATAACGTGACTTCAACCAAGTTTCTTTACGTTTTCTGACGATGTTATTGACATTGAGTGCATTGTTAACCAGAAATGTTTGATAGCTTTGACCAAAAAGCGTGTCAATAATAGGTGTGAACTAAATGAATATATATATATATATATATATATATATATATATATATATATATATATATATATATAAACCGGAATTCCGTCATCAGGTCAATAATTGCATTATTAGACTTCGACTCCATACGTATCAATTAATTTAAGATTTGTTTCTTTGATTTTTGTTCTATTTTTTCAATTAAAAAAAAAAAGCTTTTGTAGTTGCATAATGTAAATTTTAAATTTAAAAGCGACAACTGTAATTTAATTTCAAATAAGAGATCGAGTATATGTATACCACTTATGCATCATGTGAAACAGTAGACACAGAACAAGCGGTGTGACGCGCATGTAACCCTTCTTTTTGTGTCAAACGTTTAGCTCTCATCTTTTTACATATTTCATCATACATACTTTTATGCTACATACTTTTGTGCCACCCAATATCTATCATTTTATTCCATACATTTGCTTGGATCCATGCTAGAGGGGTGTCTCGGCAATCGACCATTTTTGTAGTTTGCTTTAATTTTTTGGTTCTCTCGCACGCACGATTTAGTTTTTTTTTTTTTTTTCAAGATAAAAGTCGTTTTCTTTTGCCACATATCGTAAACCTTATGCTCGTAACTACTGTCATGAGTGTATGCCCTCTAGAAAAAAGCAAGAAGATCAAAATTACATTTGTAAACTATTTAGTTGGCGCTAAAACTTAGTCTAACGAATACTCATCGCTATGAAAAATATTTTTTCATTACAATTAAAATTTTATTAAAATATTTTAAAAACCAAAAGAAACTATAAAGTAGAAACAAATATGAGATATATGCTTTATGTCTAAGACGGAGAGTGTAGGAAATGTTACACGCTATAATTAATCAACTCAAATAGAAATAAAATATTAAAATCCCTTAAATTCATTAAATAATAGTTATTTTTTCTCCAGGGGAACATTTGAAAATACAAACCACTGTTCCGTAAACCACATATCCCAAATAGATCCAATAAGACGTGCAACAGATTTATTCTTAAATTTTGACAATTAAAAAAATATGAATAATTTGATATACATTATTTTGTTATGTAAATGTGAAATTACGCAAAACTTACTGGATTCTTTTCCATTCAAGAGGTCTTTTCTATGTAATAGGATCGACTGGAGTATCATATCCCTTGACTGGACTATACTCCATTCAAGAGGTCTTTTCTATGTTCTGCCTCTGTTTTATCCACTACATGTTCTTCTATTTCTAATGCATCATTTCTCTCTTGGGCATCTACCTCTGCTTCATAATCTTTCCCTACCTCGAACTTCCATAAGATATGCTGCTCATGAGCAAAAAAAAAAAAAAAAAAGATTCTATAAAAATCACATAGGACAAAAATGGTGACCGATCCTCGTTTCAACTCCAAATCCAGTACAAAGAAAAATATTATCTTTGATTCTGGTTTTAGGTCGGCTTTCCCTCCAGATCCTGATCATTCTCAACAACATGCATGCCGACCTGACTTCAATTCAAGGAAATCTTAGAAGCGTAGATTTGAATTCGAAGACTGATTTTCCAGATCTTTCTTCAGAGAATGGAGCAGGTAACAATATGTTTAATTTTTCACAATCTAAATCTTGGACTGAAGCTGTCAAAAATAAAAAATGTCATCAAAGTCAATTTAATTGAATTATTATGAGTCGTTGACTCATGAAAATCTTTAAATGGCAGTAATTAGTGAAGATCAAATTTAAACAACTGGAGAAAGTTTTATATGTTTTGGTAACAAACCGTATTACAACTATCTAAAGGATCATATCGATAGAAACTGGAATTTAAAGGGTAGTTATCAACTGTTTACTAGATAAAATGGCTTTTTTATTCTTAAATGCGAGTTAATTGGAGACTGTGATAAGATTTTAGTTGCTGGGCCATATTATTATAACAGGCAATTGGTATTTATTAAAAAATGGATTCCTGGCATGAAATTAACTCATGAGTTCCTCAATACTATCCCCATTTGATTAAACTTCCCGACCTTGATTTAGATTTTTGGACTCGTTAAGCTATTAATAGGATTGCATCAACTTTAGGTCATCCTTTCAGCTTGGTTAATGTGATTGAAAAGTTATGTATTATTTCTTTTGCTAGAGTTTTGATTGAGGTTAATGTTGATTTCAAGTTCTCTGAAATGGTTCCCATTAAATGTTATAACGGTGAAGCTATTTGGAAAAAAGTTCAATATGAGTGGGTTCCCTTTGCGCGCACTAATTATAAGGTGTTTGGTCATTCAGCTGCTTCTTGTAAGGATATTCCTAATTCTAATATAGTAAGTGGAATGGATATAGATGTCAACTTGGACAGTCAAGAAAAACATATGAAAACGGCTGTTGATTCGGTTAGTTTGCCTCAAAACATACCTATTGATAAGAATGTTGATGGCAGTCAAGTTAATTATATGGAGAAGTGTAAATCTTCAGTAGTTTCTGGGATGAATGCTAATTCAAGGATGGATAAGGTTGTGTATAATGATAATGTAGGATCTCCAAACAGTTTGAATGAAAGTGCAACTACTAAGGATGTTATAAGAGAAGTTAAGGAGAATTCTAGATTTAATTATAATTCGAGAAAAACTGATTCGGGTAATGGATATGATGACATGACAGATATTGGAACTTATAGCTATATGCAAGTTAATGATGATCAAAGAAATGAAGATTTAGTTATAGAGGAATCAGATAGCTCTTCAAGTAGTTTTAAGAGCAGAAAACAAAATTTAAAAACAGTGAATACAAGAAAGGCAGTAAAGTTACGATTGGAGAACCCTTGGTAGAAACTAATCCGGAGTGGGTTAAGTTGATCTAACAAATATAAACTAGATCTATAAGTAAGAAGGCAAAAGAGGAGGGTAATTCTCCATGTAGGATATTAAACGGAGGTGTAACTAAAAAGTGAATTCCTCCATGATATTTTTCTGGTTCCTGCAAGCATGGTTTGTATATATTTATGGGGATGTTTGCTCGATGTTTTCTTATGTTACGTATATGCATTTTCGTATTTTGGATGGAGATCTTTATCAAGTTGATTCTGGGCTGCATGGGTTGATGCTTGGTGCTGTATTTGTCCCTCTGGATGATATCCTGTAGCATAAGTATTGTGTTATTATTGGAGATTTATTGCGTGGTGGTTTCAGATGGCTTTTAAATGCTTCTGAGCATGGATCTGTTTCTATTTTGCTGTAGATTTTGGCTGCTTGATCTCAAGTGGTGATCTTCTGCTGTGGATTTAATGATGGGCTTTCTGGGCTTCAGTATGTCTTCAATGTTATGTTGATTTTGATTTCGCAAATGTGTATTTATGCTTTGTGCTGAAGATGTAACTTTTGGGCCTCCTTTGTCTATGTTGGGCTTTCTAATCTGGAATTTCTTGAAGCTGCTAAGCCTTTCTCCTGGTTAATCAGATTTTTTGTAGTTGGGCTTTTTAGTCTGTGGGTTTTATATATGTAACGTTTGAGGGTATCTTGTTGTTTACCATGTATTTGTTTTTTTATCTGGGTCTTCATGTTTGAGCTGGTTAGTTATGTGATGTATAGTATTAGTTTCTTGTGTATGTGTTGTATTTTTTAACAGCTCTACCCTCTATTTGTAACTTTTTCTCTGTAATTTAAATTCCCTTTTTATTCAAAAAATAATAATATTTACTGCTCTATCCTTATAATTATAAGTAGATGAATGTTTTATTGCTTCTGTTCCATTGCAGCGCTCCTCTTCAAATCCTATTTTAGGTTCTAATTCATCCTCAAATGCATTTCTTAGATTTTCATTGATATGAAATCTATCATTTCATCTTGATTTTCCAGAAATCTATCCATGTCCTGTGTCTATTACCTTTCTCATGAGGCCTCAAAATTTTGAACCTGCCATTGTACCTTTACAAAATAACATATGACGTAGTCTGTTAATTATTACACTGTTAATAACCAATATGCATAAATCTCTCTCTCTCTCTCTCCCTATATATATATATATATATATATATATATATATATATATATATATATATATATATATATATATATATATATATGTGGGGCTATACATGCGTGTGTATACAAATATTAGATTCATCGTACCTACGATTTATACTATCATAGTTAAGTGTAAATGCTGACTCGTTTAAATACATGATTATTTTGCAAATCTAATTTATAAATACCAAGAATAATTATTTATTTTGTTCAATGTTAGAGCATCTCCAACGGTATTCCGGAGGAGAATATTACACCACGTAATATTCAGCTGAATATTACGTGGTGTATCCAACAAATAAAAAAAAATAACGTGGTCACGAGCCTATTTTATCGGCTCGTGACTTAAAAAAATATTTTTATTTGTCACGAGCCGATAAAATCGGCTCGTGATAAATAACGTGGTCACCAAAAAGGCAACGCAGCAATATCATTGGTCAATAAAAGATAATGGTCCCCAGCAACCAGATATTGGTCCCCATGAACATAACGTGGTCCCAGAAATTAATTTGTCATTTTGTGAGTTCAGGAGCCGATTTTATAGGCTCGCGATGTCGCGAGCCGATAAAATAGGCTCGCGACTTCGCGAGCTGATTAAATCAGCTCGCGCGACCAATTCCGAATCCGGAATTGGTCCCGTAATATTTTGCTTAATATTACATTTCGTAATAATCGTTGGGACAGATTTACACGAGAATTCAGAATTAAGACGCTGAATATAGCATCTGTTGGAGATGCTCTTAGTCTCTATGAACTGAGTTTTGAAATGCATTCTCAAACAAAGATATTATGCTTA
Source organism: Allium sativum (assembly GCA_030737875.1). Lineage (NCBI taxonomy): Eukaryota > Viridiplantae > Streptophyta > Magnoliopsida > Asparagales > Amaryllidaceae > Allium > Allium sativum. The sequence continues at coordinate 158,309,037 of CM060923.1, forward strand.
TCATTTTTTTACTGCCAAATAGCACATACACACACAATTATCATTCTACCAGGCAAATTTATAAACATGGAAATTCTAGCAATTAATATGAAAATATTAAACAATTTTCAGCTAATCATCTTGGGCTCAAAAAATTTCAACACACTGCATATGCTAATCATTTAGAAAGTATAGTTAGCCGTCTAATCATGCTCCTAGGGATAAGACAAACTAAACTAGATACCCACATGTACATAAGTCGACTTGGTAGACATTCACAATAAGGATAGATACATTATAAGTAGATTGACAGATTAGGTATCGCTGCTATATTAAAAAAATTGTGAATCTTGTACGCCTAGATATTTAATTATATAATATGAAGCAACAAGGTAAACTTATTAATGAGGAAATTTCTAGCAATTAATATGAAAAATAAAAACAATTTTATGATAACCATTGTGGTTGTAGAGTGTGTTTCCAATCAACAATGTTGTAAAAAAAACTGTTTTTGGTTTTATATTCGCTGGTTTCTTATTTCCGCTGTTTGTAACTTTCGTGTATGGGTATTTTTGTAATTTGGCTTGACTGTATATGAGCCAAGTGACTGTGTAGTTACGTTTGAGAAAATCACTTTACTTTTTCTTCTCGATTTATCTCTTCATGGTATCAGAGCCAACCGATTTTCTCCACAAATCTAAACCCTAATTCAATTATGCCTCAATCCAGTGATATCTCGAGTTCTAATCCAGAAAACCAAGGGAATTCTGCGATTAATTACAATGATCCATATTTTCTTTCTCACGATGATAACCCTAATTCGCAATTAGGTCAAATCGTCTTTGATGGAGACAATTATCTTAACTGGAGTCGCAGCGTTCAATTAGCTCTCGGGGCAAAGAATAAAATCGGATTTGTTGATGGATCCATTCTTCGACCGGGTGATGAATCCCCAGATCTGCAGAAGTGGATTCGAAATAATTATATGGTGACGGCTTGGATTCTTTGTTCTATGGAGAAGAAGATTTCAGAGAGTTTTATTTTCAATTCATCTGCCAGACAGCTTTGGATTGAGATTCAAGAGAGGTACGGACATTCTAATGCTCCTCAAATCTATGAAATTCATAAGAAGTTGATGAATATACAGCAAAATGATGATAATATTGCTACATACTATTCGAATCTTAAGCAAGTTTGGGATCAGTGGCAAATCATAGAACCCTACCCTGATTGTACTTGCGGCGCAATTCTTCAATGTTCTTGTGGACTACTTAAGAAAATTCTTGATGTTGATCAGTTGAGAAAGCTTATTCAGTTTATTTCTGGTCTAAACAAATCATATGATCAAGCCAAGATTAATCTTCTTAGTATGGATCCTTTACCTAATGTAAATAGGGCTTATCATATGTTACAACAAATTGAAAGGCAAAATAATATGAACGCTACTATTCAGTCAACTGAAGTAAGTGCTCTTTTTTCTGCAAAGAATGGTCAGGATTCTCACAATTTCAATTCGTCTTTTCAAAAGAAAGATCCTAAGAGGGCTAAGCTTGATAAGTTCTGTGATTATTGCAAAACTAAAGGGCATATTAAGGAGCAATGCTTTAAAATTGTTGGTTATCCTGACTGGTGGAAAGGCAAAACAAATCAGAAACATCAACGATTTGCTGGAAATGTGCAAGAAAATTCTGCTGCTACTGGAATTCTTGGATCTGCGCCTGCAAATTCACCTTTAGAACAAAATACTGATGTTAATACTTCTGCTCCAGTTGATTCTCCGACGGTTTCAGCTCTTTTTAAGGAATTTGTCAAGATGGTGCAATCAAGTCAGGGGTCTTCTTCTTCATTTGATGCTTATAATGCTGCAGTAAATTTTGCAGGTATTGTCTCTGCATTTAATGTGAATTTTTCATTTCAACATGCAAATGTTTATGCATGGATAATTGATACAGGAGCTAATGATCATATGGCTTTTGACATAAATATGTTTGACAAAACTCATACCCTTAAACAACCCATACAAATTCTTCTTCCTGATGGCAGTATAAAAACTGTTTCTACTATTGGCATCATTTCTATTAATCCTCATATCACTCTTAAGAATGTTTTCTATGTTCCGGATTTCAAACATAACCTTTTGTCTGTTGGAAGGTTATTGGATCAAAATAATTTAGTTGCTAAATTTCAGCAAAACTCTTGTTCTTTTCAGGACCTTACAACTAACCAAGTGAAGGCTGTTGGTTTAAGACAAGGGGGTTTGTATAGATTTGTTAAATACTTACCTTCTGTTTCTGTTCTATCAAATAGTGTTGTTTCTGATCAATGTCCAGTTGCTCTTGTTTCTAATACACAAAATTCTATTGACTTGTTTCATGCTAGACTTGGTCATGCCTCTGTAGGCAAACTCAAACATGTACCTTGTTTTTCATCCTCATTTCAAAGTAATAGTAATTTTCATTGTGAAGCATGTATTTGATCAAAACTTCATAGATTACCTTTTCCTGTATCAACTTCCATTGCAAATGCATGTTTTGACTTAGTTCACATTGATTTGTGGGGGCCATATCGTGTCCCTTCTATATCTGGTGCAAGATATTTTTTAACCGTTTTAGATGATCATTCAAGGACCACATGGACTCATTTACTTCATTGCAAAGATCAAGTTCCACAAATCATAACTGGTTTTTTGGCATATGTTGAAAATCAGTTTCAAAAGTCTATTAAAATCATTAGGTCAGATAATGGAACTGAAATTGTTCAGCAGTCTTGCACATTATTGTTTATGTCAAAGGGAATTATTCATCAAAAAAGCATTGTAGGAGTACCACAACAAAATGGAAGGGTAGAGCGTAAACACAAACACTTAGCTGAAACTGCTAGAGCTTTGAAATTGCATGCTAATTTACCTAGTAAGTTTTGGGGAGATTGTTTTCTTATAGCAACATATTTGATAAATCTTATGCCTTCCTCTGTTCTTAATTGGAAAACTCCATATGAGGTCTTGATGGATAAGTTTCCAGACTATTCACATTTGCGTGTTATGGGATATTTAGCTTATCCTGTTGTTACAACTCACGACAAGATGGCTTCTAGATCAAAAAAATGTATTTTTCTTGGATATCCTTATGCTCAAAAAGGATATAAACTCTATGATTTGGAAGATCATAAGGTGTTACTGAGCAGAGATGTTATTTTTAAAGAAAATATATTTCCTTTCCAATCTTCATCACCAATATCCTCAAATTCAAATCAAAACATTGGTTTTCCTCTTGTTAATCCAGCCATTTTTTCTGATTCTTCCCACAACATTTCAAATTCAGAAATCAATCAGCCGCCACAAGATAATTTTGAAAATATTCCTCCTTTTCCTGAAGTGTCCTCTTCATCTAATCCATCTCCACATAATCAACTTATTTCTTCTTCATCTGATCCTACTCCACAACAATGCTCACCTTCAACTTCATGTCTACCAATTAGAAAATCTACTAGACCTACTCAATTGCCTAAAAAATTTGATCAATTTATTCTGGATAAGCATATCAAACCTCCTACTACATGTTCATTTGCTCAGCAGATTATTTCTAATTCAAAACTGAGTCACTTAAGCCCAGAATACATTAGCAGTTTAGCTACTGCTCTGTTTGTTCACGAACCAAGTTCATATTCCCAAGCTAAAGATGATCCAAAATGGGTTGAAGCTATGGAGACAGAATTACAGGCTCTTGAGAAAAATAATACTTGGGAGATGACTACTCTTCCTTCAAATAAAACTGCTATTGGTAGTAAATGGGTGTTTAAGGCCAAATTCAATCCAGATGGAAGTTTAAATAAATGTAAAGCAAGAGTTGTGGCAAGAGGTGATAAGCAAGTTAAAGGTAAAGATTTTAAATACACATTTAGTCCAGTTGCAAAGTTTACAACTGTTCGGATTCTTATTGCTTTAGCTGCTGCAAACAATTGGGAGCTTCATCAATTAGACATTAACAAGGCATTTTTACATGGCTATGTCGAAGAAGAATTATATATGCAGCCCCCACCTGGTTATTCAAAAGCTAAACCTGGGGAAGTATGCAAATTGAAGAAGTCTTTGTATGGTTTGAGGCAGGCTGCAAGACAGTGGAATGTGGAGTTAAGCAGACATCTAATTGATTCAGGTTACATACAATCGAAACAAGACTATTCTCCTTTCATTAAATCTGATAATAGTTCTTTTACTGCTATGGTTGCCTATGTTGATGATTTATTGATTGCTGGAAATTCTTTGTCTGAAATTCAAGCTCTTAAACACTCTCTACATTCAGTCTTTACAATCAAAGATTTAGGTCATTTGAGATATTTTCTAGGGATAGAGGTTTATAGAACTGAGTTAGGAATCCTTCTAAATCAAAGAAAATACATTCTGGATTTACTGAAGGACACTAACATGTTAGAGTGTAAACCTGTTCCTGTTCCTTTACAAAGAAACTTGAAACTTAGCATTGAAGATGCTCCTTTAATTGAAGATCCTGAAGTTTATAGAAGACTTATTGGAAAACTATTGTATCTCAATATGACCAGACCTGATATTTCATACGCTGTTCAACAGCTTAGTCAATTTTTGGGTGCACCTGCACAAACACACTTGAATGCTGCACTACATGTGCTTAAATATTAAAGGGTACTCTGGATTTAGGTCTGTTTTATTCTGCAAAATCTGATTTTCAGTTGACTGCATATTGTGATGCTGATTGGGGAAGTTGTCCATTTTCTGCCAAATCACTTTCTGGCTATACTGTCTTTTTAGGTGATTCTTTGATATCTTGGAAAACAAAGAAACAAAAGACAACATCTAAGAGTACTTGTGAGGCTGAGTATCGTAGCATGAGTTATGCTACAAGTGAATTAATCTGGCTTCATGATTTGTTAGCTGATCTAAAGATAAAAGTATCTCTTCCAATTAACTTGTTTTGTGACAATATTTCAGCCAAGTATATTGCAGAGAACAAAGTATTTCAAGAAAGGACAAAACATTTGCGTGTTGATTGTCATTTTGTTCGAGACTATGTGGATTCTAAATTCATCAATATTCTTCATGTTCGATCAGCACTTCAATTAGCAGATTTACTTACGAAGGCTTTGGGAGCAGATCAGCATGGTTTTCTGTCGGCCAAGCTTGGACTTGTGTCTAAACCACCAAGTCCAGCTTGAGGGGGGATGTAGAGTGTGTTTCCAGTCAATAATGTTGTAAAAAAACTATTTTTGGTTTTATATTCGCTAGTTTCTTATTTCCGCTGTTTGTAACTTTCGTGTATGGGTATTTTTGTAATTTGGCTTGACTGTATATGAGCCAAGTGACTGTGTAGTTACGTTTGAGAAAATCACTTTACTTTTTCTTCTCGATTTATCTCTTCAGTGGTCCAAACTGTTTTCAAGACATTTTTGACAAGAAACTCAATGGTTTCACCTGCGCATTAAAGTAAAAGTTATTTAACTGCATATACAACTGATCTCTCATATATCTCCAACATTGAGCATGCTAATACAGTGGTACTGGTGCATATTATTAAAAGTTTAACTATATTTCTAAGGTGGGACAAGCTAAAGAAGGCACCGTAATGTATAGAGGTATGGTTGGTCTTCAGCGTTTATGACATAATCAAAATAGAATCAAGTTGGTAGGCCTTCAGGAAAAGGATAGATACAATATAAGTAGTGTTGATGAATTACGTACGGCTACCCGGGTTATTCACAGATCATTTATGGTCAAACGATAAAATGCTTTATAGGATTACGAGTAAAATAATATATGTGTACAAAAACACGTCCATTAATGATCTATTGAGAATTATAATATATGGTTGCAGGTGATAATGTTCATTTTAGTAATTAGGTAATAGATGATTTAATCTGCAAAGCAAATCTAGAATAAATAGTAGTATTAGGGTAAGAATTCAAAATTCTCATCAAATATTTAGCATTTGTCCTGTGATTATTGCTTGTTGCGACTGTTATAGTATACAAATAAATGAATATTTATTATTATTGAAAATAATCTGTTTAATTTTAAAAAAACTGATCAGTACAATGTGTATGGAGATGGAAAAAAATTAGTCATTAAACAAAGAGCTTTGATTGAACAACAAACATTCAAATATTATTGTACACATACAATATCAAATACTGAAACATGGAAAGGAAAAAACACATTTGGGTATATATCTTAGTTATTGACGGAAGATATGAAATAAATAAGACAATACTTAATAATCATGTTTCATCAGAAAGCAAGTTGAGAGAGTTGAACAATTAAGCTATAGGTTGTGGATAAATGAAGACATAATAATGTGTGTAATGAAGTTTGGGGAGAATCATTCATTTTTTGAGTGCAAAATGTGGCAATGTAGTTGACAGTCTGTTTCTGTTGAAATAAAAGCAACATGAGTCAATACATACAAATTTACGTACATAGAGATTACATAGCAGTAACGAACAACCAGCAAAAGTATGGGAAAGTAAACTAAAAAAAAACCAAATCCAGTGTGCTTGTCAGAGTACACAGAGTAAGATACAGGGCAATGAAAAAGTAATAAGTGCACAAAAAATCTAGCAAGAAAAAAAGGTGGAAAATGATAAAGTGGCGAAGATATACAGATTTTTTTTTTGAAATTATAACGATCAAGCACCCTTCCTACGCTTTTAAGGCTTAATTGGAGACTACATTGGTTTTGAACTGGTTTGTTATTTTGAATGTCCTAAAGTAAGGCGGTATATAGAAACGCATTTACGGTTGGTGTAACGACCCAAGGATTTTCGACCCCGAAAATCGACATAAAACACAATATCGAATATTCAAGAATCGGAAACACCAGATCATTAATAGAAAGAAGTTTGAGGGTGAGAAATAGAAAGAAAGAAAATTAGAATAGAAGAAGAAGAGGAAGAACACAACCGAACTGAATAAGAATAAATACGAATCTCACAGCGGAACGAATAAAATATATTATATAGCATAACTTTGAAATACAAAACTATAACGGTATAGACATACCATTATCATATAACATCACAGCGGAAATACATTCTGTCTATAACTAATGTCGAAGCCTACTGCTCCAAGCTCTCCCAAATCTACCTGTAAAATCCTGACTACTTGACGGCCGTACAAATTTGGGCACCCAAGAGTTTAGGGAAAAACAAAACAAAATAAACTCTGGGTCATCATGGGACTGGTGTGAGTAAACTCCAATCATTCGGTTTAACTTTTCAAAATCTTTTTCGAAAGAAATGATAATCGTAAGACCGATCCACACATAAACACGGATGGTTTTTACCTTACGACAACCAAAAACATTTTCAAAGTCAATACTTTTCTGATATTATAATAATGTCTAATCACAAGTAAATAACAATCTAGCAGAACGCTTGCATCTCACGCTCCACATATATAATATACAATCAAAACTGCGGGCTCTTATTGGAGATTGGATTCCGACTATGACAAGGTATGGTACTACCTTCCGATAGTGTATGTCTAGAGAGGAATACACTAGGTTCAACAAGAACGTCTTGCAACCTGGCCACACATGACCGACCACTCATTTCTCTTGAGTGTATCGAATATATTATCACATACGGTTGCTAGCAATATAACTGTTTCTGGGAGAAATAGAAGCGAAAAGAAGTAACAAATATGAATATTCTCTAGATGGTGACAATACACACTAATGGGGGCGACCCACATAGCCATGCTGCCTGCCCGATTTTTGTCATTTACCGGTTGTGAGGCTTGAGGTCGTAACGTATCTTTTTGACAGATCACACCTTCATTTACTTTGAATGCCACATCGTCATACCCGCCAAATCACAAATTGATTTCCCTAAAAATACCACGGGTATAAAGCTAAGAGAAACGAATTCCTCCACCACCAACGTAAATACGTTTGAAAAGATCAACTTACGCGATTCATTAGATATACTATGTCAGACATTCGTCCATATACATTGTCCTGAGACTGGACAAACCGAAGGCACCATTCTGTAAATCCATCTCAGGCAATTTCTGCCTAGGATCGCCAGAACGACCCTTGCATAAACTCCGTCTTCAATTATCTTCATCATATTTGATTCGCAACGCTAATGCCCATACAGAGTGGTTTTCAAATAATAACTACGATCCTGGTCTCTCCGTATTGACAACGGAAAAATGGTCCAAAAACTTTGATAGCCGGTGATTTAACTATCAAAGGAAAAACATCCATTCATCCAACAGTCATATTTCCAAATGGAAATTACACCCATCAATCATCAATCAACATTCAGCTCTTTAAATTAATTTATCATTAATTTATCCATTTTCCTAATTTCCTGTTTCCCATATTTTCCCAAATATTCTCAAAGCCCGTTTTGTCTCCCATAATCCTTGGAAAACATTTCCATCTATTTTAAACTATTTATTCTCTATATTTAGAAAATATCTCATTTTAACATCGGGAATTAATTCCATATATTCACAACTCTTATTTTCTATATTTGGAAAATGTACGTTATTAATATCGGAAAAAAAAATTCCATTATTTATTTGTGCATCACTATTCTCCCCCATTCATCCGTCTCTAACCGTAACCTAGTGAGAGATTAATTCCCTAAGTATCAACCTTGAAGGCCGAAACCAACATCAGATCGATACTCAGATAGTTATTCAACTTTAACTAATTTCCTGTTAGTTTCAAATTTTCTTAATTCCATTTCTATTATTTCTTATCAAGTTACTACTTACGTACTCTCGGATTCGGTTTACAACCCACTTCCTTTATGGAAAAATATTGGTTGCAACGATAGCATTATTGTTCCTATTTCTAAATTATTTAACTTTAAGAATATAACTTTTGATTCGTTACTTTAAATAAATAATTAATAAATAAATAAATACAAAATCTTCATTTAAAAACGGAAAGTAAATATTACTTTCCCGAATTCGATATAGTCGAATTTCAATGTATAACTTTTTTCGAATAATTCCTATTCGATTAATGTTCCTGACTTCGGAATAATTTTCCATTTCATGTCAACTAAATTTCTAAATCTCACTTTGGAATTTATTATTTCCACCGTTTTCCAATTTACTTTTATCATCATTCTGATTTGCAAAATGCTTGCTTCCAAACTATTATTCACTTTAGGACGTGAATATTGCTTCCTTACAGAAATATTGACTTATTCTATTCAATCAAATCTTGATTTAAATAATAAATACCCTTTTAGTTTGAAACTCCATAAATCGAGTTATTAAATAAATACGTATTCATATTCAACTTTACAAACCCCATTTACAAGTATACCTCTTACTAATTATATAACAAGTTATAATTCAATCTCTATTACATATTCGATTACAAATTATGGGATTTAAACCAAATATTAACTATATTGTAAATTCCTGGATTTATGTAATATATCATTTCTAAAATAAATTATTTTAATATCATTCGACAAAGTCGAATTCCCAATATAAGTCCTTATGGATTTATTCAATCCTACTCATATTTCAACATCGAAATAAACTTCGTCATCCCCCTTTAACCGATTTTCCCATTTCCAAAAATCATTTATTGAATTTATATTTATAACTTATTATAAGTATTTTATCCCATTAAAAACATCGTTTATAAACCGACCTACTTGATTTATTAACCAGTTATCTTATTCTATCCAATCAAAATTAATTTCTATTTAATTCAAAATAGATTTTCCCCTTTAAAAACACCAGTTCTTTCCCATACATTTTTATGGTAAGTTAATACCAATCATTTCAGGTCAATGTTGTTCAAACACTCCAAACACACAACAATCAACTACAGGTTATTCATCGCATCATATAATGCAATATATGAAAAACAACAATATAATTGTTGAGAAATCCAGTTGGATTCCTTCAACCTGTTTCCCTGCATCCACAGATGTTAATCACATGAATAATACCATTTTAGATCAAACAATATTCAACTATCGACTTATATATATTGTTTCAATCAATTAACTAGCAAATCAACCAAGCGACCATCACACAAACATTCAATCATTTTAATCAATATTATAATGTTTATAAAATTATAAACTGGACAGAGTTAGTGAGTTTACTCACCTTGGTCGTTAGTCGTTAAATAACGATAAACGTTCGTTGATTCAGTCGAGCATTTTATTTTGCCTACAATTGAAACGATCTCCAAATGACTCCAAACGAATTTCATCGTGTAGCTTGCGTCCCCACGATTTCAACATGACAGACGACGTTTAATTCTGTGCACGTATGCATGAGATATTAGTTTTATAAGTTTGTAAATATTTTAAAGGTCATTAACAAATAGAATTTGTTTAATTATGTTAAACGTAACTAAATTCGGCTGTTGTTATATAACTGGTATTTTACGGTTAACCCAATGTGTTCTATTTGCCGATATGAACTAACATCGGTACTACGGTTTTAAACAGACCTTACCTAAACATATTATTTTATTTCAAATGTTTTTTTTAAATAATTTAAAACTTAATTAATTAGACAAAAAAACAATGTAAAACCTTACCCCACCTTTATAAGCAATGCCAACGCACGAGAACCCGAACAAAGGACTAAAAGCCGTTAACCTATGAATTTTCGATAGAAGCCTTGTCTTAGAAACACGGTGCGTCTTCTGCTAACTTCATCTATTTTCGATTCTTCCCAGACCATCCAGTCCAGTATTCATTTCGATGCTCCCATTCACTTTTTTTTTCTTTTTTTTTAAACTGGGCCTGGTTATTGTTTCCATATCAGCCCACCGCCATAACTCATGCACCCGCTACCTTACTGTAGCCATTTCTTCAACTTTAAAAACATGACTAATTCATTTGCTTCACATAAGTTCCCATCTTCAACTGGTTTTGACGTAGTATAAAAAAGAATCCTCCTTCTTCCCAGTTAACACCCATCCATCCACTCCTTTTGTAGCTCCCCGCCTCTATACCCACTATCGTCCAGTTCATTTCAGAGAAATGTCGTAGACCATAACGGAGAATGAAGTTTGTGAAGAGCGACCGATTGTATGATTACTCCATGTGAGGAATGCACATCGAATTCTGATACCGATTAAAATTTCGACATGACCATTCGGCACATAGGGCAACTACACAATGACTATATGCAATCCGGAAAGCAGTATAAAATAGACAACAACAACAACAATATAAATATGGTATATCTCATAGCCAGACACAGAATAATCATATCATAAAGGCAGAATAGATATGAATAAACCAAGGATGTGTACAAAAAGATAGTGGTCAACAAAGATCCACTAATCCCAAAAGAATAAATACATGCACCATGATCTAAACAAAAGAATATGTACACAACAAATGATAACGACATAGGTACAAAAGTACATAAAACATGCGGAGATAGAGTAGTAAGCTGAAAGCGGAAGATCAATCCTGCGAGGAGTCCCAGAGGAGTACCTAAAATGACTCGGCCTGACTCGAGTATTATTTATAAGGAAATAAACAATAAATGGATCAGTCTAGCTGTACTTATCAAATAAACAGAGATAACAAGAGATATAACACAGGATGACATGATTCTAGTAACAAGATCTAATCATAACTAAATATGAAACATGGCATGTCAACACAATCAGGAAATGACAATGGAATGTCAGCACACAAGTATCTCTAAATAATCTTGTAGCTAATATAGAATGTAATATTCAAATAATATCACGCAATAAGAAATGACACCGGAATGCCAAGTACCCATCAAATTGATGGCCATCGCATCAAAGTAAATCATGAATCATAAATCATTTCTCAAATTGACGCGCACCGCATCAAAGTAATCAAGAATCCAAAAATCACTCGAAATCCAGAAAACATCATAAAGGGGCGGGCCTATTCATAGATGAGATGCGAACTCTAGGTAGCGAACCCATTTGTGGGAGCTGAAGCTCCCCACGGTGCCGGGAGCCAAAGTTCCCCACGTTGCCGGGAGCCGAAGTATGGCCATTTTTCTCCCTAAACATTGACAGATGTCTGTCCCCCTCCCAGACAGACGTCTGAGCTGAAGTATGGCCATTTTTGCTAAGCAAATGAGGTGCAAACGGCTCTCGATCGAGGCCGAATCAATGGTGATGGCTTATAACATTTTCTAAGTGAAAATGAAGCGTCAATAACATGTCGAAGCAACCCATAACACCAAACAAACATGTTCAAACATATATATACGGGATTGCCATGGTTTCGATTATATATTCAAAAATGAACAAATTTCCAAACCAAAGCTTACCGAAGTGATTCAAGCGAGTTGCGAAGACTTAGAACTTTGTCGGGGGACAATGGAGCTTCACAACATCACCAAATCAACTCATATCACATACATTACATCGTACGAGCAATCCTTGTCATAATTGTCAACTTAATGAAACATAATTACATAAAATCGGCTAAGCTATACTAACCTAACCAATTCACAAGCACATGCAAACTCGTATGAACACTAAATTACAGTTGTACAAGCCAATGGCTTGTGGCATAGATGTGAGTTCAAAAAGAACTCACCTTTGCTTGCTAGAAGATAGGAATCAAGCCAAAGCTTTGCTAAATCAACCTCTCTTCAACAAGAACTCAAGAATCTTCAACCTAAACTCATATACATGAATCTCCTACGAGTTAGGTCATAGGAAATTTCAGAAATTGAAGAGAGAATAGGTTGGAGAAGATGGAGAGGAGCTTACCTAAGCTTCTCCATGGATTTGCACAAGATTTCCACAAGAATTGGAGCTCCAAGATTAAGCTAGGGCTTAGGGAGTTTTAATTTCCCATTCCACTCTCCATTTTTTTATTTTCTTCTAAGTGTTGAATGAATGAAGAGGAGATAGCTATTGGAGGGTTTATAAGGTAGGCTAGGTTAGCCAAACCAAGACCTAACCAAAGTCCCAAATTTCCGAAGCTCGGAATATATCGAAGTTTATACTTTTCGAACACCTAAACGACGTTTTGAACTCAATGGAAGTAGTTTCTGTCCAAACTCGTCCATATGCAGAAAGTGATATTTTGGTCTTATATCCAAACGAAAAAGACCAAAATCGCCCAACTCAAAAGGTATCGATGTTTATAGTCAAAAAGGTCGTAAACGATGATCCGGACTCAATGGAAGTGGTCCCGAGTCCAAATTCAACCGTATGCAGAATATGACTTTTTGGATACACGTTCGATTAACGATTAACGACGATATATTTAAATAAAATATTTAAATACACTATCGTTAAATGAGCGGGTTGTTACAGACTTCCCCCCTTAAAAGAATTGCGTCCCCGCAATTCCTTAAGATTGAAGTAATGAGTAACAACCGAAAATAACACCACGGAGTGGTACCACAAAAACCGACCCAAAATGAAAAGATCACACCAACGGCTAGGTGCGATCCCAATTTCGTCTCGCAAGATCATAAAAGCAAGAGTTCAATCTCGAACTTCATTACCCATGAAGGTATTCATCCCAAACGGGTAAAATAATTCCAGAAAAATTCATAAGCGCTATGAATACAAATAGACTCGCCTTTCTTCGTATGATTCTCAAGGGAATTAGAACCAATAGAATACACAAAAACCAAGCGAACCTAATTTGGAATTTCAAGAAACGACGGGACTGCGTCCTACAGACGCAAGATATCAACAGTAGATATTTCTCTTAGGATATGAAATGGGAATTTACGATGGTTGACTAATCCATCCCCAAACTCAATCATGACGATGTAGCAAACACCGAACTTTAGCACTTTAGTCATGCGACAAGGTGGCTAACACCAACAAAAGCACAACACAGAAATTTCAATGAATTTAGCTAAAGAAAGTAATTCTTGAAGGAATAATCAATTCTAATATCGATGATTCAAGGTTGGTAACGGAATACCAACGAGCTAGAAACCGATAAACAATTATTGGTAACGGAATACAAACGGACTACAAATCGATAATCAAATATTGGTAACGGAATACCAGTGAACTATTCGAGGAAATCGATTTCTAACCAGGTACTAAATCTCATTTAGTAACCATAAAGACGAATCATTAGGAATTATATGGAATTCCCAACATTCAGAAACTAGAGTATTGATTTTAGAAAATCAGAAACATCGAGAAGATGATGGATAAGTAGTGCACAACTTACCACTTCGGAACAACAGGATTTAAGATAATTTTCCGTCAAAAATCTCAAATCGCAAAAACATCAGCAATTAATCAAAGAAGCGATAGACAATTTCTATAACAAGATGAGATTAAACCAAAGAGGTCGTAATCCCCAAAAATTTGATTGACAAGGGTTAACAAATGTGCGGAGACGATCGTCAATCCAAATGATTCAAACAAACAAAGGAGGAATATCAAAAGAGCTCATCCTTTCGATATTCATTTCTAAGAACAACGCAAGGCTAAGTCCATAAGTGAATTGACTATAACACTTCCGGATGATCGACTAGATCATAGATTCGAAGAAAGGAATTATTGAGTTCGCCGCGGATCGCAAAAACTCAAATTTCCCCTCCTCCACGGGATTCTCATTCTCCCGAGTGATCGTTCACTAGAGAAAGTAAGGAGACCCATGGAATCACAAGTACTAAATTATTTTTTGCAAACCGAAACAAGGATTAGGAATTAGGCGAGATTCCCAATCACTAAGAATTTTCGAAAATCAAAGATCTGAAATCCAGAAACAAAAGACATAAATAAACAATTTTGAACCACTCAAAAACAAGGATTAGGAATAATGCGAGACTCCTAATCCTGGAGTTGTTTATTTACTCAAAGAAAAGATTCAAGATAATTTCTAATTAAAAATTTCGAACCACACGAATTCTTGGAATTACTTCAAGGAAGTCTAGAAATGAATTATCTAGAAAAACAACAAACGATTATGAAAAATCGCAAAAATCCAAAATATCATTATTTTGATTAACTTATTAATGGTTAATTTAATTTTAGGGATCATTTCAAATGTCGGATTGTCACATAATGGTGTTTAGGAATTCCGAACTACAACATGGCGTCCCACGTCTCATTCGAGATCCTTAACGCACCCAACGGACAAGTTAACACAAGAAAGTCCTCACAATTTCTAACGTTCGCGCAAATCTCACGAAAAATATAAAAATTCAATAAATCATTCAGGATGGCATAAAGGAAATAAAATTCCTTTATCAACTTACGAATAAAATACAAATGATATCTTTTGATAACGAAGAACACGGTCAATGTATATAAAAAAAACATAAATAAAATAATCTTTGAATAAGGTAAATGACATCAAGTAATTAATGACACGTACCTTAACACAAGAAGAGGGATCACAAGAAGCGGGATGCTTTCCCTCATTCTTGATCTTGAGTTTGGAACACACGATACATTTGTTGAGTTAATTTAGCACAAATGCTTGGTGACTCACACCGAACTAGAACTATATATAGTTGACAACAATGGAGTAGATTTAGTCACAACGACATGGTATCTCCATACCGAACGACAAGTGGTCAATAGACCATGCTAGGTACATAACGACGTACGAAACAATCTTAACTAGAAATTAAGAAATATCAAGATCAAAGGCACTTACAACGTGCGTAACGACGCATGGGCTAGATATCCAATGATCAATCAACTTCAAGGATCATAAATGATCAACAAGATAAGTGTGATACATAATAGGCCAAACAGACATCGATTAGCAACTTGAGTCAAAGAACGAAACAGAAGCACCACTAGAGCACACGGGCCCTAGATGGACTATAGAAATCAACCCAAAAGAAACGAGTCGATAACTATTCTAAAAGACTAAAAATAGGACACTTGAGACATATTCACCCCTCCCGTAGGAGGTACACTAGGTGAACCGACACTTGCACGGCTAAGACCAACTATTTCACTTCTTTAAGGAAAAAGAAGAAGGAAAAAGTTAGTCTCTTTTTGAATTCAAACGACGTGAATTCAATCAAAATGGAATCGTATTGGAAGATAAGCTATGACGGGTCTTAAGAATCTAACTAAAACCCTAAAGCACGATTCCCGAGAGAGGCTCAAGACAATACCATCGTCATACTATCTTACACTATTCCGAAAAGTTGGCTCTGATACCAACTGTGGCGCCCCGCCTGTATACCCACTATCGTCCAGTTCAATTCAGAGAATTGTCGTAGACTGTAACAGAGAATGAGGTTTGTGAAGAGCGACCGATTGTATGATTACTCCATGTGAGGAATGCACATCGAATTCTGATACCGATTAAAATTTCGACATGACCATTCGGCACGTAGGGCAACTACACAACGGCTATATGCAATCCGGAAACCAGTATAAAATAGACAACAACAATAATATAAATATGGTATATCTCATAGCCAGACACAGAATTATCATATCACAAAGGAGGAATAGATATGAATAAACCAAGGATGTGTACAAAAAGATAGTGGTCAACAAAAATCCACTAATGCCAAAAGAATAAATACATGCACCATGATCTAAACAAAAGAATATGTACACAACAAGTGATAACGACATAGGTACAAAAGTACGTAAAACCTACGAAGACAAAGTAGTAAGCTGAAAGCGGAAGACCAATCCTGCGAGGAGTCCCAGAGGAGTACCTAAAATGACTCGGCCTGACCCGAGTATTATTTATAAGGAAATAAACAATAAACGGACCAGTCTAGCTGTACTTATCAAATAAACAGAGATAACAAGAGATATAACACAGGATGACATGATTCTAGTAACAAGATCTAATCATAACTAAATATGAAACATGGCATGCCAACACAATCAGGAAATGACAATGGAATGTCAGCACACAAGTATCTCTAAATAATCTCGTAGCTAATATAGAATGCAATATTCAAATAATAGCACACAACAAGAAATGACACTGGAATGCCAAATACACATCAAATTGATGACCATCGCATCAAAGTAAATCATGAATCATAAATCATTTCTCAAATTGACGCGCACCGCGTCAAAGTAATCAAGAATCCAGAAATCACTCGAAATCCAGAAAACATCATAAAGGGGCGAGCCTGTTCATAGATGAGATGCGAACTCTAGGTAGCGAACCCATTCGTGGGAGCTGAAGCTCCCCACGGTGCCGGGAGCCGAAATTCCCCACCGTGCCGGGAGTCGAAGTTCCCCACTGTGCCCGGGTTGTGACCCCGGAGAGAGAAAACACATAAATTGTGAAATCCCTAAAAAACATCATAAATCATAGAAAGATGGACCGAAGTCCCATAGGTGAAATCCAAGAATCGTAAATCCCACTCGGGCGATCGAGGACCACAAAACACAAGTCATAAAGGACCATATCGATCCGGATGAATAGAAATTACTCCGAGCTAGTTGATATAAGGAAATAGCAACATGTCCCATAACCACATGCTATTCTCGAATATTTACGAACCCGTAGTTGGTTTCTATTCAAAACAGAGAAAATCACAGAAGGAGCATTGCCACGGTTTTCGATCGGACGAGTCCAAGAATTAACCATCGAAGCAAAAGCAAGGGTTCATAGTCCTTGATTTTACCAAGACGTTTAATTAGATTTCTCATACGAATGTGAAAAAGGTTTATAAAATATATATATACTAGTAGATATTGAAGAAGGTTTATAAAACGATTTCATAAATTAGCTTCGTACAATGAAGTAAGATTGGAAACCATTTTAGTACAAGAATTTGATATCTACCGATAACATAAAATCTCGTTATATAACTTCAAAGTGGCAATAAACAATAGTACGATTGCCGAGGCAAATCGATCAAGGGGATTCATGTCACAATGACGTGAGTTCAAATCATAAATCATCAAATGTAAATTCGATAAATCGAATATACATAGCTCGTTAGTGAATCCAATGACGTTAAGAAACGATTAGAAATTCACCTTAGAGCGACAGGAAACAAAAAACACAAAACTAGGGGTCATAGGTCAAAGTACGATCACCAAGGTGATCGATAAATGCGTAGTTCACATTACAACAACATACAGGAAATCAAAGGGATAACGGTTGTAATTTCGATCAACGAATGAATCGAAATCCCAAGCTAGCACCCGAAGGTTTTAAACTACATCGGAATATGCTCGAAGGATATCGAGTCGATAATTCACGTTTTAGAGTCGTGAATCATATTAACTAGAGTATCGAATAAATTCGATATACGAAATAGAGCGCACGGGCTCTAGAATGAACACAAATTCAATTCACATTGTAAACAATGTGAATTGTCCAAAAAGAATCAACATTGGAGGAATCAAACGAGAATTCAAAGTCAATGAATCGAGCTGCCGGAATCTGTGAATTCGTAAGGCGGAAGTTCACAAACGAAGTCCGAACGGCCCGAGCTCCAGCCGGGAAAGAGCATGGATGGGCCTAAACTGTTGACCGTGGTCTCCACCGGTCAACAGCAGATTTTCGGCGATAAACGTCTCTCGCCCCCAGGACAGACGTCTGTTGTCAGGAAAACTGTTTCCCGAGAGTTTGGACAGACGTCTGAGCTGAAGCAATTATTTATTTTTCTCCCTAAACATTGACAGATGTCTGTCCCCCTCCCGGACAGACATCTGAGCTGAAGTATGGCCATTTTTGCTTAGGAAATGAGGTGCAAACGGCTCTCAGTCGAGGCCGAATCAATGGTGATGGCTTATAACATTTTCTAAGTGAAAATGAAGCGTCAATAACATGTCGAAGCAACCCATAACACCAAACAAACATGTTCAAACATATATATACGGGATTGCCATGGTTTCGATTATATATTCAAAAACGAACAAATTTCCAAACCAAAGCATACCGAAGTGATTCAAGCGAGTTGCGAAGACTTAGAACTTTGTCGGGGGACAATGGAGCTTCACAACATCACCAAATCAACTCATATCACATACATTACATCGTACGAGCAATCCTTGTCATAATTGTCAACTTAATGAAACATAATTACATAAAATCGGCTAATCTAACCAATTCACAAGCACATGCAAACTCGTATGAACATTAAATTACACTTGTACAAGCCAATAGCTTGTGGCATAGATGGAGTTCAAAAAGAACTCACCTTTGCTTGCTAAAAGATAGGAATCAAGCCAAAGCTTTGCTAAATCAACCTCTCTTCAACAAGAACTCAAGAATCTTCAACCTAAACACATATACATAAATCTCCTACAAATTAGGTCATAGGAAATTTCAGAAATTGAAGAGAGAATAGGTTGGAGAAGATGGAGAGGAGCTTACCTAAGCTTCTCCATGGATTTGCACAAGATTTCCACAAGAATTGGAGCTCCAAGATTAAGCTAGGGCATAGGGAGTTTTAATTTCCCATTCCACTCTCTATTTTTTTATTTTCTTCTAAGTGTTGAATGAATGAAGAGGAGAGAGCTATTGGGGGTTTATAAGGTAGGCTAGGTTAGCCAAACCAAGACCTAACCAAAGTCCCAAATTTCCGAAGCTCGGAATATATCGAAGTTTATACTTTTCGAACACCTAAACGACGTTTTGAACTCAATGTAAGTAGTTTCGAGTCCAAACTCGTCCATATGCAGAAAGTGATATTTTGGTCTTATATCCAAACGAAAAAGACCAAAATCGCCCAACTCAAAAGGTATCGATGTTTATAGTCAAAAAGGTCGTAAACGATGATCCGGACTTAATGGAAGTGGTCCCGAGTCCTAATTCAACGGTATGAAAAATATGACTTTTTGGATACACGTTCGATTAACGATTAACGATGATATATTTATGTTCGATTAACGATTAACGATGATATATTTAAATAAAATATTTAAATACATTATCGTTAAATGATACGGTTGTTACACCTTTGCACCCTAATTCGCCAACGTGAACGCGACCTCAGTACGCCGTGCACCTAACCACACTCCGACCTCCTGCCGTCCCTTACTGATGCTCCTCTGACCTCGGTACCCACTGCAATGAACTCCGCCAACCCCACATTATACATACTCGACCAACGAGTGACCGGACATCACCCAAACGACCGCCCAAGCCATAACTTTTCCTCGTCCACATCAGCTTCTCGCCCAGGTATGGTACTGACCACCGACAGGCCACGCTCCGACCAGAATGCCACTGAGAAGCCTCTCCACTTCGTCTTGTCGAATTGCGACTTAGCTCCATCAACCATCGACTAGAACGCTTCCCTTCCACTCATGAGAACTTCCGAATACCCACGCTGTAGCTTTCCAGCGAAAACAAAAGTCACTGAACCCCTAAAATCTATATAGAATCGAACTGTACCTCAACAGCTTCTCATATATGTGATTTACCATTTAAAGCTTTTGTTTATTGTTTTAGTGAAGCATTGAAATGGGTTTTATATTTTTATGAGATCTGGTTTTCTAGTCTTCACTGTTTTGGGTTTCGGTTTCAGTTCAAAGACCAGAAGAAAAAAACTTCGGTATTTATAGAGTATGCAACCTGTGGGTGCCAAGAAACCTAGTACGAATAGGTCACTGTTATTACTAGGTAGGTTTTGTATTCCACATATACTTATTTGCCTTAACATAGCTTGGCAGGTCTGCATTGGAGTGAGTTTTCACTTCACAGCTGCTTGGTTTGCTCGCTATAGGTTTGCTGCTTTTTAGTTTAGCTAGGTAGTTTATATTTCAATACATAGGCTGTATATTTCGAAAGACAGACATGTTGTAATACGTCCTTAGGCCTGAAGATATATATATATATATATAGGGTGTCCGTAAGTTAGGCCCTAGACATGTGCGGTGATGTTCCAAAATACGGTGATATGTGAATCTCCACGGCTACGCTCATATAAGCATTTACATTCTTTACATGTATTTATATAACTGTTCTGTTTTTAGAAAGTATATACACGTGTTTTAATTGAATTCGATGGAAAGGCTATAAAGTGCTAGAAATAAGACAATATAGATTGCAGGAAAAAACTAAACCATGTGTGTTGTTGAATTTTCGTTCCTCTATGTCAATTTCACATGTGAACTATTCAGCTTAGCATGGGAATTTGAACAAATAGGTTATTGGTATGTGCAGGAGGAGATAGGGTGGCAGCCTATATGAAAAGAAATAATAAGAATCGCAAATTGATTTTAGCATGTGGATGGTGTAGAAGGGCATGTTAGTTTTAGCATATGTCGGTCTGAAACGGTCATATATATATATATATATATATATATATATATATATATATATATATATATATATATATATATATAATAGAAAATATAGGCATCTAGTTACATACTACCTTATTTGTGTACAAGCTGCAAACAACAAAAATAAAAGTACCGTTGTTCTATGCAACGTGCTACTACTCTAGAAATATAATAAAATAGACTAGTTAATATACTTCGTGAAATCCCAAAATGTTGATTTAGGGTGCAGAATACGTTAAACGAAAAATTACTTATTTTTCAAAATAAAAATTACCGAAAAATTCTATAAATTAAATTAGCAATACGTCTCAAAAATCTTATCCAAATATGAAACTAATATTTTATTAAAACTAAATAATCGTTATGCTTTATAAACGAATCCATAGCGATTGTTTGAAAATTGGATTTGGCCATAACTTACAATCTATAAAGCGAATTCTCCATTTTCTCTTTCATTAGAAAAATACAGTTCAACAGATTCCAATGTTTCTTGTTTCGAAGAAATCCGACTAATAACGAATCATGTACACTCAGTTAAAGTTCAAATCGATATATTACAAACTGCCGCGACAGTACGAGCTCAATTATAATATATATTATAATTCATACATTCCAATGCCGTTTTATCCGTTATATTAATTCAATTCTAAACTAAATTAAATTTACTAATTTATCCAATTTACATGATATTGCTAATTCAGCTATTTCTGACTATATCGAAAATTATATTTATTATTCCACTATTTATAATAATTAAATATCAAAATATTTAAATTCCCAAACTATTATATTAAAATAATTAAATAAATAAATTATTAAATTGTTAAATCCCGAGACGTTACATTCCTTCCCTCTAAAAAGAATTTCGTCCCTGAAATTACTAAGGCAGGAAAATGCCACAATTTTTTCTTTAACCAAGTTAAAAATAATTTGGTTTATCTCTTTAATTTCATTTTCAACTGAACCAAATAAATTTTAATTATAATATTAATTCAATTCTACTAACGAATATTTTCAAAGATCCTGAAAATTTTCTAACACCTTAAATTTTCGAAAAATTTCGCCAGTGTCTCCTTTGCACGACTCAATCGGTACAACTCCAACTCGCCTTTAGGCCTTCTCCAATCCAAAAGAAAATCAAACAACCAAGCGGCTTGCCAAACCGGCTCATAAATCTCATATCCAATTAAAATATAAACTCGTACCTTTTTGTCGGGCATTCAACTTTATCTCTTCCATTTGTTATCCATTCTGCATATATAATGCATTTCCAATCGATCTCCTCATCAAATCCAATACTCCGCTTATACCCAAGCCAAAATCCATTCCAAACCTCAGTTCCATTTTCATTTTCAATTTCTGAACTCACCAATACAATTCCATTCCAAAATTCTATCTCACAAATCCAAATACTTAACCAAGGTAAGTTATATTCCTATATTTTATTAACTAATTAATTTCTCAAATTAGTTTTCTACAATTCCAACATCTGATTTTATTTCAATATCATTTTCAACCAATTCAATTTCCACTTAACTGGTTTTAGTTAAATTCCAATTTGATTTCACAATCTTTACTTAACTTATTTAGGTTAAATTCTAATTTATTTATTCACTTTTACCTTTTCAATTTATTTAACTTCATAGTTTAATTTTAAATTCTAGAATTCAAATTCCTGGGTTATATTTCAAATCAGTTTGAAACCATATATATACATATACGTAACATAGCAATTCAAAACATTTGAATTTTCGAACAACTTATTTCCTCAAAACAACTCAAAAAAAAAATTCTGGTAGTAATCTATCACTAAGAAACTCGAAAATGACACTGATGATGCATTCGTCGTCATCAGAATTATTTTTTAGTGATCACAGTGAGTTCAATACTATATCATTTTCAAAACTTATTTTTAAACAATTCCGTTTTGACCTTACTTCAAAATATTCTTCAAAATATATGGAAAACATTTCCAAATTCACATAGGATCTTGAATATTCCATATACAATTCAAAATTCAATTTCGAAACTTTTCCCAGTTTTTTATTTTTTTATTTTAGGATTTTATTTCCAAATTCTGATTTAAATTCAGATTTAATTCATCTGATTTATATATGAATTCTGATTGGTTATTTATAACCATCTCAATTATAATCTTATTTGTTTATAAACAACACATCAATAATTCCAATATAAATATTTCTTTATATCAAAATATAATTTAGGTAAAATTATTTCATTTACCCTCATTTTCAAAACAATACTATGTCGGATTACCCTGCTCAAGAGTTTAGAAAAACTTTTCGACATAGTGTGCACTACCATATCGACGAGAATTTTTAAACCACTTGACAAACCAATCAACACAATATAAAACAAATTTTATAAAATCAACAAATACGTTCTCTCGTATATATACACTCAAACTCAATCTAAGATATTACTAATCCTCTCTACCGAGTTACGCCACCGAGCCAAGGTAATTACTAAACCTTCAACACTGATACCATTGTAACGACCCAAAGATTTTCGACCCCAAAAATCGACATAAAACACAATGTCGAATATTCAAGAAGTGGAAACACCAGATCATTAATAGAAAGAAGTTAGAGGGTGAGAAATAGAAAGAAAGAAAATTAGAATAGAAGAAGAAGAGGAAGAACACAACCGAACAGAATAAGAATAAATACGAATCTCACAGCGGAACGAATAAAATATATTATATAACATAACTTTGAAATACAAAACTATAACTGTATAAATATACCATTATCATATAACATCACAGCGGAAATACGTTTTGTCTATAACTAATGTCGAAGCCTCCTGCTCCAAGCTCTCCCAAATATACCTGTAAAATCCTGACTACTTTATTGCCCATACAAATTTGGGCACCCAAGATTTTAGGGAAAAACAAAACAAAATAAACTCTGGGTCAGTCATGGGACTGGTGTGAGTAAACTCCAATCATTCGGTTTAACTTTTCAAAATCTTTTTCGAAAGAAATGATAATCGTAAGACCGATCCACACATAAACACGGATGGTTTTTACCTTACGACAACCTAAAACATTTTCAAAATCAATACTTTTCTGATATTATAATAATGCCTAATCACAAGTAAATAACAATCTAGCAGAACACTTGCATCTCACGCTCCAGATATATAATATACAATCAGAACCGCAGGCTCTTATTGGAGATTGGATTTCGACTATGACAAGGTAAGGAACCACCTTCCGATAGTGTATCTCTAGAGAGGAATACACTGGGTTCAACAAGAACGTCTTGCAACCCGGCCACATATGACCGACCACTCATTTCTCTTGAGTGTATCAAATATATTGTCACCTACAATTGCTGGCAACATAACCGTTCCCGGGAGATACAGAAGCGAAAAGAAGTAACAAATATGAATATTCTCTAGATGGTGACAACACACCCTAATGGGGGCGACCCACATAGCCATGCTGCCTGCCCGATTTTTGTCATTTCCCGGTTGTGAGGCTTGAGGTCATAACGTATCTTTTTGACAGATCACGCCTTCATTTACTTTGAATGCCAAATCGTCATACCCGCCAAATCACAAATTGATTTCCCTGAAAATATCACGGGTATAAAGCTAAGAGAAACGAATTCCTCCGCCACCAACGAAAATACGTTTGAAAAGATCAACTTACGCGATTCATTAGATATACTCTGTCCGACATTCGTCCATATACGTTGTCCTGGGACTGGGCAAACCGAAGGCACCATTCTGTAAATCCATCTCAGGAAATTTCTGCCTAGGATCGCCAGAACGACCCTTGCATAAACTCCGTCTTCAATTATCTTCATCATATTTGATTCGCAACGCTAATGCCCATACGGAGTGGTTTTCAAATAATAAATATGATTCTGGTCTCTCCGTATTAACAACGGAAAAATGGTCCAAAAACTTTGATAGCCGGTGATTTAATTATCAAAGGAAAAACATCCATTCATCCAACAGTCATATTTCCAAATGGAAATTACACCCATCAATCATCAATCAACATTCAGCTCTTTAAATTAATTTATCCATTTACCTAATTTCCAGTTTCCCATATTTTCCCAAATATTCTCAAAGCCCGTTTTGTCTCCCATGATCCTTGGAAAACATTTCCATCTATTTTAAACTATTTATTCTCTATATTTAGAAAATATCTCATTTTATCATCGGGAATTAATTCCATATATTCACAACTCTTATTTTCTATATTTGGAAAATGTACGTTATTAATATCGAAAAAAACATTTCCATTATTTATTCGCGCATCACTATTCTCCCCCATTCATCGGTCTCTAACCATAACCTATTAAGAGATTAATTCCCTAAGTATCAACCTTGAAGGCCGAAACCAACATCAGATCGACACTCAGATAGTTATTCAACTTTAACTAATTTCCAGTCAGTTTCAAAATTTCTTAATTCCATTTCTATTATTTCTTATCAAGTTACTACTTATGTACTTTCAGATTTGGTTTACAACCCACTTCCTTTATGGAAAAATATTGGTTACAACGATAGCATTATAATTCCTGTTTCTAAATTATTTAACTTTAAAATATAACTTTTGAATCGTTACTTTAAATAAATAATTAATAAATAAATACAAAATTTTCATTTAAAATGGAAAGTAAATATTACTTTCCCAAATTCGATATAGTCGAATTTCAACGTATAACTCTTTTTCGAATAATTCCTATTCGATTAATGTTTCTGACTTCGGAATAATTTGTCATTTCAAGTCAACTAAATTTCACTTTGGAATTTATTACTTCCACCATTTTCCAGTTTACTTTTATCATCATTTTGATTTGCAAAACGCTTGCTTCCAAACCATTATTCACTTTAGGACGTGAATATTACTTCCTTACAGAAATATTGACTTATTTTATTTAATCAAATCTTGATTTAAATAATAAATACCCTTTTAGTTTGAAACTCCATAAATCGAGTTATTAAATAAATACGTATTCATATTCAACTTTACAAACCCCATTTACAAGTATACCTCTTGCTAATTATATAACAAGTTATAATTCAATCTCTATTACATATTCGATTACAAATTATTGGATTTAAACCAAATATTAACTATATTGTAAATTCCTGGATTTATGTAATATATAATTTCTAAAATAAATTATTTTAATACCATTCGACATAGTCGAATTCTCAATAGAAGTCCTTATGGATTTATTTAATCCTACTCATATTTCAACATCGAAATAAACTTCATCATCCCCCTTTAACCAATTTTCCAATTTCCAAAAATCATTTATTGAATTTATGTTTCTAACTTATTATAAGTATTTTATCCCATTAAAAACATCGTTTATAAACCGACCTACCTATTTTATTAATAAGTTATTTTATTCTATCCAATCGAAATTAATTTCTATTTAATTCAAAATAGATTTTTCCCTTTTAAAACATAATTCTTTCCCATACATTTTTATGGTATGTTAATACCAATCATTTCTAGTCAATGTTGTTCAAACACTCCAAACACACAACAATCAACCACAGGTTATTCGTCACATCATATAATGCAATATATGAAAAACAACAATATAATTGTTGAGGAATCTAGTTGGATTCCTCCAACATGTTTCCTTGCATCCACAGATGTTAATCACATGAATAATACCAATTTCAGATCAAACAATATTCAATTATCGACTTATATATATTGTTTCAATCAATTAACTAGCAAATCAACCAAACGACCATAACACAAACATTCAATCATTTTAATCAATATTAAATAACGTTTATAAAATTATAAACTGGACAGAGTTAGTGAGTTTACTGACCTTGGCCGTTAGTCGTCAAAAAACGATAAACGTTCGTTGATTCAGTCGAGCATTTTATTTTGCCTACAATTGAAACGATCTCCAAATGACTCCAAACGAATTTCATCGTGTAGCTTGCGTCCCCACGATTTCAACGCGATAGACGGCGTTTAATTTTATGCATGTATGCATGAGATATTACTTTTATAAGTTTGTAAATATTTGAAAGGTCATTAACAAGTAGAATTTGTTTAATTACGTTAAACGTAATTAAATTCGGCTACTGTCATATAACTGGTATTTTATGGTTAACCCAATGTGTTCTATTTGCCGATATGAACTAACATCGGTACTACGGTTTAAAACAGACCTTACCTAAACAAATTATTTTATTTCAAATGTTTTTTTAACAATTTAAAACTTAATTAATTAGACAACAAAACAATGTAAAACCTTACCCCACCTTTATAAGCAATGCCGATGCACGGGAACCCGAACAAAGGACTAAAAACTATTAACCCATGAATTTCCGATAGAAGCCTTGGCTTAGAAGCACAGTGTGTCTTCTGCTAACTTCATCTATTTTTTATTCTTCCCAGACCATCTAGTCCAGTATTCATTTCGATGCTCCCATTCACTTTTTTTTTCTTTTTTTTAAACTGGGCCTTGTTATTATTTCCATATCAGCCCATCGCCATAACTCATGCACCCGTTACCTTACTGTAGCCATTTCTTCAACTTTACAAACATGACTAATTCATCTGCTTCACATAAGTTCCCATCTTCAACTGGTTTTGACGCAATAAAAAAAAGAATCCTCCTTCCCGATTAACACTCCATCCATCCACCCCTTTACACTCCAATTTGCCAATGTGAACACGACCTCAGTACACCGTGCACCTAACTACGCTCCGACCTCCTGCCGTCCCTTACTAATGCTCCTCTGCCTCGGTCCCCACCGTAGTTGAACTTTGCCAACCCCACATCATACATGCTCGACCAGTGGGCGACCGGACATCACCCAAACGACCGCCCAAACCACAACTTCTCCTCGTCCACATCAGCTTCTCGCCCAGGTCTAGTACTGACTACCAATAGGCCACGCTCCGACAAGAATGCCACTGAGAAGCCTCCCCACTTCGTCTTGCCGAACTACGACTTAGCTCCATCAACCATCGACTAGAACGCTGCCCTTCCACGCACGAGAACTTCCGAATACCCACGCTGCAGCTTTCCAGCGAAAACAAAAGTCACTGAACCCCTAAAATCTATATAGAATCGAACAGTACCTCAACAACCTCTCATATATGTGATTTACCATTTAAAGCTTTTGTTTATTGTTTTAGTGGAGCATTGAAATGGATTTTATATTTTTATGAATTCTGGTTTTCCAGTCTTCACTGTTTTGGGTTTCGATTTCAGTTCAAAGAGCAGAAGAAAAAAACTTTGGTATTTATAGAGTATGCAACCTGTGGGTGCCAAGAAACACAGTACGAATAGGTCACTGTTATTACTAGGTAGGATCTGTATTCTACATATATTTATTTGCCTTAACATAGCTTGGCAGGTCTACTTTGGAGTGAGTTTTCACTTCACAGCTGTTTGATTTGCTCGCCATAGGTTTGTTGCTTTTTAGTTTAGCTAGGTAGCTTATATTTCAATACATATGGTGCATATTTCAAAAGTACAGACATGTTGTAATACGTCCTTAGACCTGAAGAAAAATACATACATATATATATATATATGTATGTATATAGGGTGTCTGTAAGTTAGGCCCTAAACATGTGCGTTGATGTTCCAAAATACGGTGGTATGTGAATCTCCACGGCTACGCTCATATAAGCATTTGCATTCTTTACATGTATTTATATAACTGTTCAGTTTTTAGAAAGTATATACACGTGTTTTAATTGAATTCGATGGAAAGGCTATTAAAGGCTAGAAATAAGACAATATAGATTGTAGGAAAGAACTAAACCATGTGTGTTGTTGAATTTTCGTTCCTTTATGTCAATTTCGCATGTGAACTATTCAGCTTAGCATGGGCATTTGAACAGATAGGTTATAGGTATGTGCAAGAGGAGACAGGGTGGCAGCCTATATGAAAAGAAACAATAAGAATCGCAAATTGATTTTAGCATGTGGATGGTGTAGAAGGGCATATTAGTTTTAGCATATGTCGGTCTGAAACAGTCATATATGTATGTAAATGTGTATATATATATATATATATATATATATATATATATATATATATATATATATATATGGGATAGGATCGAGAGCACCCCAAATAGTGCAGCACCCCTTTAGCCCCCCTGATTTCCACCACACACCCTGGTTTCTCTCTCCTCCCACTAATTCTCTCCCCCCCCACTGACTTATTTAACTATAAATACTTTGTTCTGGTTAAGGTGCAAAAGGGGTGCTAAGAAAAGGGGGTGTCCTGAAGCGTGCATATATATATATATATATATATATATATATATATATATATATATATATATATATATATGAGGCAGGTTCAATGGCACCCCAAATAGTGAGCACCCCTTTAGCCTACCACTTTTCCACCACTCATTTCCCACTAACTCTCCTTCTCTCTCCTTCCACTAACTCTCTCACTTCCCACTCACTTTCTTTAACATAAATGATAGGTGGAAATCAGGGGGCTTTTGGGGTGCTCCATTTTTGGGGTGCAACGGAACGCTTGCCTATATATATATATAATAGAAAATATAGGCACCCTGTTACATACTACCTTATTTGTATACAAGCTGCAAACGACAAAAATAAAAGTACCGTTGTTCTATACAATGTGCTACTACTCTAGAAATATAATAAAATAGACTACTTAATCTATTTCGTGAAATCCCAAAATGTTGATTTAGGGTGCAGAATACGTTAAATGAAAAATTACTTATTTTTCAAAATAAAAATTACCGAAAAATTCTATAAATTAAATTAGCAATACGTCTCAAAAATCTTATCCAAATATGAAACTAATTTTTTATTAGAATTAACTAATCATTATGCTTTATAAACGAATCCATAGCGACTGTTTGAAAATTTGATTTGGTCATAACTTACAATCTATAAAGCGAATACTCCATTTTCTCTTTCATTAGAAAAATACGGTTCAACAGATTCCAATGTTTCTTGTTTCAAAGAAATCTGACTAATAACGAATCATGTACACTCAGTTGAAGTTCAAATCGATATATTACGAACTGCAGCGACAGTACAAGCTCAATTATAATATATATTATAATTCATACGTTCCAATGTCGTTTTATTCGTTATATTAATTCAATTCTAAACTAAATTAAATGTACTAATTTATCCAATTTACATGATATTGCCAATTCAGCTATTTCTGACTATATCGAAAATTATATTTATTATTCCACTATTTATAATATTTAAATATCAAAATATTTAAATCACCAAACTATTATATTAAAATAATTAAATAAATAAATTATTAAATCGTTAAAATCCCGGGACGTTACAGTTGGAGATGACATGCATAGCCAGTAAAACATTACCATAAGTAATTCTTACCTATGCATATTATCGTAACATCGTATTTGGCTTCAACCTATGTAAGTAAGAAAAATGCAATGGCTTAAGCTTAGTAATGCATAGCAAATTTTTGTAGAAACTATGAAAGGATTTTAAGTAATTACAGGAAAAAAATAAAAAAGGTAGCCATCTTTAAGTAAAAGAACTTAACAAGACACAGTAAAATTTAGTAAGTTAAAGCAAGCAAACATAGAACAAAATGAATTAAAATAGACTATTAAGTAACAAAAAACATTCAATGTACAAGCCCAATTATTCTTTGCTAGGGTTATTTTAAGTAAAACCAAGATTTACTTTGAAAAAGCAATATAAATTAAATGTTTACATACTTAAAACTGACAAATCTTGTATTACAAATTTACATATCCATAAGCCAGCACTGAAATTTAATGAGGGTGAAATTTATGTTTTGTCCAATTTTTGAAATTTCTGTTACATGGTTCATGACAACATTCATAATTAAGAGATGAACTTAATTAAATTTTCATAAACTTAATTTAAGGAGGATGAAATTTTAACCCACTTACAAATATTAACAGTTATCAGTTAAAATAGTATATTTTCATCGTTACAAACTATAACGGAATATTTTTAAAAATTTATTTGAAGACGAACTAACGATGATGAAAAGATGACCAAGTATCATATGACCATGTCTCAAAAAATTAAATGTCATTTGAAGATTTATAAACATAGGATAAATATTTCTCACCAAAGGGAAATAGAGGTTCATGTAATGTGATATAACTTATTATGTTATCATTATTTTCAACTTCGCTCGACTTACATTTCCACTCTAAATAACTCGTTACATGATCATATAATAAAATGAAGTTTGAAAATGTGTTATTTCTCAGTTAATACATGCAGATCAATCAATCATATATTTTTTTGTTTTGTACACGTAATACAATATAAAGAAGTAAATGATTGATGGTATATATATGTAGTACAATATTTGATCTTCCTTTCAAAGTTAGAGCTCTAATTATTTTGGAACTGAAATTCCTTTGGTCAAAGTTAGAAGGAAATGCTAGTCTAATAAAGCCTATGTACGTTGGAATAGGTATGCTTCTATGCTTTATCATATTTTTCCAAATCTAAACAATGATATTAGTAAAACATGAAAACAACTATTAAGAATCAAGTCATAGTATAAAATGAAAGATCATAGGTTATACCTCACACTACACCGAAGCGAGACGGTTAGTTGATCAATGACAGCTATTGTTGCGAGTCTACATTTCCAATTGTCAATATGACCATTAGTTGATGTCAGCATAACAAAGGAGAGCCAACTTGAAAATAGCATTGCCTATGGTGAAAATGAATTTGCAACAACAGTTGTTTCAGTGGAAAGGGTAAATAGTGAGTGTAACTAACTTCTACTTACAGATGGATGTTGAATGCTCTACCATTGTGTAACACTAACCAAATTATTCATTACCATGAATCCAACTCTACGTACGAATAGAATTGTTTGTGCAAGGCATGATCAAAATAAGATTGACAAGATGTGAAATTGAATTAGGATAAAGGTAATTTGTAGAATTTTAAATTTGAAAGGTAAACTGAATTAGAATCAAAATAAATTTGAAAGGTAATTCTCAACAAAGATTATTATGTTTTTGAACAGTGGTAGACATCACAAGAGGTACAAAATCAGTGGGCTTTAAAGCAACATGTCTGCAACCATTAGAAGTAGGTACAAGTAAGCCTGGTTGTGTAAGCAGCGAGCCCACTGGATAGACTGTAGAGCCAAGAACTGGCATAGGACATGAAGTACTAGGAGGAGGGTGAGCGGCAGATTCAACAGGCGCATAAAAGCCAGCTTGAGAAGCAGGCGGCATGGAAACCCAAACGCGACGAGGGGAATTGTGACACTGACTAGACACATGGCCAAAAACATTGCATATATCACAGTAGGGAGGCTTATATGTTATACAAAAATTGCTCCGATACCAAACTGTTGGGATTTTATGCGCCGGAAGTTTGACAAAACGCCCGAAAACAGAATCTTTTACACCCAATCACTTGAAGATGAATTTGATTGAAAATAACAACATAACAAATCGGAAATAATAGTAGTACACAAATATTCCACCCAACCACCCTCTTTATTGATTCACTAATAAAAAATTGTTTACAATCAATCTCAACTATTGTACAAACAATTACAACTTGAACCAATAACCTTACTGAGAAATAGGTAGTGAATATCTAATGGCTAAATAATTTGAAGGAGAACACTCAATTTGGAATAGCTAGAATGATCACTCTTGATGGCTCTCACCCACACCTAATGAAGATGTTCACTAGGTCTTTTATAGACTGAATTGCTTTGTACCCATGTAAATTTGGCACCCAAATTATCTTCATATATGTTAAAAAACTATTTGGATAAGCACCAAATAATTATAGCCTTCAATTCCAAATATCCCACAAATATAGCAACAAATCTTCCAAAAAATCTTCATAGATTATTTGTTGCCCAAAATTGTTATGATTTGTGTATCACAAATTTCAACACTCCACCATGATACCAAATCACAACATTTCCTCCACTCAAAACCAGCCAACTTAGCTCTCACTTTCAACCTTCTTTTCTCAATTAACACCATCTTGATTTTAACGGCTATGAGATAAAACCATCTTGTCTTCTCTTCAAGTCTCAATCACATCTTCTCTTTATCGATATACGCCTACCACTTGATCCCTCTTCATCTACATGGATCCCTCGAGAATTATCAACATGAAGACAACAATCGATAACATGATCCTCAACGGATCCTCAGCAATGATCAAAACCAACCTCTCCACCTTGCTGTGGACTAGGATCTTCATTCCAAATTCTCAAAATCTCCTACTCTACAATAGCCATCCATGAAAGCAACATCATTTCCGACATCTACAATCTTCAATCTAATAATCACTCCAAGTTATGCGATGAAATGAGCTCTGATACCAAACTATTATGCAAAAATTGCTTCGATACTAAACTGTTGAGGTTTTGTGCGCAACAGAAGTTAGACAAAACGCCAGAAAACCGAATATTTTACACCCAATCACTTGAAGATGAATTTGATTGAAAATAACAACATAACAAATCGAAAATAATAGCAGTACACAAATATTCCACCCAACCACCCTCTTTATTGATTCACTAATAAAAAATTGTTTACAATCGATCTCAGCTATCGTTACAAATAATTACAACTTGAACCAATAACCTTACCGAGAAATAGGTAGAGAATATCTAATGGCCAAATATTTTGAAGGAGAACACTCAATTTGGAATAGCTAGAATGATCACTCTTGGTGGCTCTCATCCACACCTAATGAAGATGTTCACTAGGCTTTTTATAGAGTGAATTGCTTCGTACCCAAGTAAATTTGGCATCCAAATTATCTTCGTATATGTTAAAAAAACTATTTGGATAAACACCAAATAATTATAGCCTTCAATTCCAAATATCCCACAAATATAGCAACAAATCTTCCATAAAATCTTCATAGATTATTTGTTGCCCAAAATTGTTATGTTTTGTGTATCACAAATTTCAACATTATATTCAAAAGATACCGGAATATTCAAAGAGGCACCATTAGAAAAAAAATCAACATTGACAAGCTCCAGAAATTTTAATGGAGCACAAATAACTGTATAATAGGGAAAAATACAAAAGGATATCATATTCATGTGCATCTGAAAGGCTTGGGAAAAAAGGTTAATTTTTCTGTAATTGAATGTTATTGTTTAATCTAATATTATCCATATAATTATATGTATGTTATTTACATTATGTGTTTATTTAACTTATAAAAAGCAAGAGGATAAAAAATAGAAAATTTAATAATAAAAAAGATGAAAACAGGATAAATCAACGAAAATCGATGAAATCTAAAAAATAAAGAACTCCAGAGTAAAATTGTACCTTGCTAGTAGGGATTGTAATTGGGCACCGGGTCTAGGGTCCAAACCCGCTTGACTCGCCCCTCTTTTGACCTATTTAGACCCACCTCACAAGGTCTTCGGGTCGGGTAGACCCGCGACCCGCTTTTGGAGGTCCAGGTCTGGGGTCGGGCCTGGGGCACGGCTAACCCGCCCCGACCCGCATGATTGAAACATCATTAAAAAACTTTATAACTATAATTATTACTTGTTAATCTTCTTAGGTATACATGGTTATAACTTGAATATTATATTCTTTCAACCAACGAACTATAAAATTTTCATAGTATTAGGTTGCATCAATAAGAATCATACTATAACAAATATATACATTTTGAACTAATATCTTACAACTCATTTTATTATATTCTCTTATCATTGTGAACACATTATACTATGCATATAATTTATCATTTTGTGATAAAAAATTAAGTATATAAATTTGTGTACATTAGAACACAATATCACCGGGTCGCGGGTCTGGTCTACCCTGACCCGTACAAGTTCCGAGTACGGGGCGAAATTCCAGACCCGTACCCGGTCTACAGGACGAGGTTTGAAAAGTCCGGGTTGGGTCTGGGGCACGAGAAACCCGCCTAAACCCGTCCCATTGTCATTCCTACTTGTCAGGCTGTTTTTCTCAATGCTTATTTTCGACATGAAACCTTGATTATTATTTTCTCTTACTTTCAATGTGAAGCCCTAAATTTTCCTCGATCACTGAAGTGGTTTTTCAGGTTAACTAGTTTTTGTCTACTTCATTTAAACAAATCCTACTGAATGTGCAAGCCTATTAAAAAATATTCAACAATCTTAATATATTGAACCCCAGGTTTAGTACTGAGAAAAACAAAGCCTTGTATGCAACTGAATATATGATTAAGGCATCAAAAGGCTTAAATTATCAATGTACGCAATTTAGATAATCATGACCCTCAAACATGATAGCTCAAAATAAACGTTAGTTAAGGTAAATTGCAAAGATGCCCACGCAGAAGTTACCTTAGTTTTACCGTTTGATGAATAATTCAACAAGAACCTGAAATGTGATAGGATAACGTTAATCAATAATTATTTCACAATTACAACATAAAATTTATGTTTAACTAGTCATTACAAACAGGAATTATGTAATTACATCTCAAGCTTTGTTCGGGACAGAAGACAAAAAAGCATGTGATGATGTCAAAAAAAAAAACTACTAGTTCTATACGATACCTCAAAATAGCAAATAAATGCAGGAATACATAATTAAAATTACTCAAACCAAGTAATTTTAACTTAAAATTACCTGTTTTACTGAGAAGAAGAAACAAACCAAATTTCAACAGTCGAACATTAGTAAATTAAAAATTGATTAATGTAATTTTAAGTTAAAAACCAAGTAATTTACTGAGAAGAAGAAGAACTTGCAATTGTTTACAACTATCCTCCTATCTAAAGAGGAACGCACAGCGATACTCAGTGATCTACTTACGTAATCAAAACTCGAAGGATGTTGAAATTTGTTCCACAATAACAATCATACGCAGCATTCAGATGAATCTGAAACAAAATTCAATTCTTATGAGAATATAGAAACAAGTGAGAAAATTACCTTTGGTATAAATGGAAAAAGGAGCGCTCAACAATTTTGGTGAATTGAAAAACCAAGATTTGCTTCTATACGACACGATGAGGAAGAAGCTCCACTTTTCTAAAGATCAGGAGATTGCGTTTTGAGGGATGATGATGCACTTTGCGACATCTAAAAGAACCGCTTTGCTAAAACATCATAGGAAAATTAGCTAGGATTGCTTATAATTTAGGGGGAATAGCGCAGTTTGAGTTTTGAGAGTATGCAAAATTAGTGACATGAAGCAGTAGCCGAGATATTTAGGGAGCAGATTGAGTTAGTGGTTGCAGTAATTTTGATTGAGACCCATTTAAAACAAAAATTCAACTTTCTTTTAAATCATTAGAGACATGGTCATTATGTCTCTAGTTAGACCTTCTTTAAAGACAATACTATTTTTTGTTTCACATTTCTGTCTCAATATTATCTTTTTGTTGTAGTGGGTGAGTTTGGCGGGCCAATCTGAAACCCACTCATTTATAAACAGGTAAGATTCCGTGTGGGTTTCGGATTACGTCTTGGATCATACAGGAAATTGACCGCCCTACTTCTAAGTACTACATTAATTACTCCATGTATACAACAGTGACGATTGCATTAATTCTCGACACCATTATGTTATGTGTATATGATTTCATGTTCTTTTTATAAGATATATGCCAATTTTAACAATAACATTCCTATAGAATGGAACAAGACTAGCGTGTACTTACGTGTCGCATAAGGTTATGTTGCTAAAATAATATTTATATACGTTAATTTTTGTAAAATATACTTGTCCGTTATGCAATGTATGATATGATAATTTATTGAGAATGTGAGATAAATGAATTATAAATTAAGGTGAAACCTTCCAATTATCTGATCAATGTGAATGTTTTGTGCTTCATATACAATGTTGTAGAATGATCATGCTTTTATATACAGCCGTTATATACAATGGGATATAGTGATGCTGACTGGGCAGAAGATGTAGATGACAGGATATCTGTAACAGGTTATTGCATTTATCTTGGTGATAACCTAATATCATGGAGCTTTAAAAAGAAGCCAACAATCTCTAAATCCGACAGTGAAGCTGAATCCAGAAGTGTGGCTAGTGCCACCGCAGAAATTATGTGGTTGCAATCACTAATAATGGAGCTTAAAGATAAAAAACGAAAGCAAAACAACTTGTGGTGTGACAATCAAAACACAGTTTACATGTCAAGCAACCCAGTTCTTCATTCTCGAACAAAGCGTATAGAAATTGATTTACACTTTGTTCGAGAACAAATTGTCAAAGGAAAACTACAAGTCTGCCACGTGCTAGCTTTTTATCAAAAGGCAGACATTTTAACAAAAGCTCATTTACTTAATAATTTTCAAAAAATCAGATTGGAGTTCAGATTGAGGAGATTCATACCAAAGAGGTGCCGAACAAGGAAAGTTAAAGTTTTCAACCTTTTCGGCCTCGATTTGCTACTACTGAAGGAGATGTTTCATCAACCCCTCACCAAAGCCTCAATCGAGCAGATCCAGTTCTTAGGTAGGACTGAATCATCTATTTCATCATTATTCTTCCCTATTTTGAAGTTTCTAAGCACACAATCGCCATGGATTTACTCCGCCGATAAAAGGCAATAAGGAAACACTAACCCTCATTTTGAATTGAGAGGAGTATTAAGTGGTTTGGTCTGTGTGGTTGTACCTTTTTTTTTTTTTCTTTTTTTTCTTTTTTTGTATTTGAGCGGCTTGTGTAGGCTTAGGACTTGGCCCATTGCTCCTTAATTTTTCGCTTCGTCTAAATACAATCATATGTACACTGTACCGAGATCAATTCAATACATTCAGGTTTTACTTTATCTGATTAAATTCGATCAATGACTATTTGAATTTTGATACTATGATATGCTACGATGTATGACTTGTAAGTAATACATTAATTACTCCATATATACAACAGTGACGATTGCATTGATTCTTGACACCATTATGCTCTACTTTTATGATTTCGTATTCTTGTAATAAGATATGCCAATTTTTCCAATGGCATTCCTTCCGAATGGAACAAGACTAACATGTAATTTATGTATCACATAAGGCTATGTTGCTAAAATAGTATTTCTATATGTTAATTTTTGTAAAATATACTTGTCCATTATGGAACGTATGATATTGTAAATTTATTGAGAATGTGAGATAAACGAAACCTTCCATTATCTGATCAATGTGATTGTTTTGTGCTTCATAACGTTGTATTATAGGACGATCATGCTTTAGTTGTATACAGCCCTTCTGTTGTGTCATACGTCGGGTGGGGTGAGGTCCAGTCATGTTGTATCACACCCCCTGCATGCATGTCCTTTCAGCAGTGCTCATTTTCACAACGGCTTTTGTTTATATACGATGATTTTTGTAAAATATACTTGTCGGTTATGCAATGTATGACATGATAATATATTGAGAATGTGAGATAAATGAATTATAAATTAAGGTGAAACCATCCATTATCTGATTATGTCAAGGTGAATGTTGTGTGCTGCTTCATATATAATGTTGTAGGATGATCATGCTTTTGTATAGAGCCCTTATGTTGTGTGTCATGAGTCGGGTGAGGTGAGGTCCGGTTATGTTGTATCACACCCTCTGCATGCATGTCCTTTCAGCAGTCCTCATTTTCACAACGGCTTTTGTTTTATATATCTTCCGTATGAATCCAATTGGATTTTTTTTGAATCCGATATCCCTCTTTATATATCTTCCTTTTCCTTCTTCTTCTTCGAGTATTTTCTCCTCTTCTTCGATAAATGCCGCCTTAACAGTTCATTCCTCTCAACATGATTCAGCAAATAGTTGTTATATAGTTTTCTTTATCCCGAGCTTCCTTCTCCTTCATCGATCAGGTAATTTCTACAACTATTGGATCGCATGATATATCTTGTTCAGCTGCAGCATCCAAGTATGTGATTAATATGTTTCAATGTATGATGTTTTGAGTCGAGTACTTCTTATATATTATTTAAGGTCGATATATTCAAATCCTTCATTAACTAGGATTGTTAGCGATTCATATGATCTACCTAGGGTTATGGATCGGGATTGTTAGAGATCCATATAGTTTAACCAAGGACATAGTAAAAACAATGTGAGATGCTGGTTGGTAATCTAGCTATTTTGAGTTGAGTACTTCTTTCATCTGGCTATTTTGAGAATTCTATTCCAACGTTCGCTTTTTTTTTCCCCAAGAACATTGTGGTTGACCATTCAAAACAAGGGAGATGCTGGTTGGTAATCTGGGAGCACTAGTTCGAAGGAGTAAAGCCATTGCCTTGAGTTCTCACCTGAAGGGGTGGTCTCCTTCATTTAGGGCATCAAATGAGCAATATTCACTTCTTCGTTCTTTGAGATCAAGTCCTTATGGCAATTCACCTATTTCTGGATACAGCTCCTTTTATGGGTTCAAATTCATGTTCAAGGTGACATATTCAATCACTATTTAAATTGTTGTTTCTTTAAAATAGTAAATGCTGTACGAAATAATGTCAATGATGTTCATTGTTAATTTACATGGATCGGTTAAAGAGTAGTAAAAATAATAATAC
This sequence comes from Allium sativum, assembly GCA_030737875.1. Taxonomy (NCBI): domain Eukaryota; kingdom Viridiplantae; phylum Streptophyta; class Magnoliopsida; order Asparagales; family Amaryllidaceae; genus Allium; species Allium sativum. Next base: position 158,348,768 of record CM060923.1, read on the forward strand.
TTGATGGATTTACTTGGTTGATACAATTTACAGAATTTAAATGTCCCTTCAACAAGGAAGGTGACCACTCCTGCAGCTGTATTACAATCAGCCAAAGCAGAGGCTGCAAGTTCTCGGATAGAATTGGTTGTTGGTGGGCTTCATGCTCAGCAAGCGGTTTTACTGTGGCTTTGCCTTTGTCTTTTATATGTTTCTCTCATAATACACGTTGGCGGAACTACCCGTCTAGCTCGTTCAGCACAAATGGAACACCCTGGCGGAACGACTCATTGGGAATTAACTGATGACGAATGGAACGACAAATTTGAAAAGTACATGCAGTCTCCTGGGTACAAGTGGTAATGCAAATACAATTTTACAGTGTAACATAAATAATCACCAGGGCTCCAACAATATGTCAATATGTAGTTAATTTTGTGTTTTCTTGTAGTGTGAAAACCCTTTTGGAATTTAAATACATCCATGGGGCGGAATATGCGCATCGACATCTAGGAATTGTACTGGGCTTTGTATTTTGTTTGCCCTTTGCATATTTTCTTTCAAAAGGGTATATCACCCGCCCTCTTGGACTGAGGCTCTCTCTTCTTTTTGCACTTGGCGGAGCACAAGCATTGTTTGGATGTTTACCCACTGTAAGAAGCGGTCCAGAAGTAAGCATCATTACCTATTTCATATGCAATTTTAGGAACTATACATATATGAAATTAAATGACCATATGATTTTCGTAGTATGGAAAGTATTATTTTCAGCTTAATCAATTGATGCCAGTGGATACTATTACTAGGCAGTAGATACAATAATATATCAGGGTGCAGTCCTTAGAAAATATATAACACAATTGTTTATGGTAGGAGCCGACTTCTAAGAATGCCCAGCTAAGATCTAGCCCTTACAGAAATGCCATGCACATCAAGTCTGCACTTATATTATATGGTAGAATATTTTGGAATGCACTTTCAGTTCAAGAGCCAGAACCACCAACTGGGTCTTTAGAGTGGGTTCGAGGTGCCGCAAAACTTCGAAAATTAGTGCTATCTGTTTGTGTTCTTGTAGGCATCACTGCACTTTCTGGTGCTTTTGTTGCAGCGGATTGGGCTGTAAGCATAAAAACCTCATTGTCCTTTATTGAGCTTCAAAGGAAGTTGTTGATACTAGCGGTACTTTAAGTTTATTTGAGTTTGAAAATAATATTTTTCTTCCATATATATTACATGCAGGGTCGTGCATTTAATATGTTCCCAAAGACGGGGGACACATTGATCCCTGATGGCAAGCCATATTTCTGCAGTTTCTTTGAGAACACATCCACTTTCATTGTAATAATATTTATTTTTGAACAAGATAATTTCAAGTATTTAGTTGAAATGAGTTTTGTAATTATTTTTCCTCCCATAATAGCTGGGTCATAGAATACTTGCAATAACAACATTTGCTTTCAACTTTTGGCTTACATTGCACAACCGGAAGAATAAAATTGCATCCTGATATCCAAAGCCGTATTCTAGGAACATTCAGGATGGCTACCATTCAGGTAGACCTTCAACAAAAGCAACAAATAACAAATTTATCAGGCATTTCAAAACTGATATATTACCGTAAAATAAATACTGCAGGTGATGATGGATTATTTTGGGTTTTTAGACTCATTTTATCTTGGCTCTGTTCATCAGCTGTACACATTGATATTATTGTCCAACGTGATCAGTCTGGCTCACTCTTTCAGAAAACCGTCTCGTCATGTTCTTAAATCTCTGACTTCTCTTCCCAACATCAAGAGCTAATGGAAAATGCCTCAGGTTGATGGTTTAGTTTAATGCATTCCAATAAATTCATGTTAGTTTAATGTTGCTCGTTGTAGCAATACTTGATCTTTGAACCTACATGCTGTATGCTATTAATATGTCTTGATGCCACTATTTTCCTTTCATGTTGTGTGGTGCAATATATCTCATTCTCAAAGTGCATAGTGAAATATAATACTGTACATAGTTACATAAAACATGCAACAGTATGATCGCATGAAGCATAGTTTTTAAAACCCGACCCTGCCGCGGTCTGACCTCGAATAACCCTGAACCTTGGACCATAACGGCACGGAACTCAATCAGACCTCATTCATGCATGAACCCTGATTGGACCTTCAAATCAGCGGTCCAACCTTCAATTTTACACGGTTAAACCACGGTTTCTTGTTTTTTTTTTTTTCCTAATTCTCGTTGTGTAATTCTCTCTAATCATTTCATCTTTTGTATTGTTTTGAAAATAACAACTAAAATATTTCAAAACATCATAATTGTTCCAACATCTAAACCGTAAACTTTACAACTTTATTCTAAAAATATGTGTTTGTTTGTGCTCTTGCTATTTATTATATCATGCAATCTATTAATGTTAGTGAATAAATAGATGACTTTCAAATTTTACTATTTATTTGTTTGAGTACACCTAAAACTTGATTATTCACATTTCCACCATTAACAAGCACGTGCGGTTATTAACGGTTCGAGCGGTCAGACCTTCAAAACATTGAACCCTGAATAATCACAGTTCTATTCACGGCCGGGTTTTAAAAACATTGGACTATGAAGTAACAAAGGCGATCATTATCGGGGTCCGCTGTGATTCACAAAAACCAGAACTGCTATTTCCATTGTACGTAGCTTATAACTTTGTCAGCATGGTCCATGCATAAAATATACCTGCAGCAAGTATATATTTCATAATAAAATCTCTTTCAGTATTGAACATGAATCGAGACACATGCTTATTCAAATATCAGAAACTTTTGTTTTGCGCTAAGATAAAAGCAGCGTTCTAATGGAAGTAACAGGATATTTCGAAAGAAAAAAGAAGCGTTCTAGTGGCCCATAACCGAGCCCATGCATTAGAAAAATACCAGCAGCATGTATATATTTATAATTTTCTACTATTAGGCTTAGTGTTTTCATCATGAATTGTTTTTTGAGTACTGAACATAAACCGAGACACATGCTTATTCAATTTAGTCTTAATACTAGGAGCGAATTTTATTGTCACTGCAATAAAACTTATCCAAAAAATGGGTTTACGTCGGTTCTATTTGAATTTTCAATGTGGTTTAATGGGACATGGACTAACACTACAAGAGCCGACTGATATTGCAACGAGCAGGGACAACGGCTTGCGACGGCTAAAAAAGCGGCCGTCGCTAGCCGTTGCATGATCTGCAGATATCTAACTGCCGAGATATTTCTCCTACAATTCATTTCAGCAACATAAATAATAATAATAATTACCCTTCGTCGCCCACTATCGCTGCTGAAAAAAAAAAAAAAAAAAAAAAAAAAAAAAACCCCTACCGTTCGTCGCCCCCTATCGCTGTGCGATTTCACTCACTAAATCTCAATTCCAAGCTTCTTAATTTGTGTCAGTATGTCTTCTAACTCTATTCTATGTTTAGTTAGGGTTAATTTGCATGTTTATATGGGTTTGTAAATTGATTGTTTATGGATGTGAGATTGATTGTTTAATTAGGGTTAATTTCCAAGCGAAAACTAGCAACGGCCGCCAACGACTATTTGCCGTCGTAATTTACTGTACGCCTTGTAGTGTAATTGGATGGATAAAGCCATATCACCGTACTTATTATAATTAAACTCACATTGTTTTTACAATCCTCAAAAGCCATATCACCGTACTTATAAATTATTTGAACTTAGCCATACAAGATGTCATTGCTACATAATCAAAGTACATACGCAATTACTGTAAGTGAAACTTTTATTTTGAAAAAAAATGTGTGAGTGCTTTACTTCTAGGGACAATTTGGCTAAGGTTGCAGTTGAGTTTCAAAACACACAAAATACTGTCAAAAAACATATATACAAATTAGGTCTTTCTATTTTAAAAATAATTAAAAAAAATCAAAAATCGATGTAAAATACTATCAAACTTCAATACTTAATTTAACTTATAACCGTCTCCGCATTTATGTTAGAAAAGGAAAAAAAAATCATCAAAAAAAAAAAAAAAAAAAAAAAAAAAAAAAAACTGCGAAAACTATGCTTTGGCAAAACTTATAGAAATAAATGCATTTTTTGAAAACTACAAACATTAATGCAATTATAATCAATAATTGCATATTTTTAAGCAATTTTTCATGGACTCTCAAAGATTCAAATTTAATGGCAACATTTGTTCAACATCACATTTATAGCTGAAAAATTATTCAAAGCTTGACATGAATCGAATACAAATCAAAATATATCATTTTAAGGAAAAAAAACAAACCAAAAAGCAATTATATTGAATAACTACAAACATGTCTGTAATTTTTTATTCATGGCAAATATCTGTGATTTAGTAATAAGTTGCAGATACGTCTGCAAATATTAAACAATGTTTGCAGATACGTCTATACTTTTTTGTAGTAAATGCACACATTTCTACTTTTTTTTCCTTTTGCTTTCTGTTTAAACCAAAAATGGTTCAACACCAAAGGCACATAAACCGTACTTCACCAATATGGTTAGAGATTAAAAGGAGTCACAATCGCCAAAAGATTAAGAGTAAGAAGTGCGGAAAAAGTAAAGAGAAGACAAGATTTTAGAGTGGTTCGGCCCTAAGCTAGGCCTACGTCCACTATGGAAGTAGCTTTCATTATCATGACAACAATTACAAGACATAAAATCTCTCTTTGAACATTTATCTTCTCTATCTTACAATATATCTCACATATAAATCCCACTTAGATTCATGGAAGTTGATGGAGAATTTGTAAGATTGGTGGAGGAGAAGTAGAGGTCAGCGGAGGAGAAGGAGAATGACTTTGAATGCAAGGAGGATAAAGGGGAATCTTCAATCTCTTAGCCACTTAGAGGAACTCCATGGAAGCCATGGCTGATTGGATGGAAGCTCTTCAAATAGAAATGATGATGGTCGAATTGCTTAAGGAATGGCGGTAGGAAGAATTTGGCAGCACTTCGTGGTTGCAAGGAGTCCATCCTCCTTGTGGTGGAAGTCATGGCCTATTTATAGGTGATCTCCATGAAGGAATGAGCTGAAATTCATATATGCAAGCTGCGGGTCGCTCGTCCCATTAATTATGAAAATGTCACCGCCTGGTTATAGCTAACTGTAGACAGCTGTATCCAGCTGTCTCGTGCGAGCGACCTCCAGGCGCATGATCAGGACGAAGGAATATCCTGCAGGGTGACCGAGCGAGCTTCATGTGTGCGGATAGGTGGATGAATGAATGGATGATGAGTGTTTGGGCGACCGATCAGAGCTGCAGGGCTGGCTTAAGGGCGACCGACCAGGCATTAGGCTAAGCTTTTCTCTAGTTTTTTGGTAGGTAGCATCTAGTTGGAGCAACAGTATCCGACCAAGGGATGATCGAGCGACTAATGCTATAATATGTGAGTGAGCGAGGGGTGTATGTGTGATCCCCCGTTACTATTAATTCCTTGCCCAAGAGGTATGGCTGACCGACCAAGGTGATATATATGAACGTGCGACTGGGAAGAAGAGACAGCGACCTCTTCCAGGAGTACAAGCCTTATTGTACTCAAACCGTGCCACACTTAAGATTGCTTTGTGTGCATGACCTCTTTGCATGGTCGAGCTATGGTGTAGGACCGACCCTGGTTGTTTTGAGCGGACGACCTAATTGTTCTGATGTGTGCGACCTTCCTTGCTTTGCTCGACCCTTCATGCCCTGTTTAACCTTTGGTTTGTGCTTGACCTTGGTTACGTATGATCGTCCCTTACCTTATGCAAACGGTTTGGATGCATTGAATTGAACTATGCACGACCGAGCCTTATGTCGCTCGACCCATAGTTTCTATACAGATTTAATAGGCCAACATGTGTTTAGTTTTTTAAGGGACAAACATTTGCCCCTCGAATTTTGTAATTTTTATTTTGCAAAAAATTACTGGCTTCGAAATAATGTATCATAACATAGTTCGGTAGATTAAATCCGGTTTTCCAAGGGATGATCACACATAACTTTCGGTCATTTTCAAGTAGATATGACTGAGTGAAGTTGAGCAAGGTTGAGATCGTCCTTTCACATGGGTGAATAAGCCTAGGTCGCTCGCACTCTTTCCTTTTGGTTCGAAGTGTCAACATGGTCGAGCGGACCACTGAGGCTTGAATGAGCGAGCTTCATCTGATGGGCCAGCACACTCATGCGGTTAAGCAGGCCATTCTGATCTGACATGTCAAGAATAGACTGGACGAGTCTTTTAGTCTTCTCCTTTGTTTTTCTGCCCCTCACTTTATTTCATGTTCCAACTTTTTAGAGAAAACATATTTATGGCTGTCTTTTTGAGGAAAATCCAGACTTCGATCATCCTGACTTCGATTCTCTTCTGATTGAATTTGCATCTCTAGAAGGCCTCGAACCTGTCTTTATAGCCATTCTCTAGGGCAAAGGCTTGCAAACCTCGATTTAAACTCGCGTATTCTCTTTAAATTAGGAGCGTGTGTTTATCAAAGGTAAATTTTCCTTCATGCATTTTAGTGAACTGTATTTTAGGGTCCATATAATTCCTAGGTATGATTTGTATTGTAATCGGATCCTTTGAGATGATAGTGATCAGTATTTGGGGTGAATCTGATTAGGTTTGTGTATGTAATTGTTTGAGAAAGCCCAATTACACCATACCTCTTTCACTCCGATTCGAATCTTGTGCTCATGAGATGTCTGATAAAATGCCTTAAACAACCTTTTAGTTCATACTTGTATAACCATGCTTCTGATAACATAGACATTGATCTTGTGATCATATATGAGTGGTTTGACCCAAGCTTTTTGCGCTTGAATGAGTACAAATTAAACTGCACATACGATGCTTGATGAAATGCCCATACCATAAAGCCTTTTATGAACTTGATATTGTTGTTATAGTTTCATGCTTTGATTGATACTGGCATGTTGGTGGCACTTGTTTACATTTCCGTTACATTTGTTTCGATCCTGTGCTTAGCCTGGAAGCTCTCAATTTTACGGTTGTTTGCACTCTTGCCCGACCTTTGCGGTCGGTCAAGTTCAACTTGGCAAGGGTCGTTCCTGCTCGTTCCTTATGTGGGGTCGGTCACGAATAAGTTCGCTTGGGTTGAGTATGAGCGAACGCCATGAGTCAAGTGTGCGCGAACGATGTAAACTGACCATGTGCGACTAGGGTTGGTGGGGTATCTACGTTCGGGCTCTAGCCGTTCATGAGCAATCGGGTCAGAATTCTTTGTAAGCGACCAGTTATAGGTCGCGTGTGGCTGGCTAGATTCTGGGTCGTTCGTGGTTAAGCTTGGTTGGTTTGTTCTTACTTGATCCTGTAGGGGCCGGTCATGCACGGCCTTGCTTAGTTTAAACATGACCGACCTTTTCCATTTTGGTCATGCATAGTCTAACTTGATGCCCAAGTTTCAATTGATCATTGAACTTTCTTGTAGTTCGAATCTGCAATGACAAATACTTGCACATATTTTGGGGCTTGTGATTTTACCATTAGATGTTCATCACAAACTGTATTGTTTCTTTTGCCTTTCTTCCTAGATCCAAGGATGAAATTCCTTATGTTAAAAGGAATGAAGAGAAAGATGGTGGAGAAAAATAGTAGGAAGAGCAAGCTGAAGAAGAGTGGGAAAACTTTGGGCAATGGTGACCTTTGGAGGTGTCATAAACCGAGCAAACCTCCCACGCAAATATTCAGATTACTCCCGATGAACCATCTTTAGCTTCTCCATCCATCACTCCAATTCCTATCAATCTTCAAGCGATTACACACAGGGCTAGTTATGTTTTTAAACCATGCAACCTTGTGCTTGCTAAACGATTTTAAGGTTGGTGTCTACAAGGTATGAGCCTTAACTTGGACATAGACTCGTATGACTGGTGGATCGTTGCTGGTAAGATGGATGCTATGAGAGATTGTATGCTTGCTTAATTTGATGCTGTTAAGGATGAGCTAGAGACGTAGATCAATATGGTTGGGAATCAAGCTATAAGGCAATTGGGCACTTGGCATATGCTTGCTTGTGATCTCCAAAGGTTAAATAGGGAGAACATCAAGCGAATTCATACTTTAGAGAATGACATGGTTGAGCTTATCAAGGTCCTTGAATCCCGCGATAGAGTCATTACCTCCTTCGCCCAAAAGGGTGTGAAACTAGCTGAGCTGGGAGACGAGAACAAGAAGGAGCCAAGAAGATCTGACGATGGAAAGAAATAAGGACTTTGACCGAATTGCTTAATCTCCCGCTACTTCCTTTTGTATGCTAAGTTTAAACCGGTTGTATATGCGGGTGCCGGTTCTCGCTCAATGCTTTAAGCTTATGTTGTTGACTTTATGGTTATGTGATTGCCCTGTGCTTTACTTTGTCTACACGGAACAGTGTTTTGGTTTGTTGTACTGCAGCCTGTTATTCAGCTTTGTCGTACTTTTATTTACACACTGCATGTTGCACTTGCATCATAGTACACTTGGTCGACTACATGGTTGGAATGAACTTATGGTATGTAAAATTAGCATTATTGGTTTTTTTTGATGCTACATGGTCTTGCCCTCATACCAAAGTTCGTCACAATTTATTAGGCTAGAAACGATAATTTTTTCTGAATTCTTGTAGTTATATCCAGAAATCAGTTTAGTTGATCGATTCATGCCTTTTTCCCGGTGCCCTCCTTTTGAGAGGTTTTGTATTTGTCATGCATTCAGTCATGTTCTCACACTACACCAAAAAACGCTTTTAACAGCGTGTCAAAAACGCTGTTGTACGATATTACAACGTTTTGATGAACGCTGTATAACGACATGTTGTCGCATGCCCCTTTTTCAATAGGGATAGAATAAATGCTGTTACATTTCATCTTTTACAACGTTTTGAACTAGCTGTTAATACGACATACACAGCGTGTTTTAGTTGCTGTTTTAAAAAATAGACAGCGTTTGAAACATATTGTCAAAAAATGTACAACATCACACTTAGGCTTTCAACAGCTAATTTTAAACGCTGTTACTAATATTTATCGGCGTTTCATACATGCTGTAAAAAAGTTCCCTCCTGTTTTACCAGCAATCATGAAACGCTATTAGTAATATTTACACAGCATATCATTTATGCTGTAGAAATATGCATATCATATATTAAATGTTGTTATTAATTTTTAAACAGCGCTTGTTATGCGCTGTAAAAGATTAATAAGGTTTTATCAGTGTTTATGAAACGCCATCACTAATATTTGCACAACAATTTGTTTATGTTGTCGTCTGCTGGTGCTAAGTTTACAACATCCATATCATGATGTTACATTTGCACACATATCATTACCCTAAACTATACTATTATCATAGTACAGCTGATTCACCAAAAAATCAAATGAAAAAGAATTATATAAAAACATGACTAGTAGTCGCTTCCATTAGTGAAATTGAACACAATCCATAAACAAAGTTTACAAAGTTTGTAAACAAAGACATCCTGTGCATTCCTACTACAAAGCCACCACCAAAATAAAAGTCTTTCCTACTACAAAATAAACTTACTACACGGATACAAAAATAAACTTCAAGAAAACATCCTTGCATCAACATTATTCTCACCTACCTACAAGGATGAAATTTAACGATTAGTGATCAAATAAAAGTTAACATATTTAACTTATAATACCTATTACAAAATAATATGAACTCAAATCTATTTTTACAATATCCGCCATCAACAAATTACAGCAAAATAATATGAGCCAAGAGTGGATGTATTCGTGGGTTTCTGTTCCGAAACAGCAAGCATTGGCTTGCTGGAACAGCAAGGCTGAGCTTGCTGCTTCTAAACAGCAAGTCATGGCTTGCTGTTTCGGAGCAGTAAGCTTGCACTTGCTGTTTCGGAGCAGCAAGCCGCAGGTACATCCACTCTTGGCTCAACAATTCAGCAAGCCGAAGCAGTCGCTTGTCACCAATAGAGTATGGCAACAATATGGTATCACTAACCAGCACAGAGTCCCCAAGCTGCCTCTGCAGTCACTAGTCATTGAAAAGGCTAGAAACTTCAATGGCAATTCCATTCGCAATTGCACTTACATAGACAGGAACAAGACTCACATGTCAACAACTGGGCATCACCACATGCATTTACATAGCACAAAACATCCCTTCAAACAGAAAATAGTAACCATAACAAAAAAAAAGCACTAATCCCACCTAAAAGACTATGCAAACGAGTTTGCGAAAGCACCTCCATAAAAACAGTATTTACAAGAATGTCTATAGACACAAGTTGGAGAGAAGTTGTAGGTAATCATTTCTATGTTTGCAGCTTTAATCTACAAGTACTTAAATGACGGAAAATCGAAAGAGCTTAAAATCTTTGAAAATATCATATACCTAAATTCATCAAAGCTGGACACAGTTAACAATATTTTGTGTGATAATAAACACGCCCCATGGCATGCATGTTGCCATCTGTTTGTCCTACATTAACGGAAAAATATATCCTTCGCTGCCTCCAACAAAATTATGGAAGAAATACAAGCAACAATTTTCATGTATAGTTTGGTCCAATGCAGCATTTAAATCTATCTTTGATAACATATTTGTGTTCGGGTACACATGTTGTCATTTGTTTATGTGTATATCGGTATTGCAATACCAAATTTACTAAAACGTTTGCATAGCCGTTTGTCTGATCTTCCTTGAAAACTCATGCAATGAACGTCCATGTGGATTTCTATATGTATGGATATATTAGCAATGCATGTCAAGTTATACTTATGTGCCAAAACATCACAAAATTGCCTAAAACATTGTTATTCATTTGAATGATACTTTGACATTTGTTTATACTCGTATGAGTTTCCTATGAAAATATCAGGCTTGTATAATTTCAAATACATTGTGGATTAAGATTCATTTTCTTATACATATCGATTAACCAGTACTAATCTCCAATAAATTCAAGATGAACACCACCACAACATTGAAAACCATTTAACTGACAAAATATACCTAAGATGGACACTCTCATAAACAAATCAACGAACCAGACACTGACGTAAGAGCAACTCCAAGATGGTGTATGTATATTTCTAGCTTGTTGTATCCTAATTTAAATTTTCTATGTTTGGTGTAATGTTCCTCTTTATATGTTATTTCTAGCTTGTTGTATCGTAATTTTAATTTTCTATGTTGGTTGTAATGTTTGTGGGTTATAAAACAAATTTAACTAGTTTTAAGGAATTTATATATTTATGTTTGACTAGTTAAAGTGATATAAAGTGACAAAGTGATATGATTACTCATGTAAGATCACTGTAGCACTGCTTGAAACTGCTTACTTTTTTTGGGTTTTCATGCTTTACCTTTTTCAAAAGCATGTATTTCCATTCTTTATCTGCATAGAGGTTCCTCAAGCTTTTTCAAAAAAAAGAAATGCCTTCTTGGCGCTCGTCCGCTGATTCCGACTGGAGCCCTCCAAGAGCACCTACTAGCAGTCCTCATACCGATGACGACTAGAACATAGAATACAAAGAGCAACACTACGAAGATCTGAGGCGTGACTTACCAAATATGGAACAACTACATCTGCAGGGTCCCAAAGTTCCGAGTTACGTCCCTTCATTCAATCATGCTTTGGTTGCTCCTTCGCCAATTCAACCAGAGACACACCAACCACCGGTTGTACAACCTCTGTACGAACAAGAGGTTGATTCGTATCCAATCAGGTGTCACTGCGGGTACAAAGTACAGCTTGTAGTTGTGGCGGAGGGCGAAAACATCGGCCGCAGATTAATGATCTTTCGCACTTCGCCGAATGGTTGCAATTATTCCGAATGGATGGACGGTCCGTTGTGTCCTCGTAGCATCACATATGCCAATGAGTTGGAAATGGAGATACGTAGGCTCACAAGAGGCTTCGAAGATATTCGGCTTAACCGTATGTAGCGTATTAGTGTTTATTTATTATCAGTGTTCCTACTTATTGATTGTATTAGCTGTAATATTATCATATGTACCCTATTAGTCGTGTAACCTATCAGATATGTAATATTATCTTCAGGTACTTTTATAATGTGCATCATGTTTATACAACGTACATACATATGTAAGATAGTTGCATAGTGTTTAATTACATCATGTTCATACCACGTACATACATCTTTTATTTAACAAAACTCGCAATTGTCATTACTTCAAATTTCAGCTTTTAGGCGTCCAAAATCCAAATAGTAAGTGTTGAAGGTTATATGACTTCAAATAGTTATTGAACGAATAAACGGACCAAGTATATGAAATACACAAACAGATGTAAAAACTGGAATATTAAATGTTAGTGACTGGTTCATATACACACAAGAGGTTGTGAAACTTATAAAAGTTGAATCCAGTCTAACATTCGCAACAGGCCATGCTACCGTCGAACCAAAAGCGTCTGATAAGCATTCCATGAATGAGTTAGGCCTCCATAGAGGTGCATTCAGTTATTTTACATTATCCACCCAAACTCTTATTGCATTTGGTCCCAGCGGGGTAGAATGAACCAAAGTAGTAGTATCAACTGAAGACATAGTGCCTTCGGCTACTATTTTTCCAGTGTTCTCCACATCAAGCAGCTTGCATTTGGCATTCACCGGTAAATTCACTCTATCGCATAACCAATATTTGTTGATACATAATCAAAAATTCTTAAAAAAAGATACTAGTAATATAAACGTATTACCGTAGCAGATTTAGGATAATTGCTCACGGGGATAGATGCTGGACTGTTTTCAAAACCCATAACAGATTTGCGAACATTGCTCACGGGGGTAGATGTTGAAATGTTTTCAAAACCCATAACAGATTTGCGAACATTGCTCTTGTGGGTAGATGCTGAACTGTTTTCAAATACTAATTTTTCCTCCAGCCAAGCTATTTTTGTACCAACGGCTTCTCCAATACATATCATGCCTGTTATGGGCCTCCACAAAAAGGCATCTTCTTTTATCGCTTTATCCACCCAAACTATGGAGGCTTCTGGTCCAAGAGGAATATCATTGATAATTACATTTGGATCACTCGAATGCACTCGCCCTTCGGCAACCAATTCTTTGCTTCCACACCAATCCTACAACTTACATTTGTTTTCTGTGCTATTGGTTATGCTCTATCAAAATGACATATATTAATTGATGACTGCCCAATTAAATCAAGCAAGTCTAATGATGTTATTGGTAAAGTCAAATATAGTTGGGCACTAACAACCATTTGCAAGTATATATAGCAGATCATGTGTGGAGGAAACAAAACAAACTCTATCTGGTTTAATTGTTCAAAATAAATGCGCGCACACACAGTCCTTTTGGAAACCTGTACAGCCTATACATTTCATATTTTACATGTTTAACCCTTTTCTCCATGGCAAAGCAAATGGAACACGTATGCTACATACGGCTACACTTAATAATACATGTATGGTGGATCAAGTAAATATGATTTGACTGACCTATGGAAAGTGCATAGAGCAACATAAAATTGAAGCTTAACATATACAGTCGATTGACCTATGGAAAGTGCATATCGTACCTCATTTTCTTTTCCGAACTTCTTGCTTATGACGATAGCAACTCTATCCACTGGACATGCCACCGTCTTGTCTTTGGCATCTCCTACATACACCAAACTAGGTGAAGGCCTCCACAAAAAAGCATCGAATTATCTAGGACAGACTATCAAAACTTTCAAGGCATTTGGACCTAAAGGTACTAGATTGAGAAATTCTTTCGGATCACTCGATACAATTTTTCCTTCGGCAATAACCTCATCCGTATTTCCATGCCAATTTAGTAAAGTACATCTGCCACCTATCTGATTATGTGTACTCTGCAATTATCAAAAAAAAAAAATTATACGTATATTAGTTTTTTTTAATGTTGCAAACTCAATATGGTATATTTTTACCATCTGAGATATGGCGTCTTCTCCACAACTTTCTTTACTCTGGTAAATCAATAACACTTGAAAAACATTAAAGACTTGGACTATAGATACTTAGTTATAGAGACAATATTGTCTAGAAGTAACAAAAAGTAAGCAATCTCCACAAATATTAAACATAAACAAAATCATACCCGACGTTTCACAAATAGGTGAACCAGCTGCTCTAGCTCGGAAATTCTCTGATGACAATGAGTAATTTCCTTATCTTTGATTTGTGACAAAACTGCCTTGGTCATGGTCATACCTCTTCCCATTCCTCGAAGTCATCCCGACCTTTCTTCTACCAACACTACTGCGAGAGCGTCTTCTTTGATCTTACATGAGGAGCTAGACTGTGGGTCCTTTTCTACATTTTTCAATTTCTCCTACAAAAATGAATCCAAATTATATTTCACAGAAGAGTACTAAATTATATCATTTTTAACAAATTACACTTATAATAGCATCTGCAACCTGTGTGTTCACTGGTTCACCATTTTTTCAAGTATGAGCACTAGTACAAAACAGGGTATTTGCGTCCAATATTTCGCATTATTTGTGTCTGCTCCAATGTAGATGCAAATGCGATGGACGCAAATGTTTTTTTTTTTTTTTTGCATCAGCTATTCGACAGACGCAAATTTGATATATTTGCGTCTGTTAGAGTGTACGTTAGACGCAAATACCAGTGCATTTGCGTCTGCTTTACTACTACAGCAGATGCAAATTGTTGTTGATGGTTGTTTCTCTTTTGTGCATTTGCGTCTGTTTTTCTACTACAACAGATGCAAATTTGTTTTTTTTTTGTTTTTTAAAATGAGCCTTTTAGGCTTGCCACAACATATGCAGACTTATCCCTTGCACTGACCTCTTTACACAAATGCAATCTCTTCAAACTTCCCAACAGTAAAAAACACCGGTACTTAAGAATAACTTCATTTTGGTAAATTTTGTTTTGTTTTATTAATTTTCCAAAATATACAACTTTACATTACAACACTACCGAACTCTTCTAGAAACAACTTCCAGTCAAACATTAATACAAAAAATATACTAAAATCATACATTAACTATGTTAACTAATGACCTTCACTGCAATTATTGAGATGCATTTTGCCAATAGAACCAAATCCTTTCATTCACATACCATGTTCCATGTTCGTTCCTACTCAGTAACCCAGATCTTTAAGTCAACGTTCAAAATGTTTCCAGCAGCAATATTCTGTGAAGCCTATGACAGAACAGTTAGAGCATTTTTCTCAGTTTCTTTATTCATCTCATCAAAATTAAATATGCTAAGGGAGCTTACTTCATCTTCCAACCGCTTGTCATGTGATTATACGAAAGTATCAGAACAGAAGTGCAACTTAGTCCTCATGCAGTTTGACCTCTGAAGCCTTCTAGCCCGATTTAAAGCCCCTTACGAAACACCTTTATCTCTATGTAATCCGAAAATCGAAGCAATGCCAAAATGGCTGTATCCCTAAGTCTTCCTATAGGTTGTTGTCCATGGATTTCATCAGACCTGACCAAACATCAAACTGCATGCTCATTTTTTTAGCCTAAAATTTCAGTGTGGTTACTTACAGTTGAAAGTATGGTAGAAGACCAGAAAATTTTAGGTTAAAGAGAAGAACAAAAACCAGAGGAATTCACAGGCATCCTTGACTTCGTTTTGATTAATAAACTACAACCATTGAATTTTCCTTGTGTGGATTTTCCTACACCTCTTTCAGACCTAATAGCTTTGCTCGATAGTAAATGAAAATAGATTCATCTTTATTCCAGGATAGAACTTTGTGAATTTGGGTTTCATCTATACTATCTGTGAAATTTCTTCTCACCTTCACCTTTTGAGAACCACCTTTTGACCTGGTTCGGTTCATGGCATAACCTGTGGAACATTAAAACGATTGAAAACAATAACACAGTTGCTCAACACATAGCAGATAAAAAGGAGATCATGCAATATTGTATTAAGTAGAAAATATTTATGATGAAAATTGACTAATAAAAACATATTACAACAAAAAAGTGTTTCTTGAGAAACAAAACTAATAAACTTGCTCAATTTTTGCAACGACAATGACATTATATTTTGGTAATATAAGCTAGCTTTCTTGGGTATTCAGAAAGTAGAACTGCTATATTTCAAATTAAGGACCTACTGGATCTGAGATAATTAGTAGCTTTAAACATACCTCAAGCGCACCTAACCATTTACTTCAGTTTGTAAAACTGAATTATCAGCTTAGTGGAACCAGTCTATCGAGAAGCACCTATGGCTTTTGCACATGCAAATGCACTCGAAGACCATATAAATGAGTTGGTTAGAGATACTCATTTCCTTGCTTAATATGGATATTAATTGTAAGCTTAGTGGACTGTAAGCTTGTCTTTGACAATATATAAAAATAAAGCAAGCTCACACAATTTCCTTGCTTAATATGGATATTAATTGTAAATCAGTGCACCGTTTGTCACAACTCATGCGTACTTTCACAATATATATATATATATATATATATATATATATCGCTTGCTAATGTCATATTTGTATTGCATTTACTATTTTTGAAGGCTCCATTTCCATATTTCAACTAAGAGACATTACGAGTTGAACTGGTTGGATTGTAGGTGAACTTGTGAACTAGTTAATGGGAAGACATGAATTTGTTGAAGTCGGTTGAAAATCATGTGATGTTAGATAAAAGAAAATAAATGTACCTGGCAGTGGCCTGAAGCTCTGAAATGAACAATACTAAATTTAACAACACTTAAGTTGGTCGTTAAGTTTAGCATAAGCATACTGAACTCACACAACATGCAAAATACACTTTTAGAGGGGCAAAAGGCTTCATTAAACAGGAGAAGAAGAATAAGAGGAATAAATTTGTAGTTCTAGAAATTCAAAGGGATACATGAAAATAAAAATTGAGTATAATTTACCTCCATTCTAAATTCTCTCTCTCTTTGTCTTCCCTCTCTATGCAAAACTTTGATAGCCACAGCCATTCCATCACTTAATTTACCTCAAAAAACAACACCAAATCCTCCATGTCCAATCACATTTCTTTCATTAAATCCATCTGTTGCCATTTCAAGCTCCCTAAAGGTGAATACCTGTAGATAGGCAATAAAATGCTATACTGACCGCTGATTGCTACATCAGAGAACTACTACATTTAGTTTATCTGTAAAATATCATAATATCACTCCTCCTTTCTTTTTGTCTTTCATGGGGTTGAATCCAAGCTTACCGCCACCATAGATGCAACTTCTCCTTAAATCTGAAGTTCAAGCGTTCAGGATTGCTATTTTTGTAAACTTAAGAAACTACATATCAAGTTAATCAATTACCAGGGCCATGGCTGATAAACTTAGGAGTAAATATCTTGTTCTTGTCAACACTGCTTTTTTCAAAGCTTCCGCCATCATTGGTAGTGGTACAAATATTATCAGACTTGGACCTCCAGAGCATTAGCGTAAGAAAAAAGGTGATGAAAAGAATGCATACTACTATAATTGGATATTGAGCATTCTAGAAAAAATAAATGATAAATGTTACTTTAATAAAAGGAAAGACCAACACCTGTAATACTTCTTATATAGCTGACTTGAATTTTCACTTAGACTATCAAGACTTATAGATAACTTCATACCTTCTAACAACTTTGAATTATAGTCATATAATGGTATTATTAAAAAGATCGAGATTATATGTACCTGAACACTAAGGGCAATGCATCAGCAAAGCGAGACAAAAACTTAGCTGCATAATGACTGTTCAAAATTTTAACAAGCTGCATAATCACTTCACAAAATAATCCAGGCAAGCTATTGCAATAAGGCTGTTAACAGCCAACTACCAAGGATGACAATAAGTGAGCTCACCTGCTAAGAGTATGCTGGAATGGGATCCCAAACATAATGACTAATCTGCCATAATGCCAATAAAATCTATGCCTTCAGCGACTTTCCCTCTGGAATAAAACAAGTTGTATCAAGTTATCAACCAAAAAATTTACTCAACACGATCATATTTTTTTCTCAGTCCCGTGTAAAATACTATAAATTGGACACATACTGAAAAGTGATGAACCATAAAATTATACTAGTATTTAGAAACCTACAATAACCAAATGGAACCACATTAACCAAATGGAGCGTATTAAGATTAAGTAGTTGGAGATAACTCAATGTTTTCATTGGCAGCCAATGTAAGGATGTTTGAAGAAAGCCTGTACTGCCATATGGATTACATAAGAGAAGCATGACAAAGGAAAATAGCAAGCAATGGAAAAGAAGGCATAAGACAATCGCAAGCGAAGCAGCGGATAATGCAGTAGAGTTGCACCCAAGTAGATGACCGTCGCAGTTAGGGATTGTTTGAATGAATTATGCAATACTTGCAGCTGAAAAATAGATCCCAGACAGACCAATTTTATTTTTGCAGAATAGTTCAACATGTAAGAACACACATAAACCTGCAGATAGGATATAATATTCTCATATACTCAAATAGAAAGAAAAAAAATAAACAAATGAAGTTGAAAACAAATTAATAATGAAAGGTTCTGGGCTATAGGTAATAAGGGGGAGCAACACTAATGCTTAGGAGTTTACACATCAAATCATATTATTGTATATGGACTGTCTAATCAACCAGAAATACAGCACGGTACAGGCCAGAAAAATGCGCACACAGAAGTTCAAGTCAAATAGCCATGGACACATATACATCCATCTCAAATCCTTAGGCATCAAGGAACTGCATAAGGGAGAGCAACCAACCACAAGAGTAACAGAAACTCAAGGCTAAGAGTAAATCAGTAATAACCAGGACAAAGATCCCATCACCAACAATCAGAACAAAGCGAAAACCAAAACAATTGGTTTAAACAGTTTTTATCAAGATCAACATCCCAGTCAGTGAACTCCAAGACACAGACACACATAGTGGAAGCAGTACATAAGGCAAGTGCTGGAAGTTAGTGTAGCAAGCATCCATGTTCAACTTCGAGACGCTAGACTCAAAACAGAAGCAAATAACGGAACTCAGATACTTGTTTGAACCAAAATATATTGAAAATTCTTTAATCATGGTACAAAAACATTTGGCTTGCACCTTGGAAATTTGGATGGATAAAACTTTATGTGTGGTACTAATGACAACAGCAGAAAATATCATAACGACCATAAAAAGTAGCATACATATTTTTAAACTAACATAACATGCATACAGGAACTTGAATCACCAATACATGCATATGAGATAGTTGCTTACTTGGCACATAGTTTGCATGGATTTTCTCTCGGCTAGCTGAAGCATACATGACATTTAATCCACAGCATGTCTGGACATAGCTAACACAAAAGGGTAAATAAAGCATACATTGGTAGCTTAATAAATAAATACGCGACTTCATAGAAGAAATCAATAAAAATATCTCATCTTATTAAGGTCCAAAATGAAAAACGTAGTGAAACATATTTTTCAACAATGTTTTTGGTGCAAAACTACTATCCAGCAGTTTATTCGATCAGAATCATACACTTTCTCCAAATGGGAAAGGTTGCTCTGAAATTCATTTATCTAAATGCCACCCTTACTATGTTGTATTAGAAAGTGTTTCTCCCCACTTACTACTAATATGAAATCCATAACATTTGTTACCTTTTACAATGGAATAGATTATGAATGTGCAAACTCTACCAAAAAAATATTTTCATCACTTTGCATCAATAGCATCAAGCACGGACATGAAATCTATATTGCAAGCTACTGTGAATCCGCTTTTAAACAGAACTAATAACATAATAGAAATTGAAGAGGACAAAGAACGAAAGAAAAATGAACATAGTCACATGCATTTTTGCAAGCATGGAAAAAAATTGTGAGCAAACCTTTTTTCGGAATGGATCGTTGAATGACCACGAAAGAGAGAAGATCCAAAAACAGAGGTTCAAAATGCACCTTAATTTGCACTTGATCAAAGTAGAGTCCACACAAAAAGTTTATCGATGTGGAGAATCTATCAATTGGTTTGAGATAGCAAGACAGCACATAGTATTAACCCTTAAAAAATAAATTCTATGATTGAAGACAGTACACAGTTTTATATGAATTGGACTGAAATGAGAATTAAACATTAGACCGGCACACAAAAAGGTTGATTCATTTTGAAATTACTATTACCTGATTCAGTTCATATGCTGAATTCAGAAATAAGTGTTGTTAGCATAATAAATCAAACAGTCATACCTCTTTACACAGTTTCTGAAGCATCAAGGATAACATAGTTTACTAATCATAACTCTAAAAAATGCAAAGCTAATATGGTTTTGTGTAGGATAATTTATAAGATATGGTAACCGATAAATAGATATACATTTGAATTCAATTACTTGTACCATCTTCTATTATGAGAATACATACATTGAACCAAGCATGCCTCATAATCTGCCTAATGTTTAACATTTGTGAGTTGAACTATCGAAGAAGACATTATAGTTGGATACCCATCAAAGAATTGGTTCATGTATTGCTATGCCAAAAAAAAAAAAAATTGGTTCATGAATTCAAAAGATGTGCTGATCCAAAAAGCTGAATCATTATATCCAAAAGTTCAAAAGTAAAAAAATAGTTTTGTTCCACTAAAGAAGAACACCGTTGGGTTTACAACTGTCTATATTATCATTTGGGTGATTCAAAAATTAACTCCAAAGAGAATCAAATTAGCATGGCTAAAAACATGAGTTACATGTTAATGCTAAAGTTGAACGCACCTATATTGGTTGATCTGATTTGAATTGTGGACGATCTTGCATATGTTCCAATAGCAATGTAGGATGGCAATGTATGGAGAAAATTAATTCAAGGTTTAGTTGAGATGCATCATGAATCCAGATTGTAATATTTACCACATAATAGAGTCTGCAAAAATCTATAAATAGACTACTATCGTTACTTATCCAAACCAATAATGTGAAAATGTGAAATGCATGAAATACCCGAACAACATGATTTTTTTTATACACATGTGCACAACAGAAATAGCAACTCAGCGCAAAAACATAACACATAGGTTAATATATTTAACCATCATTTAATATAATGCATCGTTTGGATTTCAGTGAGTATGAAAATTTTGACTTACCTTCATAAGCTTTGACAATCATAACAATAAATCAAAAGACTTGACAAACGTTGACAGATATATTTTCTCATTATAATCCCTATTAAAATCCTTAAAAGAACTCCTTTCCCCATAACCTTTCTCGACTAAATACACACACACCCTCACACCTCGAAAATAAACTAAAACTAAACAGGATTACAATCTGGCAACAATTTATTCTTATCAAGTTACTTACCATGGTTTTTTTTATAGAATGTTAGAGGATTAAACTCTGTTACCAGGCAAAAAGATTTAAGTGATTTCATTCGAACTAAAGAGATCAACTTTATGGTTGTTCGACAGCATAAGCTTTCTAACTCTTCTATTGCCAACTTTGCATTGAAACTTAGAAATTGGAATTTCATCAATAATAACTCTTCTTTTTCCAAAGGCAGAATCTTATTGGGTTAGACAGAAAATATTAGAGACATAAAATTGTTTGTATTGATCAACAGTGTATTGCTTGTATACTCGCTAATGTTGGCGGTTTTCAATTACAAATATCTTCAGTTTGTGGATTCAATTATCAATCTCAGACTTCGATTATGGTAGCATCTTCAAAGCAAAATTCCTAAAAATAAAATTAGCTGGATTATTGCTGGAGATTTTAATGATTTGATTTGTGCTTCTGATGAAGTTAATAATTCTCACTCTATGTCCAGCATCAGTAATGACTTTTTTAATTGTAAATCTCAACTCAATGTCATTGAGCCATGTACAGAAGAAAGTTTTTTACCTGGCGTTTTGGTCCAAACATTTCAGTGCATTCCAGAATTGATAGGTTGTTCATTAATCAGTGATGTGCTTCTTCTTTCCCGTTGTTAATTGCTCAATATCTCCCCCATTCTACCGATGATCGTACTCCGCTGTTAGTTCATCCTTCTAGCAGTATTGCAGCGAATCCCATCCATAAAAGATAACAGCAAACGTCAATGAAATAGTAAGATCAAACATACAAAAGGCGATGATGCGGTGGATGAAAACGCAGATTAAACTGATTTGAGCAGGATAGAACAAACGAAAGGTTGATGATGCGGCGCATGTAAATGTAGATCAAATCGACCTGATTTTGCCCTCTAATTGAAGAAACATATGGAAGAAGAACCGCGGTACAGTTCTCTGGAGAACAAAATAAAAAGGTGAATTTGGGGGACTGAATTTGTGGGTGATTTGCGAGACTGTTCAGTTTACATATTCTGAGAATCGCTGTAAGCTCAGCATTCCAAACCCAGTAATTATAATATAGTATAGATCAGAGAAAATATCAAATCCAAAATCATTACAACCATAAATCATAAAATCGATTATTAATCAAATTAGGTTATAGCGTTCAGATCGAAACGACAAAAAATAGATTTATAATTCAAAATTCAAATCGACAGCACCTTCAAATTTCAATAATGGAATTTTTGAGTTGTTTCCAGTTGCAGGCGCGCCCTTCGTGAGTTGCCCCAAGTTCAGTAGATGCAGCTGTTGTCGAGAATTGAGATGGAGTCGTCGCTATGGCCTATCTTTAATCCCTTAAGCTGCAAGTTCCCCAATAATTGATTGAATTTAGGGTTTAAATTTTTGCAATAATTTTAGAAGATTGCGGGGAAGTGTTTTTGTTTTCCCTCCATATACGCACCGCTTTTTTTACTTTCTTCCATCCAAATGTTTAAGCGTAGTAACTTTGTTGCATCCAATTTTAAATGAACAGACGTAAATTAGTTTATTCTAGTACCTATTTGCGTCAAACCATTCCATGAACGGACGCAATCAACAACAATTAATTTTTGTCCCAGCCGTACCGCGTCAGTTCATTGAGAACAATATACGAAGAGGACAAAGCAATATTTTTTCCCCTTATTCACGTCCGAGGTGGGAGAGAAGTTGATGCAAATTGTATTATTTGCATTTGTTATTTATACAACGGATGCAAATGAGGAGATGCAAAAGACAAGTTCTGCACTAGTGGAGAATTAATCCAAACCTCAACTCTAGAAAAGGAAGAGGGCTCGGAACTTTCCTCTTTCCACATTAAAGAAACATAACATAGAACAAAACTAACAAATTACACTTACTACAAACGAGATATGTTTACTAGCTAATATATCAAATATTTTTCTCACCAAATCTTCAGTTACTCGGGCCATTCCTCGACGGCTACATGTATGTGGAATTTGCTTTTCCTTCATGCATTTAAATCTTTCGATTTGTGCCTAGATTAATGGTTTTATCGCATTGGTTAGTTAAATTGCATGTTATGTATGCTATGTTGAGTATATGAAAAGCAAAAAATTACATTACAATTACCTGAAATTCTTTGCTCGTTTTCGACTCAATAAACTGCTTCCATTCCCTCATATTTTAACGTTTTTTGGTTTCAGTTGAAGTTGTTCCTCCTTGGTTTTTGCTTGTAATATTTTTTTTAATGAACTTGCTTTTCGAACACCTCCAAATACATCCCATTTGCTGAAAAATGGGAGCCTTTTCCCATTCCTCATCAAGTTTAAATCTAACCTATAACATTTAATAGAACATTAATCGAATTATAATAGGGTAGCACAAAATTAACAGTATGATGTTGTTCATATGTACAAAAGATAAAATATTGCAAATAGAAAATAAATTGCTATAATATTAAATAAAAACAGGTACAATTACCCGAACAGATTCCCACAGAACCACTTTCAAGTCATTACTGAGTTTCCTCCAATCGTCAAGTGTATATGGAACGTGCTCACAGACAAGTGGCCCTAAAAAAGACGATAATTTCACTGACCCTTTTCCTATCGGTACACCCAATGAATTAAACTGGACACCAATTCGGCGTGCAACCTCTAAAGGAAGCCTTTTCACTTTAGTTGGGCCTCTAGTCTTCTTTTTTGAAACCTGATTTGCGTTTACATCCTCTGTAGTTCTACCTATCTCCACTGCATCTCCAAAATTTTCATCCCTATTAGTGCATGTGACTGACATGTTTGCATTTTCGACATCCATGTCTTCTGTAGGTAGCTCGATATGCTTTTCCGTTGCATTAGATTTGCCGGATGCCTATTTGGATTCTTCAGTTTTTTTTTATTGCGAGTAAGCTTCATTTTCCTTGTCGTCTACTTTTTTCTAGACATTTTCCGCAGCTATAATAAATATATAGCGCCTGCTACAATGATAGTAAAAATGGTTGAGACTGCTTTCTACACATGCATGTGTGTACAATGATAGTTTATCCCCTTAACATTGAATTGCTTGTAGAGACAAGCCATACACAACAATAATTCTTTGTTAGCTCAGATGATTATTGATCTCTTTGAAGTTCCATATTTACACTTCATAGAAAAGCTCATCATGATAATAATAAGCGTGTTTCCATCAACCGTAAAATGTGATCATCTTTTAACAACAAAATGGTTATTCATGTAAGAATAAAAGGTACAAAGAGAACTAGCAATTTCAGACAACAATCAGGTTAAGTAGTGCCACTTTGCAGGTCACTATCAAAATAGGCATTGTTATATGGTGCCACTCATGCAGTTCAGATCTTCCATTATAGTTACCAAGCATACAATATGAAAATACTGAAGAAGCAATCAGACGTTTGAATATTATAAACATTGTCCGTAGAAGCATTCAATATCATAACGAACAATATATTGGGCAAATTGACATACATGTAGAAACCAATGATATATTGGTGACAACGAGATATACATGTAGAACACAACGATATATTGGACAAAGTAGAATACAACGATATGTTGGACAACTTGATCAATTAATATCAAAATAAACAATATATTGGACAACTTAATATGTTATGTAGTGCTGCCACAAAGTTTATTTTCAGAACCACGTCGACGAGGTTTTCAGTATCTTTAAAATGCTGAAAACCCGCCGACGTGGATTTGAAAATAACCACATGACAGCACAAACAATAACCAAGGCCGCATGGCTTCTGTAACAACCCGAATTCCGACAGACCAATTTTTTTTCAAAATTCCAATCTATCGAAACTCGGATTGGTTTGCTCTGGTATCCTGCAGAAATAAAATATGTCAGAGCTCAGAAAACATCTCACAGCGGAATGGATAAAATATAATATAATCAAAGTATAGCCTTACTGTAGTAATAATACTGTCTAACCAGTATCCAAAGCTATCATGTCTCTTCCACAAATCTAACCTGCGAGTATGTTATGAGGAGGGGGTAAGAACACAAATTCTGGTGACTGGATTTAAATTATACACTATGGATAATCCTATATATACCGTTCAATCACATTTTCTTATTTATTAGGTTACTTGGGTTAACAACACTCAAGGCTTACACACACGTCGTACCCATTTACTTCCCAGTGGATTAACCTAATACAATATATATATAGCACCCCTCAATATTGAGGCACACCCCATGGTACCCTACTCGCATGGTCTCCACCGTAATGCCGCAGAAGTGAACGCAGTCCCTCATCCTACGCGGAAGTGACGTATGGATGTCTACATAATAATGTTACGTTCCGTATATGTCTGCCATTACTACGCTATGTAAGCGTACGGACTGCCATCGTCGATCGAATAAGAATTCATACCAGAGTAATGCCCTAAAGTCTACGATACACCACCCAGAGCCGACATGCATGTATCTAGATTGCCCCACATACGTATCGTCAATTGTAGCTCGATGCCTTAACCGCATGTCCTCTAATGTGCACCGAGTTCCATGACAGGGCGATACAAGAAACACGGAACTCAGTCGGGAGCTTTTCCATATCTGTACAGGCCCGCCTTTAAGAGCCTCAAAATACAGATATCTCTCGGGTCTGTTTTTCATGGTGGCTATGGCCCCACCTCGGCCCCTCCCTCAACTAGTAAAGACTACAAGAGCTAAACGACTGGCCCCTAACAAACAATCTAAACATCTATTTGGCGTCTTCCCTCAAACACCATACCTTGAAAGTGAAAGGTGAATGGTCTATTGGTTTTAGCTCTAGTCTTTTTGCATCCCACTGGTTGCCGATGACGGGTATCCGACGATCTACTATCCTTGTTTGTCGTGACCCTTCGCCTCCCCATTGAGGCGGCCATCGAATCACCCTAGTGTCACCGCGTCACAACATTATGACTGCAAAGCTACTTTTGCAGTCAAGGCCCACCTACCTGGTAGTTACGCGCAGACCCAACCTCTGTGAGCACAGCCTAAACATCTGCCACCGCACAGAGGACTACCAGGAGTGTTAACCCCGTTCTTAAAATGCGGTTTAGAACTAAGAAGTATTTACGGACAATGACACACGGCATAGTTGGCTCAAGTCGTTTCTACGACATGGATCTTGCAGTCATGGCGAAATTGAGTCATGGCGAAATTGAGTCATGGCGAAATTGGTGTCATGGCGAAATTGAGTCATGTCGAAATTTGAGTCATGGCGAAATTAGAGTCATGTAGAAATTGAGTCATGGCGAAATCGGAGTCATGGCGAAATTGAGTCATGTCGAAATTGGAGTCATGTCGAAATTGAGTCATGTCGAAATTGGAGTCATGGCGAAATCGAGTCATGTCGAAATTCGAGTCATGGCGGAATTGGAGTCATGGCGAAATTGAGTCATGTCGAAATTGGAGTCATGGTGAAATTGAGTCATGTCGAAATTGGAGTCATGTCGAAATTGAGTCATGTCGAAATTTGAGTCATGGCGAAATTGAGTCATGTCGAAATTGAGTCATGTCGAAATTGGAGTCATGGCGTAATTGAGTCATGTCGAAATTGGAGTCATGTCGAAATTGAGTCATGTCAAAATTGGAGGCATGGCGAAATTGAGTCATGTCGAAATCGGAGTCATGTCGAAATTGAGTCATGGCGAAATTGAGTCATGTCGAAATTAGAGTCATGGCGAAATTGAGTCATGGCGTTTTTAGCATAATTACAGAATTGCCACCCGGGCTAAAATCACCAATAAATAACCCTCATAATTCACTTGAAAAGGGGAAGGAAAATTCATTGGAAGGGGGAGACTCTACCAAATTGAAAACTCATTCACAACTTCTCTAATGGCTTCTATGGATTCATCAACACTTTTCTAACTTCATGAAGATCAAATCTAAGCCAATGATCATGAGAGCTCTCCACAATTGAATCTAAGTACCTTCAATCTCATGCAAGCTACAAGATGAATCACTCCAACATCATTTAATCAATCTCATATCTTCTCTAATCCACTCTAAATCCGGATCTAACGCAAAACTCTTACAAGAATCATGGAAAAGGATAAAAGCGAATAAGTGATTGAAGATTCATCACAAATCTAAAAGATCTCTTCATTTTCTTCGCCAAACTCGAGTGGAGTTAGATCTAAAATAGAGTTAGAAGAGAAAAGTGAATGTAATGAGGGAAAAATCATGTGTTGTAAGCTTGAACATTATAATGAGAATTGATTAAAAGTGGACGTAGATTCATATTGAATCGAACCACTATAAAATTCCTTCGTGTTCTTACTTGTTTTCATTCATTTATTTTGTGATTTCGCGGTTCCATATTCTTGCCAAATCGGTATAGTGTGAATTTTACACCTTTGGTGTTTGATCCCAATTTTGGGGTAAACATTTGGCGCCCACCATGGGGCCCCGTTCACATATCCTACCTTCTCTCACGCTCTCACAAGGTTAAGAGACTCGCATTGAAGTTTTAAACTATATCCTTCTCCGAAATTATGGCCAAATCTAAGAAGATCACTAGCAAAACCGTGGTAGAAGCCGATGATGTCATTAATGAAGAAATACCACTCACAAACCGCTTTGAAGTTGGCAAAAACTCGGAAAGCGGAGCCGGTGTGACTAGAAATGAACTGAAAACCACTACTGCCAACGTAAACAACCGAGTGGATGCCACTACTAAAATGATGATGGAGAAACTGGATGCCATCCTTAATGCTCGATCAAATCCAGCTCCTTCAAAAGTGCATGAGGGTCTCGAGGAAAACGACAAATCGCCCACTTCCGATGATAAACACAATGACAATACGGAAGACGATTATGATTGGGCAAGCGACAGGGACGAAGCTAACATCGAAGATTTAAGACCAAAAGCTAAGAACCATTCCGAATCGAATGCTCGAAAGGTCAATAATCCTGTCATAGGGGCACCTCCACGCCGGGAAGGCAAAGAGCCAAAACTCACTAATCGAGATCGTATGCCTAGGCGAACATTTCGTAAAGAGCTCAGCTTCACCGAGCGCCATAACACTGAAGAATACATCTCGGATATGATAGAACGGGCCATGAAAAAGAGTCAAGCTCGCCAAGACGATGAAAGAGAATGGGACTTCTCTCCTGACAGGACCCCGTTCACTGAAAGAATCCTCGAAGCAGAATGCCCTAAGAAGTTCAATCCACCGACTTTGCCTCCGTACAACGGCCTAGTTGATCCCAACTACTTCCTATTCAAGTACGAGTGGCATATGAGCGCAGCTAAAGCAACCGATGAGATGAGATGCACATATTTTCCTCTCTACTTAGAAGGTGCTGCATCATTGTGGTTCACAAATCTGCCACCCAAATCCATCGATCGATTTTCCGACTTGACAAAAAAGTTCAAAGAGCAGTTCCGCCTTTATGCTACCAAAGCCAAGGATACTATAACACTTTCAGCAATGAAACAGAATCCAGGGGAAACCGTCAAAGCCTTCCTCAGTCGATTCAATGTTGCTTTGTCTGGAGTAAGGAACGCAGAACCTCGCATAATTCTTATGTCTCTACTCAGCGCTAAAGATGAGAAGAGCGAGTTCGGAAGATGGATTAAGATGAAGGAGCCGACTACGCTCGATAAGTTTTATAAGAAAGCAGAGGAGTACATGAGAGTGGACGATAATCCTATACTTCTTCGGATAATTGGTGGTAACCAGCTTCTTGAAGCTCCTAAAAGTGCAGCTATTCAATCCCATCCGAAGAATACTCAGGGGCAGAAGCGAGCTAATGATGGAAACGACAACAAAGCTAATAAGAAGTTTCACCTTCTTGACTCGTCCGATCTAACACCTCTGAATGACACTCCCGAGAACATTTACCTCGCCACAAAGGACGCAGAAGATTACCCAGAGCCTCGGCCAATAAAAATGAATGACCATCTGACTAAATCCGGGAAGTTCTGTCGGTATCATAATCAGTCGGGCCACAACACCAACGAGTGCAAGCACCTGAAATCATTAATTGAAGAATTGATTAGGAAGAACCGTCTACAACAATTTGTGAAGAACTCCCAAGATGCAAATCCTTCTGCAGCTCCCCAGGGGCAAGGGGCATCAAATGATCAGTCTGGACCAAGCAACGTAGCTTCTACTCAGATCATTCTAGGGCAGATAGTCAACTGACGACCGTTGATGATGATCTAATATCTGAGACTCAGAAAAAGCGATCACTATCGCCTCTCTGCATTACTTTACTCTTTACTATGTTTTGCTTTCTTGTAAAAAGTCTATATTGGTTTACGTACATTGTACAGAACAAAAGCACTACGAATGAAATGTTGCCTGCTTGTGCAAATCTCTGACTTGGAAAATATAAATGAAAATTTGCTAAAAAAGACGATTTTCTCATTGCAGGCTATTCCGTAGGCGTTTGCTTCTTCAAGATCCGACGAAATGAGGCAACTCCGATAATACCAACTCAACGGTTGATCAAGGAAGTCCCAATGAATCAAACGGCGAATAGAGCAACAAGCTGTCACGGATCCAAAACCTCATCCCCCAAAGGTTACGGGAATCCGTAGGTGCGAAATGAAGCGCAGGAGCTTGCTAAAGCAAGACGAAGCGTGGGAGTTCGTAAGCGCGGAGCGATGCAACCTAAACCCAATGGTTCACGGGAATCCGTAGGCGCGAAACGAAGCGCAGGAGCTTGCTAAAGCAAGACGAAGCGTGGGAGTTCGTAAGCGCGGAGCGATGCAACCTAAACCCAATGGTTTGCGGGAATCCGTAAGAGCGAAACGAAGCGCGGGAGCTTGCTAAAGCAAGACGAAGCGTGGGAGTTCGCAAGTGCGGAGCGATGCAACCTAAACCCAATGGTTTGCGGGAATCCGTAAGCGCGAAACGAAGCGCGGGAGCTTGCTAAAGCAAGACGAAGCGTGGGAGTTTGTAAGCGCGGAGCGATGCAGCCTAAACCCAATGGTTTGCGGTAATCCGTAAGCGCGAAACGAAGCGCGGGAGCTTGCTAAAGCAAGACGAAGCATGGGAGTTCGTAAGCGCGAGCGATGCAACCAAAACCCAATGGTTCGCGGGAATCCGTAAGCGCGAAACGAAGCGCGGGAGCTTGCTAAAGCAAGACGAAGCGTGGGAGTTCGTAAGCGCGGAGCGATGCAGCCTTAACCCAAACCTTATGGGAGTTCGCACGACGAAACGATGCAATAACCAAAAATCCCTTTCCATAGAGAAAGCGACTTCTCCACATGAGAAATCAACAACGTTCAATGAAATCCATTATGATGATTCAATCGCAAGGAAAAGACATGACGTTGGATCAAAAGGACCTCACTAAAACACGGGGCATCCAACGGAATCTTCAATGCCAAAACTGGTCACCATGAAAAAAAAAATCGATATAATTCATTTTCTAATGATTAGACTAATCTGTTATTGATGTGGGCGATCAATGACAAAGTATATGTCCAAAAATCATGCAAATACTTGTTTTTATTACAGAGCAGGTATCATGAAGTTCAAAGCACGATTTTCCATAGCAAACAAAAAGCTACGACTGAATCTAAGCACAAATTGTATTCATTTCGAAGCCCGCATTTCTCGCAAGCAAAAAATACAAGCTTCAAGGGGGCAAATGTTAACCCCGTTCTTAAAACGCGGTTCAGAACTAAGAAGTAT
This sequence comes from Allium sativum, assembly GCA_030737875.1. NCBI lineage: Eukaryota > Viridiplantae > Streptophyta > Magnoliopsida > Asparagales > Amaryllidaceae > Allium > Allium sativum. Next base: position 158,379,720 of record CM060923.1, read on the forward strand.
TCACGGACAATGACACACGGCATAATTCGCTCAAGTCGTTTCTACGACATGGATCCTGCAGTCACGGCGAAATTGAGTCATGGCGAAATTTAGTCATGTCGAAATTGGAGTCATGGCGAAATTGAGTCATGTCGAAATTTGAGTCATGGCGAAATTGGAGTCATGGCGAAATTGAGTCATGTCGAAATTGGAGTCATGGCGAAATTGAGTCATGTCGAAATTGGAGTCATGGCAAAATTGAGTCATGTCGAAATTGGAGTCATGGCGAAATTGAGTCATGTCGAAATTTGAGTCATGGCGAAATTGGAGTCATGGCGAAATTGAGTCATGTCGAAATTGGAGTCATGGCGAAATTGAGTCATGTCGAAATTGGAGTCATGTCGAAATTGAGTCATGTCGAAATTGGAGTCATGGCGAAATTGAGTCATGTCGAAATTGGAGTCATGGCGAAATTGAGTCATGTCAAAATTGGAGTCATGGCGAAATTGAGTCATGTCGAAATTGAGTCATCAATTTTGCCATGTCGAAAATGGAGTCATGGCGAAATTGAGTCATGTCAAAATTGGAGTCATGTCGAAATTGAGTCATGTCGAAATTGGAGGCATGGCGAAATTGAGTCATGTCGAAATTGGAGTCATGTCGAAATTGAGTCATGGCGAAATTGAGTTACGTCGAAATTAGAGTCATGGCGAAATTGAGTCATGGCGTTTTCAGCATAATTAAAAGATTGCCACCCGGGCTAAAATCACCTATAAATACCCCTCATAATTCACTTGAAAAGGGGACGGAAAATTCATTGGAAGGGGGAGACTCTACCAAATTGAAAAATCATTCACAACTTCTCTAATGGCTTCTATGGATTCATCAACACTTTTCTAACTTCATGAAGATCAAATCTAAGCCAATGATCATGAGTGCTCTCCACAATTGAATCTAAGTACCTTCAATCTCATGCAAGCTACAAGATGAATCACTCCAACATCATTCAAGCAATCTCATATCTTCTCTAATCCACTCTAAATCCGGATCTAACGCAAAACTCTTACAAGAATCATGGAAAAGGATCAAAGCGGATAAGTGATTGAAGATTCGTCACAAATCTAAAAGATCTCTTCATTTTCTTCGCCAAATTCGAGTGGAGTTAGATCTAAAATAGAGTTAGAAGAGAAAAATGAATGTAATAAGGGAAAAATCATGTGTTGTAAGCTTGAACATTATAATGAGAATTGATTAAAAGTGGACGTAGATTCATATTGAATCGAACCACTGTAACATTCCTTCGTGTTCTTACTTGTTTTCATTCGTTTATTTTGTGATTTCGCGGTTCCATATTCTTACCGAATCGGTAAATTGTGAATTTTACACCTTTGGTGTTTGATCCCAATTTCGAGGTAAACAAGGAGCACTTTACATATCTCAGGAAGTCGCGTGCTTCCCCTTCCAGTCCTATGGAGCCGACAGAACAATCAGATGAATGTGCGCTCCCCTCGTGCCTTATAACACCACGATGTTCTACCCCGTTGGGTTATTCACTCTCAAACGTGTGGACTGGTTTAAGCGCCTTAATTTAATATGTTGTTTGACCCTATATCTAAACATTATTTTACGCGCTTGCCTTACCTCATCAAGTTTCCATTTAACTTGGTTATTCCAATTCATATTGAATTCTTAATCAAACTACCAAGTTCTCTTGCTTATTAATTTCAGTTATATAACTTAACACATTTAAGTATATTAATAAGCCCACAACATGTTATTCTCTAGATTGTGGTCCAAGGTTTGTAAGCGTCAATCCCTTTTATATTCCTCTTTGATTTCATCATTACAATAACATGTTCTACTTAGTATGTAATTAAGTTTATCCCAATTCACAGGTTTTCTGTTTAACATGATAGTCGTTATTTTTGATTAAATATACTTATTTCATAAGTTTTCCTCATTTTTTCTCATTTAATCATAATTCCATTTTACACCATTACTACAACTTATCATTGTTTACTTATTAACTTAGTTCTCTTAACTAAGGTCCATTAATAAGTTTCTCTACCATTTATTATAACCTATGTTATAATTTCCTCCTATCCCTAGGAAAAGTCTAAACATGTTATTATTATCAGCAGGGTTCAGACTTCCAAGTTTACATATTACTTAACTTATAATTAAGTACAACTTCTTATATTTCAAAAAATTTCCCCCTTTTCTCAACTGGTTTCAGGTTTTCCCCATTTACTGATTACTTAATTTACAATTAAGTGTCCCTTATCTCATTTCACCAGTTATCCCATCTCCTTACTAGTTTATTATAACCTAAGTTATAATCTTCACTTGTCCTTAGGACAAGTCTACTTATTATACAACATTCTTATTAATGTAATTTATTTATAATATGTGATTATCATTCCCCGTTTAAACCATTTACTGTTGTAACCCATTATTCTTCATTCACTGTAATATATGTTCCTTATTTTATATAGGAAAACACATCATGCACCTTATCAGTTTGATTTGTAGAAGGAATCAGCAATTTATTTTCATAACGTATTCCCGTCTAAATCTGTGGTGGAAAATAATTTCTTTCCTTTTTCTTACTTTATTCGTTGTGGCTTATTGCAACCACGTTCTCAGAAATAGGCCATTTAGGGAAATGCATCACTTTTCCCTTGCATCGCACTAACTCAGTCCATTATATCCCTTCCTTTCTTATTTTCTGAGTTAGACAATTAATTACCATCATTGCCATTTATTCATATCTTGTTATATACATATATTTATATATATGCACTAGACCTCTCATATTAAGCCTACACTTGTGGATGCTGGATTTGCCAGGCGGGTCCGGGCAGGCTTGTACCACAAGTTGACTTAACCTCATGTCTTAGTACCGTTACATGTTTATTCATGCACATAGACCCCTCACAGTAGATTCACCACTTATGGATGTTAGATATGCTGGGCAGTTCCGGGCAGACTTCTACCACAAGTGTAATCTAACCGCGTATCTAAGCGCATTACAACTTCTTATTTACTGTAAATTTTAGGCATGTTATCCTTTTTACTGTAATCTAATTTATGTATCATCAAATTATGACTATATTATGGCGCTTGTCCTTTTTAACATGTGTTTAATTCTATTTTGACATGTAAACATTTAATCGGGTAATTATTCAAATCTAACAGGTTAACATGTCATTTACTCGATAATATGCCACAAGTGAATCATGCAATTATAACAACAGTAGTCATTACCCATATTCTAACAAGTTTGTTTTTCAACATGTAATCATTCCAAAACTTTAACTGATTCAACACATGAATTATTCATATTAACATCTCAACTTGTTATAACAGTAATTCTTAATTATTCTGACAAATTCACATATAATAGCGGGGAATGTTTTAAACGATAATATATCATTATCTAAAATGATATAACTTAAATCCACTCACCTCGTAAGCTTTCCAAATCCTGGATCTGGTCCAAATCTAATCTTCCATGGTTTTCCCCTAATTGGATCCAGAACCTAACAACCATGGATTTATAATTTTTACTAAAAGAAAAAGGAAAAAAAAGAGTAGGGAATTGAAAAATAGACCAGATCTAGGAATTACCTCACTTCGATAAGAGATCTAAAATTAACGTAGACTCGTTGTGATAGAAGAAGGCTTGCAGATCTATAAACTTGAATAACTTGATTGCAGAAGAAGAAAAGACTTGATTTAATCTGGGCAGAGGCTGCATCTAGTTATCCATTGGTTTTGGTGGTGAACCAAGTGAAATGAGGCCATATATAGCCAAACCCCCAAAACCCTAATATGTCAAAATCTATCGCAGGGGGGTTGACCCATGGATCGACCCACCCCTTAGAGGGTCGACCCACCCCTTAGAGGGTCGACCCAAGGGTCGACACCCCTGGGCGAGAAATCTGTCGCCTCCCCGAATTTCGAATTTTGAACCGATTTTTGAATTTTTGAACCTATTATATATATATATATATTCTTCCTACGCATATGCAAACTTCAACCTTAATAACTTCTTCATACGGTGTCCGATTTACGCAAACTAGGTGTCTGTTTGACCAGAATTCTGAGACGAACGCAAAGGTTCAGTCCGTTTTACTTAATTCTAAATATTTAATTAAGTTATTCTTATTTTATTATCTTAAAAATGCGGGGTGTTACATTCTCCCACCCTTAGGAAATTTCGTCCCCGAAATTTAGATAAGGGTAAAAAAAATCAAATAACCACTCGCATAATATCCATCCATCACGTGTGCATACAATTTTCGCAACCATAGTGCACCTGTGCAAAGTGAAATACAACATAATAATGCATGTATGCCTAAGTGGTACCTCCTATGTGTTTGCAAATTTTTCAAATATCCTTTTAAAATATGATGCTCAAATCCTCACATCTTGAATATACTGGTAGTTCTACATGAATGCAATATTTTGAAAATCAAAATACTTTTTCATCCAAATTTTCCTACACTCTTACTGAATAAGAGCGTAGTTCATCCAATTGTTGCATCCAAAATCCTACCAACCAACTTTATTTTTCGAATTTCAGAAAAATCTAATTTTCTAAATTAGATTTCTTATATTACAACAAGGTGGAAAACGGAAAACTTCGCATCTTCCGTTTTCCTTTTTCAACCTTTCTCCAACCATACTTGGATCTAATGTAACTATTCCATAAAGATTCCCTATTTTCCTGTCCAAGCACAGCCCACATAAGAAATTTTTTCTTTGTTACTGATTTTCTTTTCATCTTATCTTTGAAATTTTTATTCTTATCCGTCTTTTCTCATAATTTTCTATTTTTGTTGCTTTACTGAATTTTCTATTTCCTTTTTAGTTGTACCATTTCTCTTTTCTTAGCTTATTTAATCATCTAATTTAATTTTAAATTTAAATAAGCCTTCTAGTCTTTCGACTTAAACAAGAGACTAAACGCTCTACACAACTACTACTAAGGGCCAAGAATCTTGGGACTGTGTCCCCCTCAGATAGAAAAGTCCAAACTATGGGATCCATGATAGGTTTAGGTGTTACCCTAACTACCCAACAAGAACAAAATAATGGAACGATCGCAACAGATGTAGTAACGGGTTTTACCTCAAAAATGAAAATTAGCAACAGGATCTAAACACTTACTTGCCCTTTTTACTATCTAGTAGGCACCACTAGTCCTAGCTGTGTACCAACAATTGTTTCAAGCAACACCCTAGGCTTTCCAATGCTTACACATTTTACGGGAACTTATCATTATCCCAAGATAGTTCTCGCTATTTACTTCATAGCCTTAAAACTTTTCCCGTCTTCCCTAGGCACTAATCCTTACCTACTCCATAATTTTAAAACGCGGTTTGGCAATTTCATTTAAACTTTCTTCCAAAAATTTAAAAGTGTCAAAACTTTATTTTTCTCATGAAAACTTTCTCTTGCCAAACCATAAAAACATGTCATCTTAAGAAAATGTAAATCATCATTTTTTTTCGAATCACAAAACAGGAGTAGATACGGACAACTATTTTCTCAATCGGGTTTATGACTTGTTCTTACCTATAAGGTCGGTTCGGTCTCTTACTACAAGGTTCAAACATTTTCCCTATTCTAAATTTCTACAACTCACTTTTTTCCACCCAACAAAAATTTTCTCTTTTAAAACAATTTATCAAAAATGATTGTTAAAAGAGTAGAGATTTCAAAACTTTCTTTATTAAAAATTCTTGTATGAAATATAATAAGAAAACTAGCGAGCTATACATGCTCTATAATATGCACCTTTTACTGAGAGAATTTTACTTTAGACAAAGTCTTGGAAAGAAGTCACTAATTATACCCCATTTTACTTTAAGACTCAATATGTATACTTTGCATATTTAAAACTATAACTTTTAAGATTAAAACTTGAAAACACCATAAACTAATTTCCCAAAAAATTTACAATTTCAAGTTCTTAAAAGTTAATAATGGGGTTAGACTCAAAGCGGGTTTCCAATTTTTCTAGGCTTTCCTAGACACTCCCCAAGGCCAATTCTCTCAACTATACATATTCCTAATCCATCCTTCTCTTTTAACCTTTTCCAATATATAAGGTTTTACTTCCAAGCCCACTAATCCAAAATACTAACATATGGGATCTTCCTTTCTCTATTTCAAAATATATTGCACACTTCCCACCCATATTTCCTAAGGGTCTCAGATTTCCATATTCATTCCTTTAGTGTACAAAACAAACATCCCATTTCTTATCATATTACACTCTTTCTATTTAGTGGGTTCCTCTATAGATATAGGTATATATATAATATATTTATATTTTTTTTCAAAAATACAAATACGTTCACTCACTATTTATACAGGAATCCTAAACCTAAGCTCTGATACCAGATGTAACAACCTGAATTTCAACAGACCGAATTTTATTCAAAATTCCCATCTATCAAAACTCGGATTGGTTTGCTCTGGTATCCTGCAGAAAAGGCAGAGACATAAAATATATCATAGCTTAGAAAACATCTCACAGTGGAACGGATAAATATAATATAATCAAAGTATAGCCTTACCATAGTAATAATACTGTCTAACCAGTATCCAAAGCTATCATGTCTCTTCCACAAATCAAACTTGCGAGTATGTTATGAGGAGGGGGTCAGAACACAGGTTCTGGTAACTGGATTTAAATTATACACTTTGGATAATCCTACATATACCGTTCAATCACATTTTCTTATTTATTAGGTTACTTGGGTTAACAGCCCATTTACTTCCCAGTGGATTAACCTAATACAGTATATATATAGCTACCCCTCAATATTGAGGTACAGCCCATGGTACCCCACTTGCACGGTCTCTGCCGTAATGCCCTAGAAGTGAATGCAGTCACTTATCCTACGTCGGAGTGACGTATGGATCTCTACATAACAATGTTACGTTCTGTATATGTCTGCCATTATTACGCTATGTAAGCCTACGGACTGCCATCGTCGATCGAATCAGAATTCATACCGGAGTAATGTCCTCAAGTCTACGATACACCACCCAGAGCCGACATGCATGTATCTAGACTGTCCCACATATGTATCGTCAATTGTATCACGATGCCTTAACCGCACGTGCTATAATGTGCACCGAGTTCCGTGGCAGGGTGATACAAGAAACACGGAACTCGAGCGGGAGCTTTTCCATATCTGTACAGGCCCGCCTTTAAGAGCCTCAAAATACAGATATCCCTTGGGTATGTTTTTCATGGTGGCTATGGCCCCACCTCGGCCCCTCCCTCAAGTAGTAAAGACTATAAGAGCTAAACAACTGGCCCCTAACAAACAATCTAAACATCCAGTTGGCGTCTTCCCTCAACCAGCGTACCTCGATAGTGAAAGTTGAATGGTCTATTGGTTTTAGCTCTAGCCTTATTGCATCCCACTGGCTGCCGATGAAGGGTATCCGACGATCTACTATCCTTGTTGGTCGTGACCCTTCGCCTCCCCGTTGAGGCGACCGCCGAATCACCTTGATGTCACCGCATCGCAACATTCTGACTGCAAAGCTACTTTTGCAGTCAAGGCCCACCCACCTGGTAGTTACGCGCAGACCCAAATTATGCGAGCACAGCTTAAACATGTGCCATCGCACAGAGGACTACCAGGAGCACCTTACGTATCTCAGGAAGTCGCGTGCTTCCCCTTCTAGTCTTTCGGAGCTGACAGAATAATAAGATGAATGTGCACTCCCCTCGTGCCTTATAACACCACGATGATCTACCTCGTTGGGTTATCCAGCCTCAAAAGTGCGGATTGGTCCAAGCGCCTTACTTTAATATGTCATTAGACCCTATGTCTAAATATTCTTTTACGTGCTTGACTTACCTCATCAGGTTTCCATTTAACTTGGTTATTCCCATTCATATTGAATTCTTAATCAAGTTACCAAGTTCTCTTGCTTATTAATTTCAGTTATATAACTTAACACATTTAAGTTTATTAATAAGCCCACAACATGTTATTCTCTAGATTGTGGTCCAAGGTATGTAATCCTCAATCCCTTTTATATTCTTGTTTGATTTCATCATTAAAATAACATGTTCTACTTAGTATGTAATTAAGTATATCCCAATTCACATGTTTTTTGTTTAACATGTCTGTGACGACCGCCCATAACGCCCGCACTAAACAAGAGGAATAATGCGCTGAAGGGTGTGCCAGGCAGCTATGGACGATCATCAGAGTAGGTAAACAACATTGAAACCTGTCGTAGGACTCACAGCGCAAGGATAAAATATAATAGAACATATACAACCGGTAATAGTAATGAGGCGTCATATAGCAAACTTTAGAAAACTTTCTCAACATCATGAAAGGTTATCCAACTGATACCAAAGTTTGTACATAAATCCTCACTACAACACTCATAAAGCACTTAAACAGCGGAAACAGAAATACTAGATAGTAATAAAACTGGTACGCCAGCCTCCTGCTCGCCTCTGCACAGCAGCATCGTCCTCACTAATCACCTGTAACCTGCTACTTAGTATTCCCATCCACAACCGGATGAACAGCCCAAGGTAATAAGAGGAGACATAAAACCTTGAGTCAGACAACAGTCCTGGTGAGCGATAAAACAGCTAACAATTTCAATAATAAAGTATATGAGAATAGGTAGATTAACAAGCCAATCTACCAAACATCAGAGAAGAACTCAACTCCCGTCTTCCTCACATTGGATAGTGATAGCCTTTACGATAAAAAATTCAACCATTCATCCATGGAAACCAGAATACCCATTCTATCATGGTAAAGCACTCATAACATCCATATTACATGTATCTCATGTAAATCATCCTAATCGAATTCAACATCCCTCAAGCACAAGCCCCAAAGGCCTAAACCAATATCAGACAAGCACCCAAGAACATCTCCTTCGATGTTGGACAACCTACATGAGACAGTACAACAGAACAACCAATCGTCCATGATGACTCTGTCTATCACCACCAATCCTTCTTTGAAACCATCATTAATCGTATGACGGCCAACCTTTCCATATGTCAAGGGCTAATGGTAACCCCAATTCTAGCATAAACTCTATCTATCCAACCTTGACAGCTAGGCCTTTCACCAAGACCCAGGGTACTCAACCTACAACCGGTCTTTTAGGTGCCCCTATTGTACCCCTGCTTCGAGCCAGCTAGAACTTATGACAATGATATGGCCTTCTCATCTCTAGTCATCCAAACTGATGCCTTTTCATAGCTTAAGCAATCTTCTCGAGTAACCATTATCCACCAACTCTCGGCCATTGAGTTGTCACTTCATTTGTTGTTCTACATAGACCAACGAACACCTTCCATCACTTCGAACCTTCCAACTTGAACTCACTTCGAAGTCACAACACCGCTGTGTTGCGGCATGGGTTCAGGGGCATACCTGCTCGTTCAAATCCGAGTTGTACCCGAAAATATAATTTTTCCAGAAAATGACCCTGTGCGACCGACCCCCCTAGTGCGACCGACCCTTCCTTTGCTCGACCTAACATGGTGACCGACCCAACATGCTCAACCAAATCATGATCGACCATACTTGCTCGACCGACCGACCCCGCACTTCACCCTTTAGCTCGCTCGCTTGACCCAACACTTAAATTTTGGGCTCGCTCGACCCAACACTTCATCTTGGGCTCGCTCGACCAAACACTTAAATCTTGAGCTCGCTCGACCCAACACTTCAACCTTAGGCTCGCTCGTTCGCTCCTGTCTTGTTCCCCAAGAAACCCACACTTGGTGCGACCGACCCCCTACGTGCGACCCAAAACCTGCAATTTTCAATGCAACTCCAATTTCGACCAAAACTTCGCTAATCGATACAATCGACGAAACCAACTCATCTGATTCATTCAATACAACCACAAGCATGTTATGAAACCAATAACGTCACCAATTTGGCAATTCCATCAATAATTATGTGAAATTCACTAAAATCACCGTAAATGTTAATATGAACAAAACTATAGATCTAACTTGCATAATCATATGGGATAGTATAGAAATTACCGGTTTGAACTTACTGAATGTATCATAGGGTGATTCATATGAAAATGGACTTACAATGGTATGGATCTATGGTTAAACACTTGAATATGATGAAAAACATGATCAAACATTCATATACTTCATTGAATCCATGTGAGAGTTGTAAATCACTCACCGATTCTCCCAAATAAGCAAAAATCAATGCAATAAGATTTCGGACAGCAAGCAATTGAATCCGAACTCCTTGTTTTGATGAATTCGCCCTTCAATTGATGTAGATCTAGCCTCCAATGGTATAGATCTTCAATTTCCCTCCTTGGATTATGATTTTTAATGGTGGAAAGGTGTTAGAGGAAGGAGGAGCTCAAAGCACCAAATGAGAGAATGGAAAACTAAAACAATTTCCCATATCCCTTACCCCCTATTTGTGCCCTTCCAATAGCCCACCAATGGGCCTTCCCAAATCAGCCCATTGTGGCTCTCCAAACCTGAACAGCCAACTGAAAAACCTTAAAACAACGATTTCTCCCAAACCGCTGAGCCAAATCTTTAATGTAAACACTCTACGGAAAGGCAATCATCAATTCCTTTCCAATGACACAGGTCTCACCCTCTGATTCGACCTGAGTCAAAAGTTATGTCATGTACAAGACTAACAGGGGTAAAATGGTCACAAACAAAATCGGTAAAAAATATGGACATGTCTCACATCCCCATAAGCAGCATACCAAAAGATGAGAATGATCCAACCCTCAGAGAATAAAATAAAAATATTTTACGATCCTTCGATACGTAAAATGCAGGCTGTTACATTGTCCCCCCCCCCTCTAAGAATTTCGCCCCGAAATTCCAAGAAAACACAAGAAACCACAACGATTCCGCATGCCTATCATCCATGAGAAGCCAATTCTATCGTCCAAACTAGCAACCATCATGCCATGCATCCATAGCCTTAGCCTAACACGCAGAATTCTATCAACCAGCAACAAGATACAATGATATAACGATGATACGATCAAAGGATCCTACCGACGAAGAGTTCTGGATGAGTCGCCTTCATATACTCTTCTGTCTCCCATGTAAAACCATCGCCATCTTCACTCCATTGTACCTTGACTAGTTTAACCGTCTTCCTCCTAAGCTGTTTCGTGTCATTCCCCACAACATGAAGCGGCTTACAAGGTTTCGCAACTGCGGTCTCTATTTCATTGTCTTCGTACTGCTCTGGAGGTACACCACATTCGAATCATGCACAAACTTTCGTAGAAATGACACATGGAACACATTATGCACACTCGATATCTTCTCGGGTAACTCCAATATATATGCGAGCTTTCCAATTCGCTCGACTATCGGAAAGGGTCCAACGAACCTAGGAGCCAACTTTCCTTTACATCCAAATCGAACCACATGCTTTAATGGTGAAATCTTCACGAAAATCATGTTGCCAACGTCGAATTCCAAGTCCTTACGACGCTTATCGACGTAACTCTTCTGACGATCTTGGGCTGCCTTCATTCGTTGCCGAACGATCTCGATACAATCCGAGATCTCTCTAATCATCTCTGTCCCAAGTATCAACTTATCTCCAGTTTCTAACCAACAAGCTGGAGAATTGCACGGCCTTCCATACAACGCCTCGTATGGTGCCAACCCAATGCTAGATTAATAGCTATTATTATATGCAAACTCAACTAGATGTAAATGGTCTTCCCATGTCGTAACACCCCGTATTTTCTCTGAACATAACATCCCTAATCTCCCGGAGGGAGTCACCATACCCGGATGGTTCCGTAGGTATTTGGAAGCCACAGCACCCGCCGAAGGCCGAGGAAACGCTCCTCTAGTTGCACCCATCGCTCCTCCTCCTCCCCCTCCGCGGGGGAATGCTTTTTCGAAGACATGTAGAGACTTTCGAGCTATGGGCGGAAAGGACTTTTATAGGACTGAAGCATTCATGGAAGCCATAAACTGGCTGAAGGAGACAGAAGATTTGTTCGTCATCTTCGAAGTGGACGATAGGCAGAAGATACAGGTTGCTGTATGGTTGCTTAAGGACGAAGCCTCTTTCTGGTAGGAGGTTACTAATGCTGAGAGACCAGTTGAGACTTGGGAGGATTCCAGGATGAGGTTTGAAATGAAATTCCTCTCACAAGCTGAATGAAGCCTATAGGTGGGGCACGATTACTGGGCTGACTATAAGCAGTCAAAATAGCGGCAGGTGGTGCATCAGTGTAGGTTCCGACGGAGTACGGGCGTGCACGTACTCCGGAGTGGATAAAGTAGGCACTGGGCATTAGTAGTTATGCGCTGTGCATCTTGATTAGTGTCGGGTTGCCACCAGAGGGACTGATACACCCCATAGTGGGACCAGCACAGGTATCTACAATCAAGCGGGGCCGAATGACACAAGTATTGAATGCATGCGAGTAGAAGCCGATCAATAAGGGGATCGTTTGTTATGAACACGTGAGGCTGGTTGAAAACATGGTTAGTAGGTGCAGAGATTATAGTAATGGGTGTGATAACATGTTCAACTTATCTTGTCTTATGTTAGGGTACTGCCCTATGTTCAGTTTATTCTTGTCATGATCCCTTTCCTGTTTAAATGTTAGTAATCATTGAACTTGCCAGACTTATTATCTGACCCATTTTCTTTCGTCTTCTTTTCTTCCGTCCCCCCCTCCCCCCCCCCAGGTCCGTAGGGAGGGAGTACTTCCACTTAGCTCAGTTTTCTTCCAAAGCTTGAAGATAGTTGATGTATCGGTTTGGACTCTCCCTTTCACTGCTATGGCTAGCTTAGACTTATTTGGGGAATATCACTGTTATTTTAATGCTTCTTTATTTTTGTTAAGCAAGACAGAGTATTTTGATGTAATGGTGTTTTAACTTATGCTATTATGAACCACTGGATATGATTTAAGTATGAAATAAAGTTTATGAAATTTTCCGCTGTTATCCTTATTGTTATCTTTACTTATATCTGTGTTGTAATTATTCTCTGTCTGTTTACCTATAATGCTCCACAGAACTTAGTGCACTTCCTTTTGTGAGTGACACTAACGGATGTGGGGGTGTTTCACATGTTCCTCCGAAGTCTAACACACATGCCCTCAGGAGATCTTCCAAAACTCGGTTAACCCTCTCGGTTTGAACATCCGTTTGGGGATAATAAGCCGTACTCAAGCACAACTCAGTTCCCAAAGCTTCTTGCAAACTTTTCCAAAATCCGCTCGTAAATAATGGATCTCGTTCACTTACTATACTCTTTGGGACATCATGGAATCAAACTATCCATTTCACATAAAGTTCAACCAATTTCGATGCCGTCCTAGTCGATTTGACAGGAATGAACCTTGCACTTTTGGTCAAACGATCTACAATGACCCAAATCCCTTCATTTCCTGCCCTGGTTCTAGGTAGTCCATCGATACTTGCTCCCACTTCCACGTAGGAACTTCTAATGGCTAAAGCAATCCACTCGGCTTCTTCTATTCATCTTTCACTAATTGATAGTTCATGCACTTGGAAATGAACTTCCCAATATCTGTCTTCATCCCTTCCCAGTAGTAGGCTCACTTCACGTCCTGATACATCTTATTGCCACCGGGATGAATCGTCAACTTCGAGTGATGACATTCTCTCAGAACCTCATCTCTCAATTCATCAATATCAGGAACAACTAATCATCCTTGCTTTCAAAGCCAACCTTTTCGATCGACTTCGAACTCCTTATCTTCTGGTTCCATCTTCTGGATAAACAAGACAAGTTTTGCATCTCGCTTTTAGCTCTCTCCAATCCTTTCGACAAGAGTAGGTCTTATCGACAAGCTTGCAAAGATTTTAGGTTCCATCTCGCACTTCGGCCTGAAATCGAACCTTGCCAAATACTCAAGGCTCTTCCATTCCGAAAACATCGCTCCCAAACTTGCGTGTCTTCGACTCAACGCATCTGCAACTGCGTTACCTTTGCCAGGTGTATAGGTTATACCAAAATCATATGACACCAGAAACTCTAACAATCGTTGCTTCCGAAGATTCAAATCCTTTCAGGAGAAAAGATACTTCAAAGACTTGTGATCCGTAAACAACTCGAATTGAACTCCCAAAAGGTAATGTCTCCACGTCTTCAGAGCAAACACAATCGCTGCCAACTCTAAATCATTAGTTGGGTAATTCTTCCCATGCGGCTTTAGCTGTTGACTCGCGTAGGCCACAACCTTATCCTTCTGCATTAGCACTGCTCCAAGTCTAGTACCACATGCATCGGTATATACCACCACCTCCTCATTCCCACTCGGAATGGTCAGTACAGGTGCACTCGTCAATTTCTCCTTCAGGATCCCAAACGCTTGTTCACACTTTGCATCCCATGTGAACACTTGGTTCTTCTTTGTCAATCATGTCAATGGTGCAGCCACTTTGGAGAAATCCTTGATAAACCGTCGGTAATAACCGGCCAATCCAAGGAAACTTCGAACATCCGTCGCACTCTTATGTCTATCCCAGTCTTGGATTACTGCTATTTTAGCGGGGTCAACTGCTATCCCATTTTCAAAAACAACATGACCAAAGAACCTCACTTCATTCTTCCAGAAGTGACACTTGGAAAACTTAGCTCTCAGTTGATACTTTTGCAAGATCTCTAAGACAACTCTCAAGTGCGTCTTATGTTCTTCCTTATTTCTGGAGTAAACTAGAATATCATCCACGAACACAAGCACGAACTTGTTCAACTGATATCCGAATACCCTATTCATAAGATCCACGAAATACGCTGGCACATTAGTCAACCCGAATGGCATCACCAACCACTCAAAGAAACCGGATGGTGTCCGAAAAGCAGTCTTTGGCACACTATCCTTAGCCATCCTCAATTGATGAAACCCCGTTGCCAAATCCACTTGAGAAAACACTTTGGCTTTGTGAAGCTGATTGAACAAGTCATCTATCCTTGGCAACGGATACTTGTTCTTTTTAGTCACCTTGTTCAGCTCACGATAGCCCACACACAATCTTAACGAGCCATCTGCCTTGGTGGCAAACACAACCGGTGTGCCCCATTCGGACACACTCCTCCGAATGAATCCTTTTCCCAAAAGGTCACGAACTTGCACCTCCAACTCTCGTTGTTCCTTAGGCGCCATCCGCCTAAGAGACATAGTGATTGGTCTGGCACCTTCGACCAAATCGATCCTAAACTCGATCTCACAATGCGGGGCAACACTTTGACCTCGTCAAATACATCTACACACTCATTAGCGATCGGCACTGATGACATATCTTCTTGTGGAATCCCAAGCGAATATATATAACTCACGAATACCCCATCTTCGCGCTTACATCTAATCAACACCTTTCGCCCTTCCACACCCTCGACCCTCACCTCTAGCTTCTTGCAATTCACCCTTTCCGCATACCTCTTGAGTCAATCCATGCCCAAGATGATCCCATACCTAGCGAAATTAAGAACAAAACAATCACACACAAAAGAGCAACCATGACTCAACACTAGACCACGACAAGTCATGCACAAACTAGACGAACACCCAACTGGATTAGTTATGGTCAATGGTCTATCACAAATCTTGGGTTCCAAACCCAAGCGACACACAAGCTCATTGCAAATGAATGAATATGATGCTCCAGTATCAAAAAGCACATGAACTAAAACACCATTAACAGAAAGAGTACCTTGCACCACGACACCTTTTCCCTTTTCCTCTGTAGTAGGATCTATTGAAGAAGTTGGCACGACTTCCAAAGCATATGCCTTCACAACCTGCTAGCCCTTAGCTGATTCTGGATAATATTTCTTCTAATGCCCAGGCTTTCCACACTTGGAGCACTTCTTCTCGGCTTTGGGGTTCTTGCACTCTTTAGCAAAATGACCTTTCTGTTGGCAGTTAAAGAAAACCACCTCACTCTAAGGATTCTTTTGGCCATTCTTCCCTTTCTGTTGTTGTTGCTTCCTCTTCTTATTATTACCACCTTGTTGTGGCTTTTGTTCTTCCTTAGGTGCAACAACAAACATTTTCTTAGGAAATAGACTTTCATGCCTCAAAGCCTTCTCGACGATCTTCTCAAAGTTATCATCGAGGTGACCCACAAGCTGATTCCCAAGATATTCATCCAATCCCAAGACAAACTTCTCATTGTTTTGATAAGGAGTATCCACATATGAACGAGCATACTTCGACAAAGCCTCGAAGTCAGAAATATAGTCAAGAACTGGCCGACCATTCTGTTTAAACTCCACGAATATTTTAAATAAAATAAACTTTTGCACAGTGGAGATAAACTTTGCTTCAAACTTAGCTTGGAACAACTTCCATGAAATATCCTCTTCAAGGGTCCCAAGTGTGACAGAGTTCCACCAGTTCATTGCTCTGCCCTCTAACTGCCTTGATGCAAGCTTTCTCTTTGTTGCATTATCAATGCCTAAGTCCTTGATCCTAACACATGTATCCATCCACCTCTGGACTTCTTCAACCGGTTCAGTGCCCTTGAATTGTTTTCCTCCCAATGGAGAAAAGTATTTGCATAGCTTTGCAAATTCTATAGATCTAGGCACTGGAACTCCAACATCAACCGTAGCCGCCATTGGAGTGGGAACCCTATTCATGATCGCTGCTGCCATGGATGGGTAGTCTGGTTCGCCACCATTTCCCCCTCTAGTATTAGCTCCCCTAGTAGCGTGTCTTGATGGTCGTCTATTCATTCTAAATCTGCAATTTAGAATAATTAGCCACTTACAAGAAAAACTGCTAAAGAGATACAACCGCTACTACTATATATTCTAATATATAGTAAGTATCCAAATGAAATCTACAAGTACGTCTCTCATATGTGATTACTTATTAGAACTTTGGCCACAATCGTTGACCATAGCTCTGATACCAAATTTGACGACCGCCCATAAACCCCACACTAAACAAGATAAATAATGCGCTGAAGGGTTTGCCAGGCAGCTATGGACGATCATCAGAGTAGGTAAACAACATCGAAACATGTCGTAGGACTCACAGCGTAAGGATAAAATATAATAGAACATCTACAACAGGTAATAGTAATGAGGCATCATATAGCAAACTTTAGAAAACTTTCTCAACATCATGAAAGGTTATCCAACTGATACCAAAGTTTGTACATAAATCCTCACTACAGCACTCATAGAGCACTCATATAGTGGAAACAGAAATACTAGATAGTAATAAAACAGATACGCCAGCCTCCTGCTCGCCTCCGCACAGCAGCATCGTCCTCACTAATCACCTGTAACCTGCTACTTAGTCTTCCCATCCACAACCGGATGAACAACCCAAGGTAATAAGAGGAGACATAAAACCTTGAGTCAGACAAAGTGAGCGATAAAACAACTAACAATTTCAACAATAAAGTATATGAGAATAGGTAGATTAACAAGCCAATCTACCAAGCATCAGAAAAGAACTCTACTCCTGTCTTCCCCACATCGGACAGTGATAGCCATTACGATAAATAATTTAACCATTCATCCATGGAAACTAGAACACCCATTCAATCATGGTAAAGCACTCATAACATCCAGATTATATGTATTTCATGTAAACCATCCTAATCGAATTCAACATCCCTCAAGCACAAGCCCCAAAGGCCTAAACCAATATCATACAAGCACCCAAGGAACATCTCCTTCGACGTAGGACAACCTACATGAGACAGTACAACATAACAACCAATCGTCCATGACTGACTCTGTCTATCCCCACCAATCCTGCTTTGAAACCGTCATTAATCGTATGACGGCCAACCTTTCCGTATGTCAAGGTCTAATGGTAACCCTGGTTCTAGCATAAACTCTATCTGTCCAACCTTGACACTGTCCAACCTTGACAACTAGGCCTTTCCCCAAGACCTAGGGTACTCGACCTACAATCAGTCTTTTAGGTGCCCCTATTGTACCCTTGCTTCGAGCCGGCCAGAACTTACGACAATGATAATCTCTCGGCTTTCTCATCTCTAGTCATCTAAACCAATGACTTTTCATAGCTCAAGCAACCTTCTCGAGTAACCATTATCCACCAACTCTCGACCTTTGAGTTGTCACTTCATTTGCTATTCTACACCGACCAACGAACATCTTCCATCACTTCTAACCTTCCAAATTGAGCTCATTTCGAAGTCACAACACCACTGCGTTGCGACACGGGTTCGGGGGCATAGCTGCTCGTTCAAATCCGAGTCGTACCCGAAAATATAATTTTTCCAGAAAATGACTCTGTGCGACCGACCCCCCTGGTGCGACCGACCCTTCCTTTGCTCGTCCCAACACTTAAATCTTGGGCTCGCTCGACCCAACACTTCAATATTGGGCTCGCTCGACCGAAGACTTCAATCTTGGGCTTGCTCGACCCAACACTTCAATCTTGGGCTCGCTCGATCGAACACTTAAATCTTGGGCTCGCTCAACCCAACACTTCAACCTTGGGCTCGCCCGCTCCTGTCTTGTTCCCCCAGAAACCCACACTTGGTGCGACCGACCCCCTACGTGCGACCCAAAACCTGCAATTTCCAATGCAACTCCAATTTCGACCAAAACTTCGCCAATTGATACAATCGACGAAACCAAATCATCTGATTCATTCAATACAACCACAAGCATGTTATGAAACCAATAACATCACCAATTTGGCAATTCCGTAAACAATTATGTGTAATTTACCAAAATCACCATAAATGTAAATATGAACAAAACTATTGATCTAACTTGCATAATCATATGGGATAGCATTGAAATTACTGGTTTAAACTTACTAAATGGATCATAGGGTGATTCATATGAAAATGGACTTACAATGGTATGGATCTGTGGTTAAACACTTGAATATGATGAAAAACATGATCAAACATTCATATACTTCATTGAATCCATGTGAGAGTTGTAAATCACTCATTGATTCTCCTAAACAAGCAAAAATCAATGCAATAAGATTCCGGACAGCAACCAATTGAATCCAAACTCCTTGATTTGATGAATTCATCCTTCAATTGATGTAGATCTAGCCTCCAATGGTATAGATCTTCAATTTCCCTCCTTGGATTATGATTTTTAATGGTGGAAAGGTGTTAGAGGAAGGAGGAGCTCAAAGCACCAAATGAGAGAATGGAAAACTAAAACCATTTCCCATATACCTTACCCCCTATTTATACCCTTCCAATAGCCCACCAATGGGCCTTCCCAAATCAACCCATTGTGGCTCTCCAAACCTGAATAACCAACTGAAAAACCTTAAAACAGCAATTTCTCCCAAACCGCTGAGCCAAATCTTTAATGTAACCACACTGCGGAAAGGAAATCATCAATTCCTTTCCAATGGCACAGGTCTCACCATCTGATTCAATCTGAGTCAAAAGTTATGCCCTGTACAAGACTGACAAGGGCAAAATGGTCACAAACAAAATCGATAAAAAAGTTATGGACGTGTCTGACATCCCCATAAGCAACATACCAAAAGATGAGAATGATCCAACCCTCAGAGAATAAAATAAAAATATTTTACGATGCTTCGATACGTAAAATGCGGCCTGTTATAATGTCAGTCATTATTTATTACTAAATATACTTATTTCATAAATTTTCCTCATTCTTTCTCATTTAAAAATAATTCCATTTTACACCGTTACTACAACTTATCGTTGTTTACTTATTAACTTAGTTCTCTTAACTAAGGTCCATTAATAAGTTTCTCTACCTATTTATTATAACTTATGTTATAATTTCCACTTGTCCGTAGGACAAGTCTAAACATGTTATTCCTATCAGCGGCCTTCCAAGTTTGCAGATTACTT
The DNA here is from genome assembly GCA_030737875.1 of Allium sativum. Taxonomy (NCBI): domain Eukaryota; kingdom Viridiplantae; phylum Streptophyta; class Magnoliopsida; order Asparagales; family Amaryllidaceae; genus Allium; species Allium sativum. Next base: position 158,399,581 of record CM060923.1, read on the forward strand.
AATTTATAATTAAGTACAACTTCTTATATTTCATAAATTTCCCCCTGTTCTCAATTGGTTTCAGGTTTTCCCCATTTACTGATTACTTAATTTACAATTGTGTGTCCCTTATCTCATTTCACCAGTTATCCCATTTCCTTACTAGTTTATTATAACCTATGTTATAATCTTCAGTTGTCCCTACGACAAGTCTACCTATTATACTACATTCTTATTAATGTAATTTATTTATAATTAGTGATTATCATTCCCCGTTCAAACCATTTACTGTCGAACCCATTATTCTTCATTCACTCTAATATATGTTCCTTATTTTATTAAGGAAAACACTTCATGCACCTTATCAATTTGATTTATAGAAGGAATCAGTGATTTATTTTCATAACGTATCCCCATCTAAATCCGTGGTGGCAAGTAATTTCTTTCCTTTTTCTTACTTTGTTCGTTGTGGCTTACTTGCAACCACATTCTCAGAAATAGGTCATTTAGGGAATGCATCACTTTTCCTTCGCATCGCACTAACTCAGTCCATTACATCCCTTCCTTGTTTTCTGAGTTAGACAATTAATTACCATCATTGCCATTTATTCATATCTTGTTATATACATATATTTATATATATGCACTAGACCTCTCATATTAAGCCTACACTTGTGGACGCTGGATTTGCCAGGCGGGTCCGGGCAGGCTTGTACCACAAGTTGACTTAACCTCGTGTCTTAGTACCATTACATGTTTATTCATGCACTTAGACCCCTCACATTAGATTTACGACTTATGGATGTTGGATATGCCGGGCGGTTCCGGGCAGACTTCTACCATAAGTGTAATCTAACCTCATGTCTAAGCGCGTTACAGCTTCTTATTTACTGTAAATTTTAGGCATGTTATCCTTTTTAATGTAATCTAATTTGCATGTCATCAAACTATGACTATATTATGGCGCATGCCCTTTTTAACATGTGTTTAATCCTATTTTGACATGTAAACATTTAATCGGGTAATTATTCAAATCTAACAGGTTAACATGTCATTTACTCAATGATATACCACAAGCGAATCATGTAATCATAACAAAAGTAGTCATTTCCCATATTATAACAAGTTTGTTTTTCAACATGTAATCATTCCAACACTTTAACTGATTCAACATATGAATTATTCATATTAACATCTCAACTTGTTATAACAGTAATTCTTAATTATTCTGGAAAATTCACATATAATAACAGGGAATGTTTTAAACGATAATATATCATTATATAAAATGATATAGCTTAAATCCACTCACCTTGTAAGCTTTCCAAATCCTGGATCTGGTCTAGATCTAATCTTCCATGGTTTTCCCCTAATTGGATTCAGAACCTAACAACCATGGATTTATAATTTTTACTAAAAGCAACAGGGAAGAAAAGAGAAGGGAATTGAAAAATAGACCAGATCTAGGAATTACCTCACTTCGATAAGAGATCTAAAATTAACGTAGATTCGCTGTAATAGAAGAAGGCTTGCAGATCTCTAAACTTGAATAACTTGATTGCAGAAGAAGAAAAGACTTGATTTAATCTGGGCAGAGGCAACATCTAGTTCTCCATTGTTTTTAGTGTGGAGAAACAAGTGAAATGAGGCCATATATATAGCTAAACCCTCCAAACCCTAATCTGCCGCTGTGGGGTTGACCCATGGGTCGACCCACCCCTTAGGAGGTCGACCCAGGGGTCGACACCCCCGGCGAGAAATCTGCCGCCACCCCAAATTTCAAATTTTGAACCGATTTTTGAATTTCTTAACCTATTATATATATATATATATTCTTCCCACGCGTACCAAACTTCAAACCTTAATAACTTCTTCATTCATTGTCCAATTTACGCCAACCAGGTATCTATTTTGACTAGAATTCCGAGACGAACGCAATGATGCATTCCATTTCACTTAATTCTGAATATTTAATTAAGTTATTCTTATTTTATTATCTTAAAAATGCGGGGTGTTATAGCTTCAATTAACCAAGGCGGCACGGCTTGCTCCCAGTAGATGCGAGCATGACATCACTGCTTCAGGACTGACATGGTAATAAGGCTTGGGTAAGAGGAAATAAGTAACTTAAAGACAGCAGGACCGTGTCTTTAAGTTACTATGAGTATGGTGAAGACAAGCACATAAATATATATATATATATATATATATATATATGGATAAAAGAAGTAAATGTACTGATAAGTTTTAGATAGGGATGAAAGTGCCAGCTCATATCTGATAAGTTCTAGATAAGGAGATACGTGTGTATATATATGCATATTGAGGCATCTTCTATGAACAGGGTCCAACTTTTTAGGTTTTGGCATATAGCCATGATTCATTGATTCACCTTTTGAGCTTACCACAACCTAGAAACCATGTGTACATGCAGCAGTGTCAAGCCTGTACATGCAGTACTGTCCAGCCTGGTTTGTAGACTGTTCAAACTACAATTACAGTTTCTTTATTTAATCTTTTGGTTTTGCGACTGCAATTACTGTTCAAACTGCAATTACTGTTCAAACTTTTTATGTTTTGGCATATAGCCATGATAAATTTGAAAAACATTTACAACTTAGAGGAAACACAGGACACAAATCAAATATGGTATTTAGAAGATGTTGCTGCTACTAGAGAAAATATACTATAAATGGATGATATGATATTATATTCGTCCTAACTTAAGCCAAACTGCACTTATAACGATAATACCCAAAAAATTATATCTACAGGCAACATCATCCCACTTGATTCACTTTCTAATTAATAAATTAAGGAAAAAAATTGTGTAAACCGTAAACATATCTATAAATCATAATCAAGCTAGCTCAAAGCAAATGTTCAGTAACGATGGTATTAGCATAGCAATACTGCACCATTTCACTAACAAGTGTAAATCGGTCGATCTAAATGTACAAGAACTAAGTAATTTAATCAATCAAATCGAAAGAAAAATAATTAAATCAATCAAAAACTAAATCGATCGAACTAAATGTACAAAAGACAAATTATAACTAAATCGATCGAAGTACCTGAAAAAGAGGAACTAGGGCACCATGAAATTGGAATCAGGGAAATAAGGAACGATGAAATGAAAAAATTGGGTTTTACTGCAAGATGAAATCGAACCCGGGAAATGAAATCGAAAGAGAGAAATGAAATTGGATGAAGAGGAAAGTTTATTTTTTTAGTAGAGGGAAATGAAATTGGAGGCATGATCGATTAGAATAAATATTTCATCACACGTGTTGTATCAGCGTTTCACCAAGGGTTGAAATCATAGGAAACGTTTCATTGAGTAGTGAACTTAGGGGGACCAAAATTTTACAGCTTTTACACCCAAAACGTTGTCTTTGAATGCTGTTGAAAGTGATTTTTCTTGTAGTGTCACTAACCTGTCAATCCAGGCCCTTCGGAGATTAGACTTAAATACATGCCTTCAAGGAGGGTTTTTTTGTCACATATTCTGTCATATTCTCACTAACCTGGCAGTCCAGGCCCTTCAGAGATTGGACTCAAATATATGCCCCCAAAAAGGTTTTTTTTTATGTATTTAACCGCATTTCTCGCTAACCTAGCAATCCAAGTCCTTCGAAAATTAGGTTTAAATGCTATTTGAATCAAAAATGGTTCAAACACCAATGGTGTGAAATCACACTTCACCAAATGGTATGCAAAATGAAAATGGGGCCACAAATGCAAAGGCAAGTAAAAAGCAGGAAAAAGCAAGTAAGAGACATGGGATTTTTATAGTGGTTCGATCTAGAGAAGATCTACGTCCACTTTAGAAGCCATTTCATTATCATGTGAGAGATTTACAAAATTCATCATCTCATACATCTCATTTTTGCCCATTCTTTGTACAATGATTTTTCTCTCTTTAATGACTTGATTCTCTCTAAACCACTATGGAAATGGTTGGATCCTTATGAATGGGATGAACGTGAGAATGTATGTTCCACGGTTTGAGCACTTAGAGGATCAACGGTGAGTCCACGACGGTTGAGGTGCGAATCAAAGCTTGGAGGAAGATTAATGGCGGTAGGAGAGAAGTAGAATGGAGCTTGAGACGATGGAAATGATGGATCTCGGTTTGCAATGGATGGAGAGAGCTTGGCTTGATCTCTAATGAAGGAAGGAGGAGACTCGGTCCATTTGGTGATGGAGGAAGATAAAGTGAGCATTGGCGGCCTTTAATGGAGCTTGAGAAGCTTTAGAATGGTGTCGTAATGATCTGGGCAGCCCTTCGGGGTATACGAATCGGTCCCTTGAAGTGTGGTGAAATGGTGTATTTATAGGAGAACTAGACTCGGCTGGAAAAGCTGTAATTATGGTGAATCGGTGTGGGTCGTTCGTCCATTTATTTACGGATCTTTCCACTGGAAAGTTGGCGGTTCGCACTTTATAGCTGTACATGGGTTGGCGCCAGGCTATTACATGCTTGTACGAGCGAACGAGACTAATGCACGAGCGAGCTGCATTGTTTCTTTTGAATGAGCGACTTGTTTTCTTTCTTGTGCTTCAGCTTTATGCGGCCTTGTCTTATCTGATGAAAATGGGAACAATATTTACCCTTATGCCATCCTCTTCATACACTTTTACTGTACCATTTGGGGTACAAAAATTACAGTTGCGCCACTGTCTTCATTTGTATATTTATCTGCTCGTCCTCCAAACTAATGAGATGCACGACCGTTCTTCCTCGCGGTGCTCGACCTCTCTTGTAGGGAAGCCGCTCGACCTCAAGATGGATCCATGCTCGAGCTGATGAGCTCGCCCATGCCAATGGATCTGTGCTGGAACGAGTGTGCCCTGTCTCATGGAGGTGAACAAGCAACCTGCTGATGGTGCGAGTGACTGGAATCGATCTTTTGTTTTAGTGTGTACGATCGACCCTGGCGCTTAAGCATAGCTCGTACTGTTGTAATGCACTGGAGTCCAAGTTCTTGACCTCGCATGGAAGGGGCTGCTGGTCCTCACCACCTTGCCTTGCTCGACCACTGCCATGCTGGACTAGATTGCGTGACCTTTTGAGCTCGAGCATGGTGCTAGACCATGCTGCTCGACCTCTTGATGTGGTAGTGAAGCTAGACTTCAACGAGACGGAGGTGCTACTCGTCCTTCAGCCCAGTATTGCTCGTCCGATAGCTGTAAACACAAACGACCAGAACTGTCAGTGATGATGTGAACGACCTCTCAGACAGGTGCTACTCAAAACGAGGTTGGCGAACTTGTTGCATGCATGGTGTTCGACATAATGTCTGAGTGGGTCTTTGGCAGTTAACATTTGCCCCTCGAAGCTTGTATTTTCCGTCTACGAGAAATATGGGCTTCGAACTGAATATGGCTAGTACAACTCGTATTGATATCCAGTCATAGCTTTTGCTTGCTACGGCAAGTCTTTCTTTGAATTTTTATTCTTCATGGCACCTGTTTTGTAATTAAAATAAGCGAATGCACGATTTTGGACTTATACTCCCCATCGACCGTCCATATCGATAGTGGATCAGTTAATCGATAAAAATGACTAATAGCGAATTATACTTTGAGTTGAATAACTTGTTTGCACCAGATTTGTTTCGTTAAACGGCTTATAACTCGTCGAATATCATTCGCACAAACACAATATTCTGTTTCGATAACGCTTAAGATCAACTAATCGGCTAAAGCCGACTGGTTTGAGACTTCTGCTCGAAGAAGATCTTATATCATTGTGCTCCTTCCTGGGAAGGTCTTATGTTTGGTGCCTCCGCTAGGGGAGGACTTTAGGTTTTGTGCCCCCACTCGGGGAGGACTTAGGATTTAATGCCCCCGCTTGGGGAGGACTTATATTTAGGGCCCCCGCTTGGGGAGGACTTATATTTAGTGACCCCGGCGCTTGTTCATTGTTTAACTCTTCCTGACTCCCACTCACTCCATTGTCTTTTCAAAGCGGTGCTCTTTATTTTTACAATTGTGCACATTGATGTTTAAGGCACTTAGCGCTTGGATGGATGTTGTTGGGGTCGTGAAGTAGTGCCAAATTTCAATGGATCAAGCGCTTGGAGGAGGACCTGCAATATGGAGTAACTCTTAAGCACATTTTTGATTTGACACAAATTTTGCGAGTAAGAGATTCATTCAAGCAGGTTTGCTGTTAAGCTAATGTTCAGAACAATGTTTGTAAAATATTACAGAATCGGTTACAAGAATTCTGAAAATAACAGTAAGTAAGGCATGAAGTAAAAATAGGAAATACAACAGAAAGCAGAGCAGTGGGGATGATGATTGCTTATTCTTGGGCCATTGAAATTGGAGTGCCCATTAACGGTCGTTAGTTGATTATAGGCCTTATATCAGCTTGGGCTGGAGTTTCATTACTTGAACTGTATCGGCCGTTTGATTCTCCTTGCCCCCGGAGAGTTGGAGCAGTATTTGAGGATTGTGAATTCTTGACATACTGTTGTAGTCTGTTCTTCTGAATCAGCTCCTCAATCAATCTTTTGAGATGTCTACATTCATTTGTATCATGACCTGCTTGATTGTGGAATCGACAGAATTTTCCAGAGTTTACAGCCTTCTGTGAAACCTTCAGCGTCGGTGGTTCTGGATAGTGTTCTGTATCCTTTGTGGTAGAGAAAATATTTTCTGGAGCATCATTTAAAGGAGTGAGCTCTGACGGGTTATGAAATCAAAGCTTCTTGTTAAACTTGTTGTCTTTCCCATCTGTGGCTCGCTTCTGCCCCTGATTATCCGTCTGATTATATTGGGTAGTAGTACTTTTAGGAGCTTCAAGAAGCGGGTTAGCATAAATAATCTGAAGAGACACAGGATTATTGTCCACTCTCATATACTCCTCTGCTTTTTTATAGAATATCTCAAGTGTGTTCGGCTCTTTCATCTTGATCCATCTACCAAATAGCTCTTCTCATCTATAGCGCAGATTAGTGACATTAAGATCATGCGGGGCTCGGGATTCCCTACTTCTGATACAGCAGCATTGAATCTTTTGTGGAAGGCTTTGACAGATTATCCCAGATTTTGCTTCATCGATGTAAGAGAAATAACATCCTTAGCCTTCGTAGCTTGCAGCCTAAATTGCTCTTTGAATTTAAAGTCAAATCATCAAATCGGTCGATGGATTGTGGTGGCAATCTCGTGAGCCATAACGATACGACGCTTTCAAGATAAAGAGGGAAGCACAAGCATTTGATTTCGTCCGTTTCCCTGCCTGCATTCATATGCCACTCTTATATGTATAGGAAGTGATTCGGATCAGAAGTTCCATTGTACGGAGGTAGAGTAGGATGAGTGATTTTTTTGGGGAATTCTGCTTTACAGATCCTCTTTGTGAATGGATTTTTGCTGAGGGAGAAGTCCCATTCTCTTTCACTATCCTTGCGACCCATGTTATCTTCCATGATTTTCTTTACCATATCCATGATATATTCCTTCGAGTTGTGTCGCTTCGAAGAGCGGACTTCGATCTCTTTTCCGTATGGTCGTCGTGGCGAGAGATCGTGATTAGAGGATCTAGGTCCTTCACTTCCACCATGGGAAGGTGCTCCTGTAATGGGACTTGCAACTCGTCGGTTATTTCGATCGGAATGATTTTTGGTCTTCAACCTTGAGTCTTTGATATTAGTATTTCTTTTGTCAACAAGCCCTTCCAAGTTGTCATTGTGATGATGATCGAAGTTTGATGAATTTACCTTCTGTTCAAGGTTGACATGGATCTTCGAAGGAGGAGCGGTATTCGCTTGAGCGTTTAGGAGAGCACTCATTTTGTCCATTAAAGCTTGATTAGCTTCCATTAATTTTTTATTAGCATCGATTAAGGCTTTGTTGGAGGCTTCCATTCGTTGGCTCAAGTTAGCGACAACGGCATCTAGTTCGGCTCTAGTCACTCCGGCTCCACTTATTGAGTTTTCGCTAACTTCGAAGCAGTTAATTAATGGCGTAGCTTCATGGTTAGCAACGTCATTGGGTGCTCCAACGGTTTTACTTGCGGTCTTTTTTGACTTAGCCATTATCTCGGACATGGATTTGAATTTAGAAGAGAGCTCGGTGATTGGGCTAGATCTTAGACTCGTAGAATCTATGGTAGAAGTAGGCTTAGAACTTCAATGCAAAGCTCTCGAATTGGAGAGGAATGCGAACGCGGCCCCACGGTGGGCGCCAAATGTTTGAATCAAAAATGGTTCAAACACCAATGGCGTGAAATCACACTTCACCAAATGGTATGCAAAATGAAAATGGGGCCAAAAATGCAAAGGCAAGTAAAAAGCGGGAAAAAGCAAGTAAGAGACATGGGATTTTTATAGTGGTTCAATTTAGAGAAGATCTACGTCCACTTTAGAAACCCTTTCATTATCATGTGAGAGATTTACAAAATTCATCATCTCATACATCTCATTTTTGCCCATTCTCTTTTTGTACAATGATTTTTCTCTCTTTAATGACTTGATTCTCTTTAAGCCACTATGGAAATGGTTGGATCCTTATAAATGCGATGAACGTGAGAATGTATGTTCCACAGTTTGAGCACTTAGAGGATCAACAGTGAGTCCATGGCGGTTGAGGTGCGAATCGAAGCTTGGAGGAAGATTAATGGCAGTAAGAGAGAAGAAGAATGGAGCTTGAGATGATGGAAATGATGAATCTCGATTTGGAATGGATGGAGAAAGCTTGGATTGATCTCTAATGGAGGAAGGAGGAGACTCGGTCCATTTGGTGATGGAGGAAGATGAAGTGAGCTTTGGCGGCCATTAATGGAGCTTGAGAAGCTTTAGAATGGTATCGTAATGATTTGGGCAGCCCTTCGGGGTAGAGGAATCGTTCCCTTGAAGTGTGGTGAAATGGGGCATTTATAGGAGAAGTTAGACCCAGGTGGCAAAGTTGTAATTATGGTGAATCGGGTGTGGGCCGTTCGAGCATTTATTTTCTGATTTTTCCACTGGACAGCTGGTGGTCCGCACTTTATAGTTGTACATGGGTTGGCGCCAGGCTGTTACATGCTTGTACGAGCGAACGACACTAATGCACGAGCGAGCTGCATTGTTTCTTTTGAATGAGCGACCTATTTTCTTTCTTGTGCTTCAGCTTTATGCGGCCTTGTCTTATCTGATGAAAATGGGAACAATATTTACCCTTATGCCATCCACTTCATACACTTTTACTATACCATTTAGAGTACAAAAATTACAGTTGTGCCATCGTCTTCATTTATATATTTATCTGCTCGTCCTCCAAACTAATGAGCTGCACGACCGTTCTTCCTTGCAGTGCTCGACCTCTCTTGTAGGGAAGCCGGTCGACCTCAAGATGGATCCATGCTCGAGCTAATGAGCTCGCCTATGCCGATGGATCTGTGCTGGAGCGAGTGTGCCCTGTCTCATAGAGGTGAATGAGCAACCTGCTAATGGTGCGAGCGACCGGAATCGATCCTCTATTTTAGTGTGTACGAACGACCCTGGAGCTTAAGCGTAGCTCATACTGTTGTAATGCACTGGAGTTCAAGTGCTTGACCTTGCATGGAAGGGGCTGCTGATCCTCACCACCTTGCCTTTCTCGACCGCTGCTATGCTGGACTGGATTGCGTGACCTATTGAGCTCGAGCATGGTGCTAGACCGTGCTGCTCAACCTCTTGATGTGGTAGTGAAGCTCGACTTCAGCGAGACAGAGGCTGCTACGCGTCCTTCAGCCCATTATTGCTCGTCCGAGAGCTGCAAACGCGAACGACCAGAACCGCCGGTGATGAGGTGAACGACCTCTCAGATGGGTGCTACTCAAACCGAGGTTGGCGAACTTGTTGCATGCATGGTGTTCGATATAATGTCTGAGTGGGTCTTTGGTAGTTAACAAATACATTCCCCCGAAGTGTTTTATTTATTTTTAATCGTATTCAACCGTATTTCTCGCTAAGCTGGTAGTCCAAGCCCTTCGGAGATTAGGTTTAAATACGTTCCTCTGAACAGTTTTATTTGTTTTTAATCGCATTCAACCGTATTTCTCGCTAACCTGGTAGTCCAAGCCCTTCGGAGATTAGGTTTAAATACCTGTGAGCATAATCCAATTTTATGTTTTGTCTATTTTGATTAATTCAAAATCAGGAAGATTAAATTGGATACCCCCTTTCGGCTAGGATTTTTGTTAATGCTGGTCCTTCCAGCTTGTTGCAAGTCCTTCCGGCACTAGGACTGGTACTTCCAACCTAGGTTTTTGGTCCTTCCAACTGCTGGTCCTTCCAGCTTGTTGCCGGTCCTTCTGGCACTAGGACCGGTACTTCTAGCCTAGGTTTGTCGATCCTTCCGACTGCTGGTCCTTCCAGCCTATTGTCGGTCCTTCCGGCCTAATGCTGGTACTTCCAACATAAGGTTTTGTTGGTCATTCCGACTTGATGCTTCATCCCACAAGGAAGATGCTAGTTCGTTTGTCGAGTATTGCCTCGATTTATATAACTGGCACGCCTCTACGGTGGAACTTGCAATCTTTTACTTGTGGGTCCGATTGGGGTTGCTTCCACCCTTGCATCTTAAATCTTCCCCTCCTTTTTTTAATGAGGTGCTTTATGTGATGAAAGGTGCTGCTTTCCGACTTGGTGCCCATTTGCTATGCTCATCTCCATTTGACTCTGGATAGCTTATTCCTTTGAGCCTTGCAAGGTGGTGCGTTTGATCATCTCGCTTAGTTTGCATGATGCTTTTGGCACTCTACACTTGAGCTGTCTCGACTAGGATATGTTTGGAAAGCTCCCAGGTATGGTTGGATTGTAAATGAGTGGTCACTCTCATCTTGCTTACATTAAAAATCAACTTTAGTAAGGATTTGCAAATATATGATTCATCCAAGCAAGTAGACTTTCTCACTCATAACTTTTATATGTACATAGCTCAAATGTAAAGTTTGCAAATATTTACAACTTTTTACAACATATTTGAACAATGTATTATAGAAAATAGCGGCGAAGATGCTCGCTTTTCCAAGATCAAGGAATCTGGACTCCATCTGTGGTGGACAATTTAAAGGTGCCATCCCGTATTTTTTGGTTTATAACATAGGGTCCTTCCCAATTTGATCCAAAAACTCTGGTACCGGTCATTACTTTTTTCAGTACAAGGTCTCCGATTTCGAAAGTCCTGTGTCCGACTTTTGAATTAAAGTATCTGGTCACCCTTCTTTGATGGGCAGCAACCCTGAGTTCTACTTCCTTTATTTTTTCCTTGAGTTGGTCAAGTGCCTCAAGCTGTAATCTCTCATTTTCCTCTTGGTTGAAATGAATCCTTCTATGAGTGGGGACTTACAGCTCCACAGGGATCATAGCTTCTGAACCAAAAGCCAATGAAAAAGGAGAGTGCCCAGTCACAGTTTTTTGAGTTGTGTGGTACGCCCATAAACGCTTCTTGATGGTTGACTTTATGATCTTATTTACTGCTTCCACTTGCCCGTTTGCCTGTGGGTGGGCTACTGCTTAAAAGCTCTTCTGGATTTTATATTTGGTACAGAAATTTTGGAACTCTTCGCTCTCAATTTGGGTTCCGTTGTCTGTGATTATTTTTTGCGGCACCCTGAACCTACAAATGATGTTTTTCAAGACAAAGTTAATAACTTTCTTTGAGGTTATGAGTGCCAATGGTTCCTCTTCAGCCCACTTGGTAAAATAATCAAAGGCTACAATAGCATATTTGAAACCAGACTTTGCGGTAGGAAGCGCTCCTATGAGATCACTGCCTTAGACGGCGAATGGCCATGGGCTGACCATTTGAGTTATGGTTGTGGATGGCATTCTTGGAATTTTTGCAAATCTTTGACATCTGTCGCACTTTTTAGTGTATGCTGCGGAGTCTTGATTTATATCTGGCCAGAAGTAATCGTATCGCAGAATTTTCTTGGCCAATGTCTGACCACCTGTACGATCTCCGCATTCACCTTCGTGCAACTCCATCATGATTGCCTTAGATTCCCTTTTATTACACATCAAAGCAGGGGCATGGAAAACCCTCGCCTATATAGCCGTCCATCCTGAATGAGACACATAGGGGCTTTTCTCAAAAAAAATCTTCGCCTTTTAGCTTCCTTTGGAAGTGGTCCAGTCATGAGATACTCTTTAATTGGCGTCATCCATAAGTCTGGCTCATCGGTTGCTTCCATAACCCAATTCACCTCTATCTGCTCTGTGCTAGGACTAGAAAGTACTTCTACTGGAACTAATCCTATAAGTTGTGCATCTCCAATGCTTGAATATTTTGCTAGTGAATCTGCCTTAGCGTTTTCTTCCCTCGGGATGTGAGATATGGTATAATGTTCGAAACTTTCCAGTAGTTCCAAATCCTTGGATAGATAAGTTGGCAAGTTACCCATTTTGGCCTCGAACTCCCCCCGAATCTGACATACCACCAATTGCGAATCACTGAAGATCTGTAAAGTTTTTAGCTGCAATTCTCTTGCCAGCTTTATTCCAAAAAATGAGGGATTCATATTCGGCTTCGTTATTTGTTGATGGAAATTCCAGTCCTAATGCATAGCAGGTAGATCTTCCTTCAGGAGTTTCCAGGATTACTCCTGCTCCAGAGCGGTGATCGTTCGATGCTCCATCAACAAATAATTTCCATTGGATATTAGCCTCGATATCAGGTTCCTCTCTATCCTCTCCTCGATCGGTGAACTCTACAATAAAATATGCAAGCACTTGTCCGTTGATTGCTTTTTTTGGATGGTATGTAACGTCATACTGACTGAGCTCGATATTCCATTTCAAAAACCTTTCGGAAGTCTCCGGACGGAACAAGACTTGCCTCAAAGGTTGATCGATGAGGACTTTGATAGGATGAGCCTTAAAGTAGGGCCGAAGCTTCTTTGAGGCGATAAGTAAGCAATAGGCAAGCTTTTCCAGCTTTGGGTAATTCAACTCTGCCCCAGTCAGCCTTTTACTAATGTAATAGACATGCTTCTGGATTTTCGAATCTTCTTTTACCAAAGCTGCACTCAAAGCATGGGCAGATACTGCTAAATATAAGAACAAATCTTCTCCATCATTTGGCTTGGAAAGCATTGGAGGAGTTGCCATATGTTGGATTAGTTCCTCAAAAGCTTTCTGGCATTCTGGAGTCCATTGTATATCTTTCTTTCCTTTCCTGAAAGCATCAAAGAAAGGAAGACATCTGTCTGTTGCCCTTGATATGACGCGGTTCAAAGCTGCAATTTCCCCATTTAAACATGGAAGTTACCTCTTGGTCCTTGGAGCACGCATCCCTCAAAGCTAATATTTGAGTTGGATTGGCCTCTATGCCCCGGGCATTGACCACAAACCCTAGGAGCTTGCATGTACCGACTCCGAAGGAGCACTTTACTGGATTCAGCTTCATACCTTATCGGCGCAGAATATCAAACATTTGGGCTAGATTTTCCAAATGATCAACTGCCCTTTTAGATTTTACCTGCATGTCATCAACATAGACCTCCATTGTCCTGCCGATTTGTGCTTTAAACATAGCGTTGACCAGTCGCTAGTAGGTTGCCCCCGCATTTTTTAGTCAAATGGCATTACTTTGTAGCAGTATAGGACGAGATCAGTGGTAAAACTCGTATTTTCTTGATCTGGCTCATACATCATGATTTGATTGTAGCCTGAATATGCATCCATAAAAGATAGCAGCTCATGCCCAGCTGTAGATTCTACCAGTTGAACAATCCTGGGAAGAGGGAGTTATCCTTTGGACAATCTTTATTGAGAAATGAATAGTCTTTACACACTCGCCATTTGCCATTTGCCATTTGCCATCTTTATGAGTACGGGGTTGGAGATCCAGTTTGAATAGGTAGATTACCTGATGAAACCGTTTTCCACTAACCTATCGACTTCCTCTTTTAGAGCCTTCGATCTTTACAGCCCTTGGGCTCTCCTTTTCTGCTTGACAGATGGAACACATGGATTGATATTAAGTTTATGGACCGCAACATCCGGAGATATGCCACACATGTCAGAATGGCTCCACGCGAACACATCCAGTTTAGCTTTCAAAAAGACAATCAATTGACTCCTCAATTCTAGTCTCAGCTGAGATCCTATATTTAGCACATGATTTGGATCTTTCGGAATAATGGAAACATGAATTGTGATCTCTGCCGGAGCCGCTCTTTCATCCCCTACACTGGCTTTTCTTGGATCAATTTCTTTTTGTGCTCCACGGTGTTCGCCAGTGCAAGGACCTCTCTCTAATTACTGTAAGGGAAGTTCACGAATGCGGAGCGGATCTTCCGCATTCTTCCCCAAGTCTTTCTTCCAAGCCTCGCGCAGCTCTTTCACGTAGCAATCTCTTGTAGTGGCCTGATCGCCTTTAATTGTACCAACTCCATTTTCGATTGGAAATTTCATGACCAAGCACCATGGGGCTAGTGCAACTTTAAAGCCTGACAGAGTTGGTCTCCTGAGGAATGCATTATAGGAGGAGAGCTCGTCCACTATGACAAAAGTCTGCATCATCGACACCATGCATTCTCCATCTGCCAATTCTACGAGGAAATCGATTATACCGACAGGTTGCATAGGGTGTCTCGTTAATCCATGAATATTATTGGGGTAAGCCCGCACATCTGCCATAGAGAGATTCATTTTCTGAAAAGTATTTATGAAGATCACATTGGCAGAGGCTCTCGTATCGACTAGGATTCTTTTCACAATTGACGGGCCAAGACCAACTGTGATTACCATGGCATCAAGAGTTGGTGTAAGTAGTCCATCAGAATCTCTATCCCTGAATACCATATCGTTAGCTGAAATTTTAGGCATCTTCATCGGAAGCTCATTGCTTAAGATCATGCATTTCTCTTCTTTTGAAACACCCTTCAGCTCATTGGCATCTCTTTCCATGTCTGCCCAACTGCTTCTGGCTGGGTGGGGTCCTCCAAAAATCATGTTGATTACCGGTCTTGAATCAATAGGTGCCTGATCTCTTTCACTAGAACCAGGTTGATTGGTAGGATTACTCTGCCCCTGGGCAGTTGGAGCGTTCTGAGAATTCTTCACATATTGCTGAAGTTGATTCTTTCTGATGAGCTCTTCAATTAGGCTTTTCAGGTGTCGACATTCGTTGGTGTCGTGCCCCGGCTGGTTATGAAAGCGACAGAATTTACCAGAGTTGGCTTGCTGCTCTGTAATTTTCTGCGGCTTTACCTCGGAAAATTGCCCGAGTCCTTCGTAGCGGAGTAAAACGTTTTTGTGGTTTCATTTACGGGAGTCAAATATGAATGTTTGAAGAATCGTGTCCTCTTATGGGTCTTGTTGTCCTTCCCTTCATTTTCCTTTCTTTCCTAGGATCATTCTTTTGCTCAATTTGGACCTCATTGCTTTTCCTTTCCCCGGTAGCACTACTTTCTACCATTTTACGGATAGTGGGTGGGTCATCTTCCACGCTCATGTATTCTTCAACTTTCTTGTAGAATTTTTTCAGAGTTTTGGGTTTTTTCATTTTGAGCCATTTCTCAAATTCTGACTTCTTATCAATAGCACCCTTCAATGTTGCCAATAAGTACCAAGGTTCTGTATCTATAACCTTGGCTGCCGCAGCATGGAACCTTGTAAGAAAAGCTTTGATTGTTTCTCTAGGCATTTTCTCCATCTCGCTAAACGACATTGCATCCCTTACTTTGGTAGTTTGTAGTCGGAACTGGTCTTGAAATCTTCTTGCTAAATCGGAAAATTGATCGACACATTTCGGCGGGAGCCTAGTGAACCATAGTGAAGCTGCCCCTTCCAAGCATACGGGGAAGTATAAGCATTTTATTTCGTCAGTGGCTCTAGCTCCGTTCATGTGTTGATCATATTTAAACAAGAAGATGTTTGGATCTCCAGTCCCACTATAGGATGCTATTGTTGGGGGTGTGAATTTCTTAGGGAATTTCGCTTGACAAATCCTCTCTGTGAATGGGTTCTTCCTGGGCGAAAACTCCCATTCCTTTTCATCCTCTTAATGAGCCATGTTTTCTTTCATTATTCGTTGAATCATGTCTGAAATGTGCTCCTCATCACCTTTTTGTTCCACGGAACGGGCATCAGCCCTTTTACCGATATGATCACAGCTTAAGACCCGATGCGTTGTACCTCTTTTGGGAGGTGGCCCTTTGGTGGGACTTGTGGTACTCCAAGTCGCATGTTTCTCGACATGTTGTTGTGCTTTGACTCTAGAGTCATCATCGCCGGCCTCCCTCTTGTCTTCCATTGAGAAGTGGGATCGACTAGGGCCTAAGGCAGATGAGTCCTCTTTTTCGTCAACATTGACCATAACTTTTGGAGACGGGGGGTTGGCTTGAGCACTAAGCACAACATCAAGTTTTTCCAACATCATTTTAGTTGTAGCATCCATTTTTTCTTTCAAACCGGTTACAACCACGTTCAATTCCTCTCGAGTCACTGATGGCCTCGAGGGCTCTCCAACTTCTCGGTTCAAAGTTTGTGGTGTAACTTCATTATTATGAGCATTTTCAACACTCGTAGTAGCTCTAACGAACTTGTTGTTTTTCTTCGAACCAGCCATGATTTCCGACAACTTTTTGAACTTTGAAGCAAATTCTTCGATGGGTCCACTCCTTAGGCTTTGAGAGCCTATCGTAGGAAGCGAGATTACACGGAATACTTCAACACTTCACCAAGGCTATGGACCTTGTAGCAAGCGAAAGGGACCCACGGTGGGAGCCAAAATGTTTAAACCTAAAATGTTTCAAAACCAAAGGTACATGAACCGTACTTCACTAATATGGTTAGAGATTAAAAGGAGCCACAATCGCCAAAAGATTAAGTGAAAGAAGTGCAGAAAAAGTAAA
Organism: Allium sativum; assembly: GCA_030737875.1. NCBI lineage: Eukaryota > Viridiplantae > Streptophyta > Magnoliopsida > Asparagales > Amaryllidaceae > Allium > Allium sativum. Next base: position 158,416,400 of record CM060923.1, read on the forward strand.
GAGAAGATAAGATTTTAGAGTAGTTAGGCCCTAAGCTAGGCCTACGTCCACTATGGAAGTAGCTTTCATTATCATGACAACATTTACAATACATAAAATCTCTCTTTGAACCTTCATCTTCTCTATCTTATAATACATTCTCTCTCTCACATATAAATCTCACTTAGATTCATGGAAGTTGATGGCGAACTGGTAAGATTGGTGGAGGAGAAGTAGAGGTCGGCGGAGGAGAAGGAGAATGACTTTGAATGCAAGGAGGATGAAGGAGAGTCTTCAATCTCTTAGCCACTTAGAGGATCTCCATGGAAGCCATGGCCGATTGAATGGAAGCTCTTCAAATGGAAATGATGATGGTAGAATTGCTTAAGGAATGGCGGTAGGAAGAATTTGGCAGCACTTCTGGTTGCAAGGAGTCCATCCTCCTTGTGGTGGAAGCCATGGCCTATTTATAGGTGAGCTCCATGAAGGAATGAACTGAAATTCATATATGCAGGCTGCGGGTCGCTCGTCCCATTAATTACGAAAATGCCACCGCCTGGTTATAACCAACTATAGACAGTTGTATCCAGTTGTTCATGTGAGCGACCTCCAGGAGCATGATCATGACGAAGGAATATCTTGCAGGGTGACCGAGCGGGCTTCATGTGTGCGGGCAGGTGGATGAATGAACGGATGATGAGTGTTTGGGCGACCGATCAGAGCTGCAGGGCTGGCTTAAGGGCGACCGATCTGAAGCGACCCAAACTTCCCCTTATGGGAAAGCATGGATTGAGTTGAGAACACGACAAATCAGAACATAAACAGAAGAACATTTCATTGCTATTACAACAATTACATCAGAGTACAAGAATATAACAGAGAATGAATAAATAATATGCATTTGACAAATATCAGAGATTCAAATTACAAAGCAGCGGAAAAATAATACATAACACAACTGAAAGAAATACGCTGATACAGAGCTTTCCGAATATAGCTTCAGCTGTAAACCAGGATCCTATAAAAAGAAATCTGCAAAACCAAAACTACTAGCTGCCCGTGTGGAAAATAGGGGCACCTAGAGTTTAGGTTAAAATAATAAACTCCAGGTCAGTCATGGGACTGGTATGAGAAATTCTTCATTTAAAATTAACTTATACAAATTATTAGTCAAATCACAGGACCACGCCGCTAACGCGGAACGGGTTTACCCCCATAAATGCCAGTGCACCAACAACAATCAGTAATAGAGATATGGATCTACTATGCATCAATCAACATGCAATTTTCCAATCTACCCATTTAGATTAATCCCTACACATCCAATTCAATTTACAGAAATTATTCCTTTGGACTTTATTTCCCGATTCTTATTTCAAATCATTTGAAATACATATCTAACTTTCATATCGAAATAGATTTCACTTCGGGATCTCAAACCAAAATCTTTGGAAATATGAATTCCAAAACATAACAATGCATATAAACAAGTATGCAACCAAATATCTTGCACGGCCCTCAGACCAGGCTGTACGCGCCCCTCCAACTCGATATATATATGTGCACCTCCCTCGATGGAGCAGGCTACACTGATGATGCACCTCCCACGCATGGAAGCATACACCACCCAAAGCCATTTAAGGCTATAACACCCATATTTTTAGTCACTCTTGGGTTCCCCGAATCTTTAGCCACATACTTGCTAAATCATTTTATATCCCGAAGTGGGGAAAATCGTTTCACAACATAATAATCACAAGTACTTTCAAACTATAGTACTTCACATCACAATTCACACATATGATCAGTCACTATTAATCATGTAACCTTTGAGCTCGTATGTCTCAAAGAAGGGTGTTAAGCAAGAGAATAAATTCTCCACCACCAAACAGATAAGTTATAAATAGAAACTAATCGGATACGCGATGAACCACAATGTAAAACCATAATACAGTTCCAAATCATTTCGAAATCATCCGATTTAGCCCTCGAAATCCTTTCTGTTTTATAAAACATTTTATAAAACATTACCTATCCAAAATCGGGAATAGTATTCTTTTCACTTAAGAACAATATCATTTCAAAATCATTCATTAAATTTGAAATGAACTCAACAACATCGCTAACCATCTCATAGTCAAATCGTGAAACACACAAGATGTTAGCATACAGATATTTCTACCCAACCCAATGCTAATTGTAAAAGCATATTTGCTCATAAACTGGTCGAGCATAATCCGGACAATCAATCCATAACAATGAATATCAACAACCAAGTATATTTGGTTTATATCACTTCTCATGTTTTGGTAAATTTAATTACCATTCATTCATTCCAATCTAATTAAAGATTTATTAAAACTCCAGTTCAGTTTTAATCTCAAAAATCACAACTTAGTGATTTTTTTAAATTTTCTGGAAATTAATCCTGTCCTTATTCGGGTTAAAGAAAAAATGTTATTCAAAACACCGTTCACGATAAACCCAAAATCATCTTCCATTAAATATGGAATCTTCACGGAAATCATAACAGTATATAATCGATATAAATTTCCGTATCAAACTAATACTATAAACAGAATAATGGCTAGGCCTTTTAAATTCCATATATAGTAACGGTCTTCCTTCATAGAAGCTCATCTCGATTATTACCAAATCGAATTCCATTCAATTACAATTTAATAGATTAAATTGGAAAACTTTACTTTGGAAAATTCCATTAATCTTAATTAAAAGATTTATATATTCCAAATCATATCTTCACCGTTAATTGGGTTAAAGAACTAATGTCGTTAAAAACACAGTTCACAATAAAACCAATTCCCATTCCATTTTAATTCCAATTAAATTTTAATTAATTGGAAACTCTAATAATCTTAATTAAATGATTTATTCTTTTAACACGGGGTTTAAGAACAGTGTTACTGAAGACACCACTCACGACAAACCCAAAATTCAATTTCAATTAAATATTAATTAATTAGTAAACTTCACTAAATCTTAATTAAAAGATTTATTATTTTCTAAACTGGGTTTAAGAACAATGTTATTTAAGACACCATTCACGAAAAACCCAAAATTCAATTTCAATTCAACTCCAATTAAATATTAATTAATCGGTAAACTTTACTAAATCTTAATTAAAAGATTTATTCTTTTCTCAACTGGGTTTAAGAACATTGTTATTTAAGACACCATTCATGACAAACCCAAAATCCAATTTAATATTAAATACAAGGCTCTGAATAGAAATTATATTGGCTTATATTCAATATCAAATCCTGAAATCAACAAATATCATATTGGGAATAACGATATATATATATATATATATATATCTTCCAAATTCCTCCATAATATCCGTATAATCATGGAATCCAATATCGAAATATTTCGAAGATAATTTCGATTCAAATCCATTTCAATTTATACATTGGAAAATTCTGGTTAAATTAAAACCATTTCTAAATCCAATTTATTTTATTTAAAAATATTGGATTATTATTCAAGTTAATAACTAGTTCATTTTGGTAAAAATATATTTTTATCCTTATAAACGTGGAATTTTTCATTCAAATCCTTTTTAAATCATTTATTATGATTTTACACAAATTATTAATATTTTTAGTAATTTTATCAAGGCCCGTACAGTCGGTTTCTAATAACGGCCACCGAACTGTATCCATAGCGACCTTTTCCAAATTTGGTTTGGACATAATTCCAAATCCAACCATTAGATTTCAAATCTCTTATATTCATTGGAAAGATCTTTCAGATACGAACCTAACGGTTTCGATTTTAGGAGAATCCGACGGTCGGATCTCCCGTAATGTCAATTCGAAGTCAACGGTCGAAATTCGCGAACGGTCGCTGCATGGCGCGTTCTATTCAGGCCATTATATTACATATATAATATATATTTTTCTCAAAACGTATTTTATAGATTCGTTTTAAAGTTGATTCCCACTTTTATTTCAATTTTAAATCAAAATTAAATACTCTTTATCATTATAATATTTAAATGATAATATTTTCAAAATATCAGATTTTGAAATAATTTCTTTTCGATATTCATTATAAAAACGAATAAAATCGATATAAATAACGTTCGCATCAAAATGGCGCAAATCTAATCAATACGATTTCATATGTTTCAATATTTTCGTGTCCATCCCAAATCGGACATCAAAATCATATTTTAATTCTTTACAGAATATTATTTTAAAATATTCGTTATTTTAAAATATTTGATTCTTTCTGAATTGGAATCAGACCGAATCAATTACCATATAACGTTATTTATATGGTTTTCATACAACACATGTATATAACAACAATTATAAACAATCATACATCATCCAAAGTGCATTACACAACCGCATAAGCAGTAAATATAAATAATTAACGCTTACAACAGTCTATCAACCAATCGATTGACAAACAACTAAACAGTTGGGATTAGTTTACGTCAAATATCATCCCAATACCCGTGTGGGGTTTCAACCAATAAATACTGAATATTATTTGTGCACTTGGGCGATGTGTAAAAATTATCGACTCAATCGATATCACAAAAATAGGCGAGCATAAACAAGTCGTCCGACTTGTAAATTGATGTGTAAAGTTATTTTTAACTATCCAATAATTATTTTATTTATTGTAGTTATAAGCTAAAAATAATATTTTCAACTAACTAAATTTTTCTAACACTTTTTAAAAATTTCGGCAGCATAACGACACGTTACTAGAACCAGAATAAGGTCTAGCCTTATCCCTCGCCTAATACTGGCTTGCGCCATACACAAACCAAATTCAATCAATTCCCATTCACATCCCAAACCAAATTCAAACAAATAAATCAATCAAAACAAATAATCAAACATACATGGTTTCAACCAAAGGTGTCGGGTGCTACTAAGCACCGTCTTCATCCTAGTATATATTTAACTGTAAACAAAATTAGAGTGAGGAGTTCTCACCTTTGGTTTCCACTCCATCAGTCTTTAATGGACGATTTAACTGTAAACAAAATCTGCTTTACGCGGTATATATATATTAAAAATCACATTTTTCTATAACGCTATCTATATTAAAAATCAAATTTTTACATCGCTGCTATATATATATAAATCATATTTTTATAACGCTACTACATATATAAAAATCACATTTTTTTAACGCTACTACATATATAAAAATCACATTTTTAATACAATGCTATATATATAAAAATCATATTTTTATTATGCTACTATATAAATAAAAATCATATTTTTATTATGCTATTGTATAAATACAAATCATATTTTTAATCCGATGTCCTTATATATAAAAACCATATTTTTATTCTATGTTATTGTATATAAAAATCATATTTTTAATCAACTAATAATTATATTTTTAATTTACTAAAAATGTTACTTACATACAATAAAAATCATATTTTTATCTAACTAAAAATATTTTATGTCATACACTAGTTAAAAATCATATTTTTAACTTACCAAATTTTTTTTAACTTACTAAAAATATTTTATAAACTATCTAACATTTAGGAATCGAAAATACTCAACAATTCAAGAGCAAATTCAAAGAAAGAAGAATATTCAGAGAACTCACAGATTTTCGATCAGTTTTTATCAAAATTAAAATATAAATCAATATATATTGAATTTAAACGTACATTTTAATTTACCGGGATCACATACTGACTCCGAAAATTCCTGAAAAATAAATCCAGCTATGTTTTGATGATACAATCCTAACAAAACTAATTTCGTCGAATTTGGAGATCGTTTGAAAAATGGTCAATTTCCAGTCGATTAAATTCAAACTAAAATTACCAAACACGTTTAAATTCACCACGCTCACAAATTAATTCCAAAAATTATGAAAATTGGAATCAAGCAATAATTTGACATTCCGGATCCAACAAGAGTAGTTTCGTCGAAAACGGAGGTCGTTTGCAAAATGGCTACTTTTAAGGGCTATATATTATTTTAAAATATACATAAATTCCATTGCGACTATTCTAAATTTTAAAGTAGAAATTAGGCTAAGGTCCCTATTTTGAAACTTAATTAGGCTCACATCCGGTCTTAAACTTATCATAAATTAGGTCCCTATTTTTCTATTTAGAAAAATTGCATACGTTTCTGCAACAATTCATCAGCATTAGTTCAACTTTATTTGCATACATGTATGCAACAATTCATAATATTTGCATACATGTATGCAAATATTCGTTCAGAATAGTTGCATACATATATGCAAAAATTTAGAATATTTGCATACATGTATGCGACTATTCTGAACGAATATTTGCATACATGTATGGAAATATTCATTCAGAATAGTTGCATACATGTATGCAAAAAATTAGAATATTTGCATACATGTATGCAACTATTCTGATGAATGTTTGCATACATGTATGCAAACATTCATCAGAATAGTTGCATACATGTATGCAAAAATTCAAAATATTTGCATACATGTATGCAAATATTCATTCAGAATATGTGCATACATGTATGCAAATATTATGAATAACACGTAAAAATGAAAACAGGGACTAAATTTATAATAAGTTTATAACCGGATGTGACCCTAATTTTGAAACTTAATAGGGACCTGTAGAAAACGCACCCAATTTTAAACTGGATATAACTTTTTATTCCCGTTATGAAATCTGGATTTTTCACAATCGTTAGAAAGATATAATTAAACAATTTCAAATATTTTTTATTTTACTGAAATCCAATTTATTTTGAATCCTGTACATTCATTTGAAATTTAAAATTTAAAATCAAATTTTCAAACTACCGCGCCATTTCAGGCTCATTTTATAATTAAAATAAATTTATACATTCTAACTTCGATTAAAATAAATTATAAATCATTATTAATTAAAGTAAACTATTTTAAATATTCAAAATCCATTAAAATAACCAAAATAAAAATTTTAAATTGGTTCTGAAAATTCGGGTTGTTACACGACCAGGCATTATGCTAAGCTTTTCTCTGGTCGTTTGTTAGGTATAATCTGGTTGGAGCAACAGTATCCGACCAGGGGATGATCGAGCGACTAATACTATAATATGCGGGCGAGCGAGGGGTGTATGTGAGATCCCCCGGGACTATTGGTTCCTTGCCCAAGAGGTATGCCTGACAGACCAAGGTGATATGAACGTGCGACTGGGAAGAAGAGAGAGTGACCTCTTCTAGGAGTACAAGCCTTATTGTACTCAAACCGTTTCACACTTAAGATTGCTTTGTGTGCACGACCTCTTTGCATGGTCGAGCTATGTTGTATGACCGACCCTGGTTGTTTTGGGTGGACGACCCAACTGTTCAGATGTGTGCGACCTTCCTTGCTTTGCTCGACTCTTCATGCCCTGTTTAACCTTTGGTTTGTGCTCGACCTTGGTTATGTATGATCGTTCCTTACCTTATGAAAATGGTTTGGATGCATTGAATTGAACTATGCACGACCGAGCCTTATGTCGCTCGACTCGTAGTTCCTTTACAGATTTAATAGACCAACATGTGTATGGTTTTTTTAAGGGATAAACATTTTACCATTTAATATACACAATTTTATGATTTTTTTAAGAACTCCAACAAAAGAACCTGAAAACCTGTTTGCTACAGTAAAGTAAAAAATAAAGGCCCATTTTGTATTAAACTTTAAACCGAGATCCGCTTTACATCAAAATTGATTTTAAGGATGCTAGAGTAATTTTCATTTATTTGTAAATAAGAAGAAAAGAAAGAGAAAAGAAGTGAGAATTGTCTCACATCTTGAAAAAATAAAAAAGGTATTTGTTTAAATATATTTTTCTCAATAAAGGATTTGGCCTTTTAAGTATTCAAATACATAAGACATCTAGACATATCAAAATGAAGTGAAAAAACCTTGATAAAATCCAAATTCCAACCATTCAGGAATTTTAAATTAATAAAATTTGATAGAAACTAAAATTTTATGATTTATTGATTTTCAATATAATTTAGATAATTCTGATTAGAATAATATGAAAAACAAATATTAAACTAGCACTTTATAATTAAAAACTAGTAATTTATAACTTTTGTTGAATTGCTACAAGATTATAAAATTGTTATTTATCTTTTCGTAAATCAAAATTTATGTTAAAGTTTTATATTGAATTAAATTACGATTTGTTTGACATAGAATTTTCCAATTAAAAATATAGAAAAGTAAATTGTAATTAATGAATTACTATTAAAGACTTACATTTTGCATTGAGATTAGAGGAGCACTTTACTAAAGTTAAAAGTATATTTCGAGAAAATTAAAGTGAAATAATTTATTTAAATGCAAATATAACATCATAAAAAGATAAAAAATGAATTCCAAAATAATATTATATCTTCGTTAAACAACAGTCATAGGTAGTACAAGAGTGATTTTAATGCAAACAATAAAATTTAAAATGAATTGTGCTATATGATTATAAATATACCTGAAAATTTTGTTACGAAAACTTGAATTTGAAAACAATATTTTTCGATTGTTTTATAACTGCCAGTGCAATGACCAGAAACTTGTTACATTAATTTGTAAAATTTTAAATGGTTATATAAAGATATAATTTTGATGTTGTTGATACCAAAAAATGGTACATCACCAAAAGTCCAATCAACGACAATTAAACTAAAATAAATGGAATTGAGAAATAGAAATATAGAAAAGCATTACAGAAGGGAGACAACAGTTTTGTAATTAGTCGATATTGATCGGTCTATGTCCACTTAGAATATTTGATCACTTTTTTTACTGAATTGCTCAAAGTATAGTGCTTGGATCTGTATGACTTAGTAATAATAAAGTTCGAAGTTATCAAGTTTCAAAAGGATTCATTTTTCATCTTTGAAGGGACAAATTATAGTTGCAAGTCGAGTGGAGAACAGAAGGACCGTTAGTAGGGGAGTTTTGCGGGGTCTAAGACTAAACTCAATATACAATCAGATCGATTTTGAGAGATAGGGCCTACGATTTCTTTGGTGGGTCCCCTTTGCTTCCTTGAGTAGATCCATGAAGTTTGCATACGTTATGACTTATATCTTTTTGAGTTATGCTCCTTTGTTGGGTGAAGTAGAGAATTTTGCTGATTCATACCGGACTCGTACCGATCTATGCTAGATATACTAATCCCTTTATGATAGTTTTTGGGAAGTTGTTCTGGTGAGTTGGTGTTGCTATAGTCGTACAATATCATTCAAACTTTATCATTAGGCCTTCTAGTGATGCTTTTGAGCTGTTTAGCCTTGTAATCATCGGGTCATACCAATCCCGGTTGCTGCTGCTAGCCGGACCAAAAGACCGGGTAACACTTGCCTTTAATGTATGTCTTGTGCGAACATGACATGATTTGAATTGAAATAAGTCTTAATGATACAATTAAACTCCATGCTTTGCTCAATAAATGATCGTAATCCTTGCTTTGAATAGTGTATACCAAGGAGTATTTTGCTTCTTAATAGTCATAGCACATTTTCGAAATCCATTGGTATAAGCCGCAATTCCAATTGGCTATTGGTCCTAATCCATTTTAACTTAATTGTCTAGACTAGAACTTGTCTAAATTTTCAGGTGAACACATAATTTCTATTGATTCAAGAAACCAACTATTAGTCATTGGCTTTTGGTTACACCTGAGTGTAAGCAAGTCACTGGCGATTTAGAGTAGCGTATGCGCTCGCATACTCGTACGTGTTTTTGTGCGATACACTCTGAGTACTTAGTAAATAGAAGTATGGAAATGTAAACGGATGCACATGGTTATATGCATTAATGTCCAAGGTGTATTTGAGTATTAGCATCAAATGTATGTTGTAAAATCAGTTACATATTGGTGAGTATGCATTCAATATTCGATTCAAGTTCGCGTTAAGGATCGAGTATGCATTCAATATTCGATTCAAGTTCGCGTTAAGGATCGAGTATGCATTCAATATTCGATTCAAGTTCGCGTTAAGGATCGGGAGCTTGGAAGTCAACACATATAAACATATGTATGCAAACGAAGACAGTCGTGCTAATCCCTCCGTCTTTTTCAATTTCCCTTTTTTCTAAAATTATTATCATAAAGGGTCGATGCCAATCCCAATACTTGAAAATTTTGTCGAAGAAACATATAGTTCCGGTTATCTACCCCATCATCTAGATAGATGTTCTCTGTCTCCTTACCATTGTCTTCTTGTCCACTCAAGTTTCAATTTTGTGAACCTAAACTTCCTTCGATCGAAATTTCGACCACCGCGACCCTTCATAGAACTGTAGAAAACCATCATCCGCCACCATTTCACTTATTCTGATCAGCATTAAGACCGCCTAGGTGGGTTCCTCTTCTTTAACAATCAAATTGAAATGGGTTTTACGGATCGGTGAGGAAGTGCCGAAAGAGTATGTGGACTAGGTCTAGGCGGATTGAGGCGGTGATGGATAGAAGCGTGGTTGATGGAGGATGAGTCGTGTAACAACCTAAACTCCAATAGGTCCAAATTTTTCAAAACTTCTAAATCCGAAACAATTAAAACTCGAGTTGGCTTGTCTAGTATCTTGCAGAAAATACAAAGATAATAAATATATCAGAGTTCGATAAAGCATCTCACAGCGGAATAAATAAAATATAATAATCAAATATAGCCTCACCGAAATAATGACACTGCCTAACAGGTGTCCAAATTTTACCAAATATATGCCGTATATTTATACTACGAGTATGTTATGAGGAGGGAGTCAAACACAAGTTCTAATGAAAGGACAGATCCACACTCTGAAATAACCCTACATATATCGTTCAGTTACATTTCCCTAATTATTTGGTTATTCTGGTTAATAGCACTCTAGGCTCTGCACACACGTCGCATCCATCTACTCCCCAGCAGATTAAACCTAATATAATATATATAGGTATGCTCAATATCTCAAGGTACTCCCCATAGTAGTCCCTCGTACGGTCACCGCAGCCACACCATGGAAGCATGCATAACTTCAATTTTACCCCGAACAGCGTGTGGAAATCCCTATCGTTACGCCACATAATCGCACAGAACTACCATCGTTATGCCATGTTTGCATAAAGATCCTTGTATCTGAACTCCTCAGTCAAACCAGGTCTCGACACGGAGCGATGCCCTAATGTCTACGATACGCCATCCAATGCGTGCATCTAGACCCTCATATGAATGTACTGCCTACTATAACCCAATTTCATAATAGTGATGCATCCAATGCACGGAACTCGGTCAGGAGTTTTCAATACCTGTATAGGACAACTTCATTAAGCCTATAATACGGATATCCACATATGTTCTGTCTCTTTTCATGGTAGCTATGCCCCCACCTTGGCCCTTCCCTGAACTAATGAAAGACCTCTTCAAGGGCTAATGACGTGCCTCTAACAACCAATCTAGCATCCAATTTGGCATGTCCCTATACCAACGTTCCGATAGCAAAAGATCATTGGTTTGTTGGTTTATCTCTAATATTTCCGCATCCCACTGACTGTCGATGGTAGGTATCCGATGAAAACTATTCTTAATTCGGTCCTAACCTTTCTCAATCCTAGAGTGAGGCAAACCGCCGAATCATCCAACGCCATCTTCCACCACCTTCTGACTGCTACACTATAATTGCAATCAAGTTATACTCTAGATTGTGCAACAAACCTTCCTCTGAGAGATGGCTTCATCAGTTTAATTTTCAGAGGGCCAGGTAAATCAAAAAAAAATCTTCAGAGGGCCATCTCAGAGTACCCTACCACATCCTGCAGAAGCCCCGTGCTTCCATTCTGTCCCGAAGAATAATCAGTTGGAGTGCTTCTTTCATGTCTTCAGACACATTATGATCTACCTCGTTGGGTTCTTTATAAGGGTGAGCAATATTCGGTTCAAACCGAATTAGCCAATCAAACCGGTTCATTTTGGTCGGTTGGGATCGGTATTAAAATTAATTGGTTTGAATTCGGTTTGTAAAATATAAAAAATTCAGTTATAGGTTTAACCGAATTAACCAAACTATTGATCTATTGTCTAATTTTACGGTATTCTATAGCTTTAATAATTAGTTTAGTTATATAATACAAAGACATTTATTGCAAATAGATCAAATCTTATCATAAACATAAAATTGCTATATAAAATTTCTCAAAACATGAATTTATGTTCTACTTTGAGTAAATACATCATTTGAATAATAATACATACTTCAAGTTCGCTAAATCGGTTACCAAGCGAATTAATCGAAATTAATTCGATTTGGTCTGGTTTGAAAAAATTTCGATTTCAATTCGGTTTGAGTTTTTTTACCTCCAAAGTAACCGAATCGACCGAACGCTCACATCTAGTTCTTCATCTTTGTACGTACGGACTGGTCCAAGTGCATCATGACATCGCGTTATTAGATCCTACGTCTAATCTTTTAATTACGCACTTGTATTGCTAGTTAACTTGATTATTTACACATTCATTTTATATTCAAATTAATGGTTTATTAGCTTACATTTGGTTGCCTTATTTTCCCAAATCAGCCCCACACTGCCTGAACAGACCCTATCTATAAGCCACTTACCACATTCATTAAACTTAAAATTTTCACATTTATAAGTTTACTGATAATAAGCCTCTTCTTTCTTTTTTTCCTGTAATTTTAACCTTATGTTATACCATTACCACTGTCGTTGCTGTGGGTTTACTTATTAACTCAATTCCCTTAAATAAGGTTTATTAGTAAGTTCTTATCTTACCTCTTATTATAATCCACATGATATCGTTACCACAACCGTTCTTGTCTTGTGCAATTACTTATTAACTTAGTTCCCCTAACTAAGGTTTGTTAATAAGTTTTCTTTCCATCATTAATTATAACCTATGTTACAATTCCACTTATCCCCGGGGAAAGTCTACCAAATATATTTTATTCTTATTCACGTAAGTAATTATAATAGGTTATATTCCCCATTCATCACATTTTCCCTTGGTTCCTCATTATTTAACCAAACCTTTTACTGTTGTAACCTTTCTTTATTTACCATCTTGTAAATTTTTATTATTACATGTAATATTTCACATAGTTCATTAATTTGGTTAGTGGAAATGTATTAACATCTATTTCTATAATATATATCAATATAGATCCATAGTTGTAAACTATTTGTTTTTATTACATCATGTATATATATATGTATATTTGATTAGTGTGAACATTAATCCATATCATTTCTTTTTCTTGCAACTACGTTCTCTGTAATTTACTGTAATGGTCTGAGTTATATATTATTTCTTATTTTTCATAAACGATTCTTAATTATGGTAAATTTCTATTAAATTAGGCATACTAATTCTTTTTTCCATTGTTTCCACAATTCACTATAATTCTTTTTACGACATATCTAATTTACCATTGAATTACAATCTTAAGGGGGTATGCAAAATCAGTGTCGGATTCACAATTTTAATATTATATTAATTCTCAAACCCAAATAGAAATTTATGGAATATATTCGTATAGTAGTTACAATCTCAACGTACTTAGGGAATAGATTATATCGCAATTACCACAGTTTCAATTATTTATTACATTAATAATTACAAGGAATTTAAACGATAAATATACCATTTCCAAAAGGTATAATTGAAATCCACTAACATGTTCTTGTTTCCAATTTCAGATAAGATTCAGGATTATTGACCGTGTTTTCTCCATAATTTGATTTGATATTGCAATAAACACGGATTTGTAATCCAGAATCCAAAAAGAAAATAAAGAATTGGATTAGAATCAAATTCATGAACTTACCTCATGTAGATGAGAAACTTATGCAGCTATAGCATAGATCTATATTCTTCGTCTTCAAATCTTGAATTAGAATTTCTAAAACTAATATTCTTATTTCTAAACGATCTGACCCGGTTGGTTCCTCAAATGTCGGCATTCATTAGTGGTATGACCTGGCTGGTTATGAAACCTGCAGAACTTTCTTGAGTTAGCTGCATTATCACCTACCCTTATCGGATTTGGTTTCACAAATTCTCCAGAATTCTTTGTTGCCATAAAGATGTTTTCAGGAGTGTCATTCAACGGCATCAGCTCTGATGAATTGAAAAGGTGAGACTTCTTATTGTCTCGATTATCCTTCCATTGTTTCCTCTCTTCTGACTTCTGGGATTCTTGTATTGAGTAGCAGCATCTTTGGGAGCTCCAAGAAGTGGGTTAGCATCAATAATTTGAAGTGGTACAGGATTATTGTCCACTCTCATATACTCCTATGATTTTTTATAGAATTTTTCTAGCATGTTTGGCTCTTTTATTTTGATACATTCACCGAATTCGCTATTCTCATCGATGGCGCCGATTAGAGACATTATGACCATGCGAGGCTCGGGATTCCCGACTTTAGACAAAGCAGAGTTGAACATCTTGAGGAAAGCTTTAACAAATTATCCAGGATTATGCTTCATTGATGTAAGAGAGATAACATCCTTAGCCATAGTAGCATGCAGCCTGAACTGCTCCTTGAATTTGAGTCAAATCGTCAAATCGGTTGATAGATTTGGGCGGGTGCCTTGTGAGCCATAATGATGCCACTCCTTCTAGATAGAGAGGGAAGCACAGGCACTTGATCTCGTTTGTTGCTTTTGCTGCGTTCATATACCAATCATATCGATAGAGGAAGTAATTCCGATCATAAGTTCCATTGTATGGAGGCAGGATAGGATGATTGAACTTTTTCGAAAACTCTGCTTTGCGGATCCATTTAGTGAATGGATTTTTGCTGGGGGAGAAATCACATTCCCTTTCACTGTCACTGCAGGCCAAGTTATCCTTCATGATATGTTTTACCATATCCTCGATATACTCCTTCGGGTTGTGGCGTTCTGGAGAGCGGGATTCAATCTCTTAACAGGAAGCTCGTTTTGGTGAACGATCGCGTTTGGAGGATCTACATCCTTTACCTCCACTATGGGAAGGTTCCCCCTTGGTCGGACTTGCAACTCGTCGGGTATTTTGATTGGAGTGGCTTTCAACTTTCAGTTTTGAATCCGAAATGTCAGCTTCGTTCTTATCGCTTTCCCATCCATCGAGACCTTCCATATTATCATTAAGATGATGATCAAAAGCTACTGAATCCGTGTTCTCTTCGAGGTTGACACGAACCTTTTGAGGAGTAGCGGGATTGGCTTGAACGTTTATGAGAGCATTCATTTTGTCGATAAGAGCCTGATTAGCATCCATTAAGGTTCTAGTAGAAGCTTCCATATGTTGACTTAGATTGGCGTCAACGACGTCTATTTTAGCTCTAGTTACTCCGACTCCGGTTGTGACACCCCACGTCCGTTAATGTCACTCATTAAGAGAATGCATTATGTTTCGTGAAGCGTTATAGGTAAAATGAAACAGAAACATTACAAGACAGATATAAAATAGCAGTGGAACTACAAACTTTTATTAATCATAAAGCATAACATCGTGGTTCAAAATATCATAAGTCTGAAACTACTTAGAAACCCAGTACGTTATCGAAATTTCTGCCGTGTACTTAAAACATCAGAGTACAATAATAAAAAAGCATAATCCCCAAAAGAAACATAGCCATAGTAGCAAAGATAAGAACTTGAGCAATACATCTAAGCAACTCCAAGCAAGATGAAAGCAGAATCCTGATCAAGCTTGAGTATTCCCACCCTGAGAACCTTGGGGGGGAGGGACGTAAGGGAAAGAAGAGGAAACAAAAAGGGTCAGACATAAAGTCTGGCGAGTCCAGTTACTTTTAGCATATAAATAAGTAAAAGTATCATGAATGGCATATAAAGTGGATAAGAGAGATAATCAAATAAAAGGCAGGTATGGCAAGGTAAACAAGATAAACATGATAGAGTAAATTGCGCTTCTCTAACGATTTCCCTGCACTAATACTAGTATAACCAGAATGAGATGATCCCAACAACTATAAGATGGTAGACTTAGGTGTACGTCCAATGAGAGGTTTTCATCCCATACAATCAACAAGCAACCCAACCTTCTGGATTACCCCTATGGATAATAACGGGCTCCTAAACATACCGGAGTCTAAGTGTACCCTAATTCTACCATAATCGATCGTCTCCCTACTCCGTAGATACCCTGCGATGGCCTCATAGTAGGATGTATCACATCCTAAAGTGGCAACCCTTCATTTTCCGGATGTGCACAACCATATCTACTGATGTCACAGCGTCTTATTTTCCCAAGAAGGTGGAGTCATATACGTACATGACCTCGATGGAACACGCCATCGGACACCGTCCCCACTTTTGGATCTCTTATAATCAGCCAGTAAGCATGCCCCGACTCCGACCTAGTTCGGAGTACTCGTTTGATACCTATATATGTGTTACTGACTGAAACGGGTCCCACACAAGATGACGCAAGCTCTCCCCTTTGTCTTGCATCCCCACTACTAGGTTTTCCACATGTTATGCCTACCTACTGGTGTCATAAAATTGTGTAACCCCAACAGGTTAAGTTTGTGGGCCTATATATATATATATGTATATATATATTACCCACCTGTGACGATCCCAAAATCCGAGGGGCGGTATTAAGGATAATCATAAGGAAATAACACATTAATCATCATAGCAGAGTACAGATAATAGCAGAAACAATAAATAAAACAATTTTACATGGATATGACAGCGGAATCACAACATGTAGGAATATCAGAATAGCATAACGTGGGATATACTTAGTAAATAAAAGGAAAGTGATCAGTCATCATCGCCAGAGGCGGAATACATACATGCAGTGAGACATAATAAGGGTATCAGTCTACATCGCCGAAGGCGGAATACATATACATATAGTGAGAAATACGGAAAGTAAATCAGTCTGCATCGCCAGTGGCGGAATCATAATATGTATACAGTAATGGCGGAAAATATCAAAGTCATCTCTATGAAGTTAGCCTCGCCATGAGCCAAAAGTGCACTCTATGCAGCAGTGCAGAACCAAAAACCACCTGTCACCTGTGTACTAGGCTGCCCGTGTGAAAATAAGGGCACCCGCGTTTGCAAAGTGAAACAAACAACGAGTCAGTCATGTGGACTGGTATGAGGAATCTATTTAACAGTTAAACAACAGTAAATAGCAAATCATAGGACCATGCCACTTTCGCGGAACGGGTTTACTCCAGTGATTGCTAGTGCATTTAAAACAAAGTAAATTCTTTTAAAACTACGCGATGCTTTTAGAAAGAATGAAGCCATTATAAGACTCATGTCCCATCACACAATGCAATGCAAGCCGGAGGATAGAGTTTTACCTTATAATAGCCAAATATGCTTGATACGTATAAAGCGAAATCATTCGATATTATTACTAATGCATATATGTTTCAAAAACGAATAGCATCATAAATATCAATCATAGGCGGCATGAGTGCCCCATACCACTATGTCACCATACTAGTTTTACAATCAAGTCCGTTATTTCGTATTGGAAATTGGATTTCCGTCATGAGTCGAGGCAAGGGGCAAGCTCCTCTCCGCTTCGAGACACTCTAGCAAATGCCTCAGGACTACACACTCTGGGTAACCCCTGGATCTTCAGGGCCGGTCCTCACTTACGTTAGAGGATTAGTTATTCCTGAACACACGTTTCCCGGTCCTTACAGACCTATAATCGAGGCGCCTCGCATTCCAACAACCACAAAGGTGAAAAATAGATATATATGTCAGGGCTGGTAAGTCACTGACACCACCATAGCTAGAAAGAAACGTCGTGCTCTCCCTGCAGTCCGTATCCCGTTTTTAACTCATACCGGGGTGTGAGGTTCGCGAATCTACGAAATACACAAAGCTAGGCCACGTAGACCTTGCTTTGATCATCATCCACAAGACTTTGCTTTGAAACAGAAGCCTTGATCACAGCATCTTGGCATGCCACATAGGCAGTCCACTCCATACGATTGATTTCTATCGATATATAACCCCTGAGCTCGTACGTCTCAGAGAAGGGCGTTAAGCAAAAGAATAAATTCTCCGCCGCCAAACAGATATATATATTTAACAGAGATCAATCAGTACAGAACAAAATCCAATGTCAGACACAGAGTCCATTTACAAGTCCGTCCTGGGTCTGAACGAAACCGGAGGCGTCAAATTCCTCGCAAATCCGTACAATCAACACATACGTTCAGACGGCTACTACTTCCGTCCCCTTCCGGTAGCTACTCCAGTTAGGAACCTCAGTAGCGCCCATCCAACCGATACGAAGATCGTCGGTCTTGAATCATCTTTGCATTTTCCAATTCGAATCGCTCGATAAATTATTTGAAATGAGGGTTAGCTCGGCCTTTTCAAATAATTCACGTCATTAGAATTTAAATCGATTCATTTTAGGGTTGTATTATTCGACATCCATCTTTCGGTTCTTTAGTGTTATTTTCATGTCATACACATACAACCATCAAATATCAAACAATTCAAGCACAATTGGTTTATTTGCAACCTATGTTGCTTATAACATTTTATAGCGATTTTTCGCCATTTTTATTTATTTAAAAATGGCCATATTTAATTAAACGACGTTTCAGGTCGTGCCGTGGCACTGGCGCTGTTTTTCTCCTAATTTGTTTTACACATATCGGAAAATCTAACCGTTGGATTTTTACAAAGTCTATATCAGTGGGAAGATATTCCCAAAGCGAACCCAACGGTTCCAGTTTCGTGAGAATCCGACGGTCGGATCTTCCACACTAGTCGTTTGAAGTTACGGTTTCAAAATTCGAACTGCAGCGTCGTTATTCGATTTAATTTAATTATATTTATATTTATATATAAATATAAAAGATTCTAGCGCTGTTTTTCTTCAGATTTGAATTAAACATTCCGGACAATCCAACCGTTGGATTTTTACAAGGTTGGTGCCGTTGGAAAGATATTTCCAAGGCGAACCCAGCGGTTGCGGTTTCGGGAAAATCCGATGGTCGGATTTCTCGTACTAATCGTTTCAAATTACGATTCCGAAACGCGAACTGCACGGCCTATATTCCTTTTAATTATATTTATATATATATATATATATATATATATATATATAAATATAGTTCATTCCACTATTTCAACTATAGTTCATTTTATAATTTCGACTTCGTTTTCACTTCAAATATTTCACTAACGCCTTAATATTTCGAAAAATTTCGCCATAACCTCCTTTGTACGGGGAGGGGTTTGGAAATTTATTGGGCCGTATTAGGTACCCAATAAATCCTAAAAAGCATTCACATATTTATAGTGATATATTCTGGTGTTTACGGGGGAGCATGTACAGATAATCACTCCAGAGAATAAATTCCCATCACCCCGTTTCCGTATGGAAATAAATAGTCCATGTGCCGTACCTAATAACTAGAGCGACGTGATTATTGTCAACTCCAGACCCATGTGGGGTTTTTATTAATCTGGCAATTTATCGTTATAATTTATATAGTCCATATCAGTCATCAGTTCAACCTGTGGTACATAGTCATCGCCATACAAGCCTCTTGCTTGTATGGTAAATCTTCCACCTCGTCACACAAGCTCCAATTGCTTATGTGGAATATGATGAAGTATGCCTATCATCAAGAAGTATGCCATGTAGTGTAGTTCAACATTAATTGTTACTATCCTATGGCGTTGTTTATTATTTCACACAGAAAAACCAGCACTCCGCATCCAATGGCATTCACAGGAGTTGATATATAAATAAAATTGCGCAGCCAACTCATCAAGGTTTACCTATCTGTCGGGCACGCAAATAATTTCTTTACTCTACAGCTAATCCATTTTTCCTGTTCAACACATGTATATATATGCAGAACAAAGCTAATAATAATATTTCTAGCAAACTATTATTTATTTCAACACGTGTGTATTTTTAACTAAGCGTATACATGATAAAAGGAATATTTTTATCATCAAAAATATTTATTCGACACATGTGTATTTTTAACTAAGCGTATACATGATAAAAGGAATATTTTTATCATCAAAAATATTTATTCGACACATGTGTATTTTTAACACTTCTTATTCACTATAAAAAATATAGTTTCATTGTCGATTCATTTTATTTTTAGAAGACGATAACATTCAACACATGAATTTCAACTCGACGAACAAATTGCAATTCAACACATGAATATTCTATATCGTTTGTATATATATAAAAATGTGGTTTTTATTGCTAAAGCCATTTGTTTAAATTCAAATAATATTCAACACATGAATTTCAACTCAACGGATGAATTGCAACTCAACACATGAATATTCTATATCGTTTGTATATATATATATATATAAATGTGATTTTTATTGCTAAAGCCATTTGTTTAAATTCAAATAATATTCAACACATGAATTTCAACTCGACGAACAAATTTCAATTCAACACATGAATATTCTATATCGTTTGTATATATATATAAATGTGATTTTTATTGCTAAAGCCATTTGTTTAAATTCAAATAATATTCAATACATGAATTTCAACTCAACGAATGAATTGCAACTCAACACATGAATATTCGATATAGTTTGTATATATATAAAAATGTGATTTTTATTGCTAAAGCCATTTGTTTAAATTCAAATAATATTCAACAAATGAATTTCAACTCAACGAATGAATTGCAACTCAACACATGAATATTCGATATAGTTTGTATATATATAAAAATGTGATTTTTATCGCTAAAGCCATTTGTTTAAATTCAAATAATATTCCACACATGAATTTCAACTCAACGAATAAATTGCAACTCAACACATGAATATTCGATATAGTTTGTATAAATAATTTCAATGAATGAGAATTATTCTAACACATAAATATTTCAGAAAATTTCGGCAGCATAACGGCAGGGTAGTTAAAACCGGGACCGTCCCTAGTACGGCTCCTCGCTCTACCTTAAAACCTCGCGGTTTTTGACAATGGGGATCATGCATCTAGTTCGCACGCAGGCGGCATGTTTTATTTTCAATTCCACAATCCTACTCTATTTTGTTTCAACCACAAGAGGGTATTTTTCAACCACAAAGGTATTTTTCAACCATAATATCAACCACAAACAATTATTTCCAACCATTCGTCAAACCATATGATATCACGTCAATCACAAGCAATAAATATCGTCCATGGTCTGTGGACGAGGGGAGTATATATATATATATATAATATAATAATTCACTTGCATTTCATCACAATTCAAAGCATATATGTTTCAAACAACGCTTGTATAATTTATACATCGCTAATATAACTTATACAACACATGTACATGAGGTATACAATGCGTATATAATTTACACTTCGCTTATATAATTTATACAACACGATTCCATTCACACAAATAGTTTAGATTCCTCACATTGGTTATTGCGGTGCTAAAAATCGTAGGAAGGTCAGAAAAATCCGCGGCTTCTTCTAGAATGTAGAGAGCCTCCTTGCGGTCACGGTGTCTCCTGTTTCATCGAATTTCGTTAAAGAACGAAAAAGATATTATTTTTCAAAGCTTTGCAACGCTTTATAGTGTTAAAACAGTTTAAAATTATTTAAGCCGTTAGTTTTCAAACCTGCTCAATTCTAGGTTTGGATTTTTCTCCTGATTCGTAGCTCTATAGGATGATCGGACTGTTGGACGTCGTCGAGGGAGGGAAGAGCTTTCCGGCGCTGGTAGTCTGAGGTGGTGCGATGGCGAATCGAGGCGGCGGCGGCTCCAGGAAGGCGACAACTTTCTCGACGTCGTTCAGGCGAAGGAGCTGACGAGAGGGGGCGGCGTTGGGTCGGATGTGGAGAGGAGGCGTAGGGCTGTCGACTGGTGGTGGTGGCGCGGCCTAGCGTCGCCTGTGGCGATCGGAAAAGGGAGGGGAAGCGTGGAGCAACGGGGATCGTCCGTTTCGTCCTGGCGGCTAGGGTTTTTAGGGTTTTATATATATATATATATTTTTAAAGAAAATTTCCTATTGGCCAAAATTTATAGAAAATTTTTAAATAGTGTTTTTGCAAACGGACTCCTTTTTAAACCCAACGACTGTCGCCCCTAGCTAAATACCCCCATTCCGGACACAATGGGATATGTTTCGTTGGCCATTTCGACTGTTACAGTCAGTTATTCTTCAAATTAAAATATAAAACATTCGATATTTAATTTAAACGTACATTTCAATTTGCCAGGGCCACAAACTGAATCGAAAAATTCCAGAAAAATAAATCTAGCTTTGTTTTGACGATACGGTCCTAACAAAACCAGTTTCGTCGAATTCTGAGCTCGTTTGAAAAACGGCCATTTTTAGGTCGACCCATTTCAACAGAATTTGACCAAACACGTTATCCTTTGCCCCGCTCACATACTAGCTTCAAAAATTATGAAATTTGAAACTTAGCAATAATTTGACATCCCGGACCCAACAAAAGTGGTTTCGTCGAATTCCGAGGTCGTATGCAAAATCTCAATTTTCAAGGGCTATATATACTATATAGCGAGCTTTCTGAAAATTCATTTGGCCATAACTTTTGATTTCCGTTATGAAATTTCGATTTTTCAGATTCGTTAGAAAGGTATTGATAAACAGATTTAAATATTTTCAGTTTCGTCAAAATCCGTTATATTTTCCACCCGGTACAGTCAGACAAAGTTTGTATTCAAAATTTCAAACTGCCATATTATACACAATTCTATATTTTATTGAAATATACAATTTCAACTATTCAAATTTCTTGTTAATAACCAAATTTAAAAATTTTAAACTGGTTCACATTTTCCGGGTTATTACAATCTCCCCCACTTAAAACTTTTCGTCCTCGAAAAGGAACTAACAGCTAAGCAGGAAATAAAATGTAAATGCAAAGTATTGTAAAGGTACCTTGCACCGGAGTTAGTCAGAGATGTCCACTCTGCATTTGGGATAGGCTTGTTTAATGCTTTCCTCAGTCTCCCAAGTACAGTCTCTAGGATCACTACTCCACTGCACTTTGACTAAATGAATCTTTTTCCTCCTTAACTCTCTAGTTTCTTTGCCAACTATCTTTAATGGCTCTCTACTGAGTGCTAATTCTGGAGTTACATCAATATCATGTTGCGCTGCTTCTTCCACAATAAGGTCGGGATCATGAACATGTTTTCTGAGTTGAGACACGTGGAACACATCATGTACGTCAGGCAACCAATTAGGTAATGGAACCCTATATGCAAGAGTTCCAATCCGTTCAAGTATAGGAAAGGGACCAATAAATCTCGGTGCCAACTTCCCAGTCTTGCCAAATCTGATCACTCCTCGCATTGGAGAAACTCTTAAATAAACATAATCACCAACGACAAACGATATATCCCTTCTTCTCGCATCAGCATAACTTTTCTGTCGGCTCTGCGCGGTTTTTAATCGCTTCTTAATGAAATCGACTTTATCCGATGCTTCTTGAATCATATCGGTCCCTAACACAAGTCTGTTGCCAGGTTCTACCCAACATGCGGGAGATCTGCACGGTCTACCGTATAATGCTTCAAATGGAGACATTCCCAAACTTGCTTGATAGCTATTGTTGTAAGAAAATTCGGCTAAATGCAAATGATCTTCCCATGAGCCTCCAAAATCAATAACGCAAGCCCGCAATAGATCTTCTAAAATTCTATTCACCCGCTCAGTTTGGCCGTCTGTCTGTGGGTGATAAGCGGTGCTTAGATTTAATTTGGTTCCCAATTCTTCCTGGAATGCTTCCCAGAATTTGCTAGTAAACAGGGGATCTCTATCGCTGACTATATTGAGCGGCACTCCATGAAGTTTAACTATTTCTCTGAAGTAAATCTGTGCTAG
Organism: Allium sativum; assembly: GCA_030737875.1. Lineage (NCBI taxonomy): Eukaryota > Viridiplantae > Streptophyta > Magnoliopsida > Asparagales > Amaryllidaceae > Allium > Allium sativum. The sequence goes on from CM060923.1 coordinate 158,440,244, forward strand.
ACTTTGAGTCGTTCTGTTGGATCGGACAGGTATGAAATGGGCAGTCTTCGTGAATCGATCTACGATTACCCATGTACTGTCGTTTCCTTTTCTAGTTCGAGGTAGGCCATCGATGAAATCCATCGAAATTTGTTCCCAGTACCATCTTGGAATTTCTAATGGTTGTAATAATCCAGCCAATTTCTGTTGATCACTCTTAACTAGCTGGCAAGTGGGGCATCTGCTAACATATAATGAGATATCCCTTTTCATCGCCTTCCACCAGAAGGTGCGTTTGATATCGTTATACATTTTGCTCACACCGGGATGGATGCTTAATTTGGACTTATGGCACTCATCAAGTATTTCTCTTTTTAGCTCGGAGATGTCGGGAACACAAATTCTTCCTTTTAATCTCAAAACCCCCTCACTATCCACTTGGAAGCTGGAGTCTAGGCCTTCATTGATTCTTTTGATCGTTACCTTTACAAAATTATCCTCCTTTTGAAGGGTCGAGATCCTGTCGATTAATGAAGACGTGATGACAAAACTGGCGATGATTTCATTCTTTCTGCTGAGTGCGTCTGCTACAACATTGGCTTTCCCTGGAGTGTATAGAATTTCAAAATCGTATGCTGCAAGGAATTCTAACCAACGCTGTTGCCTCAGGTTTAAATCTTTCTGGGTGAACAGGTATTTCAAGGATTGATGATCGGTGTATAGTTCGAATTTCTCGCCCAGTAAATAATGCCTCCAGATCCTTAAAGCAAACACGATGGCTAATAACTCAAGATCATGAGTTGCATAGTTTCTTTCATGTGGCTTCAGCTGACGGCTGGCATAAGCGATCACTTGGCCTTTTTGCATTAGCACTGCGCCTAGCCCTCTAATAGAAGCATCTGTCCATACAGTCAAGTCTTGGTTGCCTTCTATTATGGTCAATACTGGAGCGGTTGTCAACTTCAGTTTTAGCTCTTGGAAAGCTCCTTCACATTCGGGAGTCCATTTGAATTTCTCATGCTTCTTTGTAAGCTTTGTCAATACTCCTGATATCTTTGAAAAATCCTGAACGAATTTCCGATAGTAACTAGCCAATCCAAGGAAACTTCGAACTTCTGTGGGAGTAGTAGGTTGTTTCCAGTTCTGAATCGCTGTAATTTTGCTTGGGTCGACAGCAATTCCTTCTTTTGATACGACATGGCCTAGGAATTTGACTTCATTCTGCCAGAAGACACATTTAGAAAATTTAGCTTTCAAGACATTTCTCCTGAGAATTTTCAACACTTGTTCTAAATGTTTTGCATGCTCATCTTCCGACTTAGAGTAGATTAAAATGTCATCGATGAAGACTAGAACAAATTTATTCAATACACCACGGAACACTCTGTTCATAAGATCAACGAAGTATGCCGGAGCGTTGCACAAGCCGAACGGCATTACTAACCATTCGTAGAATAAATCGGGACCCCTGAAGGTTGTCAAAGGAACACAGTCTTCTGCTATACGTAATTGGTGGAAACCTGTAGCTAGGTCCATTCTGGAGAATACTGTTGCTCCATTTAATTGATCTAACAGATCATCTATTCGGGGCAAAGGATATTTGTTCTTCAGTGTCTGTTTATTGAGATCTCGGTAATCAACACAAAGTCTTAGAGTACCGTCTGATTTCGGGACAAATACTACTGCTGCTCCCCAAGCTGAAAAGCTCGGTCTGATTAGACCTTTCCAAAGCAATTCTCGGGTTTGACTACTTAACTCTTCTTTTTCTTTCGGAGCCATTCTTCTTATTGGATGTACTACTGGTCGGGCGTTAGGAATTAGATCTATCCTAAATTCAATTTCTCTTTGCGGCGGTAAGTTTTCTACTTCTTCAAACACATCCGCATAGTTTTTCACGACCGGAATCTTTTCTATCGAAGGGGGAATAACTTCTAAAGAAGACCAAAATTCCGTTCTATTGATTTCTGAGCCATGACATGGTATAGTGATATGCCCCGATTTTGTTTCAACTTTCACGATTCTTTCGGCACATCTAACTTCGGCCTTATATTGTGTCAACCAGTCCAGCCCCAATATAATATCAAATTCGGAAAGGTCCATGACAATTACTTTAAAAGAGAACTTATAGCAAGAATAAGAGATTGGCACTCTACAGTATAAACTGAGACTAACTGAACCTCCTATTGGGTTTTGAACTTTAATTGGTTCCTTTAGAATTCTTTGATTCAATTTTAACTTGTGAACAATTTTACCAGAAATGAAGCTACTTGATGCACCAGTATCAAAAAGTGCCGAAACAGGAATATTTTTGATAGTAAGGGTACCTCCCAAGACATCGGGTTTACCTGATCCATCGGTGGTAGCTGGCGGGGTCTTCCCGTCATAGACATGGGCCACTTGTGCGCTCTTCTTCAAAGGACAATTCTTGCTATAGTGCCCCTTCTTGTGGCAGTTGTAGCATTCGGCTGAGTCATTTGCCTTCGGCTTCCTTGGGGCTTTGCATACATTAGAGAAATGACCGGGCTTCCCGCAATTGTAGCAGTTTCCCTTCGGGATCTTTGCGGGTTTTTGAGTAGCGGCCGCGGTAATGCTAGATTCGGGTTGATCTGCTGAAGCCTTGCGCTTATTCCCTGCTTGGCTTTTAGCGCGGTCTTGGCTAGCATGTCTCTCATCCATGTCTTCGTAATTGCAAGCCATCTCTACTAGTTCTGTAAAGGAGAGTTTGATGTTGCTCATAGCTCTATCGTGGTACTTGCGCTTCAGCCCAAATATGAACCTCTTATTCTTGGCTTTGTTGGTTAAAATCAGTTCTGGAGCATAGCGCGATAACTGAGTGAACTTATTTAGATAATCCTGAATAGAGAGGTCTCCTTGCTGGAGATTAGCAAACTGCTCTCTCATCCTCTCTAGAGCCTGTTCCGGTACAAACTTCTGATTGAACAAAGTCTTGAACTGCTCCCAAGTCCGGATAGTACCAGCTGCATCCCCAGAGGTAATGGCATCCCACCACAGCTCTGCTTCTTCCTGAAGGAGCCAAATGCCAAGTCGGGCTTTGTTGTTAGTTCCCATACCCATGCCTTCGAAGATTTTCTCACAGGTTTTCAGCCAAGCGATAGCTTCGGTCACTGTGCCAGTGCCAGTAAAAGGTTTTCCCCCAAGATTTCTGTACCTCTTTGCTACTTTGTCGAGCTCAAAGTCTTCTGGTGCTGGTGGCTGAATAATAGGGATTTCCACAACTACGGGGATATTCCCCGTCCTCCTGCTGCATCTCCTCGGCCTCCACGGCCTCCTCTAGCTGCTGCTCCACGTGTAGCCATCTAAGAGTACTGTATAAGCAAGAAAAGAGTCAAGCTCACAGATTTGATAGTTTTCATAAATGATAAAGCAAGGGAATAAAAGGAAAGATAATGATGATGTACTGATCAAATTGTTTTGCTAATCTGCTTAGCTCATTCTAGGACATTGCTAATCCTATCTCTAATGAGCTACTCGCATTAGAACACTACTGATTTTATTCTGACGAGGTGTTTAATGTGTTAGATCCCGGAACTAAGGTTAACCAAAGCTCTGATACCAACTGTGACGATCCCAAAATCCGAGGGGCGGTATTAAGGATAATCATAAGGAAATAACACATTAATCATCATAGCAGAGTACAGATAATAGCAGAAACAATAAATAAAACAATTTTACATGGATATGACAGCAGAATCACAACATGTAGGAATATCAGAATAGCATAACGTGGGATATACTTAGTAAATAAAAGGAAAGTGATCAGTCATCATCGCCAGAGGCGGAATACATACATGCAGTGAGACATAATAAGGGTATCAGTCTACATCGCCGAAGGCGGAATACATATACATATAGTGAGAAATACGGAAAGTAAATCAGTCTGCATCGCCAGTGGCGGAATCATAATATGTATACAGTAATGGCGGAAAATATCAAAGTCATCTCTATGAAGTTAGCCTCGCCATGAGCCAAAAGTGCACTCTATGCAGCAGTGCAGAACCAAAAACCACCTGTCACCTGTGTACTAGGCTGCCCGTGTGAAAATAAGGGCACCCGCATTTGCAAAGTGAAACAAACAACGAGTCAGTCATGGGGACTGGTATGAGGAATCTATTTAACAGTTAAACAACAGTAAATAGCAAATCATAGGACCACGCCACTTTCGCGGAACGGGTTATTCCAGTGATTGCTAGTGCATTTAAAACAAAGTAAATTCTTTTAAAACTACGCGATGCTTTTAGAAAGAATGAAGCCATTATAAGACTCATGTCCCATCACACAATGCAACGCAAGCCGGAGGATAGAGTTTTACCTTATAATAGCCAAATATGCTTGATACGTATAAAGCGAAATCATTCGATATTATTACTAGTGCATATATGTTTCAAAAACGAATAGCATCATAAATATCAATCATAGGCGGCATGAGTGCCCCATACCACTATGTCGCCATACTAGTTTTACAATCAAGTCCGTTATTTCGTATTGGAAATTGGATTTCCGTCATGAGTCGAGGCAAGGGGCAAGCTCCTCTCCGCTTCGAGACACTCTAGCAAATGCCTCAGGACTACACACTCTGGGTAACCCCTGGATCTTCAGGGCCGGTCCTCACTTACGTTTGAGGATTAGTTATTCCTGAACACACGTTTCCCGGTCCTTACAGACCTATAATCGAGGCGCCTCGCATTCCAACAACCACAAAGGTGAAAAATAGATATATATGTCAGGGCTGGTAAGTCACTGACACCACCATAGCTAGAAAGAAACGCCGTGCTCTCCCTGCAGTCCGTATCCCGTTTTTAACTCATACCGGGGTGTGAGGTTCGCGAATCTACGAAATACACAAAGCTAGGCCACGTAGACCTTGCTTTGATCATTATCCACAAGACTTTGCTTTGCAACAGAAGCCTTGATCACAGCATCTTGGCATGCCACATAGGCAGTCCACTCCATACGATTGATTTCTATCGATATATAACCCCTGAGCTCGTACGTCTCAGAGAAGGGCGTTAAGCAAAAGAATAAATTCTCCGCCGCCAAACAGATATATATTTAACAGAGATCAATCAGTACAGAACAAAATCCAATGTCAGACACACAGTCCATTTACACGTCCGTCCTGGGTCTGAACGAAACCGGAGGCGTCAAATTCCTCGCAAATCCGTACAATCAACACATACGTTCAGACGACAACTACTTCCGTCCCCTTCCGGTAGCTACTCCAATTAGGAACCTCAGTAGCGCCCATCCAACCGATACGAAGATCGTCGGTCTTGAATCGTCTTTGCATTTTCCAATTCGAATCGCTCGATAAATTATTTGAAATGAGGGTTAGCTCGGCCTTTTCAAATAATTCACGTCATTAGAATTTAAATCGATTCATTTTAGGGTTGTATTATTCGACATCCATCTTTCGGTTCTTTAGTGTTATTTTCATGTCATACACATACAACCATCAAATATCAAACAATTCAAGCACAATTGGTTTATTTGCAACCTATGTTGCTTATAACATTTTATAGCGATTTTTCGCCATTTTTATTTATTTAAAAATGGCCATATTTAATTAAACGACGTTTCAGGTCGTGCCGTGGCACTGGCGTTGTTTTTCTCCTAATTTGTTTTACACATATCGGAAAATCTAACCGTTGGATTTTTACAAAGTCTATACCAGTGGGAAGATATTCCCAAAGCGAACCCAACGGTTCCAGTTTCGTGAGAATCCGACGGTCGGATCTTCCACACTAGTCGTTTGAAGTTACGGTTTCAAAATTCGAACTGTAGCGTCGTTATTCGATTTAATTTAATTATATTTATATTTATATATAAATATAAACGATTATGGCGTTGTTTTTCTTCAGATTTGAATTAAACATTCCGGACAATCCAACCGTTGGATTTTTACAAGGTTGGTGCCGTTGGAAAGATATTTCCAAGGCGAACCCAGCGGTTGCGGTTTCGGGAAAATCCGATGGTCGGATTTCTCGTACTAATCGTTTCAAATTACGATTCCGAAACGCGAACTGTACTGCCTCTATTCCTTTTAATTATATTTTTATATATATATAAATATAGTTCATTCCACTATTTCAACTATAGTTCATTTTATAATTTCAACTTCGTTTTCACTTCAAATATTTCACTAACGCCTTAATATTTCAAAAAATTTCGCCATAACCTCCTTTGTACGGGGAGGGGTTTGGAAATTTATTGGGCCGTATTAGGTACCCAATAAATCCTAAAAAGCATTCACATATTTATAGTGATATATTCTGGTGTTTACGGGGGAGCATGTACTGATAATCACTCCAGAGAATAAATTCCCATCACCTCATTTCCGTGTGGAAATAAATAGTCCATGTGCCGTACCTAATAACTAGAGCGACGTGATTATTGTCAACTCCAGACCCGTGTGGGGTTTTTATTAATCTGGCAATTTATCGTTATAATTTATATAGTCCATATCAGTCATCAGTTCAACCTGTGGTACATAGTCATCGCCATACAAGCCTCTTGCTTGTATGGTAAATCTTCCACCTCGTCACACAAGCTCTAATTGCTTATGTGGAATATGATGAAGTATACCTATCATCAAGAAGTATGCCATGTAGTGTAGTTCAACATTAATTGTTACTATCCTATGGCGTTGTTTATTATTTCACACAGAAAAACCAGCACTCCGCATCCAATGGCATTCACAGGAGTTGATATATAAATAAAATTGCGCAGCCAACTCATCAAGGTTTACCTATCTGTCGGGCACGCAAATAATTTCTTTAATCTACAGCTAATCCATTTTTCCTGTTCAACACATGTATATATATGCAGAACAAAGCTAATAATAATATTTCTAGCAAACTATTATTTATTTCAACACGTGTGTATTTTTAACTAAGCGTATACATGATAAAAGGAATATTTTTATCATCAAAAATATTTATTCGACACATGTGTATTTTTAACTAAGCGTATACATGATAAAAGGAATATTTTTATCATCAAAAATATTCATTCGACACATGTGTATTTTTAACACTTCTTATTCACTCTAAAAAAATATAGTTTCATTGTCGATTCATTTTATTTTTAGAAGACGATAACATTCAACACATGAATTTCAACTCGACGATCAAATTGCAATTCAACACATGAATATTCTATATCGTTTGTATATATATAAAAATGTGGTTTTTATTGCTAAAGCCATTTGTTTAAATTCAAATAATATTCAACACATGAATTTCAACTCAACGGATGAATTGCAACTCAACACATGAATATTTTATATCGTTTGTATATATATATAAATGTGATTTTTATTGCTAAAGCCATTTGTTTAAATTCAAATAATATTCAACACATGAATTTCAACTCGACGAACAAATTTCAATTCAACACATGAATATTCTATATCGTTTGTATATATATATATATATATATATATATAAATGTGATTTTTATTGCTAAAGCCATTTGTTTAAATTCAAATAATATTCAACACATGAATTTCAACTCAACGAATGAATTGCAACTCAACACATGAATATTCGATATAGTTTGTATATATATAAAAATGTGATTTTTATTGCTAAAGCCATTTGTTTAAATTCAAATAATATTCAACACATGAATTTCAACTCAACGAATGAATTGCAACTCAACACATGAATATTCGATATAGTTTGTATATATATAAAAATGTGATTTTTATCGCTAAAGCCATTTGTTTAAATTCAAATAATATTCCACACATGAATTTCAACTCAACGAATGAATTGCAACTCAACACATGAATATTCGATATAGTTTGTATAAATAATTTCAATGAATGAGAATTATTCTAACACATAAATATTTCAGAAAATTTCGGCAGCATAACGGCAGGGTAGTTAAAACCGGGACCGTCCCTAGTACGGCTCCTCGCTCTACCTTAAAACCTCGCGGTTTTTGACAATGGGGATCATGCATCTAGTTCGCACGCAGGCGACATGTTTTATTTTCAATTCCACAATCCTACTCTATTTTGTTTCAACCACAAGAGGGTATTTTTCAACCACAAAGGTATTTTTCAACCATAATATCAACCACAAACAATTATTTCCAACCATTCGTCAAACCATATGATATCACGTCAATCACAAGCAATAAATATCGTCCATGGTCTGTGGACGAGGGGAGTATATATATATATATAATATAATAATTCACTTGCATTTCATCACAATTCAAAGCATATATGTTTCAAACAACGCTTGTATAATTTATACATCGCTAATATAACTTATACAACACATGTACATGAGGTATACAATGCGTATATAATTTACACTTCGCTTATATAATTTATACAACACGATTCCATTCACACAAATAGTTTAGATTCCTCACATTGGTTATTGCGGTGCTAAAAATCGTAGGAAGGTCAGAAAAATCTGCGGCTTCTTCTAGAATGTAGAGAGCCTCCTTGCGGTCACGGTGTCTCCTGTTTCATCGAATTTCGTTAAAGAACGAAAAAGATATTATTTTTCAAAGCTTTGCAACGCTTTATAGTGTTAAAACAGTTTAAAATTATTTAAGCCGTTAGTTTTCAAACTTGCTCAATTCTAGGTTTGGATTTTTCTCCTGATTCGTAGCTCTATAGGATGATCGGACTGTTGGACGTCGTCGAGGGAGGGAAGAGCTTTCCGGCGCTGGTAGTCTGAGGTGGTGCGATGGCGAATCGAGGCGGCGGCGGCTCCAGGAAGGTGACAACTTTCTCGACGTCGTTCAGGCGAAGGAGCTGACGAGAGGGGGCGGCGTTGGGTCGGATGTGGAGAGGAGGCGTAGGGCTGTCGACTGGTGGTGGTGGCGCGGCCTAGCGTCGCCTGTGGCGATCGGAAAAGGGAGGGGAAGCGTGGAGCAACGGGGATCGTCCGTTTCGTCCTGGCGGCTAGGGTTTTTAGGGTTTTTTATATATATTTTTTTTAAAGAAAATTTCCTATTGGCCAGAATTTATAGAAAATTTTTAAATAGTGTTTTTGCAAACGGACTCCTTTTTAAACCCAACGACTGTCGCCCCTAGCTAAATACCCCCATTCCGGACACAATGGGATATGTTTCGTTGGCCATTTCGACTGTTACAGTCAGTTATTCTTCAAATTAAAATATAAAACATTCGATATTTAATTTAAACGTACATTTCAATTTGCCAGGGCCACAAACTGAATCGAAAAATTCCAGAAAAATAAATCTAGCTTTGTTTTGACGATACGGTCCTAACAAAACCAGTTTCGTCGAATTCTGAGCTCGTTTGAAAAACGGCCATTTTTAGGTCGACCCATTTCAACAGAATTTGACCAAACACGTTATCCTTTGCCCCGCTCACATACTAGCTTCAAAAATTATGAAATTTGAAACTTAGCAATAATTTGACATCCCGGACCCAACAAAAGTGGTTTTGTCGAATTTCGAGGTCGTATGCAAAATCTCAATTTTCAAGGGCTATATATACTATATAGCGACCTTTCTGAAAATTCATTTGGCCATAACTTTTGATTTCCGTTATGAAATTTCGATTTTTCAGATTCGTTAGAAAGGTATTGATAAACAGATTTAAATATTTTCAGTTTCGTCAAAATCCGTTATATTTTCCACCCGGTACAGTCAGACAAAGTTTGTATTCAAAATTTCAAACTGCCATATTATACACAATTCTATATTTTATTGAAATATACAATTTCAACTATTCAAATTTCTTGTTAATAACCAAATTTAAAATTTTTAAACTGGTTCACATTTTCCGGGTTACTACACCACCAACCCAAGATTTACTTTACCCACCCACCGTTTCAAACAAGTTTACTTAACCCCTATTCAGGTTCATGTTCATACAATCCCTATGGATTAAACTTGGTTAAGTATTCCAATTCATTACCATGTCCATTTATGGTTATAATGTGCTAGACCGTCCACATTAAGCCTTCAACTTGTGGATGATGGATATATCGGTCGGTTCCGGGCAGATTTCTTCTACAAGTCGGACTTAACCTCGTGTCTTAGCACATCTCGTGTTTATGCACCTAGACCCCTCACATTAGATTCACTACTTGTGGTTGCTGGATATGTCGGGCGGTTCCGGGAAGACTTCCACCGCAAGTGTTATCTAACCTCGTGTCTAGGCACGGTTACAGTTTCTAATTACTGTAATCCTAGGCATTCCAATTATTCCTATGTCGTTATAGGTTTTCATGCCACTTTCCCAAGTTATGTTCATATGAACTATATGCCCCCAAATTCATATCCATATTTTTATTCAAATTATGCCCAAATTTCCAATTATAATTTATGCCCCAATTTCAACGTTTTCCCCTCGTTCCCCGTTTAACGCATTCGCATAATTTAGCGGCATGCCTAGGTTTGAAAGTAGCCAGGCTATATAAAAATAAAAGGGAAAGATGAAGGGAAGATGACAGAAATGATCATACTAACATAATGGACATATAATGGTAGAAACCAGGCATAAAACATATAGTGGCATAATGAAAAGGTAGGCATATAGGAACAGTTCTAATGAACATATGATGGTAGAACTGATTCTAACATAGTAGGGACAGGAATGATATGATCGAAACAATGATTTAGATGTCCAACTAATAACAGATCTAATTTGTCCATAAACATAATAGAATAGGTATAAGGTGATCTAAACAGTGAATTAGATCTACAATCAATGGCAGATCTGACATGATAAATTGGTATAGGTTCAGATCTATTTCATAATCATGTCTGAATAACAAAGGTAATCAGGTTATAGTAGATCTGATGTGATTCAAATGGTCATAGGCATAGATCCAAGTTATAGTCATATCAAGTTTAACTTTTAATCATTTCTATCTAAAATTAATATAGACTCACAGTGTTTGGATCTAGAAAAACAGAAGAATCGAATCACAGATCTCTATGCTTGAATAACTTGATTGCAGAAAAAGAAAAAGGCTTGATTTGATCTGGGGAGAGGCATCATCTAGTTCTCCATTATTTTTGGTGTGCAAAACCATGAGAAATGAGGCCATATTTATAGATACCCCGAAACCTTAATCTGCCAGATCTGACGCAGGGGGGTCGACCCATGGGTCGACACCCCCTTGAGGGGTCGACCCATGGGTCGATACCCATCATAAGGGGTCGACCCAGGGGTTAACACCCCCCTTGAGTGGTCGACGCCCCTAAGCGGGAAAATTCCCACCTCCCCATTTCTGTGCGATTTTGAATTCTGAACCTAATTTTGAATTTCTGGACTTAATATATATATATTCTTCTTACGCATATACAAACTTCAAACCCTAATAACTTCTTCATACGATGTCCGTTTTACGCAAACCATGTGTCTATTTTGACCAGAATTCCGAGATGAACGAAATGGCGAAATCCATTTCACTTAATTCTGAATATTAAATTAATTATTATATATTTTATCATCTATAGTGTTATAAAAATTATGGGGTGTTATATTCTCCCCTACTCAAAATATTTCATTCCCGAAATCTCCAAGTTAAGAAGAATATATATCCTACCATCCACATCCATCTACTCATCCAACAATCACATGAATTCATTGTCCTTAAAGTTTTCTAATGCTTATATGAACATATGCAAAGGAGTGTGTATATTTCCCAATACTAATGCAAAAGATCAGGCGGTCTACTGATTCAATCGACCTCCTTAATGCAATGTATGTTAGTGCCATGAATCCAACAGGTATGCAAATAATCCTATTATGACATGTAAGTTCTATATGTGTGCACAATCATCCATATAAATGCAACATTCATATGATGATACATTCAATTTCATCCATTAAAAGAAGAAAAATGCACACACATCCATATGCAGTATGAGAGTGATTGAGCCGATCTAGTGCCTAATGTGTGTGCATATGCATCCACGAGCAACCACTACCAAACAGTTGCATCCACTTGCATCCATCAAACATAACATGTCTTAAACACATGTTTACATGCATGGGATTCCTACCTAAAGGTCAAAGATAGGATATACTTTAAATGATAGAAACAAGTATAAATAAAATCTTTGGAAAGGAAATTAAGAACATACCCTCGAAAAGAAAAGGGTACAAAGCGTGAATCTTGTCTTTGGTCTCCCAAGTTGCATCCTCCGGGTTATCTCCCCACTGAACTTTCATTAACTTGACTTCCCTATTGCATAGCTTCTTAACATCTGATCCAAGAATATGGGTAGGAACTCGTCTGACTGTCGCCTCCCGTTCCACCTCTACTTCTTCCAAAATACTCGGCTCAACTAGTTCTGCGGTATCATGCAAGCACTTCCGCAAATGGGAAACGTGGAAAAAAATCATGAATGTTGAATAGTCGCTTTGGTAGCTTTACTCTATTGTCCATTTAGCCGATCCTTTTGTTATGGGAAATGGCCCTACAAATATTGGTGCCAATTTCCCTATAGATCCAAAGCGAAGCACATTCCTCAAAGGTGACACCTTAATGAAAACCATGTCTCCCACCTCAAATTCAATGTCAGTCCTTCTCTTGTCTACGTACGAATTCTGCCTATCTTGAGCGGTCTTCATTCGCCGCCTAAAAAGTTCAATCTTCTTGGACGTTTCTCTAACCGTATATGGTCCAAGTGGTAGTCTTTCTATAGATTCCCACCAACAAGTCGGTGACCTATAGGGTTGTCTGTATAATTCTTCGAAGGGTTCCATGCCAATGCTAGAATGATAACTGTTATTGTAGGCGAACTCTACTAAATGGAGATGCTCTTCCCAAGTCCCTCCAAAGTCTAGGATACACAACCTTAAAATATCCTCAAGAACTCTGTTCACCCTTTCTGTCTGTCCATCTATCTGTGGGTGATAAGCGGTGCTCAAACACAACCGTGTACCAAATGCTTCTTGCATGATCCTCCAAAATTCAATAGTGAAGATGGGGTCACGATCAATTATGATGCTGGAAGGTATTCCCTGAAGATGGACTATCTTACGAACATAAACTGCTGCCAACCATGCTGCCGTTCTCTTGTTCTCAATCGGAATGAAATGAGCGCTCTTAGTAAGTTTGTCTACTATAACCCAAATACTGGTGTTGCCTTTCTTCGACCTTGGCAAACCATCTATGAAATCCATAAAGATGCTCTCCCACTTCCACTGTGGAACCTTCAAAGGATGAAGTAAACCACCAGGCTTTCTTTGCTCAGCTTTAACTTGCTGGAAAATCAAACATTGAGAAACAAACTCTGCCACATCTTTCTTCATCCCCGCACAAAAGAAAACCCTCTTCATAGCCCTATACATCTTATCGCCACCTGGATGAATAGTCATCTTAGAATGATGGGCTTCTTCTAGGAATTTCTTTAACAAGCTCCCAATTCGGGGAACACAAAGCCTTCCATCTCGTCGTAACCACCCTTTGTCGTATGTGGAGTATCTACTGAGGTGACTAGAAGTCTCCCCTGTACCGAGCCTATCTGGGATGTCTGAAATTTGTGGATCCTCTCGCAGCGAATCTCCTATTTGATCCATAAGAGTAGGTCGCACCTCCAGTGATGCAAATAAGCCAGGTAAAAATTCGGTGGAGGGTCTTAAGAAAAAAGTCGATATAAACTCTAAGCTTTTCCTCTCCACAAATAGAGGACTTAAGGCCATCCTCTGCCTACTCAGTGCATCTGCCACCACATTACCCTTGCCAGGAGTATAAGCAATCTCGAAGTCATAAGATGCTAGGAACTCCATCCACCTTTGTTGCCTTAAATTAAGATCCTTCTGCGAGAACAAGTACTTGAGAGATTTATGATCGGTGTATAACTCGAACATCTCTCCAATCAAATAATGGCACCACGTCTTATGCGCAAATACTATGGCAGCTAGCTCTAAGTCATGGGTAGGGTAGTTCTTCTCATGAACTCTTAGTTGTCTACCTCCATAACATACTACCCTCCCCTCTTGCATCAGAACCGTACCAAACCCTGTACAACATGCGTCAGTGTATACTGTAAACACTTTATTCCCATCGGGCATGGTCAAGACTGGGGCCATTGTCAGAGCCCTCTTTAATCGATGGAAAGCAACATTACACTCTATATCCCACGAAAATGCCAAATTCTTCTTTGTCAGCCTGCGGAGTGGGGCTGATATCTTTGCGAAGTTCTTAATGAACTTCCTATAATAGCCTGCTAACCCCAAAAAACTTTTCACCTCCGTTGCATTCTTTGAGATTTGCCAATCTTGAACTGCAACAACTTTTGTTGGGCATGCTCTTCCTCACTCTTCGAGAAAATCAAGATGTCATCAACATAGACCACGACAAATTTATTTAGAAACTCCCGAAACACCCTACTCATCAGATCAACAAAATAGGCGGGTGCATTCATTAACCCAAAAGGCATAACGAGCCATTCAAAGAAACCATCTGGAGTCCTAAAAGCGGTCTTACCTATACTGTCCTCGGCCACCCTCAACTGATGAAACCCCATGGCCAAGTCTAACTGAGAGAATACTGATGCACCAACAATCTGGTCAAACAAATCATCTATCCTCGAGAGTGGGTGCCTGTTCTTCGTGGTGAGTTTGTTCGACTCTCTATAGTCTACACATAAGCGAAGCGAACCATCCTCCTTAGTTGCGAATACCACTGGAGCACCCCATTCAGATATGCTTCGCCTAATAAACCCTTTCTCAAGTAGCTCCCCTACTTACTTGCTAAGCTCCCTCCTTTCCCTTGGAGCTATATGGCGCGCAGGTAATGCAACTGTCTTTGCATTGTCCACCAAATATATACGAAAATCGATCTAGCGCCTCGGAGGTAAGCCCCGTATCTCATCAAAAACATCAGGATATTCATGGACTACTAGTACAGATCGCAGATCATCGATAGATGCATCAAGAGACTCTAGGAAACTAAGCGTGACAGACCCTTGTGGGTCACAAGAAATCTCGAGGGTCCTTCCATGGCAAGTCAAAAGTCTAACGACCCTCCTCTCACAATTTAGAATGGCACAATACATGGCTAGCCAATCCATCCCTATAATCAACCCATAGACCATAAAACCGAGCACATATGCATCGCACTCAAATTCGACGCCTAACACATATATTCTTAAACCTTGACAAATCATGGACAAATGAGCCGATCCACCAATGGGGTTTGAGACAACTACGGACTCCACTACCATACTAGTATTTAGGTGCAGAGACTCAACCACATAATTAGATATAAATGAATGCGATGCGCCAGAATCAAAAAGAGTTCTAATAAGATGATTGGAAAGAGAAATCAAACCTTCCACAGAAACTTTCCAACCTTTATCTGGAGCACTGGTCACGAGAGCATGCACCTGCCCTCTAGAAGCTCCTGCCCTTTGACCTTGTCCCTGTTTCTTCGGGCACTCCTTAGAAAAGTGTCTGACCTCTCCACAATTGAAGCAAGTATTCTTCCTTCTTTTGCAGTCCTTTACCAAGTGACCCCCGTGTCCGCAACTATGGCACTTCCTCTTATCGCTAGCCTTGTCATTCTTTCCACCCTTCTTCTGTTGATGTTGTTGTTGTCCTTTCTTGGGCCATACTTTCTTGTTTTCTGTTTCCTCAACCCTAACTTCCTTCTTGTCGTTTTTGTCTTCCTCATGCATCAAGGCCATATCAACAAGCCTTTCAAAAGTTGCTCCCATTGGAATATGGGACATAGCAAACCTATGAAGGGGTTCATTCAATCCTTTAACAAACCGCAAAGATTTCTTATGCGGAGTATCTACCAGTTCCAATCCAAACCTTGCTAGCTTGTTGAATTTGTTAACATTTTCTTTAACAGTCATGCCTCCTTGCTTGAACGCCAAGAGCCTTTCCATTTGCATGCTTTTCTCAGCTTGAGAAAGAAACTTCATTTCAAACTTCTGTCTAAAATCATCCAAGTCTCCTTCGGACACCCTACTTGTGTTACTTCCCACCATAACGAAGCTTTATCTTTCAGTAGCCAGGCAGCTAACTGAATTTTCCTACGATCATCCACTTCTAAAATTCAAAACAAATCCTCCATTTCTTTGAGCCAATTCCTTGCCTCTACGAACGTCTCAGTTCCACGGAATGGATTTCCTCCCATAGCACAGAAATCTTTGTAGATCTTAGAGTAGTTATCTGCACATGGAGGAGAAGGAGGAGGAACGACGGTACAGCTGGGGGAGGAATGTCAACTTTATCACCGGCTAGCGCCGTGGCCTGTAGATACCTACGTAACCAACCTGGTATCGTAATGCCCTCTGGAATATTAGGTTCCCCAGACATGCTGAAAAGAAAAGGAAACGAATTCAGATAAAGGATCGAAAGATACTACATATGCCTTGGCGAATATGTTTTTCAAAAAAGACCTTTCTTTTTGAAAATGCTTTCTTTTAAAACCTTTTTGAAAATAATTTTCAAAAACTTTTATCTAACCTGGTAACCTTCATCTCTGATACCAAGTGTGACACCCCACGTCCGTTAATGTCACTCATTAAGGGAATGCATTAAGTTTCGTGAATCATTATAGGCAAAAAGGAACATTACAAGATAGATATAAAATAACATCGGAATTTAAATCTTTTATTAATCATAAAGCATAACATCGTGGTTCAAAACATCATAAGTCTGAAACTACATAAATAACCCAGTACATTATTGAAATTTTTGTCTTGTACTTAAAACATCAGAGTACAATAATAAAAGAAGCATAATCCCCAAAAGAAACATAGCCATAGTATCAAAGATAAGAACTTAAGAAATACATCTAAGTTGATCCAAGCAAGATGAAAGCAGAATCCTGATCAAGCTTGAGTATTCCCACCCTGAGAACCTGGGGGCGAAACGGAAGAGAAAGAAGTGAAAACAAAAAGGATCAGACATAAAGTCTGGCGAGTCCAGTTACTTTTAGCATATAAATAAGTAAAAGTATCATAATAGGCATATAAAGTGAATAAGAAAGATAATCACATAAAAGGCAGGTATGACAAACAGGATCAACATGATAGAGTATATTGCGCTTCTCTAACAATTTCTCAGCACTAATACTAGTATAACCAGAATGAGATGATCCCAACAACTATTAGATGTTAGACTTAGGTGTAATTCCAGTGAGTGGTTTTCACCCCATACAATCAACAGGCAGCCCAACGTTCCGGAGTTACCCCTATGGATAATAACGGGCTCTAAACAAACTAGAGTCTAAGTGTACCCTAGTTAGTACCCTAATCGACCATCTCCCTACTCCGTAGATACCTTGTGCTGGCCTAACAATAGGATGTATCACTCCCTAAAGTGGCAACCCTTCATTTTTCGGATGTGCACAACCATATCTACAGATGTCATAGCGTCTTATTTTCCAGAGATGGCGGAGTCATGCACGCACATGACCCTGATGGAAAGCGCTATCGGACACCGTCCCCACTTTTGGATCTCTTACAATCAGTCCAGTAAGCGTGCCCCGACTCCGACCTAGTTCGGAATACTCGTTTGATACCTATATATGGGTTACTGACTGAAACGGGTCCCACACACAAGATAATGCAAGCTCTCCCCTTTGTCTTGCATCCCCACTACTAGGTTTTCCACAGGTTATGCCTACCTGCTGGTGTCATAAAATTGCATAACCCCAGCAGGTTAAGTTTGTGGGCCTATATATATATATATATATATATATTACCCACCAACCCAAGATTTACTTTACCCACCCACAGTTTCAAACAAGTTTACTTAACCCCTATTCAGGTTCATGTTCATACAATTCCTATGGATTCAACTAGGTTAAGTATTCCAATTCATTATCATGTCCATTTATGGTTATAATGTGCTAGACCTTCCACATTAAGCCTACAACTTGTGCATGCTGGATATGCCGGTCGGTTTCGGGCAGACTTCTTCCACAAGCCGCACTTAACCTCGTGTCTTAGCACGTCTCGTATTTATGCACCTAGACCCCTCACATTAGATTCACTACTTGTGGTCGCAGGATATGTCGGGCAGTTTCGGGCAGACTTCCACCGCAAGTGTAATATAACCTTGTGTCTAAGCGCGGTTATAGTTTCTAATTACTGTAATCCTAGACATTCCAATTATTCCTATTTCATTATAGGTTTTCATGCCCCTTTCCCAAGTTATGTTCATAATGAACTATATGCCCCAAATTCATATCCATATTTTTTTTTCAAATTATGCCCAAATTTCCAATTACAAGTTATGCCCCAATTTCAATGTTTTTCCGTTTGTTCCCCGTTTAACGCATTTGCATAATTTAGCGACATGACTAGGCTCGAAAAAGGGAAAGATGAAGGGAAAATGACAGAAATGATCATACTAACATAATGGACATATAATGGCAGAAACAGGCATAAAACATATAGTGGCATAATGACAAGGTAGGCATATAGGAACAGATCTAATGAACATATGATGATAGAACTGATTCTAACATAATAGGGACAGGCATGATATGATCGAAACAATGATTTAGTTGTCAACTAATAAAAGATCTAATTTGGCCATAAACATAATAGTGCAGGTATAAGGTGATCTAAACAGTGAATTAGATCTACAATCAATGGCGTATATGAAATGATAAATACGTATAGGTTCATATCTAGTTCATAATCATATCAGAATAACTAAGGTAAATAGGTTATAGCAGATCTGATGTGATTCAAATTGTCATAGGCATAGATCCAAGTTACAGTCATATCAAGTTTAATTTTAATTATTTCTATTTAAATTAACATAGAGTCACAGTGTTTGGATCTAGAAAAACAGAAGAATCGAATCACAGATCTCTAAGCTTGAATAACTTGATTGCAGAAGAAGAAAAAGGATTGATTTAATCTGGGCAGAGGCATCATCTAGTTCTCCATTATTTTTGGTGTGCAAAAACATGAGAAATGAGGCCATATTTATAGATGCCCTGAAACCCTAATCTGTCGGATCTGACGCAGGGGGGTCGACCCCCCTTATGGGGTAGACCAATGGGTCGACACCCCCCTTGAGGGGTCGACACCCCTAAGCAGGAAAATTCCTGCCTCCCCATTTCTGTGCGATTTTGAATTCTGGACCTAATTTTGAATTTCTGGACTTAATATATATTTATTCATGATAAAACGAAATCATTTGATGCTGTAAAATGAACTTTATTGGAGAAAAAATGGTGGCTGCTTCTTCTTTTTCGTTGAATCTTTCTCATTCTTTTCCCCAAATTTCTCAATTCTCTTCGGATAATTTGTTCTCAAGTGACAATAGGAATACAACGAATTCGTTTCTTACTCATACAAGATCTCAATCGTATGCCGATGGCTGTTTCTGTTGTCGAAGTAAAAATCATTTTGTGAGGAATTGTGGGAATCAAATCAGATGTTCCAATTGTGGAAGATGGGGTCATCGAAACGGTGCTTGCACTGATTATACCAGAGGAGTATTCTTAAGCGATTATCTTGCGAAAGTCGATTGGGGAGATAAATGTAATGATCGGCGAAGAATCTTGTTCCCAAAGACCAAAGGAGATAGTTTTCAAATACTGAAATCTGGTATGATACTTTTAAAGAATTTCATTCACATTAATGATCAGATTCAGATAGTAAATACTTGTCTAGAATTGGGTATTGGGGAAGGTGGTTTCGTTAGACCCAGCTATAATAATGGTGCGTTTTTTAGGCTTCTTATGTTGTGCTTGGGTAAATCTTGGAACTTACAGACAAAGCAATATGAAGAAAGACGGTCGGTTGACGGTGTAATACCTCCAGACATTCCTTTTGAGTTTAAATCGATGGTCTGGAAATCAATGGATGCAGCGCATAAAGCAATATTAGAAAATGGGGGAAAGACTGACGATCTTCCTCCAATCTCTCCTGATGTTTGTATCGTGAATTATTATGATTTAGATGGAAGATTGGGAATTCATCAAGATAAGGATGAAAGTTTTGAAAGTTTATCGGCTGGCCTCCCTGTAGTATCCTTCTCAGTAGGGGATTCGGCGGTTTTTGTCTATAAGGAAGAAAGTGCGAATGAATCTGTTAAGGAAATAGTACTTGAACCGGGGGATGTGCTTATTTTTGGGGGTGAATCCAGAAGAATTTTTCACGGTATTAATAATATTTGTAAGGAAACTGCCCCAAAATTACTTACAGAAAGGACTAATATGAAGTATGGTAGATTGAATTTGACTTTTCGACAGTGTGATACATCTCAAGGTACTATTTCAAGCTCCAGTTTTAACAGAACATTTTCTGATGTGGTACACCAACCTATGTTTAAAATGCCCACATGGAATTTGATGCCGAAGAAGGGATATTTCAGGAAAAATGTAGGAGGTCGAGCATGTTATCGATGTGGGGATCTCACGCATTTAGCAAAGGATTGCAGAAACGGAATACGGTGTTTTAATTGTGGTGGAATAGGACATCGCAAGGTTGGCTGTTCATTGAATTTCGTTGGTAAACCAGTTGGGGAGATATTGCGCTTCAACTGTATAAGGATATGTCGGATACTGATTGAGCTTGCAGACTTATACAAAAAGGTTTTCTCAAATGACTTGAGCAGCGGGGCGTATTTGTTGTTGATGATGGGATGGAATTTAGAGGGGATGGTGGATGGAATTTTATGGAATAAATGCGTTGACAGTCACAATGTTTTCCCTCCGTTATCGAAACCGTTGTCTAGAAAAGAACATGCATTCTCCTTTAGTTTGAGTCTTACGAAACTGAGGAGATTGTACTGTGATTTGAGTGGCAGGATCAATAGACCAGCTTTAAAACTGTTGGACGATATTTTAGTTCATTTTGATTTTGTTAATACGGCAATCAATTGTGAGAAGGTGGGTTCTCAGTTCCAAACAGATAGGAGCAGTCCTGTTATTCCTTTGGGTCATACATCTCGAATGGCTGGAAGTTCATCGTCAGATAAATTTCAGGTAAAGGAAAGATCGGTTGAGCAATCAAGAAGCTCTAATGAAGAATTTCTGTTGGATGATATAAGGTTTTGTGGGGATTTGTCATGGGAAGATCCTTTACTTTCAGATCCTGAGGTACTGTATTGTATGGGTCTTATTGAAAATTCACGCTGTTTTGCATGGTTGAATAGAAAGGAGATAAGGGCTTCTGATTTGATGACTGGCGACGATTTAATTGACATGAATGGATATATGGATATAGCTCATGAGGTGATATCACCTTCCAGTTCAGTACTCGAGAAGGGGGAGGGATGGAAAGTTGCAGAGGACATTGCTCTAGAAAATTGCTTCAAAGTGTTAGAAAATTATGTGGAAAGTGAGAACTCTCATCAGGTGGTTACTGATGGTGATCCATTGATTGAGCAGGATTCTGAAATGTTTAGCGAGAATGATAGAAAAAGTTCATTATTAAAGAGAAAAGGGTACAGAGTAGGGTGAGTTAAAGTATCTAGACCAGTTAACAGAAAACCTAACTGTTGTAACAGTCTCGCTTATTGCTCTCCGCTGTTTAAGGATAGGACGACCGTAATTCGAACAGATATGAACCGTTTAACTGAAGTGGGAGATGATGTACAGACTTGGGAGATTGAACAATGGTTAGATAGATGGGGAGTGAGGGGTGGTCAGGCTTTCATGGTTGAAGTTGATAATTCTGTTTTTCAGTCTGGTATAGTGGTTTATTGGGAAAGAAATGTGGGGTCGGTTTTGATCAGCAATATGGATAGTACTCTTTTCTCTGTTTCGTTGCGGCCGTGCTATAGTATATTCCCTATGGTGCATGTTGATGAAAGAGCCGAGAATTTTTCTGTTAATAATTCTGGCAATGTTGATAGTATTGAATTGAGTGGGTCCAGTGTTGTTTCTTCTTCCCAGATTATAGAGGTTTCCAACTCGGCGCAAAGAAGAAGGCGACGTAGGGGTGTTGTACCCAGTTCGGGGTTGATTCGGCGAAGCGCAAGAATTCGCTATGGGTCCTCCTCTTCTAGTGGTAAGTCCCCAAATCCGAATGCTAGCGGTAGCGGTAAGGATTTGGGCTCAGGTATTTCTCAGTCTTTTGGTAGTGACTATACTCCTTATGCTTTAGGTAATCTTACGACGAGTCAGTTATTTGAGTTAGCGAATGATACTGCATTTATTTTTTCTGACATTGAGGTTGATGCCGAGTACATTAGGAGTAGGGAACTTGAGCGTGTTTCTTCTTTGGTTAGATGAGGATACTTAGTTGGAACATTAGGGGATTAAATGAACCTAAAAAACGAGCCAAAGTTAGATCATTTTTTAGAGATAACCACATTGATATCATTTTATTACAAGAGACTAAAATTGAGTGTCCTGACTTTAGTTTTTATCTTAGTCTAGGGGGGACCACTTTCCGTAATTGGGTGTGTCTACCGACAAATGGTACTGCTGGTGGACTCATGATTGGTTGGAAAGAAAACCAATATAGATTAGTGCAGGAGTTTATTAAGACACATTCTTTAAACATTATTTTAGCTTCCCAATCTGATGATTATGTCTTGTGTATATCCAATGTGTATGGACCTCACACCAAGATGGAGAGGAGAATATTGTGGGACGAAGTCTCTAATTTCGGGAATCGCTTCCCCAACCTCTGGATTGTAGGGGGGATTTTAATGTTACAAGATTTCTAGGGGAGAGATCACCCCGTGAAGGTGATTTCTCCGATATGGAGGAATTTAACGATTTTATTTTAGACAATAATTTGATAGAGATTCATATGGATAATAGATTATTTACTTGGTCGAATGTTCGTGATATCCCTTCTTTCGCATTATTAGACCGATTTTTTATTAATTCTGAGGTAGAAGATAAATTCTCGATTTGTAGAGTCAAGGGATTACCTTTTATACACTCTGACCATTGTCCAATTATTCTTACTTGTGAATCGAACTTAACTATTAGTAACAGTTTTAAATTCGAGAAGATGTGGTTACTTGACTCTAGTTTCATTAATCTAGTTTCGGTTAAATGGAAATCTTTATTCTATTTTGATAATTTATATAGAGGTAATAGTGCTAAGATTTTTGTAGCTAAGTTAGGAAAATTGAGATTCTTTTTAAAGCGTTGGAATAAATTTGTATTTGGTAATGTGAGAATTAAGAAGAATAGAATTATGTGTGGATTGTTGGATTTGGATAAAATTAGTGAGTCAAGGATTCTTAATTTAGCTGAAAAGGATAAATACTGTAATCTTAAACAAGATCTCAATCTGATTTTAGAAAAAGAAGAAGTCATGTGGAGGCAACGATCTCGCATACAATGGATTAAGGAAGGGGACAATAACACTAAATTTTTTCATAGCATAGCAAATAAAAGGAGACGCGACAATAGGATTAGCTCGATTTTTGTAAATGAAGTAGAATTGTCTTTACAGAAGGATCTAAACGAAGCTTTCACTAGATATTACAGTCAGATTTTCGGTTCTAAGATTAGGAGAAGAACTAATGTTATATGGAATGACTTATATCCTCCCAATACTAGGGTAAGTCTAGTAGATTTGGATAAACCGTTTTCGGAGCAGGAGATTTGGAAGGCAATTAGCGATATGCCTAGTGACAAAGCTCCTGGACCCGACGGGTTCTCTGTTAATTTTTATAAACAATTTTGGGAAATTTTGAAGTTTGACATTATTGAATTATTTAACGAATTTTATAGTGGTGATTTGCGTTTAGGTAGTTTTAATTTTGCAAATGTCATACTTATTCATAAGAGAGAGGGGGCTAATACCCTTAAGGATTTTAGACCTATATCTCTTATTAATGTTTCTGTCAAAATCATATCTAAAGTTTTAGCGAATAGGTTGAGTAGCAAGATGAATGACCTTATTGATGACTCTCAAACAGCTTTTATTAAAGGTAGGAATATAGTAGATGGTGTAGCAGCGGTACAGGAATATATTAACGTCTGTTGTAAGAATAATTTAACATGTGCCATCTTGAAGCTAGACTTTGAGAAGGCATTTGATTCAATAGATTGGGACTTTGTATGTGAATTATGTCTTGCTAGGGGGTTTAGTATTAGATGGACAAACTGGATCATGTTGTTGCTTAGATCTGGCTGTTCCAACATTGTCGTTAATGGGGTAATGGGTAAGAAGATACAATCCAAGAGAGGACTTAGACAAGGCGACCCTTTATCGCCTTTTCTATTTAATTTAGCAGTTGACGTCTTCTCAAAAATTATTAAGAGAGCCGGGAGATTAGGTATTCTAGGTAGTGTTGGGAATGAGGAATTTAACAACGAATTATCTATTCTTCAATTTGCGGATGATACTTTGTTATTTTCTTCTCATCTGCCGAAACATATTATTGCTCTTAAATTTATACTTTACTGTTTTGAGATGTTATCTGGTTTAAGAATCAATTTTGATAAGAGCGCAGTGATGGTCATTAATGATTTTAACAATATTGAGACTTTAGTAGCTAGCACTTTGAACTGTTCGGTTATGAAATTTCCTTTCGATTATTTAGGTTTTAAGATAAGACCGTCAAAGCTTAAAAAGGAAGACTGGATAATTATCATTGATAAGATTAGTAATAGACTATCTAACTGGAATAATAGATTCCTATCTAGAGCAGGTAGGTTAGTTCTAGTTAACTCGGTTCTATCAGCTATTCCCTCTTATTGGATGGCTGTCCATCGTTTTCCCAAATGGGTCATTGAAAAAATTGATAGGATTAGACGTAATTTTCTTTGGAATGGTGTTTCTAGTTGTAACAGTTTTAAAGGTTTAGTTAACTGGGAAATGTGTTGTAAATCCAAGATAGAGGGGGGGTTTGGGAATCATAAATCTACAAAATTTTAACTCTGCCCTACTTGCTAAATGGTTATGGAAATATAGATGTCCAGAAGTGAAGTCTTCTTGGAAGTCTATTGTTTTCAAATCTTATTATTCAAGAGGTGAGTTTTTTATTAGTAATGGTGGTAGTTGGGATAATAGATTATCTCATTTTTGGAAATCCGTTTTGAATTGTTTTGACTTTTTTAATATAGGATGCAAAGTGTTAGTTCATTCAGGAAACCTTACTTATTTTTGGCATGATGCTTGGATATCAAGAGTGCCTCTGAAAATTGAATTCAGTAGGCTCTTTAATATTAGTAGATTTAAGAACGCTTTAATTAAGGATGTTTATGTAGCTGAATTAGATCCTCCATGGGAATTCTCCTTTGATAATATTTTGGAGGAAGATTTATTAAGACAATTGGCCTTACTTAAAGCGAAATTAGCTCTATACCATGTGGACATAAATACTGATTCTATTAGCTGGGGTATGGATAAGAGTTTAGTTTACACAGTTAATTCCGTGTATAGATTTATTAATTTCTCTGGTATATCATTGTTCCCCTTTAAATTCCTATGGAGGACAAATTCTACTCCTAAATCAAAGTTTCTAATGTGGTTGATAGTCCACAAGAAGCTTAATACGATTGAGTTGTTAAAAAGGAAAAATGTTATATTTAATATAAAATGTTGTTTTTGTAATTTAGGGGAGGAGGACGTAGATCATTTATTTTTTTTCTTGCTACTTTACCTTTTCTATTTTCAATATGATTATCAGGATTTTTACTTTTGATAGTTTTAATTCCCTTAGTAATTGTATCGACTATTGGAATAGTTATAGATTTAGATACAATTCCAGTAAGAAATACATATTGGATTCTTTAGTATTATTCATTAGTTGGTTCATTTGGGTTGAGAGAAACCAGAGAATATTCCTTTCAACCTCAGTATCTAAGGATAATTTAATCATTAACATAGTGAAATTTTGTTTGTCATGGATGTCCAATTCGCACTATAAACTATTTGGTAAATTGCAATTCGGGCGTTTTTTGTTAAAAGTAAGATCTAACCTGAGTTTATTCATTCGTATTAATAGCTATTTTAGATGTAATACACCTCGTCTGGGATACTGATTTCTGTTTTTGGTGGTTATCTTCCTCTCGTTTGTTTGTTTTTATATCTTTCTCTTTATACATGTATATATGGTTAGATGTCTATATATATATATATATATACATATATGCATAATAATCATATATATGTGTAAGCTACTGATATTTTTGTTTCAGTTTTTCAGATTACAGGTGGTAGATGTATCTGTGGAGTCTTTGGAGCAGCTGATTTGATTTGACCGTTTTAGTTATGCGTTGTTTTTGTTTTATTAGTAGTAGTGGTGAAGGGGTGTTTGTATTTTTTAGTGTTTACTTCACCTCTTGTTATACACATAGTTTGTTAAATGTATGGGAATAGATATACTTCTTATCGGGTGGTGGCCTTGCCGGAATTCGATAATGAAGTATGATGGGTGGTGGCCTTGCCGGAACTCATCTATCTATTTTCCCCTACATTACTATGAGTGTTTATCGTTCCGGGTCTGTATTGGATATCTTGTATTACTTCCTTTTTATATATATATGTGTGCTCCCTTCCTATTGGAAGATCACACATTTTTGCTCAAAAAAAAAAAAAATTTTATTCATCGTACGCGTATACAAACTTCAAACCTTAATAACTTCTTCATACGATGTCTGTTTTACACAAACCAGGTGTTTATTTTGACCAGAATTCCGAGACGAACGCAATGGCGCAGTCCACTTCACTTAATTCTGAATATTAAATTAAATATTATTTAATTTATCATATTTAGTGTTATAAAAATTACGGGATGTTACACCAGTCATGGAGTTTTGGCCAATCTCAAAGTGATTTGAAAGTGGAGTAGCTTCGTTGTTAGGAATGTTGTCGACGTTGTCGTTTTCTCCAACGGTTTTACTTGCGGTTTTTTAGACTTAGCCATTATCTCGGACATGGACTTGAACTTTGAAGAGAACTCGTGACTTGGAGTGGATCTTAGATTTAAAGAATCTATAGTAGAAACAAGCTTGGAACTTCAATGCAAAGCTCTTAAATTTGAGAGAAGTGTGAACATGGCCCCACGGTGGGCGCCAAATGTTGAAACCGAAATTGGTCCAACACCAAAGGTGTTTTATGCAACACTTCACAAAAGTAAAATTTAGAAATATGGAGCCACGAGAAAATAAAAGCATTTAAAACACGAGAAGTTTATAGTGGTTCAATTTAGAGTAGATCTACGTCCACTTTGGAAGCCATTTCATTATCATATGAGATATTACAAGGTACATCTTTCTTCTATTTTTCTCATTCTCTCTTTTTATAATGATTTTCTTCTCTTTAACGACTTGATTTTCTCTAATCCGTTATGGAAATAGTTAGATCTCTATGAATGCGACGATCGCGGAAGTATGTCTTCGATGGTTTGAGCTCTTTAGAGGATCATTGATGAACCGATGGCGGTTGAGATGTGAATCGAAGTTTGGAGGAGGATTAATGACATTTGAAGAGAACTTGAATTGAGCTTGAGAATTGAGAAGATCTCTAATGGAGATTGGAGGAAATCCGATCGAGTTGTCGATAGAGAAGGATGTGGAGAGCTTGAAATGATCTCTAATGGAGATGGAAGATGACTTGGATCGGATTTGGCATTGGTGGAAAGTGGAGTGAGCTTAGGAAGCCATTAATGGAGCTTAGTGGTGTGCATGAGAATGGTGGAGAACCGGAATGAAAGCCCTTCGGGATGGCTTAGACCGATCCCTTGAATGGTGGTGAAATGGGGTATTTATAGGTGGAGCATGTATGGAGTGGCGAAGTTGTAATTTTGGTGCATCGAACCATGTGAGTACAGCTGTCATTCTTCTCTTTACAGCTGGCGCCAAACCATTATATGAATGCATGACCAAAATGAGCATGACCTGATACGTATGCGCAAGCAGGAACGTGCAACTGACCCTAAAAACTATGCACGACCCCCTCTTAATTTTTGCAAAGCGGATTTGTGGGAATAATAATAACGAGAATGCCATCCTTCTTTATATAATAATCTGCTCATCCAAGCCTTAAAGAATACTGCTTGACTGTGATGCAAGACTATTGCTTGACTATTGCTTCAAGTAACGAACGACCTCTCTTCTTGGTGATGCTCAACCCCTTGCTGAAATGGACTGCTCGACCCGTTGAGCTCGAGCTTGGTAGAGACTGCACGATCAGGTTGTTGGTGTTCGACTACCCACTTGAGATGCTCGACTATGTGACGTGGACGAGGACTGCTCAACCCCCTAGTCCGACAGCAGTGCTCGACCGCTCACAGATGAGCCGCTCGACCTCTACTTCTTTGGGGTGCTCGATCTCTCAAAGCGGATGATGACCGACTTGTCTATAGTGATTGACCCATGGCTTGAGTGTTATTGCTCGACCCAGGCATACTTGCAGAAGGTATACTCGCAGATGCGAGCGACTGTGCCAATATATGTATATGTGTAAGTAATTCAATCATTTACACTTGAGATGTGTGACACAATGTCTGAACAAGTTTTTGGTTAGTTAACATTTGCACCTCGAAGCTTGTATTTTTGGCTTGAGAGAAATGCGGGCTTCGAACTGAACATTGTTAATACGATTTGCATTGAGATTCAGTCGCAGCTTTTTGTTTGCTATGACAAATCATGCTTTGACTCATTGATTCCGAATGATTCAAGTACATAATGTTAGTTGAATTTATATTCTTCATGCCACCTGTTCTATAATGAAAACAAGCACTTGCACGATTTTGGACTTATACTTTGCTATTGATCTCCACATCAATAACGAATGACTTATGGCAAATTGAATAATGCACCTATGTAGAGCTATTTTGGTTAACTATTTAGAATCGTTAAACGTTGTTTGCATAGATACAGTTCTTGAATTCGAATTCGTAACAGGCCTTGAGCTCTGCTAATTGATATACGTATATCGACTACAGATGGCTTATATAATCTTGTATAACGGTTTACGTTTTATGGAACGTGTACCTGTTCAGATTAGAACTTTGATTTGAGTTTCCGAGGCCAGAGTGATTGCAGCCTTTAGATGGATTCATAATTTTGAATTCGCATTTGTTTCGACACCATGGATCATTCTGGGATATATATATATATATATAAGATCTTGAATCTTCGTTTTACGATGACTTGCCCCAGTGCATAATAATTGTTCAATCTCCTTTTATTAGAGCTTTATAGGAGAGGAAGCCTTTAATTTACAAGATTCCCATTGGATTTCCCAGGGTGAACTTTATTGGTGCGATGAGTTTGATCGGCGTATCAAGCATATTGATTTTTCTGAATTTTCCAAATGCCCCATTTTGAAGGCAAGATCAAGACAAGTGTGTGTTCACTTCCTTAATGAGAGTGCACTGGTTTGTTGCAACGTCGTGATGGAACCATGGTATTTTCACGGCATTATTCAACTCTCATGCGATTGTGTTGCCTCAGTACCGTGGGTCATCACGAATCACAAAAGCTTGATGTCATCAGCTTGTCAGGTTTTGTTGGAAGTGAATAAGTGGTTTTGGCAAACTTTGGCAAAATCACTAAGTCCCACATCGGGAAAAATTGTGCCTTAATTCACTACATATACAAAAGCTTGATATGTTATATCAAAAGAAAGAGGAAGAGAGAGAGGCAATGGAATAGCAAGAACAAAGCATGCATATCTTTCACATTAAATTAAAAAGGTCAAAGATTAGGGCCTTGGGGATTTTGGGGTCTCGTGATCGTACGGGCCTCCGGATGCCGCCAGGCCTGCTTGCGCTGTTCAAACGGCTATTTTTTTAATACAGCCGCCAAATACCAACGGAAATAACTGTTGGTAAAGGGTCGCAACCTTTCCAACAGTCGTTGTCGTTGCAATTCGAACGGTGGCATTCCTTCATGAAAGAATATCTCTTCACAGCCTATATAAAGGGCAGCGAAAAATCAAATCAGTATTGAATTTTCAGACTTTCGCCCTTCTTCCTCCACCGCTCTGTTCTGTAAATAAATCAACCTTGCATTCGCCGTTGCTTCGCCTACTGCACTGTACAGCGAAGTTGAATCCGTTTTATCTTGGGAATCGATTTGCACCAAAGCCCTTTAGTGCTGAGAAAGGGGCGCAAATACAATTTAAGGAAACAGTGTACTTTCGAATGGACTCAGATTTCTGACCAACACATTTCTGATCAACAGCGACGGTATAGTTTCCTCGCTTTGTATTTCTGTTGCATTCATATTGCAAAGTTTCCATATTATTTTCTAATAATCTGCAGATTACTATTTCAACACAGTTTTTACTGCCGTTGTTTCTAACAGGTTTCCTTGATTGTGATTGACGTGCCAAAAGCTTTAGCTTTGTTGGCAAAAGACATTTGAGCTTGCCAATCATGCATGGAGCCTTTGAGCTTCGTTAATTCAATAGGAATTCTGATTTTACTGATTGGTTCGGTGTTTCCACTTGGGGAAGTTTTTATATTTTGTGCCCCTGCTCGGGGAGGATTCTGGATTTTTTGTTTCGTCGCGTTCGACATAATCAGATGTCACGCGAATTGATTGGAGATCCGACATTCTTCGCATCTGATTCACATCTGATTTTTCAGATCCTACGCAAATGAATATTCATTCTTTACATCTGATTTTTCAAATTCTATGCAAATGGATTTTCATTCTTCACATCTGATTTCTCAGATGCTACGCAAATGGATTTCATTCTTCACATCTGATTTCTCAGATGCTACACAAATTGATTTCATTCTTCACGATTTCACAAATGCTATGCAAATGGCATATGGATTTCATTCTTCACATCTGATTTCTCAAATGCTACGAAAATGGATTTCATCCTTCACATTTGATTTCTCAGATGCTATGCAAATGGATTTCATTCTTCATATCTGATTTCTCAGATGCTACGCAAATGGATTTCATTCTTTACATCTGATTTCTCAGATGCTACGCAAATGGATTTCATTCTTCACATCTGATTTCTCACATTCTACACAAATGGATTTCATTCTTCACATCTGATTTCTCAGATGATACGCAAATGGATTTCATTCTCCATATCTGATTTCTCAGATGTTACGCGAATGGATTTCAATCTTCACATCGGATTTCTCATATGCCATGCAAATGGATTTCGTTCTTCACATCTGATTTCTCAGATGATGCGCAAATGGATTTCATTCTTCACATCTGATTTCTCAGATGCTACGCTAATGGATTTCATTCTTCGCATCTGAAATCTCAGATGCTACGCAAATGGATTTCATTCTTTACATTTGATTTCTCAAATGCTACGCAAATGGATTTCATTATTCACATCTGATTTCTCAAATGCTACGCAAATGGATTTTATTGGCAGTTGTATAGTTCCATGGGGCAGGCACTAGTTCCTTTGTCGGATGCTCGACTCGACAAGCTATCTTAGTTTAGGAATTGGAACCTTGAACCTCTCACTTGGGGAAGTGCCCCTTCGATGAAAATTACAACCTTCTCATTTTTTCATCGTGGAATTTGCTCGCTGTTTGAATCTTCGCGACTCTTCCCATTCACTTTTCAAGGCGGTGCTCTTCTATTTTTGCATTTGTGCATGTTGACATTTACATCATCTGGCGCTTGAACTAGTATTATTGGGGTCACTGTATTTCGTCAGATTTTAAAGGAACAAGCGCTCGACGGGTAGCCTGCAATATGAAATCATCTCTTAATTATGTTTCTATTTGGCATAAAATTTTGCAAGCAAGGAATTTTATTTAGGTAGATATGCTCTTAATCACAGAGCTAATGTTCAGTATAGTGTTTGTAGAATACTACAGACTGTTTTACAAGCAGCTTTGAATATAGCAGAAAGTAAAACATGAAGTAAAGCATGAAATAAAGTTGTGGCGATGATGATCGCTTATTCTGAGCCACGGATGTTTTACTGCCAGCAGTTTTCAGTCGATGATCGACTTTGCTTTGTTTTGAGCAGAACCTTTTTTGGGTGGACCGACCCGGCCATAGAACTGGTCATTTGATGCCCCTTGCCCCTGGGAAGTTACAGAAGGGTTTTCATCTTGGGGATCTCTTACATATTGTTGTAGCCTATTTTTCTTGATCAGCTCCTCGATGAGGTTCCTCAAATGTCGGCATTGATTAGTGGTATGACCCGCCTGGTTATGAAACCTACAGAACTTTCCCGAGTTAGTTGCCTTATCACCTACCCTTATCGGATTTGGTTCCGCATATTCTTGAGAATTCTTTGTTGCCATAAAGATGTTTTCAGGAGTGTCATTCAAAGGCGTCAGCTCTAATGAATTGAAAAGGAGAGACTTCTTGCTGTCTCGATTATCCTTCCTGTTGTTTCCTCTCTTCTGACTTTCAGGATTCTTGTATTGAGTAGCAGCATCTTTGGGCGCTCCAAGAAGTGGGTTAGCATCAATAATCTAAAGAGGTATAGGATTATTGTCCACTGTCATATACTCCTCTGCTTTTTTACAGAATTTTTCTAGCTTGTTTGGCTCTTTCATTTTTATCCATCTACCGAATTCGCTATTCTCATCGGTGGCGCCAATTAGAGACATTAGGACCATGCGGTGCTCAGGATTCCTGACTTCAGACAAAGCGGAGTTGAACCTCCTGAGGAAAGCTTTAATAGATTCTCCAGGATTCTGCTTCATTGATGTAAGAGAGATAACATCCTTAGCCTTAGTAGCATGCAGCCTGAACTGCTCCTTGAATTTCATCGTCAAATCGTCAAATCGGTCGATAGATTTGGGCAAGAGCCATGTGAGCCATAATGACACCACGCCTTCTAGATAGAGAGGGAAGCACATGCACTTGATCTCGTCTGTTGCTTTGGCTGTGTTCATATACCATTCATATCGGTAGAGGAAATAATTCGGATCAGAAGTTCCATCCTATGGAGGCAAGGTAGGACGAGTGAATTTTTTCGGGAGCCCTGCTTTGCGGATTCTTTTAGTGAATGAATTTTTGATGGGGGAGAAGTCCCATTCCCTTTCGCTGTCATTGCAGGCCAAGCTATCCTTCATGATCTGTTTTATCATATCCTCGATATACTCCTTCGAGTTGTGGCGTTCTGGAGAGCGGGCTTCAATCTCTTTACCAGATGCTCGCTTTGGCGAACGATCGCGTTTAGAGGATCTAGGTATTTACTTCCACTATGGGAAGGTATCCCTTGGAAGGACTTGCAACTCGTCAGGTATTTCGATCGAAGTGGCTTTTAGCTTTCGGTTTTGAATCCGGAATGTCAGCTTCATTCTTATCGCTTTCCCGTCCGTCGAGACCTTCCATATTATCATTACGATGATGATCAGAAGTAACTAAATCCGTGTTCTCTTCGAGGTTGACATGAACCTTTTGAGGAGGAGCGGGATTGGCTTGAACGTTTATGAGAGCATTCATTTTTTCAATAAGAGCCTGATTAGCATCCATTAAGGTTCTAGTAAAAGCTTCCATCCATTGATTTAGATTGGCGACAATGACATCTAGTTCAGCTCTAGTTACTCCGGCTCCGGTCATGGACTTTTGGCCAATCTCAAAGTGATTTGGAAGTGGAGTAGCTTTGTTGTTAGGAACATTGTCGACGTTGTTGTTTTCTCCAATGGTTTTAATTTTGATTTTCTTAGACTTGGCCATTATCTCGGACATGGACTTGAACTTTGAAGAGAACTCTTTGCTTGGCGTGGATCTTAGATTTAGAGAATCTATAGTAGAGCAAGCTTGGAACTACAATTCAAAGCTCTTAAATTTGAGAGAAGTGTGAATGTGGCCCCACGGTTGTTGCCAAATGTTGAAACCGAAATTGGTCACAACACCAAAGGTGTTTTATGCAACACTTCACAAAAGTTAAATTTAGAAATATGGAGCCACAAGAAAATAAAAACAAGTAAAAACAAGAGAAGTTCATAGTGGTTCGATCTATATTAGATCTACGTCCACTTTGGAAGCTATTTCATTATCATATGAGATATTACAAGGTACATCTTTCTTCTATTTTTATCATTCCCTCTTTTTACAATGATTTTCTTCTCTTTATTGACTCGATTCTCTCTAATTCGTTACGGAAATAGTCAGATCTCTATGAATGCGATGATCGCAGGAGTATGTCTTCCACAGTTTGGGCACTTTAGAGGATCATTGATGAACCCATTGCGATTGAGATGTGAATTGAAGCTTGGAGGAGGATTAATGGCGGTTGGAGAGAACTTGAATGGAACTTGAGAAGATCTCTAATGGAGAATGGAGGAAATCCGGTCGAGTTGTCGATGGAGAAGGATGGAGAGACCTTGAAATGATCGCTAATGGAGATGGAAGATGACTTAGATCCGATTTGGTGTTGGCAGAAGGTGGAGTGAGCTTAGCAAGCCATTAAGGAGCTTTGTAACACCCCGCATTTTTAATGTAATTAAAAATGTTTATATGCATAATGGTGATGTGCAGTTTAAATTAATACATACGTTGAAGAGAAGAAAATTTATACAATAACAATGTATGAAACAAAAAAGATAATAAAATAAAAATACTTAATTTAAATATCAGGAATTAAGAAAAACGGACATCACCATTACATCCGCCCCGAAATTCTGGTTCAGATGGACACTAAGTTTGCGTAAAACGGATAACGTATGAAGAAGTTATAAGCCGTAGAAGTTTGTATACGCGCAAGGAAGTATATATATATATACAAATCATCTCCAGAATTCAAAAAATTTCAAAATCAGTCAAAAACGGGTGAGCGGGAATAATCCCGCTCAAAAGGTGTCAACCCCTCTTAAGGGGGGTCGACATAGGTGTCAACCCCCCTTAAGGAGGGTAGACATAGGTGTCGACCCCTCTTAAGGGGGGTCGACATAGGTGTCGACCCCCCTTAAGGGTGGTAGACACGGGGGTAGACACCCTCCAGAGCAGGGAAAGATACATCGTTTCGTATGTAGACGCGTTTTCTGACCAGATTCACTAGCATAGAAGCTATATAATAGACACTAGACTCATTGCTTTCTTCACTAAAAATAATGGCGACGCCATGACGCTTCTTAAACCAATTCTCCTTCTTCCTCAAGATATTCTATGGCGACGACGAAGTGTTGTTTCAACGTAAACTTTTCTAGCCTTTTCCCTTCTTTAACCTTTTAGAGGAATTCAAGCTTGGTGGTTTAGAATGCTACTCCAACAATCCCTTTTTCTCTTTTCTAGTCGCAACAGATCTACGCAAGTTTTAGATCTCTTAAAGAAGAAAGGTAATCCCTTGATCTGATCTAATATTTAATTCACTTCTCAGTTCCTCTCTTCCTCTTTCAAAATAAAAAATAATAATAATTATAAATTCATAATTATTAGGCTTTGAAATCAAGCTAAGCGGGGATGAAAAACTATGAACGGTAGGATGGATCAGATCTAAAAGTCTTGGGAAAGCACGCTGGTGAGTGGGTTTAAACCACCCTTATGAATAATTATATGCATATTGTTTAGCAATTCCCCAAATTTAAAATGTTTAACCCAATGCAAATCTGATAGCTTTTGCTTTATGTCGATTTTGTTCTTCTTCCCGTCTCTTTTTATTTTTATATAGACTAGGCTAACTTCGAGCCTAGTCCATACTTCGTTAAAAGTCATACGTGCGAACAGTATTGTAATAGTAGAAGGATGTTTGGGGAATTGTTGTATAATTATAAAATACTGAGATTGGGGAATTGTTGTATAATTGTAAAATACTGAGATTGGGGAATTGTTGTATAATTGTAAAACACTGAGATTGGGGAATTATTGTATAATCTATAACATACTGAATCTGGAAATGTTGATAAGTTGACACAAGATGATAAGTATTAATTTGGGACACTAATGAAAATATGTGTGAATTAAGTTGAATTGATTAAGTAAGTTTGGGATAAAGATTATGGAAAAAAGGATCGTATGAGCATAAACCAATTTGATGTAATTATGTATAAGTTGGATTAGACATAAATGGATATAATTTGTATACATAAGTTTGGTATAAACTGTTAACGACAATGAATGCAAAAATTAAATTGGGTGTAATATGGCAAAGCATGTATACATAAAATTATAGGCCCAATTCGAAATAAAAATTATAAACATAAGAATTGGGTAGATATTATAATCCAGTATTTGAAATTAAGGCGTTAATTGGCATAATTTATATGCATAAAAATTAAGGACATAATGTAGGTGACAATCATGAACATAGAATAACTTGGAATTTATTGACAATTTGAATAAGGTTATTAACTCATATTGGGGATGGAATAATTATGTGTAATAATAAACGCCTAAGACACGAGGTTAGGCACGTTTGTGGTATAAGGCTGCCCGGACCCGCCCGACAAATCCAGCAACCACAAACGGTAGTCTAATGTGAGAGGTCAAAGGCATAAATTAAATGCGTAACAATTGTAAAGACACAAGGTTAGACTTGTTTGCGGTATAAGACTGCCCGGACCCGCCCAGCAAATCCTGAACCGTAAACACTAGTCTAATGCGGGAGGTCTTGCAAGGTTACGATTATAGTGAATTAAGTAACACTTAACCAAGATAAAACATGTAGTGGGACATGGGGTTAAGTGGGTGACATGTGAAATATTATTAGAAGTACTTAACCACGGTGAACATGTAAGAAGACATGTAAATAAGTTAGAGGTTAAGTAAAACTGGTTAAAGAAATGGGAAGAATTAAGTTAATCTTAATTAATACCAAGACGGGGAATGATACTAACCTATTATGAATGAATTTGTACAAGAAGAGGAAAAGATAATAGGCAGACTTGTCCTAAGGACAAGTGGAAATTATAGCTTATAAAATGTGGAAGGTTAAAAGGAACGATAGGGGAAAATGACATAACTTATGTAACAAGGTATGATAAGGATATGGATAAATCTTCAAATGAAGATAACATAAGTTATATGAAAGATATAACATAAGATTGGTGGAGTTGAGTAATTCTTTGAGTGTCAATCTGATGTTGATTTCGGTCTTCGGGGTTGATATTTAGGGGGTTATTCTTTTAACCAATGTTTATGTGAATTAAGGCATACTTAATTGTAAATTAAGTAGAACATGGTACAAACATAAGAGGGATAATTATTAAATTATGAAATATAACCTGTTATAGGCTTATTAATGAACTTAAATGGATTAAGTTATACATTGAATTAATAAGCGAGGGTAACTTGGTAAAATTGAAAAGAAAGAAAATCAATGCGAATGAGAATAACCAAGTTAATTGAGGGAATTAATGGGGTGACGCAAGCGTGTAATTAATGATTAGACGTAGGGTCAAACGACATATAAAATTAAGGCGCTTGAAGCAGTCCGTACGTTATAAGATGAATAGCCCAACGAGGTGGATCATCACGGTGTCATAAGACACAAGGGGAGCGCACGTTCATTATTCTGGCGACTCCAACGGACTGGAAGGGGAGGCAGGTGGCTTCTTGAGACGTTAAGACTGGAAGGGGAGGCAGGCGGCTTCCTGAGACGTTGAGACTGGAAAGGGAGGAAGGCGGCTTCCTGAGACGTTAAAGGTGCTCCTGGGAGTCCTCTGTGGTGGTTTAGCTTCGGGCTAGGATTACAGAGGTTGGGTCTGCGCGGAACTACCGGGTGGGAGGGCCTTGACTGCACGAATAGAGGGCAGTCAGGATGCTGTACGCGGTGGCATTATGGGTGGTTCGGCGGTTGCCTCAGGCGAAGGTGGAGGGTCAAGACCAAACGATAGCAAGATCGTCAAACGCCTGTCACCAGCAGCCTAAGGAATGCGGAAAGATCACAGCTAACCCCTAGAGATCGTTAACCTTTGCTATCAAGGAACGTGTGCGGGGAGACCCCACATGGATGTTTAGATTGTTTGCTTATTAGGGGTGGTCGCTTAGCTCGTGTTGTCTTTATTAGTTGAGGGAGGGGCTTAGGTGGAGCCATAACCACCATAGAAAAACCAGACCCAAGGAATATCTGTACATTGGACACTTTTAGAGGCAGTTCCCGTTCAGATATAGAAAAGCTCCCGACCAAGTTCCGTGTTTCTGGTGTAGCCCCGCCATGGAACTCGGGTGCACATGTAGAGGTTATGTGCAGTAGAAGCATCGAGTACGATTGATGATACGTACGTGGGAAAGTTTAGATACAACCATGTCAGCTATGGGTGGTGTATCGTAGACTAGAGGACATTATTCGATGATGAAACCAAATTTGATCGAATAGTTCGAGGATAGCAGTCAGTACGCTTACGTAATATAGCGATAGTGGTTCTATGCGAATGTAGCATGGTTATATATATAGAGAGATATGTACGTTACTATGGCATAGGATGAGGGACTGCACATATTACTGTGGTGATACGGAGGAGGCCATGTGAATGGGGTACCACGGGGTGCACTTCAGTTTGGGGGTAGCTACATATACATTGTATTCGGTTACTCTATTAGGGAGTAGATGGGTGTGACGTGTGTATGAAAGCCTTGAGAGCTAATAACACAGATAACCTAATAAATAAGAAAATGTAATTGAACGGTATATGTAGAATTATCCAAGAAAAGTAGTTTAAA
This sequence comes from Allium sativum, assembly GCA_030737875.1. Taxonomy (NCBI): domain Eukaryota; kingdom Viridiplantae; phylum Streptophyta; class Magnoliopsida; order Asparagales; family Amaryllidaceae; genus Allium; species Allium sativum. Next base: position 158,478,658 of record CM060923.1, read on the forward strand.
CTCATTCACACAGAACTTATGTTCTGAACCCCTCCTCATAACATTTGCAGGTTAGGTCCATGACAAAGACTGTATAGCTTTGGATACTGGTTTAGCAGTATTATTATTATTAAGGTAAAGCTATGATTCAACTACATTTATTTTATTCCTTCCGCTGTGAGATGTTTCCGAACTCTAACATATATTTTGTCTCTGTCTTTTCTGCAGGATAACAGAGCAAACCAACTCGGGTTTCGATATATTGGGTTTTTGAAAAAAAATCGGTCTGTCGGAATTCGGGTTGTTACATCTGGTATCAGAGCTTCGGTTTAGTATTCCTAGGGAAATAATGAGTGAGCGTATTTGTATTTTCAAAAATATAAATATAAAAATAATATATACATATATAGACCTAAGTCCATAAAAGATCCCACTAGGTAGAAAGAATAAAATATGGAAGAGTTAGGATATTGGTTTGTACACCAAAGGAATAAACATAGAAATTTTGAGACCATTAGGTGGTTTGGGTAGAAAGTGTACAACATGTTTTAGAGAAAGACGAATCCCATATGATAGATACTGAAATGTTAGTATTTCAGATTAGTGGGTTCAGAAGTGAAACTTTATAAATTAGAAAAAAAGTTAAAAAGTGGAGAATGGAGTAGAAATATTTATAGTTGAAAGGAATTGACCTTGTGGGAAGTGTCTAGGGAAGCCTAGTTGAGTTGGAGGCCCACTTTGAGTCTAACCCAATGATTAACTTTTAAAAACTTGAAATTATAAAAGTTTTGGCAAAAAGGGTTTGTGGTGTTTTCAAGTTTAAATCTTAAATGTATTTCTGATGTTTGAGGAAAATATGTAGAAAAACATATTTGAAAATGTGTATTGGGCTTTAAAGTAAAGTGGGGTATACTTTGTAAAATAATGATTTCTTATTTTAAAAGAATTATCTCGTGAAAAAAAAATTACATTATAAAGCATGTATAGCACTAGTTTTCATATTTTAATATATGAAAGGATTAAAAAGTAAAGCATACAAGATGTTGCACTTTGAAAAAGGAAGTTTTGAAATCTCTATTCGGTTAACAATAAGTTTTGATTTAAAAAGAAATTTTGTTGGGTGGACAAAATAAGTTGTAGAAAGCTAGAATAGAGTAGAGGTTTGCACCTTATAGAAAACAGCCAAAAATTAACATTGTAGGTAGAAACAATGTAACCCGACAGTTGTCCTTATTTACTCCAGTTTTGTGATTTGAAAAAAAAAAAATGTGTTTTGCAATTTTATTTTGAGACATGTTTTTATGGTTTGGCAAAAGCAAGTTTTGGAAAAGAAAATAAAATCTTAACCACTTCTAATTTTTTTTGGAAGGAAAATGGTATGAAAAAAAGGCCAAACCATGTTTTGAAAAAAATGGAGTAGGTAAGGATTAGTGTCTAGAAAGAACAAGAAGAAGTTTGAGGCTATGAAGTAAATAGCAAGGACCATCTGATGATTGATAGGATTTTGGATGCAACAATTGGATGAACTATGCTCTTATTCTACAAGAGTGCGGGAAAATTTAGGTGAAAAATGTTTTGATTTTCAAAAATATTGCATTCATATAAAACTGCAAGTATATTTAGGATGTAAGCATCATGTTTTAAAAAGAGTTTTTGAAAGTTTGCATACATATAGGTGGTACCAATTAGGCATACATGCATTACTATGATGTGTTTCACTTTGCACATGTGCACAATGTTTGCAAAAATTGGATGTACACATGATGGATGACATAATATGCGAGGGATTATTTGATTTTACCTTTACCAAATTTTGGGGACGAAATTTCTTAAGGGTGGGAGAATGTAACACCCCGCATTTTTAATGTAATTAAAAATGTTTATATGCATAATGGTGATGTGCAGTTTAAATTAATACATACGTTGAAGAGAAGAAAATTTATACAATAACAATGTATGAAACAAAAAAGATAATAAAATAAAAATACTTAATCGAAATATCAGGAATTAAGAAAAACGGACATCACCATTGCGTCCGCCTCGAAATTCCGGTTCAGATGGACACCAAGTTTGCGTAAAACGGATGACGTATGAAGAAGTTATTAGCCGTAGAAGTTTGTATATGCGAAAGGAAGTATATATATACAAATCATCTCCAGAATTTAAAAAAATTCAAAATCAGTCAAAAATGGGTGAGCGGGAAAAATCCTGCTCAAAAGGTGTCGACCCCTCTTAAGGGGGTCGACATAGGTGTCGACCCCTCTTAAGGGGGATCGACACCTATGTCGACCCCCCTTAAGAGGGGTAGACACAGGGGTAGACCCCCTCAAGATCCGGGAAAGATACATCGTTTCGTATGTAGACGCGTTTTCTGACCAGATTCACTAGCTTAGAAGCTATATAATAGACCCTAGACTCATTGTTTTCTTCACTAAAAATAATGGCGACGCCATGACGCTTCTTAAACCAATTCTCCTTCTTCCTCAAGATATTCTATGGCGACGACGAAGTGCTGTTTCAACGAAAACTTTTCTAGCCTTTTCCCTTCTTCAACCTTTTAGAGGAATTCAAGCTTGGAGGTTTAGAATGCTACTCCAACAATCCCTTTTTCTCTTTTCTAGTCGCAACAGATCTACGCAAGTTTTAGATCTCTTAAAGAAGAAAGGTAATCCCTTGATCTGATCTAATATTTAATTCACTTCTCAGTTCCTCTCTTCCTCTTTCAGAATAAAAATAATAATAATTATAAATTCATAATTATTAAGCTTTGAAATCAAGCTAAGCGGGGATGAAAAACTATGAACGATAGGGCGGATCAGATCTAAAAGTCTTGGGAAAGCATGCTGGTGAGTGGGTTTAAACTACCCTTATGAATAATTATATGCATATCATTTAGCAATTCCCCAAATTTAAAATGTTTAATCCAATGCAAATCTGATAGCTTTTACTTTTTGTCTATTTTTTTCTTCTTCCCATCTCTTTTTATATTTATGTAGACTAAGCTTACTTCGAGCCTAGTCCAGACTTCGTTAAAAGTCATACGTGCGAACAGTATTGTAATAGTGGAAGGATGTTTGGGGAATTGTTGTATAATTATAAAATACTGAGATTGGGGAATTGTTATATAATTGTAAAATACTGAGATTGGGGAATTGTTGTATAATTGTAAAATACTGAGATTGGGGAATTGTTGTATAATCTATAAAATACTGAATCTGGAAATGTTGATAAGTTGACACAAGATGGTAGGTATTAATTTGGGACACTAATGAAAATATGTGTGAATTAAGTTGAATTGATTAAGTTTGGGATAAAGATTATGGAAAAAGGGATCGTATGAGCATAAACCAATTTGATGTGATTGTGTATAAGTTGGATTGGACATAAATGGATATAATTTGTATACATAAGTTTGGTATAAATTGTTAACGACAATGAATGCAAAAATAAATTGGGTGTAATATGGCAAAGCATGTATACATAAAATTATAGGCCCAATTCGAAATAAAAATTATAAACATAAGAATTGGGTAGATATTATAATCCAGTATTTGAAATTGAGGCATTAATTGGGATAATTTATATGCATAAAAATTAGGGACATAATGTAGGTGACAATCACGAACATAGAATAACTTGGAATTTATTGACAATTTGAGTAGGGTTATAAACTCATATTGGGGGTGGAATAATTATGTGTAATAATAAATGCCTGAGATACGAGGTTAGACTCGTTTGTGGTATAAGGCTGCCCGGGCCCGCACGGCAAATCCAGCAACCACAAACGGTAGTCTAATGTGAGAGGTCAAAGGCATAAATTAAATGCGTAACAATTGTAAAGACACGAGGTTAGACTTGTTTGCGATATAAGACTGCCCGGACCCGCCCGACAAATCCAACAACCGCAAACATTAGTCTAATGTGGGAGGTCTTGCAAGGTTACAGTTATAATGAATTAAGTAACACTTAACCAAGATAAAACATGTAGTGGGACATGGGGTTAAGTGGGTGACATGTGAAATATTACTAGAAGTACTTAACCACGATGAACATGTAAGAAGACATGTAAATAAGTTAGAGGTTAAGTAAAACTGGTTAAAGAAATGGGAAGAATTAAGTTAATCTTAATTAATACCAAGACGGGGAATGATACTAACCTATTATGAATGAACTTGTATAAGAAGAGGAAAAGATAATAGGCAGACTTGTCCTAAGGACAAGTAGAAATTATAGCTTATAAAATATGGAAGGTTAAAAGGAACGATAGGGGAAAATGACATAACTTATGTAACAGGGTATGATAAGGATAAGGATAAATCTTCAAATGAAGATAACATAAGTTATATGAAAGATATAACATAAGATTGGTGGAGTTGAGTAATTCTCTGAGTGTCAATCTGATGTTGATTTCGGTCTTCGGGGTTGATATTTAGGGGGTTATTCTCTTAACCAATGTTTAAGTGAATCAAGGCATACTTAATTGTAAATTAAGTAGAACATGGTACAAACATAAGAGGGATAATTATTAAATTATGAAATATAACCTGTTATAGGCTTATTAATGAACTTAAAGGGATTAAGTTGTACATTGAATTAATAAGCGAGGGTAACTTGGTAAAACTGAAAAGAAAGAAAATCAATGCGAATGAGAATAACCAAGTTAAGTGAGGGAATTGATGGGGTGACGCAAGCGCGTAATTAATGATTAGACGTAGGGTCTAACGACATATAAAATTAAGGCGCTTGAAGCAGTCCGTACATTATAAGATGAATAGCCCAACGAGGTGGATCATCACGGTGTCATAAGACACAAGGGAAGCGCACGTTCATTATTCTGGCGGCTCCAACGGACTGGAAGGGGAGGCAGGCGGCTTCCTGAGACGTTAAGACTGGAAGGGGAGGCAGGCGGCTTCCTGAGACGTTGAGACTGGAAGGGGAGGCAGGTGGATTCCTGGGACGTTAAAGGTGCTCCTGGTAGTCCTCTGTGGTGGTTTAGCTTCGGGCTAGGATTACAGAGGTTGGGTCTGCGCGGAACTACCCGGTGGGAGGGCCTTGACTACACTAATAGAGGGCAGTCAGAATGTTGTACGCGGTGGCATTAAGGGTGGTACGGCGGTTGCCTCAGGCGGAGGTGGAGGGTCAAGACTAAATGATAGCAAGATCGTCGAACGCCTGTCACCAACAGCCTAAGAAATGCGGAAAGATCAGAGCTAACCCCTAGAGATCGTTAACCTTTGCTATCAAGGAACGGGTGCGGGGAGACCCCACATGGATGTTTAGATTGTTTGCTTATTAGGGGTGGTCTCTTAGCTCGTGTGGTCTTTATTAGTTGAAGGAGGGGCTTAGGTGGAGCCATAGCCACCATAGAAAAACCAAACCCGAGGAATATCTGTACATTGGATACTCTTAAAGGCGGTTCCCGTTCAGTTATAGAAAAGCTCCCGATCGAGTTCCGTGTTTCTGGAATAGTCCTGCCACGGAACTCGGGTGCACAAGTAGAGGTTATGTGCAGTAGAAACATCGAGTACGATTGATGATACGTACGTGGGAAAGTCTAGATACAACCATGTCAGCTCTGGGTGGTGTATCGTAGACTAAAGGGCATTATTCGATGATAAAACCAAATTTGATCGAATAGTTCGAGGATAGCAGTCAGTACGCTTATGTAATATAGCGATAGTGGTTCTATGCGAATGTAGCGTGGTTATATATAGAGAGAGATATGTACGTTTGTAACATCCCATAATTTTAACTAATTTTGATTTGAATTTTTATTTAATAATTTTGGATTTCTGAGTATAAATTGATTTTTATGAGGTTTGAATTTGAATTTTTAACTTTGAATAAGTATCTTGTTTTATTAAATATGATTTTGTATAGGAAAACTTATTTTTTAAGGTCATATCTAATTTATAAGATTTTATGTTTAAGTAATAATATTTTCTAATTTTGATAATATTGATTTGTAAAATATGATTTGGTAAAGGATAATTTATTTTTGAGATTTTTTAAGGAAAGATTTTTATTTCTATATCGATAAGTAAGATTTTTTTTTATATTGATTTGTAAAATATAAATTGTTATGGAATAATTTATTTTAAAGATTTCACAATAATGATTTCTAATTTTGAATTTCAATAAGTGAAATAATTTATAATGATATTTATAAAGAGAAAAAAACTTATTAAGCAATTAGTATGAATTTTTGGTAATATATATAAATATATTTGCTGAATAATATAGATAAATATTTTTAGAATATTAATAAATTATAAATATTTTGATAAAACTTAGGTAATAAATTGGTTACATATATAAGTGTTATAAGAATGTAACAAAAATTTAAATTTTTATAAATAAATAAATACTTCTTATTTGGCAACATGCATATGGGAGCTTCATATATGAAGCCATGTGTTATGATAGGTGGATGTATGCATGAAGACGGAATTTTTAAGTGAGGCATGTGTCCCAAACTGAAGACAAATTTACCCTTGAATGAGAGATAAACCATGTTGCGTGAACTTCATCATTTCAGCTACACCGACCTTGTTCCCGTACCTCCCCTTCCAATTTTCTATCTTCCAGTAAATACAAATCAACATTTCCTCTCAATCAAAAATATATATCTCCCAAATTATCAAGAATAGACTTTGCCTCAAACATGAAAGTTGTTTGAATCATCGTTTCCAATTTTTAGAAGTTAACGGATCAAGTTTTCGTTGAGAATGGAGGAAGAAATCGATCAAAAATAGTGAATGGAAGAAAATGGGTTCATGTCTTCGAAAAATAATATCTCCAAAACCATGTAGAATTAGATCGCGCCGTTAACGCCGTTGCGATCAGCAGGAGGAGTAGTATTTTTTGTGCGAGTTTCGAGTGATTCCGTGTCGATGATTTGAAAGCTTGAAAACTAGGGTTTAGATTTGTGGTGGAATCAAGTGATGATTAAAGAGATGGAGTATGACATTGTGTTGAGATTGGAGCGAGCTTCGTTGTGGAAAAATTTGGTGGAGTTCGGTGCAAGAATAAGAGGTGCGACAGTTTTGGTTAACACAAGTTCTGCTCCAGTTTTTTTTTGTTCGGTGAAAGTGCGGAATTCGATGAAGAGGGGCCGGAGATGTCGTGGTGGGGTGCACACAGATGAGGAGGCGAAGAGATGTTGGTAGGTAGTCTCGAAGGTGAATTTTGTGGAGCGAGTGGACGGTGTAGGTGCACGCAAGTGCACGGTTTTCGGGTTCAGGAGTTTTCACGCGAGGAGTTGAGGGAGGAAGAAGAGGAAAGGTGAGGGTTTGGTTTGGTTGGAGCATATGGGCTGGGCCTGATTTGAATGGTGAGGAATTTATTTAATTTAAATTTATATTAGTATAAAACTTTAGAAATTGATATCTCATTCAATTTAAACCGGTTTAACTCGCCATCAGAGGCGTTAGAATCGTATCGGGAAATAAAACACGATGATGTATAATATTGACAGCTTTGATTTAATATAAATTTATTAAATTCCTTATACATATAAAGGTGGACATCGATATTAATTCAAATTCGATGTGTAAAATTAGCAGAAATTCATCAACTGCTAATCAAAATGGATTGAAAGCAATACGAGTGACGATGGTAGTGTTCGTTTATCTGTTCGCTTTGGTATTGAAGATTTTGAGGCTCGAATGGTGAGAACTTCTAATTTAAATTATTTATTTAAAAGTAGTTAATTATAATTAGCTGTGATTAATTATAATTAGTTGATGATGATTGTGTGATGGATGTTGATGTTTGAATGGTTGTTCATGGATTAGATAATACACTGAACACTAGTAAGCGTTATTGGCTATAACACTTGTGCACAGTTAAATGTTTGTTGTGATGAATGAATTCGTATCCATCTGATCGTATGGTTCAGTTGGGTAAATATGTTTGCATTGCATGATATTATATACACACACACCGTGGTTGTGGGGATATATGGGTGATCGATTTAGAATCTCCTTCCTATATACGATTTTTATTTAATTATTAAATAATATTTAAAATGTTAGTTCTAAATTTATTATCAACCTTTTAAATATTGAATTAGGATTGGGAATGATTTTATATCCATCTGAAACTAGTTTTGGTAAAAATATTATTTTCAATTTAAATTCGAAAGGAGATTTTGAATTGTGAATATGGTTATATATATATATATTATAATAATGATATAATATACGCCAGAACATTCTAGGATGACAGAGAGGATGGTGTCTAGGCTTGGGTTTGGAAATTCAGTTTCCTGCTCTCCCTGGCTATCCCTAACTGGTCCGACAACGGGATGGTAAATTCGAAATCTAATTTGAAATATATTTTGAAACTGTTTTCAAATGATTTGGAAATAAAAATAAATAAATTTGAAAAGGATTTGAAAATTTTATATTTAAGTCATAATATGGGGTGAATAAAACGCACTATGATGCAACGAATTCGGGAATATCAATTTCAAGTTTTGAATTGATTATTTGAAATAAATTTGACTTGAAATAAGGAACATTGAATTGTAAATGACGGCAGTTTTGAAAAGCATTGTGATATTTGAATTTCGAACAATTTTAAATCTACTTGATTTAAAGGGCTATTTTATTAGCAGTACTTTGGTAACATTTCCAAAGGTTATTATTGGTTTGAAATTCAAAGCAGGAACTATTATTGGACTATAAGAATGATTTATAAAATAGTTCGAAGATTATTAAATTACCGAGAATACTTATATGGGATTGAAATGGGATTTTCCAATTTTAAATTTGGATATGGTTAGAGATAAATCTTCGGATGTTTGATATTAACTCGGTGGATGAAAATTCATATTATCTGAGGAATTTAGAAGGTAATTCATCGTTATTCCACTTATAATATGAGTTGGATACGGAGATTTATATTGAAGATAATTTGATGTTATTTCTATCCAGATCAAATATCAAATATCAAAGAGTTGAATAAATCTTTTAATTAAGATATGGATTTCTCCACCTGATTGAAATAAGTTAGATAGAAATAATCTTCTATATTTGGTATAAAATTTCATGGTGAAAATGAATACTATCTGGGGAATTTGGAAGATATTATTATATCGTTATTCCACTTATGGTATTCGTTGATTATGAGAATTTATATCGAATATAGGTGGATAAAATTTCTGTGTAATATATGATTCAATATCGATTGATTTGGGTTTTATCATGAATCGTATCTTCAATAATATCATTCTTGAAACCCGATGAGATTGAATGGTGGAAATTCATATCGTAATTGGGGATTTAATCAAATCTTTGATTCGAAGGAATAAAAAGTAAGAAATTGAAGCGAAGTTATAATCTTTGATTTCAAAGAAGAGATAAGATGAAAATGAAATGTATGAAATTAAAGTAATTCAAATTTTGAGTCATAAATGAATTGATAACAAATTGGATGGAGATTTGAATTGAAAAGCCTGTGTGAACCATAGCTACTGTTTGAAGTACGTTATTACTTGGAAAGACCGGGATCGAGTATATGTTCGAAAACCATTCCAAGTAATAATACGACGTTATGAAGCAATTCAAGACTTGGAAACGATGAATGAAGACCGGAAATATTTGAATTGTTTAGATGGATTGTTGATTGATGTCTCGGTTGGGTAGGCCACCCGATACGAGGTATGAGTTGCATGAGACCTGAACATATTCAAGTATTTTCGGGTTGTTGTTCCGTTCAGACCCAGAACGGTCTTGTATGGACGGTGTGTCTGACATTGAAATTGACCGCATAACACTGATTTCCGTTAATGTATATCGGATTTGTGGCAATACATTATCCTCGTCTCTAAGTCATACGAACTTAGAGGGTATGCATTGATTTAAATCTGTGATATGTCGTGAATTGTCAATGTGGCATACCCGAGTTATGAAACGAGCTAGCGATGATCAAAGAATGGCTTATCGAGGCATATGACGTGACATTGACAAACCTCACACCCCGGATTGTTGAGAAACTGGCGGTTAGGTTTTATAATTATATTTGAATTGATGATGAAGTTGTGCAGCAGTGGGAAACCACTTATGAACCTGGGGAAGTTGGGTATGTTCGGGGGGCCGTGTCTGGTCGAAAACCGTTGATCTGCCCTGACGATGTGTAGTTGGTGTCCGCGTATGGATGAAAAAGCCGTGAGGCACTTCGTTTTGTATCCCTGATTGATCTTTCGTGCCAGGAATCATCAAGTTGGAAATCCAAATCTCCGATACGAGCCATACGATTTTGATTGTATATATATATATAGCGACATAATATTATGGGTATTATGCCGTCTAGGATTAATACATTTATTTGTGAAATTGTTTCCACGCTATATGGTAATATTATAAGAGGATTTTCACGTATGAAAGCATGTTTGGTTATTATAAGATAAAACTCGCCCATCTGGTGTGCGCTTGCATTGTGTGATGTGGTACGAGCTTATGATAGCTTCATTTTCCAAAAGTCATTACGAATTCATATGCACGGGAATTCATATGGAGTTAACCCATTCCTCGTTAGCGGCGTGGTCCGGTGAATTTCCCAACTTTAAAATGAATCCTAAAGAAAGACAACTGTTTTGAGTTCTCAAACCAGTCCCACGACTGACCTGAAGTTCATTGTTCCCCACCTAAACTCTGGGTGCCCATAATTTTGCATGGGCAGCCAATAGTTTAGTTTTGCAGTTTTAGACCGCCGAAGCAAGATCTGAAGTGCTATCTGAGTTGGAGTACACGCTAGAGTCTGGAGCTTCCGCTATATCATACGATTTCTTCTGCTGAGAGTACATTTACTTTTCTTCCGCAATATATGTTGTAACTCTGATATTCTATGTAACTCTGATGTAATATTGTATTATGAAAAAAAAGTTATGTTATTTTGTTCAAAATATGTATGTACCCATAACAATTCGTCTTTGTGAACAGTTTGAGCCGGTTTGATTACCAGCAAGAACTAGGCAAAAAGGCGGGTCGTTATAACGTTACTATGGCATCGGATGAGGGACTGCACATATTACTGGGGTGATACGGAGGAGGCCATGCGAATGGGTACCACGGGGTGTACTTCAGTTTGGGGGTAGCTACATATACATTGTATTAGCTTAATCTACTAGGGAGTAGATTAAGCTTAACGTGTGTGTGAAAGCCTTGAGAGCTAATAACACAGATAACCTAATAAATAAGAAAATGTAATTGAACGGTATATGTAGAATTATCCAAGAAGTGTAGTTTAAACTCATTCACACAGAACTTATGTTCTGACCCCCTCTTCATAACATTTGCAGGTTAGGTCCATGACAAAGACTGTATAGCTTTGGATACGGGTTTAGCAGTATTATTATTATTAAGGTAAAGCTATGATTCAACTATATTTATTTTATTCCTTCCGCTGTGAGGTGTTTCCGAACTCTGACATATATTTTTTCTCTGTCTTTTCTGCAGGATACCAGAGCAAACCAACTCGGGTTTCGATAGATTGGGTTTTCGGAAAAAAATCGGTCTGTCGGAATTCGGGTTGTTACAAGCTTGGTGGAGTGCTTGAGAATGGTGGAGATCCAGAATGATAGCCCTTCGGGGTGGTTTGGACCGGTCCCTTGAATGGTGGTGAAATGGGGTATTTGTAGGTGGAGCTTGTATGGAGTGGCGAAGTTGTAATTTCGGTACATCAGACCATGTGAGTACAGCTGTCATTCTTCTCTTTACAGCTGGCGCCAACCCATTATATGAATGCATGACAAAAATGAGCACGATCTGATACGTATGCACGAGCAGAAACATGCGACCGACCCTAAAAACTATGCACGACCCCCTCTTATATTTTGCAAAGCAGATTTATAGGAATAATAATAACGAGAAGGCCATCCTTCTTTATATAATAATCTGCTCATCCAAGCCTTAAAGAATACTTCTCGACCGTGATGCAAGAATATTGCTTGACTATGGCTTCAGGTAATGAACGAACTCTCTTGTTGATGATGCTTAACCCCTTGCTGAACTGGACTACTCGACCCGTTGAGCTCGAGCTTGGTAGAGGCTGCACGATCAGGTTGCTGGTGTTCGACCACCCACTTTAGATGATTGACTGTGTGACATGCACGAGGACTTCTCGACCACCCAGTCCGACAGCAGTGCTCGACCACTGCTTCCTTGGGGTGCTCGATCTCTCAACGCGGCTGATGATCAACCTATCTGAAGTGATTGACCCACGACTTGAGTGTTGCTGCTCGACCCAGGCATACTTGCAGAAGGTATACTCGTAGATGCGAGCGACTGTGCCAATATATGTATATGTGTAAGTAATTCGATCATTTGCACTTGAGATGTTTGACACAATGTCTTAACGAGTTTATGGTTAGCTAACATATAGCATAGATCTATATTCTTCGTCTTCAAATATTGAATCAGAATTTCTAAAACTAATATTCTTATTTCTAAAAGATCTGAAGAAGAAAGAAAAATGGCAGAGCCTTGGCATCGTCTCAGAAAATATGAGTTGGAGGTTAGGCTCTACTAGTCTATTTATAGGTGCACAAAAGATTCTAGTTAATCAAATTAATTATGATATAATCAGAGCCATATAAATTAGAAATATAACGTCAGTTGGTTCAGCAATGGGTCGTCCCCTGGGTTGACATACATATTGTCTGGGTTGACCCATAATATTTGTTTAGCGTCGCTTGTAACGTTCCTTTTGTTGCCAAATATTGCTGTGTAAATTATTTTCTTCCATTTATAAGGTATATCCAACATTTCAATTTCAATCTTATATGCATCTATATGCATATAATTCTTAGAATCTTTGTCCATAAATAGCTGCGCAATAAATGTTATTGTTAATGCTATCATTTCATTGATTCCTTCCTTTTTATTCTATATTCAAATTTCAAGCGCAGCTATCTCTTTCCTATTTTCCATTCATTCCACATTTATTACTTTCCGCCCTTAAGTTACGCTTGGATTTCAATTTTTGAATTTATGCGTACATATTTTCATTGAACTTGATTTATTTTCAAAATTCAAATGGCGTTATGCCGACATTTATTTCTTACTCATTTTGATGGATTGTAGGCTACTTTTGGATTTCATATATACACACACACACACACATACACACACACACACATATATACATGTATATATATATTCACCTATATATATAATTTTTCTTATATGTACATTAATATTTTTTCCTCTTAGAACATGCATCTCTTTAGTCGTCCCTCTAAAATTAAAAACATGATGTTGGCGGGACTCGAACTCCTGACCTCTACCTTAGGAAGTGCAGGCTCTACCAACTCACCCATCTTAGCTTTTGTCACAAGATTAAAACATTGGAGAGTCTTTGTTTTAGGTATGCTCACTTTTATTCTTTCTTTTTCATGTTTGTTATAAAACTTTATTCAACATTATCTTCTTCGTCTTAAGTCCATTTTCTACAAATCATAAGTCTAAATTAACCAAAAAATCGCCATAGATGCAATGACAATAGTTCTGTGACTAAATGCTGACTGTTTTATGATTTTTATTTTATTATTTAATTTAAAAATATGGGGTGTTACATTCTTCCACCCTTAGAAAATTTCGTCCGCAAAATTCGGTAAGGGTAAAATTAAGTAATCCCTAGCATAATTTACAATCATCATGGGTACATTAATTTTGCAAGCATTTGTGCAGATATGCAAAGTGTAACACAACATAAATTACATGAATGCAATGAATGCCTAAGTGGTACCTCTATATGAATGCAGATTTTCTTGAAAATATTTTGAAAACGTGATGCACACATCCTAAGTATAATAGTAGTTTCTATATGAATGCAATTATTTTTTTGAAAATCAAAAACATTTTTCATCCAATTTTTTTACACTCTTACAAAGCAAGAGCGTAATTCATCTATTTTTTGCATCCAAACCCTACCAACTAAGTTTAAATTTGCAAATTTCATAAATATCCAATTTTCTAAATTCTTTTCTCATGTCAGGAAAAGATAGGAAGGGGGAAATTCTGTATTTTTAACTTTACTTTAACTTAACATTTTACCTATATTGGGAATTGTGATGACTGCCCATAACCCCTGCACTAAACAAGAGGAATAATGAGCTGAAGGGTGTGTCAGGCAGCTATGTACGATCATCGGAGTAGGTAAACAACATCGGAACCTGTCGTAAAACTCACAGCGCAAGGATAAAATATAATATAACATATACAACAGGTAATAGTAATGAAGCATCATATAGCAAACTTTTGAAACTTTCTCAACATCCAAAAGGTTATCCAACTGATACCAAAGTTTGTACATAAGGCCTCACTACAACCCTCATAGAGCACTCAAACAGCGGAAATAGAAACACTGGATAGTAATAAAACTGGTACGCCAGCCTCCTGCTCGCCTCCGCATAGCAGCACCGTCCTCACTAATCACTTGTAACCTGCTACTTAGTCTGCACATCCACAACCGGATGAACAACCCAAAGTAATAAGAGGAGACATAAAACCTTGAGTCAGACAACAGTCTTAATGAGCGATAAAACTGCTAATAAACTTCAACAATATTATATATGGGCATGAATAGATAAGCATACTAATCTACCCACAATACCAGATAAGAACTCAACCCAATCTTCCCCACATTGGACAGTGATAGCCTTTACAATAAACAATTCAACCATTCATCCGTGGAAACCTGAACACCCACTTAATTAAAGTAAGCACTCATAACATCCAGATTATATATATCTCATGTAAACCATCCTAATTGAATTCGACATCCCTCAAGCACAAGCCCCAGAGGCCTAAACTAGTATCAGACAAGCACTCAAGGAACACCTCCTTCGACGTTGAACGACCTACATAAGACGGTACAAACAGAACAACCAATCATCCATGACTAACTCTGGCTATCATCGCCAATCCTGCTTTGAAACCATCTTTAATCGTATGACGACCAACCTTTCCATATGTCAAGGGCTAATGGTAACCCCAGTTCTAGCATAAACTCCATATGTCCAACCTTGACAACTAGGCATTTCTACAAGACCCAACGTACTCGACCTACAACCAGTCTTTTAGACGTCTTTAGTGTAACCTTACTTTGAGCCTACTAGAACTTACGACAACGATAATCTCTTGGCATTCGCATCTCTAGTCATCTAACCCGACGACTTTTTATATCTCAAGCAACCTTCTCGAGCAACCATTATCCACCAACTCACAACCTTTGAGTTGTCACCTCGTTCGCTGTTCTACACCGATCAACGAACACATTCAACACTTCGAATATTCCCACTTGAATTCCCCTCGAAGTTGTCACCATCACTGAGCCAATTACATCACACGAGAATGGTTGAGTCGTACCCGAAAATATAAATTTTCAGAAAATGACCCTATTCGACCGACCCCCTTGGTGCGACCAATCCCTTCTACTCGACCCAACCATGCTCGAGCCAACACCGCTCGACCCAACCATGCTCGAGCCAACACTGCTCGACCCAACCATGCTTCTCAAGGACCGACCAAACTTCAAGACCGACCCGAAGTAACCGACCCGACCCATAGTGAATGACCCGTCCCAAACTTCCTTCAAAACCATAACTCTTAGACCTGTTCGACCGACCGACACCAAGACCGACCCGACCCAGGTGAGATCGACTAGGCATGGCTTCTCACTTGTTCCCCAAGACACATTTTGGGGACCGACCGACCCACCCTGGCTTGCTCGACCAACCCAAAACCTGCACTTCACCAATTCCTCCCCGATTTCGACCGAAACTTTGCCAAACGATAGATTCGACGAAACCAACTCATCCAATTCATCCAATATGACCACAACCATGATATGAAATCAACAACATCACCAATATGACAATTCCATCAATCATTATGTAAAATTCACCAAAATCACCATAAATGTGCATATGAACAGTTCTATTGATCTAACTTGCATATTCACATGAAATATCATAGAAATTTCCTATCTAAACTTACTAAATAAGATCATAAGGTGTTTTATATGAAAATAGACTTATCAATGCATAGATTTACGGAAAAACACTTGAAATTGATGAAAAATATGTTCAAACCCTCATACACTTCATTGAGTCCATGTGAGAGATGCAAATCACTCACCGATTCTCCAAAACAAGCTAAAATTGATGAAATAAGAATCCGGTTAGCAAGCATCTCGCACCAATCCCCTTGAGCCGATGAACTCTTGCTTTGATTGATGTAGATCTAGCCTCCAATGGTGTAGATCTATGATTTCCCTCCTTGTATTTGGATTTTTAATGGTGGAAAGGTGTTAGAGGAAGGAGGAGATAAAGGCACCAAATGAGAGAATGGAAAACTAAAACCATTTCCCATACCCCTTACCCCATATTTATAGTTTCCACCATTCCACTAATGGGCCTCCCCCAAATTAGCCCATTAGGCTCTCCAAACCTGAACAGCCAACCGAAAAAACTTAAAGCGGCATTTTCTCCGAAACCGCTGAGCCAAATCTTTAATGTAACCACTCTACGAAAAGGCAATCATCATTTCCTTTCCAATGGCACGGGTCTCACCACCTGATTCGACATGAGTCAAAAGTTATGCCCTGTACAAGACTGACAGGGGAAAAGTGGTCACAAACAAAATTGGTAAAAATTATGGATATGTCTCACATCCCCATAAGCAACATATTAAAATATGAGAATGATCCAACCCTCAGCGAATGAAATAAAAATATTTTACGATCCTCCGATACGTAAAATGTGGGCTATTACATTCTCCCCTCCTTAGGAATTTCGCCCCCGAAATTTCAAGTAATCACAACTATTCTGCATGCCTATCATCCATAAGAGCCAATTCTATCATCCAAACTAGCAACCATCAAGCCATGCATCCATAGCCTTATCCTAGCACGCAGAATCTATCAATCAACAACAAGATACAACGATATAATGATGATAAGATCGAAGGGTCCTACCGACGAAGAGTTCTGGATAAGTCGCCTTCATACTCTCTTCCGTCTCCCATGTACAATCATCGCCATCTTCACTCCATTGTACCTTGACTAGCTTAACCATCTTCCTCCTATGCTGTTTCGTGTCATTCCCCACAATACAAAGTGGCTTACGAGGTCTCGTAACTGCGGTCTCCACTTCCAGATCTTCGTACTGCTCTGGAGGTACCACCACATTCGAATCATGCACAAACTTCCGTAGAAACGACACATGGAACACATTATGCACACTCGACATCTTCTCGGGTAACTCCAATCTATATGCGAGCTTTCCAATTTGCTCGACTATCGGAAATGGTCCAACGAACCTTGGAGCTAACTTTCCTTTACTTCTGAATCGAACCACATGCTTCAATAGTGAAATCTTCTCGAAAACCATATCACCTACGTCGAATTCCAAGTCCTTACGGCACTTATCAGCATAACTCTTCTGATGATCTTGGGCTGCCTTCATTCGTTATCGAACGATCTCGATACCATCCGAGGTATCTCTTATCATCTCTGGACCAAGTACCAACTTATCTCCAGCTTCTAACCAACATGCCGGAGAATTGCACGGTCTACCGTACAACGCCTCGTATGGAACCACCCCAATGCTAGACTGGTAGCTATTATTACATGAAAACTCAACTAGATGCAGATGTGATCCTCCCATGATCCTCCGAAGTCTAACACACAAGCCCTCAGGAGATCTTCCAAAACTCGGTTAACCCTCTTAGTTTGACCATCCGTTTGGGGGATGATAAGCCGTACTCAAGCACAACTCGATTCCCAATGCTTCTTGCAAACTTCTCCAAAATCCACTCGCAAATAATGGATCTCAGTCACTCACTATACTCGTTGGGACACCATGGAATAGAACTATCCATTTTACATAAAGTTCAGCCAATTTCGACGCCGTCCTAGTTGATTTGACAGGAATGAACCTTGAACTCTTGTCCAAATGATCTATAATGACCCAAATCCCTTCATTCTCTGCCCGGGTTCTAGGTAATCCATCAATAAAATCCATCGATATTTGCTCCCACTTCCACGTAGGAACTTCAAATGGCTGAAGCAAACCACTCGGTTTCTTCTGTTCAGCTTTTACCTACTGACAGTTCATACACTTGGAAATGAACTTTCCAATATCTCTCTTCATCCCCTCCCAGTATTAAACTCGCTTCATGTCCTAATACGTCTTATTACCACCGGGATGAATCGTCAACTTTGAGTGATGACATTCCCTCAGAACCTCATCTCTCAATCCGACGATATCAGGAAAAACTAATCGTCCTTGCTTTCGAAGCCAACCTTCTCAATCGACTTTGGACTATTTATCTTTTGGTTCCAGCTTCTGGATAAACTCGATAAGCTTCACATCTCACTTTTGGCTCTCGCCAATGATTTCGACAATGGTATGTCTTATCGACAAGCTTGCCAACATTTCAGGTTCAAACTCACACCTTGGCCTGAAATCGAACCTTGCCAAATACTCTAGGCTCTTCCATTTCGAAAACATCGCTCCCAAACTTGCATGTCTTCGGCTCAACGCATCTACCACTGCGTTGCCCTTGCCAGGAGTATAGGCTATACCAAAATTATATGACGCCAAAAACTCTAACCATCGTTGCTGCCGAAGGTTCAAATCATTTTGGGAGAAAGATACTTCAAGGACTTGTGATCCGTGAACAACTCGAATCGTACTCCCAATAGGTAATGTCTCTACATCTTTAGAGCAAACACAATCGCTGCCAACTCTAAATCATGAGTTGGGTAATTCCTCTCATGCGGCTTTAGCTGTCGACTCACATAGGCCACAACCTTATCCTTCTGCATTAGCACTGCTCCAAGTCCAGTACCGCATGCATCGCTGTATACCACCATCTCTTCATTCCCACTCGGAATGGTCAACACTGGTGCACTCGTCAATCTCTCCTTCAGGATTCCGAACGCTTGTTCACACTTCGCATCCCATGTGAACACTTGGTTCTTCTTCGTCAATCCTGTTAACGGTGCAGCTACCTTGGAGAAATCCTAGCTAAACCATCGGTAATAACCGGCCAATCCAAACAAACT
The DNA here is from genome assembly GCA_030737875.1 of Allium sativum. NCBI lineage: Eukaryota > Viridiplantae > Streptophyta > Magnoliopsida > Asparagales > Amaryllidaceae > Allium > Allium sativum. The sequence continues at coordinate 158,497,714 of CM060923.1, forward strand.
TCGAGCATTCATCGCATTCTTAGGCCTATCCCAGTCTTAGATTGCCGCCACTTTAGCGGGATCAACCGCTATCCCATTTCCAGAAACAACATGACCTAAGAACCTCACTTCATTCATCCGGAAGTGACATTTCGAAAACTTAGCTCTCAGCTGATGCTTTCGCAATATATCTAACACATCTCTTAAGTGAATCTTATGTTCTTCCTCATTTCTGGAGTAAACCAGAATATCATCCACGAACACAAGCGCGAACTTGTTCAACTGATCTCTGAACGCTCTATTCATAAGATCCGCGAAATATGCTGGCGCGTTAGTCAACCCGAATGGCATCACCAACCACTCGAAAAACCCGGATGGTGTCCTAAAAGCAGTCTTTGGCACACTATCATTAGCTACCCTCAACTGGTGAAATCCGGTTGCCAAATCCATATGAGAAAACACTTTGGCTTCATGAAGTTGATCGAACAAGTCATCAATCCTTGGCAACGAATACTTGTTCTTCTTAGTCACCTTGTTCAACTCATGATAGTCCACGCATAATCTTAACGAGCCATCCACCTTGATTGCAAATACGACCGGTGCACCTCATTCGGATACACTCCCCCGAATGAATCCTTTTCCCAAAAGGTCTCTAACTTGCACGTCCAACTCTCATTGTTCGTTAGGCACCATCCTCCTAAGAGGCATAACGATTGGTCTAGCACCTTCGACCAAATCGATGCTAAACTTGATCTTATGATGCGGTGGCAACCCTTTGGCCTCGTCAAAGACATCCACATACTTATTAGCGATCAGCACTGATGACAGGTCTTCTTGTGGGATCCCAAGCGAATATAGATAACTCACGAAGACCCCGTCTTCGCGCTTACATCTAATCAACACCTTTCGCCTTTCCACATCCCCGACCCTCACCTCTAGCTTCTCGCAATTCACCCTTGCCGCATACCTCTTGAGCCAATCCATGCCCAAGATGATCCCAAACCCAGCTAAGTTAAGAACAAACAATCACACACAAAAGAGCAACCACGACTTGACAACACAAGACCACGACAAATGATGCACAAACTAGATGAACCCCCAACTGGATAAGTCATGATCAATGTTCTATCACAAATCTCGAGTTCCAAACTCAAGCGACAAACAAGCTCATTGCAAATGAATGAATGTGATGCTCCAGTATCAAGCAAAATTCAATCTGAAACGCCATTAACAGAAAGAGTACCTTGCACCACGACACCCTTTCCCTTCTCCTCTACAGTAGGAGCTCTTGAAGAAGTTGGCACGACTTCCAAAGAATATGCCTTCACAACCTGCTTGCCCTTAGCTGATTCTGGACAGTCTTTCTTCTCATGCCCAGGCTTCCCACACTTGAAGCACTTCTTCTCAGCTTTGGGATTCTTGCACTCACTAGCAAAATGGCCTTTCTACTGGCAGTTAAAGCAAAATACCTCACTCTTAGGCTTCTTTTGGCCATCTTTTCCTTTCTGTTGTTGCTGCCTCCTCTTCTTATTATTACCACCCTGTTGTGGCTTCTGTTCTTCCTTAGCTGCAACAACAGACATCTTCTTAGGAAAAAGACCTTAATGCCTCAAAGCCTTCTCGACGATCTTCTCAAAGCTATCATCGAGGTGATCCACAAGCCGATTCCCAAGATATTCATCCAACCCCAAGACAAACTTCTCGTTCTTTTGATAAGGAGTATCCATATATGAACGAGCATACTTCGACAAGGCCTCAAAGTCAGAAATATAATCAAGAACTGGCCGACCGTTCTGCTTAAGCTCCACGAATCTCTTAAATAGAATAGACTTTTGTACAATGGAGATAAACTTCATTTCAAACTTAGCTTGGAACAGCTCCCATGAAATATCCTCTTTAGGGGTCTCAAGTGTGACAGAGTTCCACCGGTCCATTGCTTTGCCCTCTATCTGCCTTGATGCAAGCTTTCTCTTTGTTGCATCTTCGATGCCCAAGTCCTTTAAGATCCTAACACAAGCATCCATCCACCTCTGGACTTCTTCAACTGGTTCAGTTCCCTTGAATTGTTTTCCTCCCAATGAAGAAAAGTCTTTGCATAACTTTGCAAATTCTACAACCCTACGCACTGGAACTCCAATACCAACCATAGCTGCCACTGGAGCGAGGACCCTATTCATGATCGATGCTGCCATGGCCTCGAACATGGCTGGGTAGTCTGGTTCGCCACCATTTCCCCCTCCAGTATTAGCTCCCCTAGCAGTGTGTCTTGATGGTCGTCTACTCAATCTAAATCTACAATTTAGAATAATTAGCCACTTTCAAGAAAAACTGCTAAAGAATACAACCGCTACTACTATATATGCTAATATATAAAGTAAGCATCCAACTGAAATCTACAAGCACGTCTCTCATATGTAATTACGTCCTCGAACTTTGGCTAAAATCGCTAACCAGAGCTTTGATATCAAATGTGACAACCGCCCATAAACCCTGCACTAAAAAAGAGGAATAATGCGCTGAATGGTGTGCCAGACAGCTATGGACGATCATCAGAGTAGGTAAACAACATCGGAACCTGTCTAAAACTCACGACATAAGTATAAAATATAATAGAACATATACAACAGGTAATAGTAATGAAGCATCATATAGCAAACTTTTGAAACTTTCTCAACATCCTGAAAGGTTATCCAACTGATACCAAAGTGTGTACATAAGGCCTCACTACTACCCTCATAGAGCAATCAAACAACGGAAACATAAATACTAGATAGTAATAAAACTGGTACGCCAGCCTTCTACTCGCCTCCGCACTGCAGCACCATCCTCACTAATCACCTGTAACCTACTACTTAGTCTTCCCGTCCACAACCGGATGAACATCCCAAGGTAATAAGAGGAGACATAAGACCTTGTGTTAGGCAACAGTCTTAATGAGCGATAAAATAACTAACAAACTTCAACAATAAAGTACGTGAGCATGGATAGATAAGCATACTAATCTACCCATAACACCAGAGAAGAACTCAACCCAATCTTCCCCACATCGGACAGTTATAGCCTTTACAATAAACAATTCAACCTTTCATCCATGGAAACTAGAACACCCAATTAATTATGGTAAGCACTCATAACATCCAGATTATATATATCTCATGTAAACCAACCTAATTGAATTTGACATCCCTCAAGCACAAACCCCAGAGGCCTAAACTAGTATCAGACAAGCACTCAAGGAACATCTCCTTCAACGTTGGACGACCTACATAAAACGGAATAAATAGAACAACCAATCATCCATGACTGACTCTGGCTATCACTGCCAATCCTGCTTTGAAACCATCGTTAATCGTATGACGACCAACCTTGCCATATGTCAAGTGCTAATGGTAACCCTAGTTTTAGCATAAACTACATATGTCCAACCTTGACAACTAGGCCTTTCTACAAGACCTAGGGTACTCAACCTACAATCGGTCTTTTGGACATCTCGAGTGTACCCTTGCTTCGAACCTGCTAGAACTTACGACAATAATAATCCCTCGGCCTTCGCATCTCTAGTCATCCAACCCGACGACTTTTTATATCTCAAGCAATCTTCTCGAGCAACCATTATCCAACAACTCACAACCTTTGAATTGTCACCTCATTCACTGTTCTACACCGATCAACGAACACATTCAACACTTCGAATATTCCCACTTGAAATCTCCTCGAAGTTATCACCATCACCGAGCCAATTACACCGCTGCGCTGCAGCTAGGTTTCGGGGGGTTGCCCCCAAAAATATTTTTTCAAACCATTTTGTTCAAATATGAGTCGTACCCGAAAATATAAATTTTCAAAAAATGACCATGTTCGACCGACCCCCCTGGTGCGACCGACCCCTTCTGCTCGATCCAACCATGTTCGAGCCAACACCGCTCGACCCAACCATGCTCGAGCCAACACTGCTCGACCCAACCATGCTTCTCAAGGACCGACCAAACCTCAAGACCGACCCGAAGTAACCGACCCAACCCATAGTGACCGACCCATCCCAAACTTCCTTCAAAACCATAACTCTCAGACCTGTTCGATCGACCCACACCAAGACCAACCCGACCCATCGTGACCGACCTGACCTAGGTGAGACTGACCGACCGGGCATGGCTTCTGACTTGTTCTCCAAGACACATTTTGGGGACCGACCCACCCACCCTGGCTCACTCGACCAACCCAAAACCTGCACTTCACCAATTCCTCCCCGATTTCGACCGAAACTTCGCCAAACGATAGATTCGACGAAACCAACTCATCCAATTCATCCAATATGACCACAATCATGATATGAAATCAAAAACATCACCAATATGACAATTTCACCAATCATTATGTAAAATTCACCAAAATCACCATAAATGTGCATATGAATAATTCTACTGATCTAACTTGCATATTCACATGAAATATCATAGAAATTTCCAATCTAAACTTGCTAAATCAGATCATAAGGTGTTTTATACGAAAGTAGACTTACCAATGCACATATTTATGGAAATACACTTGAAATTGATGAAAGATATGTTCAAACCCTCATACACTTCATTGAATCCATGTGAAAGATGCAAATCACTCACCTATTCTCCAAAACAAGCTAAAATTGATGAAATAAGAATCCGGTCAGCAAGTACCTCGCACCAATCCTCTAGATCTGATGAACTCTTTCTTTGATTGATGTAGATCTAGCCTCTAATGGCGTAGATCAATGATTTCCCTCCTTGTATTTAGATTTTTAATGGTGGAAAGGTTTTAGAGGAAGGAGGAGCACAAGGCACCAAATGAGGGAATGGAAAACTAAAACCATTTTCCATATCCCTTACCCCTTATTTATAGTTTCCACCTGCCCACTAACGGGCCTCCCCTAAATCAGCCCATTAGGCTCTCAAAACCTGAACAACCAACTGAAAAAACTTAAAACGGCGATTTCTCCCAAACCGCTGAGCCAAATCTTTAATGTAACCACTATACGGAAAGACAATCATCATTTCCTTTCCAATGGCACAGGTCTCACCACTTGATTCGACCTGAGTCAAAAGTTACGCCATGTACAAGACTAACAGGGGCAAAATGGTCACAAACAAAATCGATAAAAATTATGGACATGTCTCACATCCCCATAAGCAACATGTTAAAATATGAGAATGATCCAACCCTCAGGGAATGAAATAAAATATTTTACGATCCTCCGATACGTAAAATGCGGGCTGTTACAGGAATCCTAGGCAACTATTCTACAATAATTCCTACTTTCTTCCCAAAGCATGGTTTACATAGGAAATTTTTCTTTTTTAACTTCCCCAAACTTTCTTTGGAGAGTTTATTTTCTCTTATTATTGTGGTTATTTCCATAATTATATTTCATTTATTTGTTTTTCTTTTGGTCATTCATTTGTTGCTTACGATGTTAATTCATTTGTGACACCCTATGTCTTAATTCTTCTCTAGTAATCATCCTATATACCAATAAAAGAAATGCCATACTAAACCATTCTTTTTTCAACAATGAATTAGGATACTACATAGGAGTGCAACTCCGTACTAAAAGAAAACAGGCTATACTACAATATTTACTAGGAAAAAAGTACAATGGTTAAATGTGTTTATCTACTTAGACTTGGAGGCCTAGTTCTTACCATTTCTTAAAGTAAGTCAACATGTCATGCATTCTAATTTCCTAGAAAGCACTAAAAATGGAATTTCCTTCAATCACACATCATACCATATTTTTCATACAACAAACCCAAACTTGATCTTCTTTTTCACCTACCTTCATATTGCAATTAGGTACGTTCTACTTCTATCAATTTATTGTTGATTTACATAGGAACTTAATTCTTTAATTAACCGACCTTTTTCCGCTTAAATTGTGTCATTTCTCAAATCAATATTTATGTGGAACCTTTCTACTTCATTTCCACATAGATTATACAAGTTTTAAAATTTCCCCTTTTTCCTTTTCATTAGAACAATAACCACAAGAGAAATAACTTCCTAACATTATTTCTCAGTTCTCATACATCACCATATAACCTTTTTAATGTTGACCATTTTACTTTTCTATTTGTCACTTGAGACTTTCTACAATTACTACTCCAGTTTATGGTTTACTCATGTACCGAGATAATTTCCCAAAGCTCTACCTAGTGTTCAAAAACACTATTGGATTTATTTCACTAAACCATTTTTAAGTTTCAAAAATGTTATTTTCTCAAAAGCATTTCTCAAAAGTCAAAAATTTAAGGAAATATCAATTGATTACTTCTATTCAACACACATGCTTGATTCATTATTTGTGCCTTCCCTTTCTACCTCTATGACTTAACGCCACAACTTGCTTACACACCTTATTCTTTTGGAGAAAAATCTTTATACTTTCTAATAAAATAATTTAATGCCAAAATCAATAATTTTTTAAAAAGTTTAAACTTTTAAATTCGACAATTGAAAACTCTTTTAGAAAACTTATATATTTTTTTCCAAGTTCTTCTAAAAGTCTAATTATGGGGTTATAAGGGTTATCCAAATTCACGCTTTTCTAAAATTTTTTGCACGAAATAAATTTACATCCTTACTAATCCTCAAGCAAACTTTCCAAACTACGTGTGACTTACAACTCTTGTGCTTCTCATGCACACCTTATATATATGTCCTTAATCCATCTATTTCCCAAACGCAAGGCCTTATCACCTACCTACAACTTGAACCTACCACACGTTTCCAAGTATTTATGCATATACATTCCCATTAATTATCAAATCTATCATGCATCTCTACTATAGTTAATCCATAACTTACTCTTTTAGGACCCTTCAAAATCCTAGCATTGGTGTATGAACTCATTACTTAATACTATACATGTGCGGTTTTCTTAAAAGTGGGTCTCTCTCATGGATTTAGGTATATATATATATATTATTTATATTTTTAAAATACAATTATGTCTCTCGCTAACTGTATATAGGAATCCTAAACCCAAGCTTTGATACCAGATGTAATAATCCAAACTCCAGCGGGTCCGGATTTTTCAAAAATTCTAAATTCGAAACCATTGAAAGTGGAGTTGGCTTACCTGATATCCTATAGAAAAGACAGAGATAATAAATATATCGGAGCTCAATAAAACATCTCATAATGGAACAGATAGAATATAATAATCAAATATAGACTCACTAAGACATTAACGTTGCCTAACAAATGTCCAAAGGCTACCAAATCTCTGCCACAAATCTGACCTACAAGTATGTTATGAGGAGGGGGTTGCAAGTTTTGTTGAGAGGTCAAATTATTCATTCTGAAATAATCTACATATACCGTTTAGTTACATTTCTTTAATTATTAGGTTATTCAAGTTAGTAGCGCTCTAGGCTCTACATACATGCCGCACTCATCTGCTCCCTAATAGATTAAACCTAAAATACGTAGATGTGCCCAACATCTCAAGGAATTCTCCATAGTACCCTTCTCGTACGGTCTTCGCCGTTGCACTGCAGAAGCATGCATAACTTCCATCCTACGCCAAACCGTGTTTGGAAATCTCCATCGTTAAGCCACATAATCACACAGAACCATAATCGTTATGCGACGTAAGCATATGGATCCTTGGATCCAAACTCCGTGGTCGAACCACGTATCGACACGGAGAGATACCCTAATATATATGATACACTACCCAATGCATGTATCTAGACCCTCACACAAACGTACTGCCTAGCTTTGATACCAGATGTAATAATCCAAACTCCAGCGGGTCCGGATTTTTCAAAAATTCTAAATTCGAAACCATTGAAAGTGGAGTTGGCTTACCTGATATCCTATAGAAAAGACAGAGATAATAAATATATCGGAGCTCAATAAAACATCTCATAATGGAACGGATAGAATATAATAATCAAATATAGACTCACTAAGACATTGATGTTGCCTAACAAATGTCCAAAGGCTACCAAATCTCTGCCACAAATCTGACCTACAAGTATGTTATGAGGAGGGGGTTGCAAGTTTTGTTGAGAGGTCAAATTATTCTTTCTGAAATAATCTACATATACCGTTTAGTTACATTTCATTAATTATTAGGTTATTCAAGTTAGTAGCGCTCTAGGCTCTACATACATGCCGCACTCATCTGCTCCCTAATAGATTAAACCTAAAATACGTAGATGTGCCCAACATCTCAAGGAATTCTCCATAGTACCCTTCTCGTACGGTCTTCACCGTTGCACTACCGAAGCATGCATAACTTCCATCCCACGCCAAACCGTGTTTGGAAATCTCCATTGTTAAGCCACATAATCACACAGAACCACAATCGTTATGCGACGTAAGCATATGGATCCTTGGATCCAAACTCCGTGGTCGGACCACGTCTCGACACGGAGAGATACCCTAATATATATGATACACTACCCAATGCGTGTATCTAGACCCTCATACAAACGTACTGCCTAGCTTTGATACCAGATGTAATAATCCAAACTCCAACGGGTCCGGATTTTTCAAAAATACTAAATTCGAAACCATTGAAAGTGGAGTTGGCTTACCTGATATCCTATAGAAAAGACAGAGATAATAAATATATCAGAGCTCAATAAAACATCTCATAACGGAATGGATAGAATATAATAATCAAATATAGACTCACTAAGACAATGACATTGCCTAACAAATGTCCAAAGGCTATCAAATCTCTGCCCCAAATCTGACCTACAAGTATGTTATGAGGAGGGGGTTGCAAGTTTTGTTGAGAGGTCAAATTATTCATTCTGAAATAATCTACATATATCGTTTAGTTACATTTCTTTAATTATTAGGTTATTCAGGTTAGTAGCGCTCTAGGCTCTACATACATGTCGCAATCATCTGCTCCCTAATAGATTAAACCTAAAATACGTAGATGTGCCCAACATCTCAAGGAATTCCCCATAGTACCCTTCTTGTACGGTCTTCGCCGGTACACCGCAGAAGCATGCATAACTTTCATCCTACGCCAAACCGTGTTTGGAAAACTCCATCGTTAAGCCATATAATCGCATAGAACTACAAGCGCTATGCGACGTAAGCGTATGGATCCAAACTCCATGGTCGAACCACATCTCGACACGGAGAGATACCCTAATATTTATGATACACTACCCAATGCGTGTATCTAGACCCTCATACAAACGTACTGCATACTATAACCTAAGCCTTATAATAAGGCTGCATCCAATGCATGGAACTCGATCAGGAGCTTTCGATATTTGTAAAGGATGGCTTTGTTAGAACTACAATACATATATCCACTTATATTCTCTCTTTTCACAGTAGCTATGTGTAACACCCTGTAATTTTAAAACGGGACATAAGAGATAATTAAAGAATAATTAATTATTAAAAGAAGAATTAAGGGAAACGGGTTGCGCCATTGCGTTCGTCTCGGAATTACGCTTGACATAGAGTCCGAGTTTGCGTAAAACGGATACAGTATAAAGAAGTTATTAAGGTTGGAAGTTTGTATACATAAATAAAATAAAATCAATTTATATTAAAAAATATTCAAAACAGCAGGAGCAGGAAGGAAAAATGCAGAACCGGCCACGTTTGGGGTGTCGACCCAAGACCCACTGGGTCGACACCAGTGCCGACCCAGATACTTTGGGGTTGACACCGGGGTCGACATAGGTGTCAACCCCCCTTGTAGGGGTCGACCCCATCGGCCAGATCTAGGCAGTGACAATTTTTGATATGTTAGACGGACCTGATGGCTTCTATGGTGATCTAAAGGCTCTAAAACACTCTCTACACCTATAAATTAGTGCCTAGACCAAACCCTAATTCATAGCAATTCCTTATGACGCCACTTTGCTGCTGAACTCTCAATTCTCTTAGCCGCCGCCTCTAAAATCCTGAATCATATTAGAAGTTCTTCATCAACAATCAACTTTGAAGATAAATCAACATCAAAATTAGAGTTTCTGCAACAACAACGATTTGATTATCTTTTCTTAAAACTAGCAAGGTAAGTTCATGTTATTTTCAGATTTAAATACCTAATTGTAATCTTGGCATGTAACAAAATGAATCTAAGTCCATGCTTGATGATAAGATAATCTTTTCAGATTTATCCCTATCTTTCTATCGAGTCCATGATTTTACATGCCTAAGAAGTTATTTTATCGATTCAATCATGCATATCTTTGTTGTACATCAGGCATATAATCCTTTTTGGTTCATGATGTTATTCTTATGCCTGCGATAATGATTGTATCAGTTTATTCAAGAATCTATCTTTGTTGGATCTAAATTTCTTGTATTAGGTATGTTGTTACATGCCTATTCTTATTTTATGCTCCTTCTCTCTCTTCCCCTACTTACTTTTTCTTTTATGAACCTGGGTTACCTTCGAACCTAGGCTGAAATCGCGAAATACGAACGATTGGAATACGGGGAATATTTGGGTATAACCTATTTTGGGTAAATATTTGGCATAATGTATTTGGTGAAATAATTGGGCACAACATATTCGGTGAAATTGCTGGGCATAACTTGTAATTGATATTGGGGCATCATTACTATTATTATAACTACAAGTTTGGGTTAATTGGCATGTAAATCAAGTTTTGGGCGTAAGCTGTAAACTGGAATATTAAATCCAGATTGGGCATAACTAGTGGTTGGGACGCCAAGCATAATGTATATTGTTATTTTGGAGCATGACTATTATTGTAAATATGTGAAGATTGGGTGTAGCCTATTTTGATTAATAACTTGTAATTGAATTTGTTGGGCATAACTTGAGAATTGAAACATGACTAGTTTTGTGAAATTGGGATAATTAGCATATAAAATCTAGACTTGGACATGTATGGTAAATATGTAAATTGGCTAAAAGATGAACATGCCTATCCCGAGGTTAGATTGAGTTGCGGTGTAAAACTGCCCGGAACCGCCCAGCACATCCAGTAACCGCAACAACACAGATCTAATGTGAGAGGTTAGCACATTTAGCCCAAAACCCGAGGTTAGAATGAGTTTGCGGTAGAAGTCTGCCCGGAACCGCCCGGCACATCCAGCAACCGCAAACAACAGTTCTAATGTTAGAGGTTAAGGCATTAATGAATGGATTAATGATAATAAACAAGACATGCTAAGAATGGTAAGGTTAAGTTAATAAGAAACACTTAACCAATATAACATGATGAAAGGGTAGGGTTAAGCTAATAAGAAACACTTAACCAATATAACATGATGAACGAGTGGGGTTAAGTTAATAAGAAACACTTAACCAATATAACATGATGAATGAATAGGGTTAAGTTAATAGGAAACACTTAACCAATATAGCATGATGAACGAGTGGGTTTAAGTTAATAAGAAATACTTAACCAATATAACATGAGGAACGAGTGGGGTTAAGTTAATGGGAAACACTTAACCAATATAACATAATGAATGAACAGGGTTAAGATAATATGAAACACTTAACCAATACAACATGATGTGTGGATGGGTTAAGTTAACATGAATGGACAACACTTAGCCAATATTACATGAACAAAGTGGATAGGGTTAAGGCAAGCTTAACCAATAATACATATTGACTTGATAAGTGGGAGGGTTAAGTAAACCTTGGGTAGGTGGGTAATATTAGTATATATAGGACCACAAATTTAACCGTTAAATAAACATGTTTTAATCAGTGGGAGGGTTAAGTACATCTAGTGTAGGTGGGTAATATTTGTATATATAGGCCCACAAACTTAACCAGTAGGAAACCCTGGTAACGGGGACCCATTTCAGCAGTAACCCACATAGATGTATCATGATACCCTGAACTAGGCAGGGTGGGGCACTTTACTGGGCCGATTATAAGCGGTCAAAGTAGCGGCAGGTGGTGCAGCAGTGCAGGTTCCGATGGGATCACGGGCGTGCACGTAATCCGGAGTGGAAGAATTAGCCACTGGGCATCAGTAGATATAAAGCTGTGCATCTTGATCGTGTTGGGTTGCCACCTTAGGACTTTATGCACCTTACGGTGGGACCAACACAGGTATATACAAGCAGAGGGCCGAGCGACACAAACTAAGACTAGATCGATACGAGTAGGAGCCGATCGGTTAAAGTAGTAAGGATACATCTAACATCTTCATGGCAATTAGGCTGATTGAAGTAAGATCCTCATACTAGACGTACACCTGAAGGCTTCCACAATTGCGGGGCTGGGATCACCTTATGATATAACACATGATACTAGTTGGGACACTAGTAGGGAATACGAATCATTCTATAAAAGACACTAGTTAGGATGCTAGTTGGGTGGTGCAGAGAAAATAGGAAATCAGAGAAAGGACCGAAGCGCATTCAGTGTACCTTGCCTTGTCACATCAAACGGGGCGGCGTAATCTTGTAATAGTGAGAAAACATGAGGTTGGTTAAGTTGGGTAATTCTTTGGGGGTTAATCTGATGTTGATTTCGGTCATCGGGGTTGATACTTAGGGAGTTACTCTCTTAACCAAGGAGTCTTAGTAAGCGGTGCGGTGTAGGAAATATCTTAATAATTAGAAGCGCAACCATCATATCATGTTCGTCTTATGTACCTTGTCATATCTAACACTCATCATTTTTGTCTAGCTATGCTTATTATCATGGTTATGTCTTGTATCCAGTTTATTCATGTCATGATGCTTTTACCTATTTACATGCTGAAAGTCACTGGACTTACCAGACTTATGTCTGACCTAGTTTGTTTCGCCTCTTTTCTTCCATTCCCCCCTCAGGTTCACAGGGAGGGAATATTACCAGTTAGCTCAGTTTTCTTTCCAAGCTCGAAGATAGTCGATGTTTTGCTTTGGACTCTCTTTTCCACTACTATGGCTGGCTCATGCTTTATTGGGGAATATCATTGTCATATTATGCTTCTTTATTTTGTTAAACAAGACAGATGCTTTGTTATAATGGGTATTTGTGTTGGAAAACAAATCTTTGTACAAGCCGTTTTACCAAGCATTTGTTTTATCAATAAAGTAAAGTTTTATTTATTTTCCGCTCTATGAATTTTGCCTGTTTTGTAATTTATCTGTTCTATGCACTTATAACGCTCCACCAAAATTAATGCATTCCCTTTGTGAGTGACCTTAACGGAGGTGGGGTGTTACACGTGGTATCAGAGCTGAAGGTTACCGGATCAGATAAAAGATTTGAAAAATTATTTTCAAAACGGTTTTAAAAGAAGCATTTTCAAAAGAAAAGTTTTGTTTTAAAGGCATATTCCCCAAAGCCATATGCACCATCTTTCGGTTTTCTATTTTGAATCTCTTCTTTTTTTCTTTTCGCCATAGTCTCGTAGGCATACGACGCACGTCGAGGGCGAAGTAGTGCCCAACCTCCATCTGTAGCCGCAATAGTTTCACTTACGGCTAATCTTCTTTCAATCTTTGTAGGTTGTCGTGCGATGGAGGTAGTTTCGAGAAACTTGTCAACAAGCTACACAGGGATAGTAAGGATGAGAGTAAGGGAGTTTGGGCTAAGGAGCACAAGCCCAAGGATAAGAAGCTTGTTGATATGGCTTAATCCACGCAAAAGGAGAAAGGTGAAAAGAAAGAGGCCAAAGTGGAAGAATTACAAACAAAGGATTGGAACATAAGAAGGGTGGAATAAATAATAGATCCCGCGACAAGAAAGTGTCTTTTCTATGGTATAGTGGGTCATTTAATTGTAGGAAGAAGAATACAGGTGGTTGTTTTCAGTATGGTGAAGCAGGGCATCTTATCAAGGATTGCCCGAAGGACAAGGGCAAGGGCAGAGAACAGGACCTACTTCTGGAGGACAAGATCATGCTCTCATGGCACCAGGACAGGTAAGAGATAGAAACGTTTTTGTTGAAAAGTTTGATTTTCCTTTTTCGAACTTTGTTTGACTCTGGCGCTTCACATTCTTTTCTATCTGCTTCCATAGTTGAGTCCCTGCACCTTTGTACTAGTAGGGTAGGGGATCCCAATATTGTCTCAAATCCTATTGGTAGTTTGGCTCATTTATCTTTGTTTTGTAAGGATTTGAGAATAGCTATATTAAGTATTAAGTTTAAGTGTAATGCTTATGTTTTTGGTTTCATGGGCTATGGGTTGATTCTAGGCATGGATTGGTTAGCTATAAATTGTGAAAGGAGGTTAGATAGATTTTTGACTGCCTCGGGAATAACCTCGAGATTTCGTACGATCCTAAGGGATCAGTTTGGCTTAGCTACCTAGAATCACTTGATGCATCTATCGACGATTTGCGATCCGTTAGAGTAGTCCATGAGTACGCAGACATTTTTGTTTAAGTAGGGGTTTGTCCCCTAAAACGCGAGATAGACTTCCGCATATATCTAGTTGACAATGCAAAGCCAGTTGCATTACCTGTACGACACATGACTCCAAGGGAAAGAAAGGGCACATTAAACAAGTAAAAGAGTTACTTGAGAAAGAGTTCATAAGGCGAAGTATTTCTGAATGGGGTGCTCCAGTTGTTTTCGCTACAAAGGCGGACGGTTCACTTCGCTTGTGCATAGATGATATTTTGATTTTCTCTAAGAGTGGGAAAGAACATGCTTTGTATCTAAGGAAAGTCTCGGATACCCTCCAAGTGCATCAGCTTAAGGCTAAGTTATCCAAATGTCATTTTTGGAGGAAAGAAGTGAGGTTTTTAGGTCACGTGGTCTCTAAGGAAGGGATAGCAGTGGATCCTGCACAGATGGTGGCAATCCAAGGTTGGAAGGTTCCTAGAAAAGAAACGGGAGTAAGAAGTATTCAAGGGTTGGCGGGCCACTATATGAAATTCGTCAAGGACTTTGCGAAGATATCAGCCCCAGTTTTGACTTTGCTAGATGGGAGCAAACCGTTCACAGTATATACCGGTGCTTGCGGGACACGGCTTGGAGCAGTTCTCAATGCAAGAGGAAAAGGTGATATGAAAAAGACGGTAAGTACGCAGTTATGTTTGAGCACCGCTTGTCATCCTCTGATAGGAAGGGTGAATAGGATTTTGAAAGACCTTTTGAGGAAATGTTAGCATGAAACAGTAGAAGTGGTAGTGCCAAGTATACTAGAAGGAGAAAAGGTGGAACAAGAGGTGACAGTGAAATGAGTTCCAACTCATATTTTGGAAACAGAAATTAAGAAGCCACGCAATCGTGAAGTTGAGACAGTCAGAGCACAATGGAGTGAAGCTCAAGAAGATGCGACTTAGAAGACTGAAGACCAGATATGCGCATCATACCCTTTTTGAGGGTATACTCTTGATCTCTCTTTTTCTGTATAGTTTATTTGCATGCTAGTCTTTATCTTTTAAGTATATCCTCTCGGTCCTATCATCGATGCTTAGGTAGAAGCCAATGGACGTAAACATGTGTTTGAGACATGTTATGTTGGGTGGATGCAAGTGGATGTAAGTGTTTGCTAGTGGTTGCTCATGGATGCATACACACACATTAGGCACTAGATCGGCTCCGTCACTTCCATATTGCATATGCATGAGTGAATTTTTGTATATATAGGTTGAAACTTGATGTGATATCATATGGATGATGCATTTGAATGGATGGTTGTGCACTCATATAGAAGTTATAAAGTACCATAGGAATAACTGCATACATGTTGGACTCGTGACACTAACATAATTCGCATTAAGGAGGTCAACTGAATCAGTGGATCGCCTGATTTTTTTTGCATTAGATAAGGACATATACGCACACTATGCATATAAACATGAAAGCATTAGAAATCTTTTTAAGGACAATTGATGCATGTGATTGAATGGTTGAGTAGATGGATGTTGGATGGTAGGATACACATTCTTCTTGACTTGAAGATTTCGGGGACGAAATCCTTTAAGTAGGGGGGAATGTAACACCCCGTAATTTTAAAACGGGACATAAGAGATAATTAAAGAATAATTAATTACTAAAAGAAGAATTAAGTGAAATGGGTTGCGTCATTGCGTTCGTCTCGAAATTCCGCTTGAGATAGAGTCCGAGTTTGCGTAAAACGGATACAGTATGAAGAAGTTGTTGAGGTTGGAAGTTTGTATACATAAATAAAATAAAATCAATTTATATTCAAAAATATTCAAAACAGCAGGAACAGCAAGCCAAAACGCGGAACCGGCCACGTTTGGGGTGTCGACCCGAGACCCACTGGGTCAACACCAGTGCCGACCCAGACACTTTGGGGTCGACACCGGGGTCACATAGGTGTCGACCCCATCGGGCAGATCTGGGCAGTGACGATTTTTGATGTGCTGGACGGACCTGATGGCTTCTATGGTGATCTAAAGGCTCTAAAACACTCTCTACACCTATAAATTAGTGCCTAGACCTAACCCTTATTCATAACAATTCCTTATGACGCCTCTATGCTGCTGAACTCTCAATTCTCTAGCCTCCGCCTCTAAAATCCTGAATCATATTAGAAGTTCTTCATCAACAATCAACTTTGAAGATAAATCAATCAAAATTAGAGTTTCTGCAACAACAACGATTCGATTATCTTTTCTTAATCCTAGCAAGGTAAGTTCATGTTATTTTCAGATTTAAATACCTAATTGTAATCTTGGCATGTAATAAAATGAATCTAAGTCCATGCTTGATGATAAGATAATCTTTTCAGATTTATCCCTATCTTTCTATCGAGTCCATGATTTTACCTACCTAAGAAGTTATTATATCGATTCAATCATGCCTATCTTTGTTGTACATCAGGCATATAATGCTTTTTGGTTCATGATGTTATTCTTGTGCCTGCGATAATGATTGTATCAGTTTATTCAAGAATCTATCTTTGTTGGATCTAAATTTCCTGTATTAGGTCTATTATTACATGCCTATTTTTATGCCTATATGCTCCTTCTCTCTCTTCCCCTATTTCCTTTTTCTTTTATGACCTGGGTTACCTTCGAACCTAGACTGAAATCGCGAAATACAAACGATTGGAATACGGGGAATATTTGGGTATAACCTATTTTGGGTAAATATTGGGCATAATGTATTTGGTGAAATAATTGGGCATAACATATTCGGTGAAATTGTTGGGCATAACTTGTAACTGATATTGGGGCATCATCATTATTATTATAACTACAAGTTTGGGTTAATTGGCATGTAAATCAAGTTTTGGGCGTAAACTGTAAACTGGAATATTAAATCCAGATTGGGCATAACTATTGGTTGGGATGCCAAGCATAATGTATATTGTGGTTTTGGAGCATGACTATTATTGTAAATATGTGAAGATTGGATGTAGCCTAGTTTGATTAATAACTTGTAATTGAATTTGTTGGGCATAACTTGAGAATTGAAACATGACTAGTTTTGTGAAATTGGGATAATTAGTATATAAAATCTAGACTTGGACATGTATGGTAAATATGGAAATTGGCTAAAAGATGAACATGCCTAACCCGAGGTTAGACTGAGTTGCGGTGTAAAACTGCCCGGAACCGCCCGACACATCCAGTAACTGCAACAGCACAGATCTAATGTGAGAGGTTAGAGCATTTAGCCCAAAACCCGAGGTTAGAATGAGTTTGTGGTAGAAGTCTGCCCGGAACCGCCCGGCACATCCAGCAACCGCAAACAAAAGTTCTAATGTTAGAGGTTAAGGCACTAATGAATGAATTAATGCTAATAAATAAAACATGCTAAGAATGGTAAGGTTAAGTTAATAAGAAATACTTAACCAATATAACATGATGAAAGGGTAGGGTTAAGCTAATAAGAAACACTTAACCAATATAGCATGATGAACGAGTGGGGTTAAGTTAATAAGAAACACTTAACCAATATAACATGATGAATGAGTAGGGTTAAGTTAATAGGAAACACTTAACCAATATAGCATGATGAACGAGTGGGGTTAAGTTAACAAGAACACTTAACCAGTATAACATGAGGAACGAGTGGGGTTAAGTTAATGGGAAACACTTAACCAATATAACATGATGAATGAACAGGGTTAATATAATATGAAACACTTAACCAATACAACGTGATGTGTGGATGGGTTAAGTTAACATGAATGGACAGCACTTAACCAATATTACATGAACAAAGTGGATAGAGTTAAGGCAAGCTTAACCAATAATACATATTGACTTGATAAGTGGGAGGGTTAAGTAAACCTTGGGTAGGTGGGTAATATTAGTATATATAGTCCTACAAAATTAACCGTTAAATAAACATGTTTTAATCAGTGGGAGGGTTAAGTACATCTAGTGTAGGTGGGTAATATTTGTATATATAGGCCCACAAACTTAACCAGTAGGAAACCCTGGTAACGGGGACCCATTTCAGCAGTAACCCACATAGATGTATCATGATACCCTGAACTAGGCAGGGTGGGGCACTTTACTGGGCCGATTATAAGCGGTCAAAGTAGCGGCAGGTGGTGCAGCAGTGCAGGTTCCGATGGGATCACGGGCGTGCACGTAATCCGGAGTGGAAGAATTAGCCACTGGGCATCAGTAGATATAAAGCTGTGCATCTTGATCGTGTTGGGTTGCCACCTTAGGACTTTATGCACCTTACGGTGGGACCAACACAGGTATATACAAGCAGAGGGCCGAGCGACACAAACTAAGACTAGATCGATACGAGTAGGAGCCGATCGGTTAAAGTAGTAAGGATACATCTAACATCTTCATGGCAATTAGGCTGATTGAAGTAAGATCCTCATACTAGACGTACACCTGAAGGCTTCCACAATTGCGGGGCTGGGATCACCTTATGATATAACACATGATACTAGTTGGGACACTAGTAGGGAATACGAATCATTCTATAAAAGACACTAGTTAGGATGCTAGTTGGGTGGTGCAGAGAAAGGACCGAAGCGCATTCAGTGTACCTTGCCTTGTCACATCAAACGGGGCGGCGTAATCTTGTAATAGTGAGAAAACATGAGGTTGGTTAAGTTGGGTAATTCTTTGGGGGTTAATCTGATGTTGATTTCGGTCATCGGGGTTGATACTTAGGGAGTTACTCTCTTAACCAAGGAGTCTTAGTAAGCGGTGCGGTGTAGGAAATATCTTAATAATTAGAAGCGCAACCATCATATCATGTTCGTCTTATGTACCTTGTCATATCTAACACTCATCATTTTTGTCTAGCTATGCTTATTATCATGGTTATGTCTTGTATCCAGTTTATTCATGTCATGATGCTTTTACCTATTTACATGCTGAAAGTCACTGGACTTACCAGACTTATGTCTGACCTAGTTTGTTTCGCCTCTTTTCTTCCATTCCCCCCTCAGGTTCACAGGGAGGGAATATTACCAGTTAGCTCAGTTTTCTTTCCAAGCTCGAAGATAGTCGATGTTTTGCTTTGGACTCTCTTTTCCACTACTATGGCTGGCTCATGCTTTATTGGGGAATATCATTGTCATATTATGCTTCTTTATTTTGTTAAACAAGACAGATGCTTTGTTATAATGGGTATTTGTGTTGGAAAACAAATCTTTGTACAAGCCGTTTTACCAAGCATTTGTTTTATCAATAAAGTAAAGTTTTATTTATTTTCCGCTCTATGAATTTTGCCTGTTTTGTAATTTATCTGTTCTATGCACTTATAACGCTCCACCAAAATTAATGCATTCCCTTTGTGAGTGACCTTAACGGAGGTGGGGTGTTACACGTGGTATCAGAGCTGAAGGTTACCGGATCAGATAAAAGATTTGAAAAATTATTTTCAAAACGGTTTTAAAAGAAGCATTTTCAAAAGAAAAGTTTTGTTTTAAAGGCATATTCCCCAAAGCCATATGCACCATCTTTCGGTTTTCTATTTTGAATCTCTTCTTTCTTTCTTTTCGCCATAGTCTCGTAGGCATACGACGCACGTCGAGGGCGAAGTAGTGCCCAACCTCCATCTGTAGCCGCAATAGTTTCACTTACGGCTAATCTTCTTTCAATCTTTGTAGGTTGTCGTGCGATGGAGGTAGTTTCGAGAAACTTGTCAACAAGCTACACAGGGATAGTAAGGATGAGAGTAAGGGAGTTTGGGCTAAGGAGCACAAGCCCAAGGATAAGAAGCTTGTTGATATGGCTTAATCCACGCAAAAGGAGAAAGGTGAAAAGAAAGAGGCCAAAGTGGAAGAATTACAAACAAAGGATTGGAACATAAGAAGGGTGGAATAAATAATAGATCCCGCGACAAGAAAGTGTCTTTTCTATGGTATAGTGGGTCATTTAATTGTAGGAAGAAGAATACAGGTGGTTGTTTTCAGTATGGTGAAGCAGGGCATCTTATCAAGGATTGCCCGAAGGACAAGGGCAAGGGCAGAGAACAGGACCTACTTCTGGAGGACAAGATCATGCTCTCATGGCACCAGGACAGGTAAGAGATAGAAACGTTTTTGTTGAAAAGTTTGATTTTCCTTTTTCGAACTTTGTTTGACTCTGGCGCTTCACATTCTTTTCTATCTGCTTCCATAGTTGAGTCCCTGCACCTTTGTACTAGTAGGGTAGGGGATCCCAATATTGTCTCAAATCCTATTGGTAGTTTGGCTCATTTATCTTTGTTTTGTAAGGATTTGAGAATAGCTATATTAAGTATTAAGTTTAAGTGTAATGCTTATGTTTTTGGTTTCATGGGCTATGGGTTGATTCTAGGCATGGATTGGTTAGCTATAAATTGTGAAAGGAGGTTAGATAGATTTTTGACTGCCTCGGGAATAACCTCGAGATTTCGTACGATCCTAAGGGATCAGTTTGGCTTAGCTACCTAGAATCACTTGATGCATCTATCGAAGATTTGCGATCCGTTAGAGTAGTCCATGAGTACGCAGACATTTTTGTTTAAGTAGGGGTTTGTCCCCTAAAACGCGAGATAGACTTCCGCATATATCTAGTTGACAATGCAAAGCCAGTTGCATTACCTGTACGACACATGACTCCAAGGGAAAGAAAGGGCACATTAAACAAGTAAAAGAGTTACTTGAGAAAGAGTTCATAAGGCGAAGTATTTCTGAATGGGGTGCTCCAGTTGTTTTCGCTACAAAGGCGGACGGTTCACTTCGCTTGTGCATAGATGATATTTTGATTTTCTCTAAGAGTGGGAAAGAACATGCTTTGTATCTAAGGAAAGTCTCGGATACCCTCCAAGTGCATCAGCTTAAGGCTAAGTTATCCAAATGTCATTTTTGGAGGAAAGAAGTGAGGTTTTTAGGTCACGTGGTCTCTAAGGAAGGGATAGCAGTGGATCCTGCACAGATGGTGGCAATCCAAGGTTGGAAGGTTCCTAGAAAAGAAACGGGAGTAAGAAGTATTCAAGGGTTGGCGGGCCACTATATGAAATTCGTCAAGGACTTTGCGAAGATATCAGCCCCAGTTTTGACTTTGCTAGATGGGAGCAAACCGTTCACAGTATATACCGGTGCTTGCGGGACACGGCTTGGAGCAGTTCTCAATGCAAGAGGAAAAGGTGATATGAAAAAGACGGTAAGTACGCAGTTATGTTTGAGCACCGCTTGTCATCCTCTGATAGGAAGGGTGAATAGGATTTTGAAAGACCTTTTGAGGAAATGTTAGCATGAAACAGTAGAAGTGGTAGTGCCAAGTATACTAGAAGGAGAAAAGGTGGAACAAGAGGTGACAGTGAAATGAGTTCCAACTCATATTTTGGAAACAGAAATTAAGAAGCCACGCAATCGTGAAGTTGAGACAGTCAGAGCACAATGGAGTGAAGCTCAAGAAGATGCGACTTAGAAGACTGAAGACCAGATATGCGCATCATACCCTTTTTGAGGGTATACTCTTGATCTCTCTTTTTCTGTATAGTTTATTTGCATGCTAGTCTTTATCTTTTAAGTATATCCTCTCGGTCCTATCATCGATGCTTAGGTAGAAGCCAATGGACGTAAACATGTGTTTGAGACATGTTATGTTGGGTGGATGCAAGTGGATGTTGATTTGATGTTGATTTCGGTCATCGGGGTTGATACTTAGGGAGTTACTCTCTTAACCAAGGAGTCTTAGTAAGCGGTGCGGTGTAGGAAATATCTTAATAATTAGAAGCGCAACCATCATATCATGTTCGTCTTATGTACCTTGTCATATCTAACACTCATCATTTTTGTCTAGCTATGCTTATTATCATGGTTATGTCTTGTATCCAGTTTATTCATGTCATGATGCTTTTACCTATTTACATGCTGAAAGTCACTGGACTTACCAGACTTATGTCTGACCTAGTTTGTTTCGTCTCTTTTCTCCTGCTCCCCCCCCCTCCAGGATCACAGGGAGGGAATATTACCACTTAGCTCGGTTTTCTTTCCAAGCTCGAAGATAGTCGACGTATTGCTTTGGACTCTCTTTTCCACTGCTATGGCTGGCTCATGCTTTATTGGGGAATATCATTGTCATTTTATGCTTCTTTATTTTGTTAAACAGGACAGATGCTTTGTTATAATGGGCATTGGTGTTTTGGTGTTGGAAAACAAATCTTTGTACAAGCCGTTTTACCAAGCTGCTGTTTTATCAATAAAGTAAAGTTTTATTTATTTTCCGCTCTATGAATTTTGTCTATTTTGTAGTTTATCTGTTCTATGCACTTATGATGCTCCACCAAAGTTAATGCATTCCCTTATTGAGTGACCTTAACGGAGGTGGGGTGTTACACTATGGCCCTACACCCGACCCCTCCCTCAACTAATAAAAGACCTCTTCAACAGTTAATGACATGCCCCTAACAACCAATATAGCATTCAATTTGGCGTATCCCTTAACTAACGTCCTGATAGTGAAAGATCGGTGGACTATTAGTTTGTCTTTAGTCATTATGCAACCCACTGACTATCGATGTTAGGTATCCAACAACTACTATCCTTACTTTTGTCCTGGCCTACCTCTTCCTATAGTGAGGCAATCCACCGAATCACCCAATGCCATCTGCCACAGCCTTCTGACTGCTACACCATAGTTCCAATCAAGGTATATTCTAGGTGGCCCTACAAACTTTCCTCCAAGAGACAGCTTCATCTATTTATTCCTAAGCGGGTCATCTCAGAGTACCCTATCACGTCTCGCAGAAGCCTCGTGCTTCCTTCCAGTCCCGTAGAATAATCAGCTGGACGTGCTCCTCTCTTGTCTCCAGACACCGGATGATCTACCTATTGGGTTTTTCGTCTACATACGTATAGACATGTCCAAGCGCATCACGTCATCAAATCCTACATCTAATCTTTTAATTAGGTGCTTTTATTATTAGTTAACTTGACTATTTCCACATTCATTTTCTATTCAAGTTACTAGTTTATTAGCTTACATTTGGCTGCTTATTTTTTTTAATCAGCCTCATGCTGCCGGAACGGACCCTATCTATGAGCCACTTATTATTACATTCATTAAACTTAACATTTTCCTATTCTTAAGTTTGATAATAATAAGCCTCTTCTTTCTTTTCTTTCCTGTAATTTTAACCTCATGTTATACCATTACCACAACCATTGCTATGGGTTTACTTATTAACTTAATTCCCATAACTAAGGTATATTAATAAGCTCTCATTTTATCTCTTATTTTAAACTACATTATATCGTTGCCACAACCTTTAAATTGTGGACTTACTTATTAATTTAGTTCCCTTAACTATGGTTTATTAATAAGTTCTCTTTGTATCACCGATTATAACCTATATTATAACTCCTCTTGTCCCTTAGACAAATCTACCTATTATATTTATTCTTATTCTTATTCACATAGTTGATTACAATAGATTATATTCCCCATTCATCATATTTTCCCTTGTTTCCTTGTTATTTAAGCAAACTTTTATTGTTTTAACGTTTCTTTATTTACCATCTTGTAAATTTTTATTATTACAGGAAATAATTCACATACTTCATTTGTTTGGTTGGTGGAAATGTATAAAAATATATTTCCATAATATACATCAATTAAGATCTGTAGTTGCTAGCTATTTCTTTTTATTACATTATGTATGTGTGTGTTTATGATTAGTGTGCAATATGTAAAACTCTCTATTTCACACTAATCCTTATTACGTTTTTTTTGCAACTACGTTCTCTGTAATTTTACCGTAAAGGTAATTAAGGAAATGTATCCGTTTTCCATCTTAAATTACCTCAGTCCACTACTAATTTCCTTTTTCTGAGTTATACATTATTTCCTGTCTTTCATGCATGATTCCTAATTATGGTAAATTTCTACATGAAATTAAGCATACTAATTCTTTTTTCATTATTTCCATAATTCACTGTAATTCTTTTTACAACATATCCAGTTTACCATTAAATTGCAATCTTAAGAATATATGCATAATCACTCTCAGATTCACAATTTTAATATTGCAGTAATTCTCAAACCCAAATAGATAGTTAATGGAATAGTTTCGTACAAAAGTAACATTCTTAATGTATTTGGGAATGGATTATATTATAGTTACCACAATCAGTTATTCATTTCATTAAGAATTATTCAGAATTTAAACCATAAATATATTGTTACAAAAAGGTATAATTTAAATCCACTCACCTGCTAACTTTCCAATTCCAGATCTGATTCAGAATTATTGACCAAGGTTTTTTCCTAATTTGATTCAATACAACAATAACCACGGATTTATAATCCAGAATCTAAAAAGAAAACAAAAGAATTGGATTAGAATCAGATTTATGAACTTACCTCACGCAGATAAGAAACTTGAGCACTATAGCATAGACCTGTATTCTTTGTCTTCAAATCTTGAATCAGAATTCCTAAAACTAATATTCTTATTTCTAAAAAATTTGAGAAGAAAGAAAAATGTCCGGCACTTGGCGTCGTCTCAAAAAATACGAGTTGGAGGCTAGGCTCTGCTAGTTTATTTATGGGTGAATAGAAGATTTTGGTTCATCGGACTAATTATAATATAATCTGGCCATATAAATTGAAAATATAACGTCAGTTCATTCAGCAAAGGGTCAACCTGGGCCCGTGGTGGTCGACCAATGTGTCGACTCGACTATTAGGTATGTGAACCCCTAGGTTGACACAAATATGGTCTGGATTGACCCATGACCTCGGCCGCTAACGTTAATTTTACCCACTTTTAATTTTTGTTTAAGGTCGCTTGTAACATTCCTTTTGTTGCCAAATATTGCTATGCAAATTATTATTTTTTCACTTATAAGGTATATCCAACATTTCAATTTCAAACTTTTACACATATATATGCATATAATTCTTTAAATATTTGTTCGTAAATAGCTGCGCAATAAATATCATTATTAACGCTATCAGGTCATTGATTCCTTTCTTTTTAGTACATATACAAATTTCAAACGCAGTTATTCTCTTGTCTATTTTTCATTCATTCCACATTTATTGCTTTCTGTCCTTAATTTTACCTAATATAATATAAACGACGTTATGCCGACATTTATTTCTTACTCATTTTGATCGGTTGTAGGTTACTTTTGGATTTTATATTCATATGTATACACACACACATATGCATATATACACATATACGTGTGTATATGTGTACTTACCTATATATATAATTTTTCTTATATGTGCATTTATATATATATATATATATATATATATTTCTCTTAGAAGATGTATCTGTTTAGCCGTCCCTTTGAAATTAAAAACTTGGCGTTGATGGGGCTCGAACTCCTGACCTCCACCTTAGGAAGTGCATGCTCTACCAACTCACCTATCTTAGCCTTTGTTCACAAGATTAAAACTTTGAACTGTCTTTGTTTTAGGTTTGTTCATTTTTATTCCTTCTTTTTCATGTTTGTTCTAAAACTTCATTTAATAATATTTTTTTCGTCCTAAGTTCATTTTCTGCAAACCATAGGTCTAAATTGACCAAAAATTCGCCAGGGACGCAGTAACATTAGTTCTATGACCAAATTCTAAAAGTTTAAGGATTTTTATTTTATTATTTAATTTAAAAATATGTGGTATTACAAGTCACAAGCAGTGGTGTTGCTTGTTTGGCTAAGAAGATAGAGTGAGGAGGGAACATATGAAGAAGGAAGAGGACTCAAGTATAAAGGAAGTTAAGTAGGAGAAAAAGGGAAAATGAAAGAGGAAAGAAAGAGGCAAAAAATTCAAATCCAAATCCATGAAGGGATCAGATCAGTATTGAAGAAAAGGGAAAGAAAGAGGTAGAGGGATCTGAATTAGTGTGGAGGGATTGATGTTCTACTAAGGATTGGATTCGAATGGATCTGAACTCGTGTGATCTGATTGGGATTTTACCAATGATCGGATTGGATCCAAATTCGTGTGATTGGATCCGGAATTGAACTTGAATGCAATTGATTCGTGTAACTTAGCTTTCGGTATTACATCGTCGCAAGTTCGTATGAGATAGAATTCGATTATGAATTTCACGATTGTGATTTCATCGTCATTGAGCCAGCACTACAATCGATTGCATATTAGAATAAACTTGAATGTCGTACAGAACCAACAATTCATACATGCACATAGGATAGAGCAAAAAATTAGACTATGGACATATGACTAAACCATTGACTATGAACTTCAATTTCCAAATTGAATTTTCATTGAAATCGTGTGATTTGGTTCAAGTGATTTAAAGATGGTCAGTAATGAAAGTCGCTTCAGTTGTTAGCTAAATATCTTCATTATGTTCTGAAGAGTATAGACACTACTGTTCCACATTAGTATACACTAACACATGAGGTATAAGTTAACCATACTAACTACTATGACTATTTGCAAGTATAATAAATTATGGCCACCAGAAGCTTAACACGAATACTTGGCTTCGAAGCTTAGAGCTCCAAATGAAATCCAGAATCCAACTGTTCAACGAATGCGTCAAGCCCGTCATCCAATGATCATTTAGCTTCTAAAGAATCTAACTTTTCCCGACAAGCGAGTCAACCAGATGGACTAAACCTGTAGGAGCATCTCGAAGAGCCGTAATGGTGGATTAGCCCAATGGTGAATTGAATATCAAAGAGGCCAGCAACATGCAGAAGTAGGCTCACAAGAGGCTGGGGATATGGGAATCGATCAGGAAGGCATTCCAACAACGCTTGATACTCTGGAGGATGCAATGATCTGGGATAATTCTCGAATTTCATTGCATCTAGAATCAATGAAGCAATGTTAGCGAGGATCTACGCGAAGTATGGTATACTACCAAATGATGTCCGGGCCCTATGAAGGAATGATAAAGCGCATGCACGGATGGAAAAGCTTACAACTTGTAACACACACATACACACAACACACACACACACACACATAAATAAATATTTGTTCGTTTCTGTGCACGCGCGCGTGCCATTGGGTTTATGCCCCTATTTTTCCCACACATTCATGATATGCTCTATTACATATCCTGAAACTGAAATCCTGAAACAAGATCAAAAGGGAAATAATTATAAAATGGAAATTTAAAAGAAAAGATAAGCATGCCTGATGCTTTCGAACAATTCATGCCCCATCTTCATTTTCAGATTGAATATTTCCATGAGAGTTCAATGCTTGATTGTTTCCAAGTTGATTACGAGTGAGTTGATCTTGTGTTATTGGTCCCAATAGCTGCATAAAAGATCCAACTTGTTCCGAAACATTTTCAAATGTTTATTGAAAAGGTGACTGCATTGGTTGATATTGTTCAAGTGTTGTTGACAAGGAATTGATAGTTGTGCCAATTAATAAACTAATTGAGAAGACTGACCAAATGGCTGCGACATATGATGAGGAATTTGTAGAAACGTTGAGCACATGATTGCGAGGCTTGATGTCGTGGTTGCGAAAGAATATTTGGAGGTTGTAGAAATGGTTATGTAGGAGGTCGAAACATCCGACTTGGTGGTTGTGGAAATAGTTGAGTTTGTAGAAGTGGGGATGGCTGAATAGACGGTGGAGGGATTTGACTTAGTGGTTGTGCAATAAACTGATCTGATGGTTGTGGTATTTGACTAGGTGGTTGAGTGGATGTCCATGGTGGTTGGTTTGCGGTTTGGAGACTAGTTGAATTAAATGAACCAAGAAAAGAATTTACTTTTAATTGCACTTCCCTCTTTATCAACAATTTGTGCTCAGATGTCAATAATATGTCGTGGACATAGAAGGATGTTCTTAGTTTGCATGATCAGCGAACAAGTTGGATTGGAAACTTTTATGTGATATAGCACTTGTATCAACATAAGGTGCTCCATAAACTCATCCTCTTGCAAGACCTTTGGATGCCTCGACCCAAAGTCGTGGATTCCATACATTTTCATCTTCATTTAACTCAGCCTCTTTCTTGATGTAGGTCTCCTGGTAAGGTTTATATGTAACACAAAATACATTAGCTCCATGCCACTCAAAGACAAGTCTCTTCAGTTACTTTCTCTATATAGTGAGATAATTATAGACAGCATGGTATATCTAGAGATACGTTTGAAGTGTAAAAAGCATAGGTCTTCCTCTTATTCCTATCTACATACAAATCCACTAAATGGAATGTCCCCACCACTTTTGATTCTAAGATTGTTATTCTATAAAATGGAGTCCAGCTTTAAAGTTCACAGGAGATTACTTTCTCACAATCCCTATTTGTATCCTCTTATGACCTTTAATTTGTCCTTTTCATGTAGAAAATGAATTAACCACATGCTCTTGGGAATCCAGTGTGAATGAATAATCTGACTGCTAATGATTTGAGATTAAGTTACGACTTGAATACTAGTGAAAATTAATGTTAAATTTGGCTCTTTTGAAAATATGAAAATTGTACTGTGGATTACCAAGTCAAATAAGTTATAATATGAGTGAAGTCAAAAACTTAGGCTTTATGCAGCTTATATGGCCAAAATGATCATCACACATTTTTATGTTCATAAGTCTTGGCAATCATGCCTCTAATATACATACAATTGCCAATCCATCACAAAAAGAAACATCCACGAACAATGATTCGTAATACATCGTCATTGATTTCAACTAATTAGCTAAAATAAGCACATCGAAATATTTAATTAATTTTAATATTTTAGGAAGGAATGGATAATTTATCATCAGTAAATACCAATTAGAGAGCATGTTAGCAAGATACCGTGAAATATCATTAAAAATGCACAAAACTGTATACTTGTCACTCCCAATTTATCCGTAACGTTTTTTTGTGAATATCAATAAAATGGTATGCATGTTTATATATGTGGTTGGACATGTCAATGGATGCATTGCACGTCTTGTTACTTATTATACTATCAGGAAATTTTATAGTCTATCAAGGATAAATTTTCCAAATAGCTCGTTCAACGATTCAAAGCCTGCATAATGTGTCTTATTTTGTCTAAAAATAGTTGTATTTTTACTATTGCATTCTACTACAAAGCTAAATATACACATTTATAGTTTTACCCATGATGTTAAAACAAACTTTACCATACAGGCAAAATATATTACCTGTAAAACCTATTTTGTTTGACCATATTTACGCTGGAGACCATTTTTGTTTTTATTTCCAAAAGCCATGCGATGTAGTTTGTACTTCTTCAGAACATGATCATGATATCGTGCTAAACTAAGCGGAGTTTAGAAAGATAGGAAGAAAAATTAAGTCTTGACATTATGGGTTTACTGAATCCTAACAGTATGTGTTTACTGAATCCTAACCGCATAAAACATTACGTTCATAAGCACAACATAATATTCAGCAACTCCCACAGCAGTGAACATTCAAGGACAAATAAATAGAACGACAACTAAAAAGGTGTATGGGATACTACAACCTAACAGTAAATTTACTACAAAAAAAAAAAAAAAAAAAAAAAAACGGACCCTGACGCTCCAATGCTATAAGACTGGATGTTCTACTTATGTATCATTTCAATGTTTATATTTTATAGAAACGGTGGAAAACTGTAAGTAGCTTTAGGAAAATCAATGTGCTGGCATAAAGGGAACTTCTGCACTGCAAAATTCTTGAACTACATAAAATACTAAGCCACTGACTGCACAGTACAATACCAACCTAAATTTCACTCAATTGGGAGAGGAATAAGTAAAAAGATAGAATGTGCAACCAACTTGTAAGTTTCAAGTGAATCCACGACTATTTCCACTGTAGCAAAACTTTTTTTCATTGAATTTTGATATGAAAAGCCCCAATGATTATTGATAAAATAAAAAGAAAAAATCCATGACTTGTACTCTCTTCATAAGCACTACAATATGAATGTCTTAATAGACAATAAAGCCAAGTTTTTTTACTGCCAAGTTAAGAATATATGTACTATATTATCATAGTAAGTCTAAAGAAAATAATTTAATTTGCTCAGACTTCAACCGAAGTAGAATATAACAAGATTAAGAAAGTTTAAAGTAGCTCACATAGATTTTCCACGATTTGTTGTCAACGAATTCGCAGCTTGATGCCAAAGCATGCTTTGCTTTCCCCTTTTCATTCGTTTTTTCTGTTTTAGTATGCCAAGCCACAAAAATTTCTTCAAAACTCATTGGTATACCTATCTCAAGTTCCTATAAATGATAGACATTATGCTAGATCAGTAGAAATATCGAAGAACGTAGAAAACACTTATCCTATGATCAAAAATATATCCACAAGTATGAATAGGATATTTAATTCATCAACTGGCCCTAGTTTATAAGTGTTGACGTGGGGAATTGTCGCTTTATTCAGCACACGCCAACCTTGATGTGTATGTGTGGTATGAACAAAATAATCCGAAGATGCTATAAAGTAATGCGGAGGACACAACATTTTATAGTGGTCCGGCACTAACGTTTAGGTCGACTTCATAGTAATCATTCATTGTATAATATTTGATTACAATGTTGTACAAGTTCAGACAATAGTTTAGTACAAAGCATTGCAATAGAGTAAAAAATGTATGTTAATTCTGAAATTTATCTGAAATGTCATTCTACTTTGTTGAGTAGAAGGTGAGTTGACTTGCTCAACTATGTCCAAATTTATCTTCAATGTTGAAGAAATTCCAGATATGACCAAATTAATCCAAAAGTAGTGTAATTATGCTTGTAGATGTCCAAGAGTTAATGGAAAATGTTTGTGCAACATTTTAATGGTCCATGCCATGTCCAATGGCCGTGGAAGAGAAGGCGACTGCCATTAATGATGTTTTTGGAGCTCAAAAATGCCAAAATTGCAAGGAAAAAAAGATCCAAATGAAGGCCAAGCGTTGGGTTATTTACAGGTGAATGTTGGTAGTGGAGTAGGTAAGATGTAGGTCTCATGCAGCAGAAATTCGGACTTCAGAAAAGGCCAAAAAGCTGAAATTTGTATCCCTCTGACGAGGGATACGAATTTTGTATCCCTCTAGGGGATATGAAAATTCGTATCCCTCTAGGGGATACGAAAATTTGTATCCCCTAGAGGGATATGAGAATTCGTATCCGTTGAGGGATACGAAATTCCGTAACCCTCTGAGGGATACGAAAAAGGTGGGTTTGGGGGGGTGGAGCTTGTCGAACCTTGCACCTACCGTTCTAAGGTGGTCCGACGATCCTGAGCAACTAGCATGCGTTCATGGAAATAGGCGTAACTTTTAAACCGTAAGTCCGTTTTTACCAAATGAAAGTTGAACCTGAAGCTAATTTAAAGGGCTACCGGAGTTACTATGCAAGCACCGTAATTAATGTTTTCGGACCCAAAAGAGTTCATGTAAAGGGGTTTTAGGCCATTTTTATGTTCATAACGTGACTTCAACCAAGTTGCTTTGCGTTTGCTGACGATATTATTGATGTTGAGTGCATTGTTAACCATAAATGTTTGACAGCTTTGACCAAAAAGCGTGTCAATAATAGGAGTGAACTAAATGGATATAGTTAGATTATACATACATACATACATATATATATATATATATATATATTGGAATTTCGTCATCTAGTCAATAATTGCATTATTAGACTTCGACTCCATACGTATCAATTAATTTAAGATTTGTTTCTTTGATTGTTGTTCTATTTTTTCAATTAAAAAAATAGCTTTTGTAGTTACATAATGTAAAATTTAAATTTAAAAGCAACAATTATAATTTAATTTTGAATAAGAGATCGAGTAAATGCATACTACTTATGCATCGTGTGAAACAATAGACATAGAACAAGCATTGTGACGCGCATGTGACCCTTCTTTTGGTGTCAAATGTTTAGCTCTCATCTTTTTACATATTTCATCATACATGCATACTTTTGTGCCACCCAATATCTATCATTTTATTCCATACATTTACTTAGATCCATGCTTGTAACGACCCGTGTTTTTCGACCATTTGAATATGAATATTTAAAGTAGTTTTAAATATTATATTGGAGTATTAATGAAATTTAATATTGAATTCGTTATTTAAAACGAAGTTGAACATTATATATTTATATATAATATAAATCGAGCTTGAAAATGGCGTGCAGTTCGTAAATTTGAATTTTTAACTTCAACTGAGAATACAGGATCCGATATAAGTCGGATTTCTGTGAAACAAGACACGTTGGAGCCATATTGGCAATAGCTTTCATATGAAAGAGAAAAATCCAGATTTCTTGTTATAATTTGATAGTTATGGCCAAATCAAATTTTGAAATAGTCGCTATGGAAAATCGTTATTTAAAATATACACGTTAAAAGGGCCGTTTTGCAAACGGACTCAGATTTCGACGAAATCAGTTTCATTAGAACCGTATCGCTAAATTATTGTAAGATGGTGAATTGTGTGGAAAACCGATGTCATATGTGACCACGGTAGCCATAAACGCCCGTTCAAATTCTATAGCGCGCATTTAACTGAATAAAAGGATATTTGAAGGTAACTTGAGTAAACGATCGAATTAGGCCACGAAACCAGTTCCGTTGAGTTCGTATCGTCGATTAGAGTCAGGATATGTATATAGTTGTTATTTTTAGAGATCGAGAAATTTGGCGTTAAAAAGGGTAGGGCGGTTCGGGGTAAAAACAGCCTACCGGGGCAACAGTCTCAGAATGCGACGAAATTAGTGCCGTTGGGTTCGTATCGAAAAGTTATTATCGATGTTCGCAGTTTCAAGTGGATTTGATTTATCTGGGGACCGTGGAAAAATTAAACGTGTGTTCATTTCCGGTTTCATATAGGAAATTTTTTCATACGAAGTCGGATTCCGACGAAACATGTCCCATTGGATCCGGAATATCTTTTTACACCAAGATTAGCCTTTTTATCAGTAGACAGAAATCGTTAGTGGTAGTTTCCGCATGTTACTTCATGTTGAAGTTTAATGAATAATATTTTTTTTTTTTTATTGTCCACTCTGTACACTGAAGTACATGCAGACTCAGAAGAGAACTCAGCTTGCTGGCCTATGTTTTTTCACATCAAATACGTCTACGTACTAAATTTTAACCATATACTAATGTCTACCCTCAACTGTTCATTCATAGCCTTTTTAAAATTTCAGCCGACAAGTCATGTGAATTTCTTTTCAAACAGCTGTGATGTGCCACAGCTAGCTAAGTCACACGCAGACCTACCAATCCTAAACCGTGGCCACCAAGGCATCGACGCCTATATATACCCATGCTGTTTCATTATTCTTCAAACCCAAACGAAGTATAAACCCAAAAACTATTCTCCCATTTTAAAACCCCAAGCGTCTTTTTCAAGAAGAAATAATGTAAAGCAATATCAAAGAAAAGGAAGCAGGTCTGTTCGATGGTGGACACAGTCGCATGGGATCAGGCATGTTCTGAACGTGAAGCTGTGCGTGGTTTCGAACTGGGAGGGTACGGGATTAAAATAAGAAAGGAAGAGTAAATGGTATTGACAGTAGCTTTCACGAGAGGGAGCGGATTGTTGGTTAGGCCGATGCTTGGTGAAAGGGAGGATGGAGTCGGGGTTCAAACTGCAGGTGTACATATGAGGAGAGGAACGAGTGAAAGTTGAACCAGGAACTAAACCATGCAAGAGGAAGTCACGGATCTGCCAACCAACAGCAATCAAAGTATGATAAAATATATAATTAGCTATTATGATAATACAGTTATACTACTTAAAAATTGAGGAATGAGCCAACTTGATGCAGATTAAACAAGGAACTGGAACGAGCGAAATAAAGAAAGTATCAGAAGTGGGAACCGATATTAATTCGTCTAGGAACAACGTAGAAATAAAGCAAGGAAGGACCAACTATGTTCGGATCTGGACCTATAGAAGTCGTATACTTTGCTTAAAAATATAATCAGTTTTAATTTAAACGTAAACATTAGGGTTAATTAAAGGGTTAGTCATTAAGTTAATATCCGGGGATTTGTCCTCTACAGGACTAATAAGGATGAAGAATGGTGAGGAAACCAAGTAGCCGGCCTTTTTAAAAACTTAAATGTAAGTAGTTTAAATTAAATAATTGACAAAATATCGTTCTAATAAAACTATACGAACTTCTAAATATTTTAATTTATGTGTATGTGATCAGAATGGAACGATATATGAGACACTGGAACCGTATGGACAAGCACTACAAGCTGGAACCGATTTGGGCAAAGTTCGGGTCAGCCGGGAATTTAGTTAAATTAAACGACTGTTTAATTTAACTGAAACCGTACCGTTTCAGAAATGAATCAGAACAAGGTGAGTTAAACTCACTCAGTTACCCTTTTTATATTTTATATAAATTGGGTATTTTTATTTTGTGTGCTCTGCTTGCAAATGGTTGACTGCTTTGCTAGTTATCTATTTAACTATTGATTTAACTGATGAAATTAAACTGTGTTTAATTTCAGTGAAATACCAAATCGTTATTTTTAACGTTTGGTTCCAATAAAGGTAACTCACCTTGGTTGGTCACGTTTATTTATAAACGTGTTTAATTGTTTGAATTGTTCTGTTATTTCGTTGATGTTAAATGGTTGTTATTTATCATCAGTTAACTGTGATTGATTTAGTTGTTGTTTATTGACTGGATATTCAACATCTGTTTGGTTTAAACCAATAGGTGATATTGGTTAAGTGTTTGGCAGAGTATGGCCTTTAAAACCAATCGAGTTATAGATATTGATTCACCGTCAGGTGAATCGATAGAGTTGAGGTTATAAAATTTATTTTATAACCCGAGTTAGATTTGAATTATATTATTTGAATAAAAGCTATTTAAGAAAAATAAATAAATATTTTATTTGTTTAAGACTTTGATTTGTTATGAGTTTATTTTGCAAAGCAAATGCTGATGTTAATCAGATTTACCAATGGAAGAATAAGAAATGAATTAAATGGTTAAACCTTGAAAAATTGTTTTGTAAAGAAAACAAATAATGAAAATCTATCTAAATTAATTATATTTTTAATTAATTTAAAGCGAGGATTGTTGAAATCGGTTAATGAGGTAATCAAGTTTTTGAGTTAATTAAATCGACCGTTTGGAACTAGAATTGTTTATCAAGTTAATGTGTTTTGACTAAAATAGTTAAATGAATATTGTTTGAATTTAAATAAGGATTTAAAAAGGGATTTAATATTTAATTTAGTTTATAAAGGGATTAACTACTAAAGTAGTTAATGTTGAAATAAGTTATTATTTTAATTAATGATAAATTTAGGAATATATTTTTAAATGGGAATTCATTTAAAAGTGACCGAATGTGATATGCAAGCCAATTGAATGGTGAAAGGAAATAAACGTACTCAATTATATGAATTAAGTGAAAGGAGATTACGATAAAAAGGGTTTATTATAAACCAGAGGTTTCAAGTGAGTTTCAAAGTGTTAAGACGTTAATTTTACATTAACGTTATTTGAAAACGAGATCAAGTAAAAAGGAGAATTTTAAATGAGATTTCAAAATGGGAAATTGAATATAGCTATTCGAGATAAAATTGGTAAAACATAGTTATTCAAGTTGAGTTGCCATTTCGTACGACTGCTAGCGTAATTCGCAGGGCTGCAGATAGCCTACGGCGGTCGGATGTTTCCTGAGGGAATCAGGCGTAACCATTGTGATCGCTGTGATCTAGAGTCAAGCGAATGGAGTTAAGACGAATGTTAGTTAATTGAAATTAGAGTTATTCAAATATCGTATTTTTGAATATTTAAAAGAATTGGAAGTTTCAATTTAACAAGAAGGAAATTAGATTGTCAAAGGCCAAGTGATGCTGAATACTGAACCAGTGAACTCATTGGAGTGTCATGATTGAAACACTGTATATTTTGATAGTTAAAACACCGACTATCAAATCTGACCAATACGATTGTTGGTACGGAAAGACCGGGATCGAATTTATTCGAAAACCA
Source organism: Allium sativum (assembly GCA_030737875.1). Taxonomy (NCBI): domain Eukaryota; kingdom Viridiplantae; phylum Streptophyta; class Magnoliopsida; order Asparagales; family Amaryllidaceae; genus Allium; species Allium sativum. Next base: position 158,533,970 of record CM060923.1, read on the forward strand.
TTCCGACTAACAAATACGTGAAGATCTCAGAAGATGATTGCGATGGTGCTGTGAAGACCGTGGGTTTTCATAAACGGAAGAACCACTAATATTCTCTGCCTGGCAAGCAGAGATAAGCTGTGATTCTGTCGTGGTTGGAATCAACGGGTTGCAAGGACTTCTCGCTACTGATCCATGGGGTGATTCCTATATTGGATGCGGTAGGAGAGTGCCTTCGGTTCATCCTGTTCCTGGATGACGTGTATGGACGAGTGTCTGACAGAGTATTTCCAAAGGGTCACGTACGTTGATTTCTTCAAACGTACGATAGTTGTTGGCAGGGAATTGCCATTCTCTAGCTTTCAGCTAGAGTATATTTTGTGGACGTCAATTAGTGATATCTGACGGATCTGACGATGTGGCATTCAAAGTGAATGACGACCAGATGATCAGGAGTTAATTCTGGCCTCAAGCCTCATCAACCGGGAAATGACAAAAATCGGGCAGGCAGCATGGCTATGTGGGTCGCTCCCATTAGGGTGTATGATCACCTATCTAGAGGAAGTCCTATTTGTTTCTTAAATCTATGTTTCGATGCTGTCCCTTGTCGGGAGACGGTTGCTGATCCCAACCGTCGGTGATATACATTCGATACACTCAAGCGAAATGAGTGGTCGGTCATGTGAGGGCCGGGTTGCAAGATGTTCTTGTTGAACCCAGTGTATTCGACTCTAGAGATACACTATCGGAAGGTGGACCCATACCTTGTCAAGTTGGAATCCAATTCCCAATAAGCGCCTGCGGGTTTTGATTGTATACTATATATGTGGAGCGTGAGATGCAAGCGTTCCACTAGATTGATATTTACTTGTATTTAGACATTATTATAATATCAGACAAGATATTGGTTACAAAACTGTTTTGGGTTATCGTAAGGTAAAAACCGTCCGTGTTTATGTGTGGATTTGGTCTTACGATTATCTTTTTCTTTTGAAAGGATTTTGAACTTTAAAATCATGATTGGATGATTCACCCTTATTACTGTGCGAGTTTATCTCACTCTGGTTCACCAGACTGACCCGGTGTTTTGTAAATGCTCGGGTTAGGCCGGGTTGTACAGGTTCAGGTTATCGACTGCTATGAAGAGACGAGCTGGAAGAGTCCAGACGTATGATATTACTACTATTCCGCTGTGTGTTGTATATGGGAACAGACTATTATAACCGTCCCATGGTATGATGTACTCTGATACTGTAAGTATTTTAAAGCTTTCAATAAAAACTATTTATGTATTATATTTTGTTCCGCTGCGATGTGAGACTCTGTGTGGTGTTTCTTCTTCTTCTTCTATTCTAATATTTCTTTCTTTCTTATCTCACCCTCTAACTTCTTTCTATTAATGATCTGGAATGTTCGATGTCTGAAGGGTCAACATGGTAATTGATGTTGATTTTCGGAGTCGAAAATCCCGGTTCGTTACAGTGGTATCAGAGCTGAAGGTTAGGTGATTTACCTTGGCTCTGTGGCGTGACTCAGTAGAGATGAGGTTAGCAATACCCTAAATTGAGTTTGAGTGTATATATACGAGTGAACGTATTTGTAGATTTTATAAAAATTGTTTTATATTGTGGAGATTTATTGGCTGAGTTGTTTATGGATTCTGGTCGATCAGTTTGATCCACTGTATCGATAGGAATTTATAAACGCTTGAGTATGATAAACCGACGCAGTATGTTTTGAAAGAGGGTAAATGAAATAATTTTACCCAAAGTATATTTTGATATAGAGAAAATATATATATATTGAAATTATAATATATTGGATGTGTTGGTTGTGATTATAATACAATAAAATTATAAAATGTGAAATAGTTATATAACCAATCAGAATTCATATATTGAGATATATGAAAATCAGATGAATTAAATCTGAATTTAAATCAGAATTGAAATTAAAACTTTGGAAATTCGAGCAAGTGGTTGAAATTGGAATTGGACTTAATATATGAGAATTTTAAAATCCTGGGAGGTTTTTGAATTGTTTTACAAGCCTTGCAAAGGATATTTTGAAAGGATTTCAAAATGAAAGTGTTTAGAAATGGTTTTGAAAGTGATATAGTATTGAACTCACTTCGATAACTGGAAAATAGATTTCGATGATGTGCGCGCCATCATCGGTGTTCATTTTCGAGTTCTAAGTGACGGATTACTACCAAAATTTTGTTTTGGATTGCTTTGAGAAAAACAAGTCGTTTTGAATCCTGAAAAGGAATTTTTGACTTTTGAAAGAGCTACTGTTTAAAAACCCCAGGGAAATTGTTGAACAAAAGTAAGATTAGATAGAAATTTGGGAAAGCAAATATGAATTGAATTGAAACCAATTAACTGGAAATTGAATCGGGATATAATATATCAAGTAGGATCAGATTTGAATTGTGAGACAGGAATCTGAAATGGTGTGGACTGGTAAGTTAAGAATTGAAATTGGGACTGGATGGAAATTGAGTTAAGAATGAGGTTTGGCTTGGACGTGTGGAAGATTTAGTTTTGAGGATAAAATTGGAATTTGGTCTGGAAGTGCATTTGTATATGTTGACAGGGTAGCAGACAGAAAGGATATAATGCTATGCCCGACAAAAAGGTACACGTTTATTTTTATATGGATTTGGAGATTTATGAGCCTATTTGGCAAGCCGCTTGGCTGTTTCATTTTCTTTTGGATTGGAGAAGGCCCAGAGAGGCGAGTTGTGGTTGTACCGATTGAGCCGTACAGAGGAGGTACTGGCGAATTTTTTTCGAAAATTTAAAGTGTTAGAAAATTTTCGATATTTTTGAAAATATTTATTTACAGTATTGAATTGGTTTCTAATTTAATATAAAATTAGATTGGAAATTAATGAGTTTATAACGTTCTTTCTTACCTTAGCAATTTCGAGGACGAAATTATTTTAAGGGGGGAAGAATGTAACGACCCGTGTTTTTCGACCATTTGAATATGAATATTTAAAGTAGTTTTAAATATTATATTGGAGTATTAATGAAATTTAATATTGAATTCGTTATTTAAAACGAAGTTGAACATTATATATTTATATATAATATAAATCGAGCTTGAAAATGGCGTGCAGTTCGTAAATTTGAATTTTTAACTTCAACTGAGAATACAGGATCCGATATAAGTCGGATTTCTGTGAAACAAGACACGTTGGAGCCATATTGGCAATAGCTTTCATATGAAAGAGAAAAATCCAGATTTCTTGTTATAATTTGATAGTTATGGCCAAATCAAATTTTGAAATAGTCGCTATGGAAAATCGTTATTTAAAATATACACGTTAAAAGGGCCGTTTTGCAAACGGACTCAGATTTCGACGAAATCAGTTTCATTAGAACCGTATCGCTAAATTATTGTAAGATGGTGAATTGTGTGGAAAACCGATGTCATATGTGACCACGGTAGCCATAAACGCCCGTTCAAATTCTATAGCGCGCATTTAACTGAATAAAAGGATATTTGAAGGTAACTTGAGTAAACGATCGAATTAGGCCACGAAACCAGTTCCGTTGAGTTCGTATCGTCGATTAGAGTCAGGATATGTATATAGTTGTTATTTTTAGAGATCGAGAAATTTGGCGTTAAAAAGGGTAGGGCGGTTCGGGGTAAAAACAGCCTACCGGGGCAACAGTCTCAGAATGCGACGAAATTAGTGCCGTTGGGTTCGTATCGAAAAGTTATTATCGATGTTCGCAGTTTCAAGTGGATTTGATTTATCTGGTGACCGTGGAAAAATTAAACGTGTGTTCATTTCCGGTTTCATATAGGAAATTTTTTCATACGAAGTCGGATTCCGACGAAACATGTCCCATTGGATCCGGAATATCTTTTTACACCAAGATTAGCCTTTTTATCAGTAGACAGAAATCGTTAGTGGTAGTTTCCGCATGTTACTTCATGTTGAAGTTTAATGAATAATATTTTTTTTTTTTATTGTCCACTCTGTACACTGAAGTACATGCAGACTCAGAAGAGAACTCAGCTTGCTGGCCTATGTTTTTTCACATCAAATACGTCTACGTACTAAATTTTAACCATATACTAATGTCTACCCTCAACTGTTCATTCATAGCCTTTTTAAAATTTCAGCCGACAAGTCATGTGAATTTCTTTTCAAACAGCTGTGATGTGCCACAGCTAGCTAAGTCACACGCAGACCTACCAATCCTAAACCGTGGCCACCAAGGCATCGACGCCTATATATACCCATGCTGTTTCATTATTCTTCAAACCCAAACGAAGTATAAACCCAAAAACTATTCTCCCATTTTAAAACCCCAAGCGTCTTTTTCAAGAAGAAATAATGTAAAGCAATATCAAAGAAAAGGAAGCAGGTCTGTTCGCTGGTGGACACAGTCGCATGGGATCAGGCATGTTCTGAATGTGAAGCTGTGCGTGGTTTCGAACTGGGAGGGTACGGGATTAAAATAAGAAAGGAAGAGTAAATGGTATTGACAGTAGCTTTCACGAGAGGGAGCGGATTGTTGGTTAGGCCGATGCTTGGTGAAAGGGAGGATGGAGTCGGGGTTCAAACTGCAGGTGTACATATGAGGAGAGGAACGAGTGAAAGTTGAACCAGGAACTAAACCATGCAAGAGGAAGTCACGGATCTGCCAACCAACAGCAATCAAAGTATGATAAAATATATAATTAGCTATTATGATAATACAGTTATACTACTTAAAAATTGAGGAATGAGCCAACTTGATGCAGATTAAACAAGGAACTGGAACGAGCGAAATAAAGAAAGTATCAGAAGTGGGAACCGATATTAATTCGTCTAGGAACAACGTAGAAATAAAGCAAGGAAGGACCAACTATGTTCGGATCTGGACCTATAGAAGTCGTATACTTTGCTTAAAAATATAATCAGTTTTAATTTAAACGTAAACATTAGGGTTAATTAAAGGGTTAGTCATTAAGTTAATATCCGGGGATTTGTCCTCTACAGGACTAATAAGGATGAAGAATGGTGAGGAAACCAAGTAGCCGGCCTTTTTAAAAACTTAAATGTAAGTAGTTTAAATTAAATAATTGACAAAATATCGTTCTAATAAAACTATACGAACTTCTAAATATTTTAATTTATGTGTATGTGATCAGAATGGAACGATATATGAGACACTGGAACCGTATGGACAAGCACTACAAGCTGGAACCGATTTGGGCAAAGTTCGGGTCAGCCGGGAATTTAGTTAAATTAAACGACTGTTTAATTTAACTGAAACCGTACCGTTTCAGAAATGAATCAGAACAAGGTGAGTTAAACTCACTCAGTTACCCTTTTTATATTTTATATAAATTGGGTATTTTTATTTTGTGTGCTCTGCTTGCAAATGGTTGACTGCTTTGCTAGTTATCTATTTAACTATTGATTTAACTGATGAAATTAAACTGTGTTTAATTTCAGTGAAATACCAAATCGTTATTTTTAACGTTTGGTTCCAATAAAGGTAACTCACCTTGGTTGGTCACGTTTATTTATAAACGTGTTTAATTGTTTGAATTGTTCTGTTATTTCGTTGATGTTAAATGGTTGTTATTTATCATCAGTTAACTGTGATTGATTTAGTTGTTGTTTATTGACTGGATATTCAACATCTGTTTGGTTTAAACCAATAGGTGATATTGGTTAAGTGTTTGGCAGAGTATGGCCTTTAAAACCAATCGAGTTATAGATATTGATTCACCGTCAGGTGAATCGATAGAGTTGAGGTTATAAAATTTATTTTATAACCCGAGTTAGATTTGAATTATATTATTTGAATAAAAGCTATTTAAGAAAAATAAATAAATATTTTATTTGTTTAAGACTTTGATTTGTTATGAGTTTATTTTGCAAAGCAAATGCTGATGTTAATCAGATTTACCAATGGAAGAATAAGAAATGAATTAAATGGTTAAACCTTGAAAAATTGTTTTGTAAAGAAAACAAATAATGAAAATCTATCTAAATTAATTATATTTTTAATTAATTTAAAGCGAGGATTGTTGAAATCGGTTAATGAGGTAATCAAGTTTTTGAGTTAATTAAATCGACCGTTTGGAACTAGAATTGTTTATCAAGTTAATGTGTTTTGACTAAAATAGTTAAATGAATATTGTTTGAATTTAAATAAGGATTTAAAAAGGGATTTAATATTTAATTTAGTTTATAAAGGGATTAACTACTAAAGTAGTTAATGTTGAAATAAGTTATTATTTTAATTAATGATAAATTTAGGAATATATTTTTAAATGGGAATTCATTTAAAAGTGACCGAATGTGATATGCAAGCCAATTGAATGGTGAAAGGAAATAAACGTACTCAATTATATGAATTAAGTGAAAGGAGATTACGATAAAAAGGGTTTATTATAAACCAGAGGTTTCAAGTGAGTTTCAAAGTGTTAAGACGTTAATTTTACATTAACGTTATTTGAAAACGAGATCAAGTAAAAAGGAGAATTTTAAATGAGATTTCAAAATGGGAAATTGAATATAGCTATTCGAGATAAAATTGGTAAAACATAGTTATTCAAGTTGAGTTGCCATTTCGTACGACTGCTAGCGTAATTCGCAGGGCTGCAGATAGCCTACGGCGGTCGGATGTTTCCTGAGGGAATCAGGCGTAACCATTGTGATCGCTGTGATCTAGAGTCAAGCGAATGGAGTTAAGACGAATGTTAGTTAATTGAAATTAGAGTTATTCAAATATCGTATTTTTGAATATTTAAAAGAATTGGAAGTTTCAATTTAACAAGAAGGAAATTAGATTGTCAAAGGCCAAGTGATGCTGAATACTGAACCAGTGAACTCATTGGAGTGTCATGATTGAAACACTGTATATTTTGATAGTTAAAACACCGACTATCAAATCTGACCAATACGATTGTTGGTACGGAAAGACCGGGATCGAATTTATTCGAAAACCATTCCGACTAACAAATACGTGAAGATCTCAGAAGATGATTGCGATGGTGCTGTGAAGACCGTGGGTTTTCATAAACGGAAGAACCACTAATATTCTCTGTCTGGCAAGCAGAGATAAGCTGTGATTCTGTCGTGGTTGGAATCAACGGGTTGCAAGGACTTCTCGCTACTGATCCATGGGGTGATTCCTATATTGGATGCGGTAGGAGAGTGCCTTCGGTTCATCCTGTTCCTGGATGACGTGTATGGACGAGTGTCTGACAGAGTATTTCCAAAGGGTCGCGTACGTTGATTTCTTCAAACGTACGATAGTTGTTGGCAGGGAATTGCCATTCTCTAGCTTTCAGCTAGAGTATATTTTGTGGACGTCAATTAGTGATATCTGACGGATCTGACGATGTGGCATTCAAAGTGAATGACGACCAGATGATCAGGAGTTAATTCTGGCCTCAAGCCTCATCAATCGGGAAATGACAAAAATCGGGCAGGCAGCATGGCTATGTGGGTCGCTCCCATTAGGGTGTATGATCACCTATCTAGAGGAAGTCCTATTTGTTTCTTAAATCTATGTTTCGATGCTGTCCCTTGTCGGGAGACGGTTGCTGATCCCAACCGTCGGTGATATACATTCGATACACTCAAGCGAAATGAGTGGTCGGTCATGTGAGGGCCGGGTTGCAAGATGTTCTTGTTGAACCCAGTGTATTCGACTCTAGAGATACACTATCGGAAGGTGGACCCATACCTTGTCAAGTTGGAATCCAATTCCCAATAAGCGCCTGCGGGTTTTGATTGTATACTATATATGTGGAGCGTGAGATGCAAGCGTTCCACTAGATTGATATTTACTTGTATTTAGACATTATTATAATATCAGACAAGATATTGGTTACAAAACTGTTTTGGGTTATCGTAAGGTAAAAACCGTCCGTGTTTATGTGTGGATTTGGTCTTACGATTATCTTTTTCTTTTGAAAGGATTTTGAACTTTAAAATCATGATTGGATGATTCACCCTTATTACTGTGCGAGTTTATCTCACTCTGGTTCACCAGACTGACCCGGTGTTTTGTAAATGCTCGGGTTAGGCCGGGTTGTACAGGTTCAGGTTATCGACTGCTATGAAGAGACGAGCTGGAAGAGTCCAGACGTATGATATTACTACTATTCCGCTGTGTGTTGTATATGGGAACAGACTATTATAACCGTCCCATGGTATGATGTACTCTGATACTGTAAGTATTTTAAAGCTTTCAATAAAAACTATTTATGTATTATATTTTGTTCCGCTGCGATGTGAGACTCTGTGTGGTGTTTCTTCTTCTTCTTCTATTCTAATATTTCTTTCTTTCTTATCTCACCCTCTAACTTCTTTCTATTAATGATCTGGAATGTTCGATGTCTGAAGGGTCAACATGGTAATTGATGTTGATTTTCGGAGTCGAAAATCCCGGTTCGTTACAATGCTGGAGGGGTGTCTGGGCAATCGACCATTTGTGTAGTTTTCTTTAATTTTTTGGCTCTCTCACACGCACGTTTAGTTTTTTTTTCAAGATAAAAGTTGTTTTCTTTTGCCACATATCGCAACCTTATGCTCGTAACTACTGTCATAAGTGTATGCCCTCTAGAAAAAAAGCAAGAAGATCAAAATTACTTGTGTAAACTATTTAGTTGATGCCAAAACTTAGTCTAACGAATACTCATCGCTATGAAAAATATTTTTTCATTACAATTAAAAAATTTATTAAAATATTTTAAAAACCAAAAGAAACTATACGTAGAAACAAATATGAGATATATGCTTATGTCTAAGACGGAGACTATATTTTGTAGGAAATGTTACACGTTATAATTAATCAACTCAAATAGAAATAAAATGTTAAAATCCCTTATATTCATTAAATAATAGTTATCTTTTCTCCGGGGGAACATTTGAAAATACAAACCACTGTTCCGTAAACCACATATCCCAAATAGATCCAATAAGACGTGCAACAGATTTATTCTTAAATTTTGACAATTAAAAAAATATGAATAATTTGATATACATTATTTTGTTATGTAAATGTGAAATTACGCAAAACTTACTGGATTCTTTTCCATTCAAGAGGTCTTTTCTATGTAATAGGATCGACTGGAGTATCGTATCCTTTGACCGGACTATACTCCATTTTATCAGCTATATATTCTGCCCCTGTTTTATCCACTACATGTTCTTCTATTTCTAATGCATCATTTCTCTCTTGGGCATCTACCTCTGCTTCATAATCTTTCCCTATCTCGAACTTCCATAAGATTTGATGCTCATGAGAAAAAAAAAGATTCTATAAAAATCACATAGGACAAAAATGGTGACCGATCCTCATTTCAACTCCAAATCCAGTACAAAGAAAAATATAATCTTTGATTCTGTTTTTAGATCGGCTTTCCCTCCAGATCCTGATCATTCTCAACAACATGCATGCTGACCTGACTTCAATTCAAGGAAATCTTAGAAGCGTAGATTTGAATTCGAAGACTGATTTTTCCAGATCTTTCTTCAGAGAATGGAGCAGGTAACAATATGTTTAATTTTTTTCACAATCTAAATCTTGGACTGAAGCTGTCAAAAACAAAAAATCTCATCAAAGTCAATATAATTGAATTATTATGAGCCGTTGACTCATGAAAATCTTAAAATGGAAGTAATGAGTGAAGATCAAATTTAAACAACTGGAGAAAAATGGAACGATTATGTTGTTTTATATGTTTTAGTATCAAACCGTATTACAACTACCTAAAGGATCGTATCAATAGAAACTGAAATTTAAAGGGTAGTTATCAATTGTTTACTAGAGAAAAATGGCTTTTTTATTCTTAAATGCGAGTTAATTGGAGACTGTGATAAGATTTTAGCTGCCGGGCCATATTATTATAACTGGAAATTGGTATTTATGAAAAAAATGGATTCCTGGCATGAAATAAACTCATGAGCTCCTCAATACTATCCCCATTTTGATTAGACTTTCCAACCTTGATTTAGATTTTTGGACTCGTTAAGATATTAGTAGGATTGCATCAACTCTAGGTCATCCTTTCAGCTTGGTTAATGTGATTGAAGAGTTATTTATTATTTCTTTTGCTAGAGTTTTGATTGAGGTTAATGTTGACTTCAAGTTCCCTGAAATGGTTCCCATTAAATGTTATAACGGTGAAGTGATTTGGAAAAAAGTTCAATATGAGTGGGTTCCTGTCGAGATTAGGCGCCGCGGAGGCCAACTCAACACACAACAGCCCAATTCAGTGCAAGAATCACTAATGACAGCAAAAACAGCAAAAAGGAAACAAAGAACACAATGTTTAATGTGTTTCGGCAGTAGCCTACGTCCACGGGCAAAGCGAGAGTGATTTTATTACTTACAATGGAGAATTACACAAGAGCTCATACAAAGATTGCACCAAAACTCAACTCACTGTCTTCAGTTTTTCATATGAAGTTGTTGCTTTTCAGCTTCATTTTTTGTGGCGGCTCCTTTACTCTCTCTCAGCAAACCCTTACAAAATGATGCATTATATAGAGTATGGCCACACAGGTAAGAGGCCCACAGCACTCTCACATAATAATAAACTAAACTTGCACGTCTACACATGCATCACACCATACTTCACAATTATCCACCTCGGATCATGCACAAAAGCATGAGACGATCACACACAAAGCACTCTGATTGCCACATATCCAGCTGCACCACCAAAGTAGTTGCCTACGTACCCAAAGGATCAAGCTGCCGTAGTTCATCTTGATGTCTCGCAAACGAGACTTCACATTGTTCCGAAGAACCTCCACCCCATCGGGGTATCATACATCAAACATACAAAACATTAATCAAGTCAAGACAACGCTTGAACTTGACACTAGGAACCACTTTAGTCAATATGTCTGCAGGATTCTCTTTTGTATCAATCTTCACCAACAGAATATGACCCTCAGCCAATACTTCTCTGATGAAATGATAACGTACATCAATATGCTTTGTTCGGGCATGATGAACTTGATTCTTTGCTAGGTGGATGATACTCATACTATCACAATACACAGGAAGTTGATCTTGCACCACTCCCAAATCATCCAACAAGCCTTGTAGCCATATAGCTTCCTTGAAAGCTTCAGTCACTGCCATATACTCTGCCTCTGTAGTAGATAGAGCCACTGTCGACTGCAGAATAGACCTCCAACATATAGGACCTCCTGCCAAGGTAAACACATACCCTGTAGTAGAGCGTCTCTTATCCAAATCACCGGCATAATCTGAGTCTACATAACCAACACATAAATGACTGTTGTTCATATCCCTCACAAATTCTAAACCAGCATCAATAGTTCCCAAAAGATATCTCAAAATCCATTTGACAGCATTCCAATGCTCTTTTCCAGGAGCATGCATGTAACGACTGACCATACTCACAGCATGTGAAATGTCAGGTCGTGTACACACCATCGCATACATAAGACTCCCAACAGCATTAGCATAAGGCGCATGTGCCATAAACTGAATCTCATCATCAGAGGAAGGACACATAGTTGCATTCAGTTTAAAATGAGCAACAAGAGGAGTACTAACCAATTTGGTTTCTTTAGAAATGCCAAATTTCCTTAATACCTTCTTCAAATATGTCTTTTGAGATAAACACACCTTGCCCTTCATTCTGTCTCTCTGAATCTCCATGCCAAGAATCTTCTTCGCATCTCCAAGATCTTTCATTTCAAATTCAGCTGACAACTTACATTTCAGCTTCTCAATCTCAGACTTTCAAGTAGATGCAATCAGCATATCATCTACGTACAAAAGAAAATAAATAAAAGAACCATCACTCAGCTTCTTCAGATATACACAGTGATCATGGTGGCTTCTTGTGTATGCTTGGCCTAACATAAAACGATCAAATCGTTTATACCACTGTCTCGGAGAATGTTTCAGTCCATACAACGATCTTTTCAACTTACACACCAAATCATCTTCATCGGGTGATTTGAATCCACTTGGCTGAGTCATATAGATCTCCTCATCTAGATCTCCATGTAAGAACGTTGTTTTTACATCCATCTGAATCAGATTCAAGTCATACTGCACTACCAAGGCTAACAAAATACGAATGGAGGAGTGCTTCACAACTGGAGAGAATACTTCATTGTAGTCAATTCCCTCCTTCTCGGCATAGCCTTTTGCAACTAGCCTTGCCTTGTAGCGAATCTCATTTTTCTTCACTCCTTCTTTCTTAGCATATACCCACTTACATCCAATCGCTTTCTTGCCCTTAGGGAGCTTGGCAAGAACCCAGGTGTCATTCTTGTGAAGAGATGTCATTTCTTCACTCATAGCTTCTTTACATTCCTCACACTCAACGCTATGAACAGCTTATGTGTACGTCTCAGGAATGCCTTCCTCAGTAACTGGTAAAGCATAAGTTACACAATCTCGAAACCAACCTGGTTTCTTGATATCCCTTTTCGGTCTGCTAGAAGCAATTGACTCTGGAACACTCCTCTCAGCCTCTGTTTCTAACCCATCTTCGGAATCATCAGCACTGCCCCGGTCAACCGTAATCTGTTTCAACAACTGAATCTGTTACCTCTTCAGAAGCAGGTCCCACTGGTACAGTTTCATCTGGGACTTGTGTAGCAATATCAAACTTCACACGTTGCAGATTCTCACAATTACTGCTCTCATTCCCCACCTAATGAGAACCTTTAGGCTTTAGCATAGCAGCTTCATTAAACGTAACATCCCTGCTTATAATCATTTTCTTGGTAACTGGATTCCAGAGTTTGAACCCTTTGACTCCAGTCTTCATTCCAACAAATATTGCCTCAACAGCACGAACTCCAAGCTTATTGTCCTTCACATGATACCAAGCAGGACAACCAAATACATGAATCATATTATAGTCATAAGCAGGCTTACCATACCAGAATTCCATTGGTGTTTTGCCTCCTAATGCAGATGAAGGCAACCGATTGATGAGGAAACATGCATAAGTAACAGCTTCACCCCAGAATGCTTTGCCTAATCCAGAATTAGACAACATACATCGTACTCTCTCTAGCAGTGTACGATTCATCCTTTCTGCAACTCCATTCTGCTGTGGTGTTTCTCTAACTGTGAAATGCCTCTTGATTCCCTCATCTTGACATACTTTGTGAAATGGATCACTTGTGTACTCTCCACCGTTGTCTGAACGAAGCACTTTGAGTTTTCTACCCGTTTGAGTTTCAACTGCTTTCTTCCATCTCACAAATATTTCCAGAACATTACTTTTATGTCTCAGGACATACACCCGTACACGCCTAGAATAATCATCGATAAAAGAGACAAACCAATGCTTACCTCCCAAAGAAGCATTTTTGGAAGGACCCCGTACATCTGAATGAACATAATCTAGAACTCCACTAGATTTATGAATTCCCTTACCAAAGCGAGATCTTGTCTTCTTGCCTTTTACACAGTGTTCACAGAAATCTAACTTACAGACAACAACCTCTTTCAACAGATTTTGCTTAATTAAAGCATTCAAAGATTTCTCACCTGGATGTGCAAGCCTCATGTGCCATAGCATTGCAGATTCCTTAGCAGCAATTTCACTCTGCTCAGCTGTAGCTACATCCCCAGTCACTGTTCTCCCATTTAAGTAGTACAAGTTGTGATGACGTGTACCTTTCATAACAACCATAGCTCCAGACATCACCTTCATAACTCCATTTTGGCCATCAAGACTTAATCCCTTGGATTCAAGCATTCCTAAAGAAATCAGATTCTTTTTCATACTTGGCACACACCTCACATTTTTCAGTTCTCTAACCTTGCCATCATGCAGTTTCAGGCGAATACTACCAATGCCCACAATGCTACAAGAATTGTGATTTCCCATCAATACTTCGCCCTCAAACTTCATAAAATTTGAAAACCATTCTCTATTTGGAGTCACATGAAAGATAGCACCCGAATCAAGTATCCACTCATCATCTTTTGCCTTAGAGTTAGAAGGTACCATGGTTAAAGAGAAATCTGACTCATTCCCTGTGTCTTTGCTGGACTGGACGACATTTGCTGCACTTTTGCCTTTCTTGTCCCGCTCCTTGACCTTAGGACAATCCTTCGCCCAATGTCCTTTTTCATGACACCAAGCACATTCATCCTTAGCCAAACGCGCTTTTGCTTTCGAGTATCATTTACTCTTATTAGGACGTTGGCCAACATTTTTCTTACGGTCTGATTTCCCGCCTCTCACGACAAGAGCATCACCACCATCTTCTCTGGAGATATCATCTCTATCCATCTTTCGGAATTCTTCGCTATGCAATGATGTAGCGAATTCATCATAAATCAGCTTGTCTTTGCCATGAATTAACGACTTAATCACGGGTTCATATTTCTCCGGGAGAGAATTCACTAAGCACAAAGCTTTCTCCTCATCTGGAATGATCTCATCATAATTAACCAACTCCGTAAGGAGCTTGTTAAAGGAATCCAGATGCTCAGTCAGAGCTGCACCCTTCTTCATATTGAACTGATACAAATTTGTTTTTAGATGAATTCGGTTCGCCACATTCTTCACAAGATACTTCGCTTCAAGTTTTTCCCATAATTCTTTCGGCGATGTCTCATGTTGATAGTTCACTCTGATATCTGCTTCCAAGCAACCCCTGATCGTAGCCAAACAAAGCCTTTGATTCTTCTCCCACTGTTTGTCTGACCATTCTTCTGGTTTCTCTATTCGCAGACAAGCTTCCAAATCCAAATGCTCAAGAGAATCAGACACATCAGTTCTCCACAAACCAAAGTTATTGTTTCCATTAAATTTCTCTACATCTAACCTTGCTCTGTGATACACTATTTTTTCAGATTGACTAGATTCACCCATTTTTGCAACACAAACGACTTACACCAGAGAAACAAACACAAATGCAAAAACTGGCTTCACAGGAATTTCGTCGAACACCTTCTGTGCACTAAACTGAACACACATATCCAAAGATTGCAACCGCAAGCTCAGATACCAATTGTCGAGATTAGGCGCAGCGGAGGCCAACTCAACACACAACAGCCCAATTCAGTGCAAGAATCACTAATGACAGCAAAAACAGCAAAAAGGAAACAAAGAACACAATGTTTAACGTGGTTCGGGAGTAGCCTACGTCCACAGGCAAAGCGAGAGTGATTTTATTACTTACAATGGAGAATTACACAAGAGCTCATACAAAGATTGCACCAAAACTCAACTCACTGTCTTCAGTTTTTCATATGAAGCTGCTGCTTTTCAGCTTCATTTTTTGTGGCGGCTACTTTACTCTCTCTCAGCAAACCCTTACAAAATGATGCATTATATAGAGTATGGCCACACAGGTAAGAGGCCCACAGCACTCTCACATAATAATAAACTAAACTTGCACGTCTGCACATGCATCACACCATACTTCACAGTTCCCTCTACATGCACTAATTGTAAGGTGTTTGGTCATTCGGATGCTTCTTGTAAGGATATTCCTAATTCTAATATAGTAAGTGGAATGGATATAGATGTCAACTTGGACAGTCAAGAAAAACATATGAAAACGGCTGTTGATTCGGTTAGTTTGCCTCAAAACATACCTATTGATAAGAATGTTGATGGCAGTCAAGTTAATTATATGGAGAAGTGTAAATCTTCAGTAGTTTCTGGGATGAATGCTAATTCAAGGATGGATAAGGTTGTGTATAATGATAATGTAGGATCTCCAAACAGTTTGAATGAAAGTGCAACTACTAAGGATGTTATAAGAGAAGTTAAGGAGAATTCTAGATTTAATTATAATTCGAGAAAAACTGATTCGGGTAATGGATATGATGACATGACAGATATTGGAACTTATAGCTATATGCAAGTTAATGATGATCAAAGAAATGAAGATTTAGTTATAGAGGAATCAGATAGCTCTTCAAGTAGTTTTAAGAGCAGAAAACAAAATTTAAAAACAGTGAATACAAGAAAGGCAGTAAAGTTACGATTGGAGAACCCTTGGTAGAAACTAATCCGGAGTGGGTTAAGTTGATCTAACAAATATAAACTAGATCTATAAGTAAGAAGGCAAAAGAGGAGGGTAATTCTCCATGTAGGATATTAAACGGAGGTGTAACTAAAAAGTGAATTCCTCCATGATATTTTTCTGGTTCCTGCAAGCATGGTTTGTATATATTTATGGGGATGTTTGCTCGATGTTTTCTTATGTTACGTATATGCATTTTCGTATTTTGGATGGAGATCTTTATCAAGTTGATTCTGGGCTGCATGGGTTGATGCTTGGTGCTGTATTTGTCCCTCTGGATGATATCCTGTAGCATAAGTATTGTGTTATTATTGGAGATTTATTGCGTGGTGGTTTCAGATGGCTTTTAAATGCTTCTGAGCATGGATCTGTTTCTATTTTGCTGTAGATTTTGGCTGCTTGATCTCAAGTGGTGATCTTCTGCTGTGGATTTAATGATGGGCTTTCTGGGCTTCAGTATGTCTTCAATGTTATGTTGATTTTGATTTCGCAAATGTGTATTTATGCTTTGTGCTGAAGATGTAACTTTTGGGCCTCCTTTGTCTATGTTGGGCTTTCTAATCTGGAATTTCTTGAAGCTGCTAAGCCTTTCTCCTGGTTAATCAGATTTTTTGTAGTTGGGCTTTTTAGTCTGTGGGTTTTATATATGTAACGTTTGAGGGTATCTTGTTGTTTACCATGTATTTGTTTTTTTATCTGGGTCTTCATGTTTGAGCTGGTTAGTTATGTGATGTATAGTATTAGTTTCTTGTGTATGTGTTGTATTTTTTAACAGCTCTACCCTCTATTTGTAACTTTTTCTCTGTAATTTAAATTCCCTTTTTATTCAAAAAATAATAATATTTACTGCTCTATCCTTATAATTATAAGTAGATGAATGTTTTATTGCTTCTGTTCCATTGCAGCGCTCCTCTTCAAATCCTATTTTAGGTTCTAATTCATCCTCAAATGCATTTCTTAGATTTTCATTGATATGAAATCTATCATTTCATCTTGATTTTCCAGAAATCTATCCATGTCCTGTGTCTATTACCTTTCTCATGAGGCCTCAAAATTTTGAACCTGCCATTGTACCTTTACAAAATAACATATGACGTAGTCTGTTAATTATTACACTGTTAATAACCAATATGCATAAATCTCTCTCTCTCTCTCCCTATATATATATATATATATATATATATATATATATATATATATATATATATATATATATATATGTGGGGCTATACATGCGTGTGTATACAAATATTAGATTCATCGTACCTACGATTTATACTATCATAGTTAAGTGTAAATGCTGACTCGTTTAAATACATGATTATTTTGCAAATCTAATTTATGAATACCAAGAATAATTATTTATTTTGTTCAATATTAGTCTCTATGAACTGAGTTTTGAAATGCATTCTCAAACAAAGATATTATGCTTATCATTTTTTTTACTGCCAAATAGCACATACACACACAATTATCATTCTACCTGGCAAATTTATCAACATGGAAATTCTAGCAATTAATATGAAAATATTAAACAATTTTCAGCTAATCATCTTGGGCTCAAAAAATTTCAACACACTGCATATGCTAATCATTTAGAAAGTATAGTTAGCCGTCTAATCATGCTCCTAGGGATAAGACAAACTAAACTAGATGACCACATGTACATAAGTCGACTTGGTAGACATTCACAATAAGGATAGATACATTATAAGTAGATTGACAGATTAGGTATCGCTGCTATATTAAAAAAATTGTGAATCTTGTACGCCTAGATATTTAATTATATAATATGAAGCAACAAGGTAAACTTATTAATGAGGAAATTTCTAGCAATTAATATGAAAAATAAAAACAATTTTATGATAACCATTGTGGTCCAAACTGTTTTCAAGACATTTTTGACAAGAAACTCAATGGTTTCACCTGCGCATTAAAGTAAAAGTTATCACTACTGAAAACAAAAGCAGTAGAGGCATTTATACATGCCCTTTATATTATAAACAGGGACTAAAAAATCCCATAAATCGCCTTTATTACTATGAGCGGCAGAATAGCATCTGCCCTAAAAAAACCCGTCCCTAAAAAGATGTAAGGGCAGATTGTTCCTTTAATCTGCCTCTACTAAAGCATATGCCACGCAAGCATAATATAAACTGTAACCCCATTTGAGGTTAATATATCCGCCTCTAAAAGTTACAGTATAAATTCAACTGCCGCCTTTAATGCACACAGTAATCAAATAGCTAAAATCAAACAGCTAAAGATTACAATTAAGACTTATATATTGCCAACAGACTATGCTACATCATATTATTATTCATCCAGTTCAAAATAATTAATATGTTGTTGCATGCACTATAGCAAACAAAATAATGCAGAATGACAGTATTGAAAAGAACAACTAACATCAAAAAATATGCTATACATTTTCATATGGAAAAGCATAATAGAAAAATTACATTTCCGGTTGATAAATGACAACGAACCAAAAATAAATTATCCTTACAGCAATAGGCTTCAACTTGACATAATCAGATACGTTCCCTTCCCAGTCGTGTCTTTCATTGTGCCTACAAGTTTCTGGTATTGTTCATTTCATACCACACTTCTTCATACACGCTTCCTTTCAAACTCCATCTCTCATCAGCATAAGCCTGCGGCCAACAACAAACAACCACCTTCCTAGAACTGCTCTTTCAACCATTTCAGAAACTCCCCAAATTGCCAACAAACCTCATTGCCAACTAGCAGGCATCAGCCTGACCGTTTCCAACAAACACCAGAACATAATCACACACTCCAACAAACCGCGACCTGCCTCCCTGCCTCAACCACAATCACAAGGCTCACCTGAAATACGATATACCATCTCGTCTCCAACCAAACACCAAACTATCTTCCTCCATCTCTTCTAACCATCTCCAATCAGAACCAAACCTCACCCTAACACTTGAGTCATCACCGCGGCCATCAAATCTTGCACGTCTTTCCACCGCAACCTCATCAACACTAACCCGCGACCTTCAAACAATATTCAGATTGAACTTTTGGGATTGACTGAATTTTTCAGTGCGTGTTTTAATTTCTACTTTTCGAGCGTGTTTCAATCGTGAGTGTTTTGGTTCGTGTGCATCATACACTTCCACTCCAATGCTATGCTTCTTTGGTCTTTATTTCTTCCATCATCGATAGCATATTGGTCACAGTTTCAACCATCAATCTAAAGTTGTCGCTTTACTTAAACTTGCTCCTAATCTCACCTGCAATCCATCAATCTAATGTTCATCTCCACCTTTATATAGTAAAGGAAAAATAAGGGTGGAAAAGGATAACTTACTTTGAAACTCTTGGATACAACTGCACCTTTGTAATATTATTTTTCTCGCTGTAGGAAGCAGTCATATTCCCGGTTGTCTTCCCAAGCTTCAAGTGCCCAATTCAAATTGTAGCAACCTTGACAAACACATTGGCTTCTTAGAATATCAACCATGCTAGAATGAACCCCAGCCATTAAGTTATCACCTGCAATTGTTCACAGAAGATAAGTCAATTGTTCACAGAAGATAAGTCACGTGATAGTAAGGAATTTCACATTATACTCAATTTTCTACATTGTGATCTCATGATTTAAGCCTTGTGAACTCGCCAATTTAAACCTTAAACACAAGTAAATTAGAATCAATTAATGAAAACATGGAAACAAATTAAGATATAAATTAATTACATTGACATAAAAATGAACTTGGACAAAATATATGATCAATGAAATGGAGTGCTTACTGTTACAAAGCAATCGTAGAAGCGAAGCCTAAGTAGTGGACTTGCAATATTTGAGGCGATGGACATGACCATCACTTCATCAGAATTATGAACAATTAGAATATATGTGAAACACTAACTCCATATGTATTTACTTATTTTCATCAAAAAGTATGGAAGCTTCATTGGTGGAACATATAAGAAGCTACATGTTAAATTTCGCCTAGCTTAAATAAATAACTAAAACAAAGGAAGAAGTTCAAAAATATTAATATTACTCGAAATTTACCTACTGAGTGCTACTTGGTAAACAAATGATTTGGGAAGAGGGAAAAAATAATCTTGCTCAGTGCAGTAGTAAACAATCCACTACAGTAGTAAAGGGCATGAATAATTAGAACAACGCCCGATAATTCAATAGGCGATGAGTACTTAAGCTCCCTTGACTTGAGTTACCAACCATTGCCGCCATTCCATGATTTGCTCTGTAATTCTCTTCTATTAACGCGTCGCAAAATGCCCTGTGGGTTATGAAGCTATCATTCCCGCATTATTTTGTAGTATGAGGTTGAAGTGTTAAACATTTTTGTCTGAACTGAAGTAAAGAGGCAAAAACAGCCTGTCAGATGGCACTAGTGCTTTTTTTTCTTTTTCGGAAAAAAGCATCTGAGTCTCTTTTTGCATACATTGTATTTCTTGAAAATCGTATATTTCCTCAAGAATAACTGGATTGTATCTTAAAATAAATGTAATCAAGGATAATATACTACAGTTATTTGTAAACGAATTGCAGGCTTTTCAGATATATATAGCACGTGTTATTTATTGGATTAACTCTTATCTTGGGTAGTTTGTTCGAAAAATGATCTGAACATGAAGCTGCTAATATACATAAATATCATTTATGCTCGTGACAATATACTTTTGACTTACTGATACCATGTACAATAAAGTAGCAACCAGTTTAGGTTTTGATTTCAAATAGTGACAATTTGGCACACTTTAACTGAGGTCTTTGTATCAAGGCAGAGTTGAACCATTTTTGTTACAGTTAAGGTAGTTTCTATTGGGATCAAACCGATTTAGTCAGTAGACATTAAGTATTATCACAAATAAGAAAATATTTATTGCTACAGTTGATCAGAAAAGCAATACCTTGAGAAAATAGTTCCACATCACATCTATACTCTTTAGTCCCACATATCTTGGCATGAGCCTTCCAATTCGACTAAACTGCATACCTGTTGGAGCATTTATCGCATTTCCACTTCTTCTCTACATGCTTGCGCAAGTAATGCTTCTTAATTCCAGTCAAGTCTCCTAATGCTCGACTCGGATCATGATGAGTGCAAGTTAACTCGGGGCAAACGTACACTCTTTTCTTCACATCGATGGTAGTCCTTTGTTTTAATTTCCATGGCAAGTTGTGTCCTCTCCTATGGAGTTGAATATTTTGGTCTCATTGGAAACCTTCGTGACACACTTCACAGATGTATCGATTTGTTGCTAATAGCGTTTTTGGCGAGAGAGCTACTACTTCTGCATCTGGATATGAAGATTGTACAATAATGTTATAAAATATGAAGATTCATATTTTCCAATATTGCACAATTTGCATATGAACATCTAGTCTCAGAGTTCGATTCATATACCTTGGATAAGTGCTTGTTTTGATTCAACTCTTTGGATGTTATAAAATAGATCACCGACCTATAACACGAATTTATATTTCTCTAAAATATGTTTAATGTTTTTTTGAGTTAATGCTAGAAGGAAAAGACCTGAGACTTAATGATACCAAATTTATTAGTAATCATTTTTACTTTTAATCACATAATCATATAGCTGTACATTGTTTTACCTAAAGTAGTTTAATCAGATAAAAAGAAGGCAACGAACCTGGATTTCCAGGAAGACTTCTTCTTTTCTTTGTCACATGAGCAATACTGTCAGCTTTAGCTGGTAAAGTAATGAAACTCCCTACAAGTGTTTGCATATGAGAATTGTTGTTAGAGTCTTCTTCGGATGTGTTTGACATGTTAGCTTATGTTTGAAATTCTCTCTATGTTGGAGAAGCAGAAGACTGCTACTGTATATATACAGAGAATACACCATAAGGGATGGAGAAACAACCAACAATGTAATTATTTTAAATTGTATAAAAATGCATCAGCGGTCCTTAAATGGTATATAAATGGGTAGAATTTGGTGTCCTAAGCATAATTAGGACTGCACATTTGTTTATTTGAGTTGTTGTTTGTTTCTTTTTGATTGAAACTTGGAATGGAAATAGCAGAATCAAGAAAAGAAGTCCTACACCATAAACAAGATTGCATTGTCTTAAAAAGTTAGAGATTGTTGCATCATAGTTTACAAGTCGCCTCAAAGGCTCAAAAAGTCAAACCCATAAACTGAAGCTTTCACAGTTCACCAAAACTTTATAACCCAAACAGTTCTTAAATGTATTATGTTTATAAGAAAAATAATACAATATCAATCATCAACATGCACAATGCAATCTGAGTTCTAAAATAACATTGTGCATGTACATAATGTTATTCAATAGAGGAAAAACCCTAACTTGAGTTACATCATACTATTGTTTTGATACACTTCAAACTTCAAAGTTCAACTAAATTTTATGTGGGTTTAGGAATATTGTAGCTAATGCATGTATTCTAACATATAAAAAATTGCATATATATATATATATTATAAAGCAAATTCGTATTGCCATAAAGAAATACAAGAGCATATTCCTAGTAACCAAAAATAAGAGAATTAAGAAGACTGTTGTTGACGGCAGTAGCAGAAAGACAACCTGAAAGATCAGGCCATAAAGACAAACTGGGAACAATATTCATTTTACTAGTTAATTGTTTAGCTTACCAACTAACCTTTCAAAAAAAAATATTTAATATACTACATATTGTGAAGTAATACATGCTACGAGACATGTATAGAAAAATGTATCAACGTAACCATGCTTTACAAATTTTTGGGAAAATTTTGCAAATACATAGCCTATAGAATATACAAAACCTAAACCATCATATTTTGAGGTTTAATGCTTCACCTCTTCTCTACTTGCAGTAAGGCCAGCATGTTCCATATAAATATGTGGTTGCATCATCTCAGCTTCCATAAATTAGTTAAATTTCAGCTTCATTGTTTCCCTGCTTTTACATACATGCACCCAATTACTCTAAAAAAACAAGTTACTTTATGTTTATGCATCACTCAATAACAATAACATGCAAGTTGCTCTTATCATAACATGCATAACGATGCATGCAACATCCTATAAATCTCATTATTTTTTTATCCTTCCAATATTTGATATACTCATATCACAATAGCGATCACAAAAGGATATTAAAATGCCAGAGAGAAATCTTCTCCATTAAAGATAGTTTGCAAAAATGATGTTAAACATGTAAGATTCTATCACTAAATAATGTCACTCATTGGTTTTATTCATGAAATTATTTTCCTCTCTACACATTGGTCCTGTTAGTTATAAAGTGCTTCATGTATTCACACTGCGCATGCTCATTTACATAAAGAAGGCTTATTGGTTTTTTTTTCCCGAAACAACATCAATGAAAATGGCATTCAAAAAGGTATTTCAATGAAAAAAAAATGAACAAAAAGAGAAATAACCTTCGAAAAGTTCTACAGCAAGAGAACATGGCAATTCACAGAAACATACATAACTTTCATCGAAGTGGCTCATATCTCCTTCAGCTGCAGTACTCCTTCAGCTATAATATAGACTTTGACAATGTTCCAAATAGCATGCTTACTGAATTAGAGTACACCATATTATTGACACCAAATATTTTTTGAATTTGCGCAACATTCTAAAAAAAAAAACAATCAATAAAGGTATCTAACGGAAATACCTTATTTTATCACACATCCATCTACTATGCTACAGGTTTTAATTAATAAGTTATACAGTTTGTTAAGTCGACAATAATCCACAACAAATTTCAACGACTTTTTATTTTGTTTTTAGCTACCTAAGCTAAAAATAATTTAATTGATTGAAAAAAAGTTATGCACTTTTTTAGACATTTCAACATACTACTTACGTGCAAGCAGTTTTGAGCTGAAATTCTTTTGCATAAACTGAAGAAGAAAAAGATAATACTAATGACTAAGATGAAGCATTTTGTTAACCAGGAAGAAAAATATAAATATGACAATTCAATTATATGAAATTGGGCGTTTGGGTTTACTCCTAAATGTTTTCTTTTTCAGCTTCACAAAGAACTAGAATGAAAAAATACGTAGGGAAACAACATAGATAATGAAGCAAGCAGATCGAATTGGTCAAATAAACAGAAGATTAGAATCTAATTTGATTAGATCCATTAAAAAAACTTGTTATTAGGGTTTCAAACAGTATTCAAAATAAGATTTGGTATTTATACTTACCAGGTCGTTCGATTAAGATGGAGACTTTTCGATTGGATCAGTAAGAGTCTTCATTAGCTTGGATTTTTCTTTGAACTTTTTATTTTTTATTTTTTATGATAGATTAACTTGGCAGAAGATGAATTTGAGGAAAAATGAAAAACTATCTGAAGTCCGATGGTTTTTCTAGCGGGTATCTCAAATTTTAGCGCCAGGTGTCCCAAAAAATTAATGAACATTAAGGGCATTCATTTTTGCCCTGACATGTATCATAGGGGGCCCAATTTCAATTATGCCTTTAATTATCTGTAGATGCGTTTCTAATTGCCTCTATAGTTATTTATAAAAGCTAACATTAAGTTTGCCCCAAATACAGTATAATTAGAGGCTAAACGTTTCTTAAGCCTCTAATTTTGTGCCCCTAATTCCCTCAAAGTTGGTAGTGTATTTAACTGCATATACAACTGATCTCTCATATATCTCCAACATTGAGCATGCTAATAGAGTGGTACTGGTGCATATTATTAAAAGTTTAACTATATTTCTAAGGTGGGACAAGCTAAAGAAGGCACCGTAATGTATAGAGGTATGGTTGGTCTTCAGCGTTTATGACATAATCAAAATAGAATCAAGTTGGTAGGCCTTCAGGAAAAGGATAGATACAATATAAGTAGTGTTGATGAATTACGTACGGCTACCCGGGTTATTCACAGATCATTGATGGTCAAATGATAAAATGCTTGATAGGATAACGAGTAAAATAATATATGTGTACAAAAACACGTCCATTAATGATCTATTGAGAATTATAATATATGGTTGCAGGTGATAATGTTCAGTTTAGTAATTAGGTAATAGATGAAATAGCGACGGCAATTAACCGACGCTAGCCGTCGCTATAATTCTCGTCGCCAACAGTTGTAGCAACGGCGAGAGCGACGGCTTCGTCGCTAACTTACCAACGGCTAGCGACGGCCAGTGGACACGTGTCATCTTACGTGTCAAGTTGTTAGGTTGACCAATAGGTCGTCGCTAGCCGTCGCTATACGTTGCAAAATAACCGTTGTAAGCCGTCGCTACCCGTCGCTCAATATTGACCAATACACCGTCGCTTGCCGTCGCTATATCTGAAACCAGAAAACTGCAGTACACAGCAATTCCTTTCCTACAATCCAATCCACAACCATTCAATCCAAAAACCAATATCACACCACTATTATCTCACTATTTCATCGATACTAATCAACAACCAAACCATCATAACCATACAATCATCAAATACATAAAAAAAGCCAAAAGAAAAAAAAAATCATCACATAAAACCGTTCAAACATATCATATAAGTCATGCACATGTCCAAACACTTCATACCTCCGTCCACAAACCGTCATACACATGTCCAAACACATCATATAACATCGTACGTGCATTTAATATAAAAAAAAACCAAGTATATGAACATACCAGAGTCAAGTCAACATAAGCACCTACAGTACGAACTAATTCCCGCCTCCCTGATCCTCGTTCTCGTCTTCTTCCGATTCCTCGTTCACGTCTTCCTCTCGATATACAGCGGAATCATGTCCCTCTACTCCCTCTCCCGGCATAAAGCCATGCTCCTGAAAGTAAATCGCGATGCGCTCGTCGATTTCCTGTTGCATCTGGCCTTTTCGCCAGTCCATCAACTCGTTCATCTGCTCTTGCATCCGCGCTATAGTCGCCTCCTCCATCGACCGCTTATAAGCACGCTGAACGGCCTGTAAAATAAATAATTTCACATTAAAGTTATATAAACAAATTTTTACTACTTAATGTTAAACTTTTTCCATTAACTCGTATTCTTGTTTTACATATTTATAAATCATCGTGAGTGTAGTAATTTACGTCTAAAAAAAGTCTTACCTCCTGATTGCCAAAACGGTATCGCCTTCCTCGAGTAGGCGGATCAGTGATAGAATGCCATATGGCATCAGAATCTGCAACTGTAAGCTCCTTTCCACTAGCCTCCATCGCTTTGGCAGCCTCGTCCTCATACTCCCCCTGCAATAGCAATATAATTTTAAGAAAAGTGTTATAAATTTACTTATGTACTGTGATATGAACGAGTATGTAACATGTTAATTTATACGGATAAACAAATTTACCATTATACGTGCACTCTTCGGGTCCGACCACTTATACGTCACATTTCCTTCTTCATCGATGTGCTCCACCGCATGTGTGTGTCTAAATACATCTGCCAACGAAGGCTCTCGTCCGTGCTTTTTAAACTGAAATTATTAAAGATAAGACATGATTATAGACGCTAAATTTTTATCTGAACATATACTGCAAATATTTAAAATTTATACCAAATCCCTTCTGTGCTGTTGAAATGATTTTGAGCCACCTCGGTGGAGAGCAGGATTCTTTTCTCTATTAGCTTTGTTTCTAGCTGCTACTTTCTATTACATTTGATACACGATGATGTAAAATAATGCAATCAATATTATAAATGTGAATATTATCATTAAAGCTTACTTTAGCATCTTCTGTGTCCCAGTAAGCTTGAAAGTCTGCCCAAACATCATCACTCATAAATTGAGGCTTTTTTCTGCTTTTCTTGGCTCGGTTAACCATCTGTCGATAATTCGTTCGCATCTTCATATTCCAATATGTCAAAAATGAGGGCATATCCTCCTCCTCCTCAACACGTACGGCAGCCTGCATATTACATTTATTTGTAATTATTCCAAGTATATTAATTTTTAATATTATTATAAAAAATACTTACTAATAAATCGGCTAAAATGACATTCTTGATATGTGCTGGAATACTATCCCAATGCGGCCAAGCGCCCTGCATTCTACTTGTGTAAGATTGCCTTGATACGTCTAAAATGAACTCCGCTGGCTCAATCTCAAATCCCCTGTGTAGATGTTAATATAAACATTTCATAATATTTTAAATAATGTACATTGAAATAAATTTGAACATTTACCCGCCACTCTTCGGAACAATCTCCACAGGTCGGCGAAGATCTGCCCCTGAACCGCTCGGACCAGATCCTGATCCTGCTCCAGGAGATGGTGAAGAAGTAGGCTGAGATGTACTCCTCGATCGTCGTCTATCGCCAGACATATCTGTCACAATCATATAATATGCATACAAAATAACTTAAATCATTATCATAACATAAATCAAGAATGAGAAGAACAATACTGCATTATCATTACATAAATCATACTAGTACAGAACGTAAGTAAATTCGTAGCTAAGAACAATCAACATCATTATTACATAGCTCATAGTAGTACATAAATAACATAAGTACATCATATCATTCTTCTTCATCATCTTCGGATCCAGACTCGGTCTCATACTCTATATCGTTCTCATCAGTACTTACAAATGCATCTACTAATACATTCGCTTCATCATTCAACGACCCAACATCAATGTCATCAGCTATTATTATTTCAGTATTTGGCTCAAAATCCGCTTGATATGCTGCTTCGTCTGGAATATTATTCCCATCAAATGTAAATCCTGCCTTTGTTTTAAAAACAGCCCACCAATCTGCTTTATCTTTTTTTAAGGATGGGTACGGAGAAAAATAGACTTGTAATGCTTGCTTAGCTAACACAAATGGATCATACTTGTAGTAATGCGACGTATGCCTTATTTCGATTAGCTTATAATCTTTGTGCACGTTGATTCCAGAACCAGGAACATTGCTAAACCAGTTGCATTTGAACAGATAAATTTTCTCTATGGGATGAACATAATATGTCAACTCTACAACTTGCGTTAAGACGCCGTAAAAATCTTTTATATGCTCCTCTGGATCATCACTACCTTTGACAAATACACCGCTGTTATACGTTAATTTTTCGGCTCCGTAATCATTGGTGTTGAATTTAAATCCATTGACAAAGTATATTGGATAAGTTTTGGCATTTCTTTTTGGTCCGATAGCAAGATGTCGTAATCCTTCGTTAACAACACAGTTTTTTGGATCATGAACATAGTCTGAAAACCATCGAGTGAATTCTGTACTGAGATCACCAGATGGATGTTGTGATTCGTAGATACTGCATGTATGTGTTATGTTCAATTTTTATTAATAGAAATCAATAAATGTATATGTACATGTAATTGAATAATACATGAATTTAGTATTAACTGACAAATGGTGCAACTTCCGCACAATTTAACAGAACATATGTGTGTGCCACATTGTAGTCCTTATCGCTTAACCATATTTCCACACATTTTCCTGCAGGTCTTCCGTGTTGTCTAAAAATAGATAACATTGTTTGAGAAGACTCCTGCTCAACAACTTGTTCATTACGGGG
Source organism: Allium sativum (assembly GCA_030737875.1). Taxonomy (NCBI): domain Eukaryota; kingdom Viridiplantae; phylum Streptophyta; class Magnoliopsida; order Asparagales; family Amaryllidaceae; genus Allium; species Allium sativum. The sequence goes on from CM060923.1 coordinate 158,562,498, forward strand.
AACAGTTACAAAAGACAAGTTCACATCTTCACTAAAGTAATGAGAGAAAAAAAATGAGGCTTCTTCTTCAAGATACGATTTGCAAATCGAACCTTCTACTCGAGCTTTTTGCCTAATTTTTTTCTTCAAATGATTCAAGTACCTAGCCGTTGATTAATTTAATTTATATGTTGGTACAATAAACTATCTAAGTTATAATCTATCACGATTATTGAAATTATATACAAAATTACCTCTCAAACGGATACATCCATCCATACTGGACTGGACCTCGAAGAAGAGCTTCGGATGGAAGATGGATAGGTAAATGCTCCATTACATTAAAAAAACCAGGTGGAAATATTTTCTCGAGTTTGCAGATCAGTATAGGGATTTCTAGTTCAAGCTTACGTAGACGGTCTACCTTTAACGTCGTTGAACAAAGTTGTTTATAAAACAAACTTAGTTCTGTTATAACACTCCAGATTTTTGTAGGTAACAACTCCTTGAGAACCACAGGTAAAAAGTATTCCATCATGATACGGCAATCATGGCTTTTCATTCCACTCAATTTACTGTTTTAAAGTCCACACATCTACGGAGGTTTGAAGAAATCCCATCAGGACATCGTAATCCTTCCACCCACTTTAGCACGAGTTTTACTTGCTTGTTGTCTAGCTCATAACATGCTTTAGGTTTTTTATTTTCATCATACAAGTGCAGCTCCGGCCGTTTACAAAAGTGTAATATATCGTGTCTCGAATTCGCATCGTCTTTGGTTTTACCCTTTACATTCAACACTGTATTAAAAACGTTATCAAAAACGTTTTTTTCATTATGCATCACGTCAATATTATGCTTAAGTTTTAGATTTTTCCAGTAAGGTAACTCCCAAACTATACTTTGTTTGCACCAATTATGAATGTCCGATTTACCTGAAATTTCAACCTGTTCTCCAATTTCATGTATCTTTGGGTACTTACTTACAACTTCATATATCTCTTCACTTGTCCAAACTTTAGGCGGTAGCATAGTCTCTACTCTGTTGGCTTTAAAGTTCTTTTTATCCGTTCTAAATTTATGATTAATATGGAGAAAACAACGATGACAATCAAACCAAGATTTTTTTTTTCCATACTTCAATGAAAATGCCCGTGTCGCCTCCATACAATGAGGACAAGCTAGACGTCCAGCAGTGCTCCAACCTGAAAGCATGCCATACGCGGGAAAATCACTAATAGTCCATAATACAGAAGCAAACATATGAAAATTTCTTTTTCTCGAAATGTCGTATATTTCGACTCCTTCATGCCACAGTGTTTTCAACTCTTCAATCAACAGTTGTAGATAAACATCAATTCCTTGTGTCGGATCATCGGGACCGGGGACGACAACCGTTAAAAACATGTACGGATTTTTCATACACATCCATGGGGGTAAGTTATAAGGAGTAACAATGATAGGCCATGATGAATATTTACTACCAAATTGAGAAAATGGCGAAAATCCATCCGTGCATAAACTGAGTCTAACATTACGGCTCTCGGCAGCAAATTCAGGATAAGTCCTATCAAAATGTTTCCATGCTTCACTATCAGACGGATGTATCATAGTTCCTTCTTCTGATGTTCTCACGCTATGCCATCGCATATGACACGCTGTAGCGGAAGATGCATATAGCCGTTGAAGTCTGGTGGTTATGGGTAGATAATGCATTCTTTTATATGGAACTTCTTTTCCTTTCTTTTTCCTTGGTTTGTATCTATCTTCGTTGCAAATTTTGCATTTTCTACGGTGAGCGTCTTCTTTCCAATACAACATGCAACCTTTAACACATGTATCTATCTTATGATATGGTAATCCAAAAGAGGACATAAGTTTTTTCACTTTATAATGACTATCGCACATCAAATTATTGGGCGGCATATGTCGTTTTGCAGTTTGTACAACTGCTTTAAATGCAGCTTCTGTAAGATTGAATTTTGATTTCAAAGTGATAAATTCGGCGGTTACAGACAACTCGGTTCCGCTTGTACACCCTTCCCACAACGGCCTCTTAACAGAATTCAATAACTCATAAATTTTTTTTGCTTCCGCCGTTGGCTCTTCAACATTTCCAGTCTCATCGTCGCTTTGCTCAATGTTAGGAAACATTGATCGTGCAGCATCTTGCACCATATTTTCTATCGGATTCGTCACTGTATTATCGTTCATCATTGTACTATCGTCCTCTACCGCTACAGGGTTAGACGTAGGTTGAACAAGTTCTCCATGACGATCCCATAAGTGATAATTCGACACAAAACCAAATTTATACAGATGCACTTCTACTACATCTGGCTTCCAATGTTTCAGATGTCTGCACTTACTACACGGACAACGAATGTCTACGTTACTCCGATTGTTAGATTTAGCGAATCTAATAAACTCTTGGACTCCATTACAAAATTGTTCCTTTATCGACCCTTTCTTACCGGTTCGGGGTTGATACATCCAACTGCGATCACGAAAATAATCGAACATTTTCCTGATTTGCGACAAATATGTTAGAAAGTTCGATCGAATGTAACACTTTATACTATTTAAAATCTTGTAAAATTTCATCTATAACTATTGCATGTTTTCGAATTTTATGTTTATTTATTTTTTACTTTGACGGCCGGTCTACCTACTTCCCATTACAAATATAATAACGTAAGCATATTTTATAAATCATTTCAGTTTAAACGGTTCAACAAAATTTCGGCAGCACCTCCCTTTGGTCCCTGTATCGTACACAGATGCGTATACACAGGGAACAAATAGGAAGTGCCATCGAAACTTTGTTAACCGTTTAAACTGAAATGACTTATAAAATATGCTTACGTTATTATATTTGTAACTTGTCCAATACTAGGACAAATCCAACGAATATTGTATCAGATGAATATAAATTTCCGTTTTGTGTAAAAACGAATACCCATATAACGATCATATACAACACTCGTCGGACGGGGAAAAATTTATCTAAGGGGTTCACCACATAAGTAGTCAAAAAAACATTCAAATTAAGTTTAAACCAAAAAAACAATTCAAATGAAAAAAGCGCGCTTTTTGCGCTTCGGGCTTGTTTATGCTTTTTTCTATTTTTGCGCTTCACAAATAGGTGCGCCTTAAACTTCAAAAAACCCTATATATAGTTGCTTTCTCAAATCAACCTACAACACAATCAACCTACAACACAATCAACATAAACCCAATTGCATATGTGATAATCATCGTTTTCATGCTCCTAAATCAATTACATATGTGATAATCATTGTTTCCAATCTCCAAATCAATTACATTGATTCTCAAATCAACCTAAAACACAATCAACATTAAATTCATCTAACAAGGAAACCAATTTCATATTCATAAACAATCGATTTACAAATCCATATAAACATGAAAATTAAACCTAATTAAACATAAATTAGGGTTAGAGGACATACCTTAAGAGATTAGGAAGCTTAAAAGAGAGATTTGGAGGGGAAAATAGGTGGAATCGAAACAGCAATGGTAGGGACGACGGCAAATCTTTTTTTTTTTTTTTTAGCTGTGTCGATTTGGGGAAGAAAGGTTACGGATTCTGTTTGATATCAGGAAATTATGCGACGGCTAGCTACGGCCGCTTTTTTAGCCGTCGCTAACCGTTGCACAGTCCCGTCGCTAATCGTTGCCTTTCTAGTAGTGCAAATCTAGAATAAATAGTAGTATTAGGGTAAGAATTCAAAATTCTCATCAAATATTTAGCATTTGTCCTGTGATTGTTGTTTGTTGCGACTGTTACAATATAAAAATAAATGAATATTTATTATTATTGAAAATAATCTGTTTAATTTTTAAAAAATTGATCAGTCCAAAGTACAATGTGTACAGAGATGGAAAAAAATTAGTCATTAAACAAAGAGCTTTGATTGAAAGACAAACATACAACTATTATTGTACACATACAATATCCAATATTGAAACACGAAAAGAAAGAAAACACATTTGGATATGTGTCTTAGTTATTGACGAAAGATATGAAATAAATAAGATAATACTTAATAATAATGTTTCATCAGAAAGCAAGTTGAGAGAGTTGAACAATTAAGCTATAGGTTGTGGATAAATGAAGACGTAATAATGCATGTAATGAAGTTTATAGCGGATCATTCATTTGTTGAGTGCAAAATGTAGCGATGCAGTTGACAGTCTGTTTCTGTTGAAATAAAAGCAACGTGAGTCGATACTTACAAATTTACGTACTTAAAGATAACAAAGTAATAAAGAACAATCGGCAAAAGCATGTGAAAGTAAACTGAAAAAACAAATCCAGTGTGTTTGTCAGAGTACAGAGAGTAAGATACAAGGTAATGGAAAAGTAATAAGTGCAAAAAAATCTAGCAAGAAAAAAAGGTGGAAAATGAAAAAATGGCGCAGATACAAAGAATTTTTTTGAAATTATAACGATCAAGCACCCTTCTTGTGCGTTTAATGCTTAGTTAGAGACTGCATTGGTTTTGAACTGGTTTGTTATCTTCAATGTCCTAAAGTAAGGCGGTATATGGAAACGCAGTTACGATTGGTGATGACATGCATCATGCATAGCCAGTAAAACATTACTATAAATAATTCTTTTCTTTTTTTAAATTTGTTCGGAAACCAACCGAAGCCGTAACACCCTACCTAGTGCACGTAGCCCAGTCCGCGAGCACCACATAAGTGGCTGATCTTAGCGTATGCACATGGTAAGCTCTTAGCATGTCATTCCGGGTTTCGAACCCCCACCGCTGTTACCACGGCACATGATCCTTAACCACTGGGCTACTGCTGCAGACACCGTATATAATTCTTAACTATGCATATTATCGTAACATCGTATCTGGCTTCAACCTATGTAAGTAAGAAAAATGCAGTAACTTAAGCTTAGTAAAGTACAGCTAATTTTTGTAGAAACTATGAAAAGATTTTAAGTAATTAAAGCAAAAAATAAAAAAGGTAGCAATCTTTAGGTAAAAAACTTAACAAAACACAATAAAATTGAATTAGTTAAAGCAAGCAAACATAGAACAAAATGAATTAAAATAGATTATTAAGTAACAAAAAACATTCAATGTACAAACCCAATTATTCTTCGCTAGGGTTATTTTAAGTAAAACCAAGATTTGCTTTTTTTTTCCTCCAACGAAAATAAAATATATTACAATAGGGAGACTCAAGCCAGCCTCCAACTGCGTACAAATTAGAAATACAACAAAAACAAAAGCACAAAACAAGGTAGTAAAGTAATACAACCAAGATACATCACAAACAGGACAACGACCATCACCAAATAAAAGCACCAGACCAACACCAAAGATATATACACCACAGAACACGGGAGTAACCCGCGCTGCGGAAGGAGCATACCATCCCACGGCCAACAGATCTACGCTACAAACATGAACCCTCGCAACAAAGCCAAAGAGATTGACCCAAGCATCAAGATAAAACAACATACCCAACTAAGAACATGAACCTTCAAAAACGAAGAACAGACCTCCAATTGTAATGAAACGAACGACAGCAAAGGGAACCATCCCACCATAAATCGAACATCTACTAAGCTTGGCGAAGAGTGCTAAACTGAATGGAAAAAAATCAGCATACCAGATCCGTAAAGGCTAGTCGCGAGACAAGTTATGAAGGATGGCTTTACTGAAGAGGCCACCACGGAAAGAGAGGAGGAGAAAACTGTAGCTCGTTCTGAAGAGGAGGCAAAGCGGGAAGGGTACAATAAAACAGGGAGCAAGACCAACAAGAAAACAACCAGCAACAACAAATATCTCCCAAAGACCAAACGAGTCCACCATCCCACTAAACCCAACAAACAACCGTCAACACCAGAGCAAATACACTTTACCCCGTTGTAAGACAAAAGCCGACCCATCTGCTATTGACGATTGCCAGTAAAAAACAGATGGATACATAGAGCAAAGAAAAGGAGGTGAAAACTGGTGTTTATCAGAGGATAGTAGAAGGGGGAACGCTGGAAAGAAGAAATATGGAGATAAGCAGACAGAAAAACTGCGAAACAAATCAGATTTGAAAAGAACGCCCCTTGCGAGAAAAGCAAAAACAAAGAAATCGGTAGCCAGATACAGTTGCGAAGTGAGAATGGATCTCGAACGATGTTGGAAGGGATTGATGATGGCCAAAAAGAAAAGAAAAAACCGAGAGCCAAAAGACCGGAAAACCAGACTAGGGTTTAGGCGGCGGAAAAGAGAAACCTAAAAACTAAAGAATAGGGAAACTAAAAGAGGGTGCGGGAGAGGTAAGGGAGATGGAAGATGAAGGTCGAGATGGATGGAAGGGAATGAGAAGACGAGGGGTTAGGGAAGAAGGAAGAAGAGAATCGGAGCAAGCGGTTGCCATTTTTAAATCTACATTTTTGTTAAAAAATGACCAAGATTTGCTTTGAAAAAGCAATATAAAAGTAAATGTTTGCATACTTGAAATTGACAAATCATGTATTCCAAATTCACATAGCCATAAGCCAACAATGAAATTGAGATTTAATGAGGGTGAAATTTATGTTATGACCAATTTATGTTTAGAAATTTCTGTTATGTTGTTCATAATAGAATTTATAATTAGCAGATGAACTTAATTAAATTTTCATGAACTTTATTTAATAAGAATGAAATTTTAACCCACTTAAAAATATTAATAGTTATGAGTTAAAATGTTTAACCAGTCACTACAGACATAAATTATGTAATTACATCTCAAGCTTTGTTCTGGAAAGACGACAAAAAAGCATGTGATGATGCCAAAAAAAAAAAACTACCAGTTCTGTAGGTTACCGCAAAATAGCAAATAAATGCAGGAATATATAAATAAAACTACTCAAACCAAGTAATTTTAACTTAAAATTGCCTTTTTTACTGGGAAGAAGAAGCAAACCAAATTTCAATAGTCAAATATCAATAAGTTAAAATTTGATTACTGTAATTTTAAGTAAAAAACTAAGTAATTTACTAAGAAGAAGAAGAAGTTGCAATTATGTAACGTCCCAGATTTTCGGTCATTTAAATTGGAATATTTAAATCCCTTTTATATATTATATTGAAGATATAATGGATTATATATCGAATTTATTTTATTAAATGAAGTTTGAATATATATAAATTTATAATATAATTAAAAGGAGCTCGAAACAATGCGGCAGTTCGTAATATTGAATTTCGAATTTCAACTGAATATACTGGATCCGGTATAAAGCGAAATTCCGTAAAACAAGAACCGTTTGGATCGTTTGATTATATCCCTCTAATGGAAGAGAAAAATGGAGATTTCATCATATAGATTGTAAATTACGTTCAATTCAAATTTTCAAATCGTCGCTATGAAATTTAATTAATAAACAACAACGTTTATTAAATAAATATAAAGGAATTTGTATATATTGGATATCGTTTTAAGCCGAATATCTGAATATTGAGTTAAAAATATATATTGGTTATTCCGTTTGGATATATACGATTATAATGATTTGTTACGCTTTAAAATGAATTGTTTTGGATTTAAATTCTATTTTATCGCCATTTTATAGGCCGTCGAATAATTTTCTTTTCAAACGACCACCGTTTCCGACGAAACGAGTTTTATTGGAATGCGTACAATTAATTAATTCTACGATTCCAGTTTGAGCCAAACGGAGTTGTTTTGTCGATTGACGAAATTTAAGAATGAACCGATGGTTATAATTTGAATTAAAACACGCCATTTGTGCAAACGGAGTTCGTTTTTTAACGAAGCTAGTATCATTGGGACCGTAACGTCAAATCATATCATGACGATCATTTCGTAATTTTTGAAGATCGTGTTTAGCGGTGCTTATATTTAAGGGTAATGTAAATAACGGTACCGGTTAAAATATAACTTACCTAACTAGACACTACTGTGTCTCCATTTGTCAACATCTATTAATTCTTGCACGCCTACCTCTATTTTATTTCATTTCGAATTTAATTAGCCATAGTCATCACGCAACCCAATTTCTTCTCAATTTAATGTTGTCATACCCTATTTCTTCAGCGTTGAGGAAAAGCAACACCTACCTTATTTCTTTTAGGAAAATGACATCTCAATAACCATGCCTACCCTTTCCTCTCTATCGCTCTCAATTGATAATACCATTCATACAGCCTATTTTTCTTTAACTGAAGACCTTTTCTCTTAGGCTTAGAGATGACAACGTTTTTATCCATATCCCCTCCTCGTCTATATAAGCACCGATCCATTTCGGTTTCTCCAGAAACAAAAACTAAGAAAACAATATATGAAGACAGTAAAGGGTGGGAAGGATATAAGTGAGAAGGGAGTAGAACGGCTTTGGCAACGTTGTGTCCGAGGGAGAAAAACAGCTAGCGGTGATGCAATGGAGAAAAACACAGTGGTGGCGCGTGAAGTTTTGGAATGACAAACGGGTCTGGTGCGAGCTCCAGGGGATGGTTCAGCTTATGTCCGTGCAGGCGGAGTCGGGTAGAGGAAGGAAAGGCCGATTGCGAGTTGGATAACACTGGAAAGGGAGTATAGTGGAATGGCAAGGCGCGGGTTGAAGCAAACATAGTAGAAGTGGATTTCTGGAAAGAAAGTAGCTAGCATTGACGTGGGAAGATATGGCATATAAATGTGACGTGTAGAGAAAGTGAAAGGGAGTTGGGCATATATAAGCATACGTTAGGGGAAAACCTGGTGATATATATGGATGGAGGAAGCTGCGAAGTGGCGATCCCCGTGTGTGTGAATGGGTTCGGGTCTGTTCGGCGTGAGCAAGCTTTTCAGGTAAGCGCAGCAGTTCGAAGGTCAGGCCAGTTTGCAGAGAGGTGGCAACGTTGGTAGTTGGACAACGCTCAGGTACGGTGGTGGCGTAAGGGAGTTGCGGCATGCGGAGTTGCGTGGAAGGATGAAGGGACAGGGAGGTTCTCCAACGGCGAAGGAATTGGTAAATAGAAAGATCAACAGTAAATTATTTACACGTATGTTCCTAGTTAACTAAAAATGGGATTTAATCTGAAGTAACAAGGTGAAGGAAACGGTACCACTTTGCGGATCAGTTTTAAGGTTTCATTTGATGATCCATATCTAGATAGGGTATTTTAACGATTAGAGCATCTCCAACAAATCCGGAGTGTGGATTTTCGAAATCCGATAATCTACACTCCGCAAAACTGGGGACTGCAACAGTTTTAAGTCCACGCGCTTGTTGAACAAACGCGTGGCTCTACGCATTTGTTCAACAAGCGCGTGGAATATTTTAAAACCGGCTCCACAATAAAAAAACGCGCGTCTGTTGAACAAACGCGTAGAGCCTACGCGTTTGTTCAACAGGCACGTGGATTTTTCCGCCTATATCAGGCGCAAATGGCCATTTTTCCTTTTGTAAATAAAAAAATTCCTCCTTTTAATTTTTTTAAATTGGTTTCTACGACGAAATGCCGCCACGTCAAGTTAAGTCTGGTAGACGAGTCAGCCATCGTCCGACAGATCCTACAGTCGGACCAGTCCATGCCCCACCTGATGCCACCGTGACTGCCGAGAGCCTTAGAGTATTGCACGATCTGCCTGCGACATTTGTACACCGAGTGCATGTTGCTGTTGTGACGCCTCAGGTATAATTTTAAAACTCTGTTACGTACAACATTCTTAATATACACGAATGCAATTTAATATTACGTGTTTATAACAAATTTACATACGTTTAGCTTCGACATATTACTATGCGAGGTTGTTGGGCACGTAGTACGACACTTTTTCAGCAGTTACCCGAGCCTATAGTACTTAGACTTTTTGATTCGCCATTTGGCTCCTTTTTAGAGTTACCTAGATTTGCTCATGTTGACCGATGCCTTGTAGAGGCTATTAGTGAGCGATGGTGGCCTACTACACACACATTTCACTTCCCTGATTTTGAGTTAGGTCTTACTCCTTTGGATTTTTACGTCCTCACGGGCATCGAGGTTGGTCGTCCAGGTCGTCACCCCATTCCCTTTGATGTATCATTTGAGGAGTATGATAGCTATTCAGAGCAGTTACCGGGTTTAGAGCCTGATTCTGTTTCTTCAGGAGCCGTTAGCTTACCTACTCTATATAGCTATGTCACTGCACATCAGGGCACTCAGGCTATGCACACTCCCGTTATCAGGGCCTTTTTATTGCACCTTTTTGGTTCCGCCTTTTTTAGCAACAACAGGGGGACTATCAGACTTGGTTTTTTGGCTAGCCTTGTAGAGCGACGATGGGGTCCTGCTATGCATGTAGCTCGTTCTGCACAGGGTGTGCATAACGAGCTTATGGAGGCGCGCACGCAGATTGATTTGAGGGAGCGGGGTGGCATTATTCGACGTCCATGGCAGACATATATAGATTTTATGGTTCCTCAGCAGGACCACCCCCTCATTTTCCACTCCAGTCTTTCGAGGCGTAGGGTATGCTTCCAGGTTCCTACATGCCCTTTCATTTGGTATTTGGGGGAGCGATGTTGGCTACAGCTATATGGGTTAGAGCGCATTCCATCTGATCCACTCCCATGGGATCAGATGTTTGGGGATATACAGGTAGGATCATCATATATTGCTGATATGAGGGCTGCAGGCTGGGTGGACGATGAGCCTTTTACAGTGCCTGGAGATTTTGATGCCTATTGGGCTCGAGTAGCGCCACGCGCTTATGCGTTACTAGACTATATTCGGGGTTTGAACTCCGACCATATCGGCCCATCTTCAGTAGCAGACAGATTCCCGGTGCATCCCCCTACCTTTGCGCCTATATCGTCTCAGTTCACGCAGAGTGGTGCGCTGGACCCTCCTCCACACATTTTTAGGGCGTACGACGTACAGGGTCAGATTGTAGAGATTCCGTTGCAGTATCCAGTTGTTGACCCTCCCGGAGTACCGTCAGCCGGTTTGTATCATCCACATCAGGTACGTAAGAGGCCCAGATTGCTTCCCTACAGACTCAGTTACAGCAGCAGGCAACTGGTGATGGATCACCTATGGATGATGATGCTTTCGATGACGTTAGTGATGACAGTTCTGATAGGGCAGATGGCGATGCTATGCCTATTGGTTGATGTTCATGTAGCGTCATGGTTGTATTACATGGTTGTTGTTGATGACATGGTTGTATATTACATGTAGCGTCATGTGTTATGTGTTTTGTATTATGTCTGCCGTGTGAAATGGAATTTAAAAAGGATTTTGTATTATGTCTGCCATGTGTTATGTGTTATGTGTTATGTGTTTTGTATTATGTCTCCCATGGGGTTTAAAAAGGATTTTGGAGTTCGAAATGGAATTTGAATTTTAAAAAGGAGTTTGAAATTGACTTTGAAATTTGAAATGGGGTTTAAAAAGGATTTTGGAGTTTGAAATGGAATTTGAATTTTCAAATGGAGTTTGAAATTGACTTTGAAATTTGAAATGGGGTTTAAAAAGGATTTTAGAGTTTGAAATGGAATTTGAATTTTCAAATGGAGTTTGAAATTGATTTTGAAATTTGAAATGGGGTTTAAAAAGGATTTTGGAGTTTGAAATGGAATTTGAATTTTGAAATTTGAAACTCCATTTCAAACTCCTTTTTAAAATTCAAATTCCATTTCAAACTCCTTTTTAAATTTCAAATTTCAAATTTCAAACTCCATTTTAACTTTCAAAGTCCATTTCAAACACCAAACAAAATTCAAATTCCATTTCAACCTCCTTTTTAAATTTCAAACTACATTTCAAATTTCAAACTCCCTTTCAACTTTCAAAGTCCATTTCAAACACCAAACAAAATTTCAACTACCATTTCAAACTCCATTTTCAAATTCAAACTCCATTTTCCATTTCAAACTCCTTTTCATACTCCATTTTAAATTTCAAATACCATTTCATACTCCATTTTAAAATTCAAACTACATTCCTACGCTACATAAACAAAATGCAACTAACACCATCCTAGCGCATACAAATCCAATTAAAGTTTACATCCAAGCTAGCTACATAAACTACATTCCTTCTCTTCTTCGCCTCATTATCTCAAATCTCCGATACTCCGTATACTCGCGTTGCACATCATCCATTTGCGTAATATCCAGAAACATGACTGCATCTTCCTCCTTTCGTCGTTTTGTCTCAACAAGTTGATGAATTGCTTCAAGCTTTTCTTGGTGTTGAATGCTTCTGCTCTGGAGTGCGCTCATAAACATATCGTTAGACTCTTTTAATAGTTTTTTGATTTCGCCATCATTCGCTCCTACAACTTGTTTTTTCTTTGCCGCCTTGGATCCTTCGGGCCTATCATATCGTTCAGCAATAAGGTCATCAGCGTCTTGTAAACCCATATTAGCACTGTCTTGCGAATCTCTGGGACTACAACTGTCTCCAAATCTTGTAGCTTTCCCACGACTACAGCTTGATTGGAGGTCTTGGACTGATTTCTGAAGTGAAGATTTCCATTTCACATGATTAACCAGTAGGTCATACACATGCATGAACTGGTAGAAATGAGGTCCTTGTTTACTATCTGGTTTATATATTTGTTTGAATAACTTGTTTGCGGCAATTCTCTGTATCAATAATATAAAGCTTTTACTACAACGTTAGAATTTAAAGTACAAAAAACAAAGTAAACAATTATTACCATATGAGTATCACTTCCAAATCCGCTTGGGTTACTGTAACGACCCGTATTCTACGCATCATAGGATCGTAGAATATTTATTTCTTTCACATACGAAGTCGTATGGTCATGTAACTTTGGGAGACGACTATTGGGGTCATTTCCCATGTTCATGATTTCTCCCGATTTTTAGATGACCATTTTACCCCTAGTTGGTACTTTTTTGGCCATAACTTTTGACAGGAAAGGAATTTTGACCTGAAATCACTTCCATTGGCTCCGGATGATGGTTTCTCTTTCCGTAGAGTGGTCACATTAGCCAAACGGACTTACCGTTTGGGAGATATGGCTGAAACAAGTTTCAGATGGTAAAAAGCAGCTTAATTGGGCTTAACCGGGTGATTATCAGCTAGGCCCAAGGGGAATTTCGGGTTTAGGGGTATATAGGGGCTGATTAGGGTTAGAAAGCATTTCTTTAGACATTTTCCAGCCGCCACTTTCATCCTTAGACACTCTAACAATGGCTTCCTACATCTAAAACACTCCAAATCACTTTCTAATTGAAGATTAGGCTTAGCAACATCAAATTAAGGAGAAAAAGCACCAAAGCAAGGTTAGAGCTGCTGTTGGACATCAGTATTCGCCCCAAATCAGAGGAGTTTCAGTTCTGAGAATTTTGTTTGTGGCCAAGGTGAGTGATTTGCATAGTTTTTGCACTAATTACGGTAACTAATAGTAATTAGTGAAGATTAGCGAATTTATACGTAAATAAATTCTGGAAAAATTCCTAAAATTCTAAAATAATGTTTTAAGGCTCTGTTAGAAATTTGAGATAATATCGATGTGTTTTGCTAATTGTATGCTTAAACATGATTAAGAGTGATTAAGGGAAAATGAGGGGTTCTAGCTAGGTTTGATCCATTTTAAATCTATCAAATTGTTGTTATGGTGTTTGCAATTGATGTTATATGTTGCTATGACAGTTTGACATGAATTGTGATTGATTAAAATAGTTAGATTGGTCGAAGACGCCGTCGTATGGCGCAAAACAGTCGCTGGAAAGTCAGTGCAGGAAAGTACCTGAAACGGATCGGATCGGATGGGAGGTCCGAACCGAACCGTTGTGAAACCGTCCCTCCGAACCGCTTGTGGTGATGGAGACCGATCCGGACCACCTGGAAGCTTGCGAATTGATGGCCATGAAGGATCACAAGTTGGAGCACACTATCCGAACCGACCTGCTCACACCACCCGACCCGATCCGCCTCTCGTGAGCATGAGCTACTCCGACCCGAACCGATGGGTAACGATTGGATTCGAAGGCTGACCCGATCCGCCAGGAGTGACCACGACCGATCCGAACCGCCACGAGATGAGGGCCACGAACCGAACCGGAAGCTGAAGGTTGACCGAGCCGAACTGATGATTCTTGTCCGATCCGATGCGAGTGGAGCAAGATGAAGACCGATCCGGATGAAGATGATGGCCAATACCCGAGATGCAAAGGTAGTCCAAAGGAGAAGTTAGAGCTCAAGATCCAGATGGGAATCAATGAGTTCGCTTCATGGTTGGGGCTTTGCTGCGGGACGTGTGCCAAGGAGTTATGGACGTCTATAGCTTTGGACCACTATGGTAGGAGGTACGAAGGCGGATTCAGGGCCATTATGGCATCGGTAGAAACAAGGGCTACAACCAATGAAGTGGGTCATTGAAATGTTTGGTCATGACTCCATATGTTTAGCTTGGTCATAGCAGGGTTTCTACAAGTCGGGATTCGTCGTTGCCTCAGTTTGTCTAGTGTTCCAAAGTGGTAGATATCGTATGCTTTACGCACTGAGTGAGAGATGTGAGGATGGTTGCTATGGTTGATTTGTTTGGTATCATAATGACATGCACACCCCACCCCCGTATTCTTACACTATTCATTATGGCACCTTAGAGCACTGTACGGTATGTGGTACTAACTCTTTGGTTGCAGGTCCAGGTTCAGGTATGGTTTAGTATACCTGTTATTATTCTGTTTAGATGCTTATCGCTCATACAAGGCTTTATGTCTGACCCAGAGTTTTATGTCTCCTCTTATTACTCTGGGTGCTCACACGAGCAGACTAGAGACAGGTTAGCTGGTGATGCACGGGTAGATGATCCGGAGACGAGCAGGAGGCTTCCACGTAATATACATATATAGTATTCTCCCTGTATTGTTGAAGATCACTGCTTGGGCATTGGTGGTGCATCTTCTACTTTAGCTTTCTTTTGTTTAGAGACAGTAAATTTGGAAAATTGTAATAAGCTGTATTTGAATTTCCGCTGCTCTGATGATGGATGTTGATTTTAGTTATCAGCTTATGCACTGTCTCACCTGTTTTATGTCAAGTATGTTATTATTATATTTTATTCCTTGCGCTGTGAGACATTCTACAGGTTCCTTGATTAGTTCATTCCCTTCTTTCCTTTCTCCTGACGACCGTCCCGTGCTAGTTGGGTATGTGTACAGCGCACTTTCGGAGGAAATGCAGGCTGGTGCGGGGCGGGCCGTCACACTTGGTATCAGAGCTCTAGGTTGCGTAGTTAACCTAGGGAAGTTATCAGGGAGAGATAATATACGTATACGAGAGAGCGTATTTGTGATTACTTTGGTTTTTAAAAGCTATATATATATACTATTAGTAGTATAAGAATGAAGTCGTGCTGCACTAGCACCACTATGGGATCGTTAATCGTTTCCTTTTTCAGATTGACGATGAGCCGATATACTAGAGGTGCTGGTAGGTGAGCCAATAATGGGAATGCTGCTGACATGAGGACGATGTTTACTGACCTCATGAGAGAGATGCTTATAGATGTACAGAGGGCAGCTCCCAATGGTGGAAATGGTGGTGGTCCAATAATGTAGGCGCCAAGAGTCGACTTCGCCAAGCTGAATAAGGATTATACTAGCCTTGGTGGGAAGCCGTTCCACGGAACGGAGTCGGCTACGGATGTTCAAGATTGGTTGGATAGTTGCGAACACATCTTCGAGGATTTGGATATCGAGGATGCGATGAAGAGAATGCTAGTGTCCCGTCAGCTGCAAGGGCGGGCAATGAATTGGTGGAATGCTATAAAGGCAGCTACTCCCGAAGATCAGATTACTTGGGAGCAGTTTAAGGCTCGCTTTAGTGAGAAGTTCATTCCAGCTGCTCAGAAGTCAATGCTGTTTAAGAAGTTCTTGGAGCTCAAGCAGAATGGCAGAGCTGTCTCGGAGTATATTGCTGAATTTGACACTTTGTCAAAATATGGGTTATCTCTTATTGATACTGCCGAGAAAAAGAATGAGAAATTCATAACTGGTTTGGATCAGTACTTGGGGGAAAAACTTATTAACCACATCGATGAGACGTTTGAATCGATTGTGGGGAAAGCGTTAAGATCGGAAAGTCTCTACCCTAAGCCGAAGACTGAGGTTGCATCCGCAGATGAGCCAAAGCCACAAGCAAGTGGTGGAGGCAAGGGTGGTTCCCAGAATAAAAGAAAGCAGAATCAGACTAAGGATGGCCAAAAGAAAAAGAATAAGCAAGATGTTGAGTGCTTCAGCTGTGGTAAGAAGGGCCATTATGCTAGTAATTGTCGGGCCAAGCCAGCGGATAGGAAGTGCTTCAATTGTGGCCAATTGGGACATCACAAGGATAAGTGTCCGCAACCCCCTAAAGAAAAGCAAATGGTGAAAGCCTACGCTCTTAATGCTATTCCTTCTTCGTCGAATGCCCCAACAGCGGCGGAGAAGGGAAAGAATGTCGTCATTCAAGGTATGCTTTCTGTTTATGATGTTCCTGTTAGAGTTTTGTTTGATACCGGAGCTTCCAGTTCTTTCATATCTAGTGACCTGGTAGATAGGTTGGGATTGGAGCCCGAGATTGTCGATAGACCTTTAGTAGTGACGAACCCGATCGGTGGTTCGACTAGCCTTAGCATGATTTGTCGTAATGTGGTCTTATCGAGTCATGGATGCATGTTTGTTTGTGATTGCTTTGTTTTGGGCTTTACTGGGTTTGGCATTATTTTGGGAGTAGATTGGATCCAAAGATACGAGGTGGTGGTAGACTGTGAGGGTTTGTTGGTGACAGCTAGAGCGGATGATGGGCGGAGGATAGTGTTTGGTGGTCTACCCAGTAAGGGGGTATTGGCTAGTTTTCTAAACTCCCTCGACATTCTGCATAGTGAGTTGTCAGGTTTGCCCGTGGTTGGCCAGTATCCGGATGTTTTCGAAGAAGTGACCGGACTTCCACCACACTGAGAGATTGAGTTTCGTATTGATTTGGTAAAGGATGCCAGGCCTATAGTGATGCCACTTCGTCGTATGGCACCAAGAGAGCAGCGAGAGCTCGAGGTGCAAGTCAGCAATCTTTTGAAGAAGGGATTTATCAGAAGGAGTGTTTCTGAATGGGGAGCACCAGTTGTGTTTGCTACCAAGGCGGAAGGTTCCCTTCGTTTGTGTGTAGACTACCGCGAGTTGAATAAAGTGACGAGGAAGAACAAGTATCCTCTACCGCGGATAGATGATTTGTTCGATCAGTTGAGTGGCGCGAGAGTATTTTCTCAGTTGGATCTCGCGACAGGTTTTCATCAGCTTAGAGTGGAAGCTGAAAGTATAGCTAAAACGGCATTTCGGACGCCGTCTGGATTTTATGAGTGGTTGGTCATGCCATTCGGGCTGACCAATGCCCCAGCATATTTTGTGGATCTTATGAATAGGGTATTCAGATATCAGTTGAATAAGTTTGTCCTTGTGTTCGTTGATGATATTTTGGTCTATTCGAGGATAGAGGAAGAACACAAGGAACATTTAAGAGTGGTGATGGAGGTGTTGAGAAAACACCAATTGAAAGCAAAGTTTTCTAAGTGTCACTTCTGGAAGAGGGAAGTGAGGTTCTTGGGCCATGTTGTATCAGAGAATGGTATCGCCGTGGACCCGGCAAAGGTGGCTACGGTACAGGATTGGCCTACGCTCAAGAACGCCACAGATGTAAGAAGTTTCTTGAGATTAGCTGGATATTATCGTAAGTTTATCCAAGGTTTCTCCAAGATAGCAGCACCATTGACCCAGTTGACCAAAAAGAATCAAGCTTTTGTCTGGGATGAAAGGTGCGAGAATGCATTTAAAAGTCTAAAGGACAAGTTGACAAGCGCACCAGTGTTAGTCATTCCTAAGGGGGATGAAGAGATGACGGTATACACGGACGCCTGTGGTACCGGACTGGGTGCTGTATTGATGCAAGGCGGTAGGGTTGTAGCTTATGCAAGTCGGCAATTGAAACCGCACGAGAGAAGATACCCTACCCATGATTTAGAATTGGCAGCGATCGTGTTCGCGTTAAAGATGTGGAGACACTATCTCTTGGGAGAAAGATTTGAGCTGTTTACAAATCATAAGTCGTTAAAGTATCTCTTCTCTCAGAAAGATCTGAATCTCCGTCAGCAGAGATGGCTAGAGTTCTTAGCTTCCTATGATTTTGACATCGCATACACACCGGGAAAGGGCAATGCGGTGGCTGATGCATTGAGTAGAAGACATGCCAGCCTAGGGGCTATGTTCCTTGAATGGAAGCAACTGGAGTATATCGCGGGTTTTGATTTCAGACCAAAGTGCGAATTGGATCCAGAAATGTTAGCAAGTTTGACGATCAGACCCACTTTGATTGAGCGGATCGGCTCTAGTCAGAGGGACGATCCTAACCTATTGGAAATCATCTCCAAGTTAGAGATGGGTATCGATGAGGAGATGAACAAGTATGGGCTTGATCGAGATAGATGGCTTAGAAAGAATGGAAAGCTTGTTGTACCCAATGTCGATGGATTGAGGGATGAAGTGCTTAGAGAATGTCATCACTCAAAGCTGACTATACACCCCGGTGGTAATAAGATGTATCGAGATATGAAGCAGACTTACTACTGGGAAGGGATGAAAAGAGACGTTGGGAAGTTTATATCCAAGTGCATGAATTGCCAGCTAGTTAAAGCCGAGCAAAAGAAGCCTAGTGGGTTGTTACAGCCTTTAGAAATTCCCGAATGGAAATGGGAGCAAGTCTCGATGGATTTCATCGATGGTTTACCAAGGACTAGATCGGGATATGACAGCATTTGGGTAATTGTAGATCGACTGACTAAAAGTGCAAGGTTTATACCAGTCAAATCGACCAGAACGGCAGCTAAGTTAGCAGAATTGTATATGAAGTGGATAGTGAGATTTCATGGAGTACCTAAAAGCATTGTGAGCGACCGAGACCCGTTGTTCACTAGTGGGTTTTGGAAGAGCTTACAAGAGGCTCTAGGGTCAGAGCTACATCTCAGTACCGCATATCATCCTCAGACCGACGGTCAGACAGAGAGGGTGAATCGTATTTTGGAAGACCTCTTGAGGGCATGTATATTGGATTTTGGTGGATCATGGATGACCATTTGCATCTAGTAGAGTTTGCATATAATAATAGCTACCAATCCAGTATTGGTATGGCTCCGTTTGAAGCTTTGTACGGAAGACCGTGTAACTCACCATCATGTTGGATAGAGACTGGCGAGAAGTTTATGCTTGGACCAGACGTGGTGAGGGAAACTTCAGATAAGATTAAGATCATTCAACAACGAATGAAGGCAGCCCAAGATAGGCAGAAAAGTTATGCTGATAAGAGAAGAAGAGACTTAAAATTCTCCGTTGGTGACTTGGTGTTTGTCAAGATCTCTCCGTTGAAGAGCGTAATACGATTTGGCAGGAGAGGCATGTTGGCACCAAGATTCGTTGGCCCATTCCCTGTTCTTGAACTAGTCGGGAATTTGGCATATAGAATTGACTTACCGGAGAAAATGGCGGGAGTTCACAACGTATTTCATGTTTTCCAACTAAGGAAGTTCGTTCACGACTCAGATATGGCTATTTCACCTGATCAGTTAGAGGACTTCAAAGTAGAACCCGAGGCGGTTGGGAACCACAAGCCGGCCCGTATTGTCGAGCACGACATGAAGCAACTTCGAAGAAAGGCGGTGAAGCTAGTCAAGGTTCAGTGGGGCGAGGACGAGAATGATTGTACTTGGGAGACAGAGGAGAACATTAGGATGGCACACCCAGAACTCTTCGCCTGGTAAGATTTTGACTTCGATTTAGTTTTCCGCATGCTAGGATAGGCTTGTTTGCTTGTTTTGTATGTTTGATTGATGTATGTGGTTGTTAGGCATGCGGGATCCTTTGTATGTTTTGGGCTAAGGAATTTCGGGGACGAAATTTCTTAAGGGGGAGGGGGGGGGGGGGGGGGGAGAATGTAACGACCCGTATTCTACGCATCATAGGATCGTAGAATATTTATTTCTTTCACATACGAAGTCGTATGGTCATGTAACTTTGGGGGACGACTATTGGGGTCATTTCCCATGTTCATGATTTCTCCCGATTTTTAGATGACCATTTTACCCCTAGTTGGTACTGTTTTGGCCATAACTTTTGACTGGAAAGGAATTTTGACCTGAAACCACTTCCATTGGCTCCGGATGATGGTTTCTCTTTCCGTAGAGTGGTCACATTTGCCAAACGGACTTATCGTTTGGGAGATATGGCTGAAACAAGTTTCAGATGGTGAAAAGCAGCTTAATTGTGCTTAACCGGGTGATTAGCAGCTAGGCCCA
Organism: Allium sativum; assembly: GCA_030737875.1. Lineage (NCBI taxonomy): Eukaryota > Viridiplantae > Streptophyta > Magnoliopsida > Asparagales > Amaryllidaceae > Allium > Allium sativum. The sequence continues at coordinate 158,582,784 of CM060923.1, forward strand.
AGGGGAATTTCGGGTTTAGGGGTATATAGGGGCTGATTAGGGTTAGAAAACATTTCTTTAGACATTTTCCAGCCGCCACTTTCATCCTTAGACACTCTAACAATGGCTTCCTACATCTAAAACACTCCAAATCACTTTCTAATTGAAGATTAGGCTTAGCAACATCAAATTAAGGAGAAAAAGCACCAAAGCAAGGTTAGAGCTGCTGTTGGACATCAGTATTCGCTCCAAATCAGAGGAGTTTCAGTTCTGAGAATTTTGTTTGTGGCCAAGGTGAGTGATTTGCATAGTTTTTGCACTAATTACGGTAACTAAGGGTAATTAGTGAAGATTAGCGAATTTATACGTAAATAAATTCTGGAAAAATTCCTAAAATTCTAAAATAATGTTTTAAGGCTCTGTTAGAAATTTGAGATAATTTCGATGTGTTTTGCTAATTGTATGCTTAAACATGATTAAGAGTGATTAAGGGAAAATGAGGGGTTCTAGCTAGGTTTGATCCATTTTAAATCTATCAAATTGTTGTTATGGTGTTTGCAATTGATGTTATATGTTGCTATGACAGTTTGACATGAATTGTGATTGATTAAAATAGTTAGATTGGTCGAAGACGCCGTCGTATGGCGCAAAACAGTCGCTGGAAAGTCAGTGCAGGAAAGTACCTGAAACGGATCGGATCGGATGGGAGGTCCGAACCGAACCGTTGTGAAACCGTCCCTCCGAACCGCTTGTGGTGATGGAGACCGATCCGGACCACCTGGAAGCTTGCGAATTGATGGCCATGAAGGATCACAAGTTGGAGCACACAATCCGAACCGACCCGCTCACACCACCCGACCCGATCCGCCTCTCGTGAGCATGAGCTACTCCGACCCGAACCGATGGGTAACGATTGGATTCGAAGGCTAACCCGATCCGCCAGGAGTGACCACGACCGATCCGAACCGCCACGAGATGAGGGCCACGAACCGAACCGGAAGCTGAAGGTTGACCGAGCCGAACTGATGATTCTTGTCCGATCCGAAGCGAGTGGAGCAAGATGAAGACCGATCCGGATGAAGATGATGGCCAATACCCGAGATGCAAAGGTAGTCCAAAGGAGAAGTTAGAGCTCAGGATCCAGATGGGAATCAATGAGTTCGCTTCATGGTTGGGCTTTGCTGCGGGACGTGTGCCAAGGAGTTATGGACGTCTATAGCTTTGGACCACTATGGTAGGAGGTACGAAGGTGGATTCAGGGCCATTATGGCATCGGTAGAACCAAGGGGTACAACCAATGAAGTGGGTCATTGAAATGTTTGGTCATGACTCCATATGTTTAGCTTGGTCATAGCAGGGTTTCTACAAGTCGGGATTCGTTGTTGCCTCAGTTTGTCTAGTGTTCCAAAGTGGTAGATATCGTATGCTTTACGCACTGAGTGAGAGATGTGAGGATGGTTGCTATGGTTGATTTGTTTGCTATCATAATGACATGCACACCCCACCCCCGTATTCTTACACTATTCATTATGGCACCTTAGAGCACTGTACGGTATGTGGTACTAACTCTTTGGTTGCAGGTCCAGGTTCAGGTATGGTTTAGTATACCTGTTATTATTCTGTTTAGATGCTTATCGCTCATACCAGGCTTTATGTCTGACCCAGAGTTTTATGTCTCCTCTTATTACTCTGGGTGCTCACACGAGCAGACTAGAGACAGGTTAGCTGGTGATGCACGGGTAGATGATCCGGAGACGAGCAGGAGGCTTCCACGTAATATACATATATAGTATTCTCCCTGTATTGTTGAAGATCACTGCTTGGGCATTGGTGGTGCATCTTCTACTTTAGCTTTCTGTTGTTTAGAGACAGTAAATTTGGAAAATTGTAATAAGCTGTATTTGAATTTCCGCTGCTCTGATGATGGATGTTGATTTTAGTTATCAGCTTATGCACTGTCTCACCTGTTTTATGTCAAGTATGTTATTATTATATTTTATTCCTTGCGCTGTGAGACATTCTACAGGTTCCTTGATTAGTTCATTCCCTTCTTTCCTTTCTCATGACGACCGTCCCGTTCTAGTTGGGTATGTGTACAGCGCACTTTCGGAGGAAATGCAGGCTGGTGCGGGGCGGGCCGTCACAGTTACTCTGCTTCAGCTTGAACATCTGCGAATCATAACATTGAGTTTGACGATTAATTTTAGAATAACGGCCTTTGACGGAAGCTACACTTCTATTACGATCCATGTTCTTCCTATTATATGCATTAGTGATTCTACCCCAGAATGTTTCACCACTTTGATCGGCACCACGGACAGGATCCAGCGAAACTGAGCAGTATATGTAGCAAAGATCGTAGTCTTCTTTAGCATTCCAACTTGAAGTAGTTAGCATTCCACCAAACGGTTGACTTTTATCTTGTACATCGAAAGTTTCAAACTCAATTCTTGCGGCGTCGACATCAAAATCAGTAACCATTTTTGTAGTAAGTTGGAATGTGGTAGAAGAAGAGTTGATGTGGAGGAGAGTAGATTAGGGGTTGTGTATTTGTAGTGTTTGAAATCATACCGTTGCAAATTCAAGCCTCCCCGCGTCTGTTCAACAGGCGCGCGCAAAATATATCCGTTGATGCCCACACGGTTGTTCAACAAGCGCGTGTACTTGCGCGTTTGTTGAACAACCGCGTGGGCAATTTGGGGATTCCGGAACTCATTACCCAGATTTCCGATCTGATCGGATTATCCAACCTTTGTTGGAGCTGTTTTTGAGTGTGGATTTCACCATTTTGGATTTTGGATACTTTGTTGGAGATGCTCTTATATTTCGAACTGAGTTAACTTACCTTGTTGGTTACGTGTATAATAATATAAACGTATTAAATAAATAATTGAGTGCTTGATTAGACGTTATAAATTGTTTGTTGATTGTTATTATTGAACTGTTTATTTTTGTAACCCATTTGATGCATGGTCGTACAGGTTGGAGGGATCCAACCGGATTCCTCAAATATGATTGTCTATTTATATGAACTGTGAATCAATCTAATTGATTGTTGATTGTTGAATTCAAAATAAACCCTTGTGTGATATTAACCAATGGGTGATATTGGTTAGGAAATTATCGGCAGATGGCCTAAGAGTAAACTGTTTTATAAAGATTGATTTACTTTTAGGTAATCAATAGAAAAGAAGTTATAGAATTGTTTTATAACTAAATACCGATGTTGAAATCTATTTTATATATATTGTTTTTAAAAGGAAGTTTGTTAAAGGAAATGAATGATTTAATTTATTTGGTAATTATAAAACAAGTATATGAAGCAAGTTCTCATATTAACAAATTTATTAAGCAAATATGTGGAAATTAACCTAACGGTTAAGGATTAAATTAATTGTTCAAATAAACAATTAACTGTAATTATTTAATTTAATTAGATTATTAATTAAATCAAAAGAAATTGTTTATATTAATTTATTAATTTAAAAGGAATAATTAAGTGAAAATGGTTAATGGATTAACCTTGTTTCAAAGTTGACTAAATCAACAGCTTATCCTAGAATTCATCATTGGACAATTATTGAATTTTTAATTATTTAAATAACCTTAAAATGAAGATTGACTATTATAATAATAGTTAATGAATTGGTTTCTAAAATGATTGGAATTGATTATTATTTAATGATAATCAAAATGATAAATCTAGGAATTTAGTTCCTTTAAATGGAAACTTATTAGATTGTAAAACCTTATGTGAAGTTTAACTGAAATGATAAGTGAATTTATATTAGATGTGAACTCCAACTAATAATTCTATTGGTCAGATTTTTATAAAATCCAAATGGGCAAATTATAAAAGCAAGATATAAATGGATGATGTTATAAGAGTCGAAACAAATGAAAAATGTGATTTGTAATCTAAAGGGAGTTAAAGGGAATTTAAAATTCTAAAGACAAGGAAATTGAAATGTTTTAAATTAGGAAAACGTAATTGGGAAAGGGGTTTTAAAGGAAATTAGACGGAGTTAAACCAATGTTTTAAATCGTAGGGTAAATAGAAGCCTTGGTATATTTATTGGAATAATATTCGTTGATAAACTTCTATCCATTCCGATGGTAAGAATGTTGTCATCTCAAGGTCTGAGAGGTAAATAAAATACCCCAACTTGTAATGACTTCATGATTATCCAAGGATGATATTAGTTTAGAGATGATGGTGGTTAAGGAAATTAAAAGAATATTTCCATGAAGGATATATAAACTATAATTCAAATAATTATAAGTTGGATCATTTGATTTGGAAATAAGAAATGGGAAAGGGAGATAATCCAAATGGTTGGAGATTTAGAAATTTCATTAACAGCTGTTTAAATAAAGAGGCCAAGTGATGCTGTATACTGAACCAGTAACCTACTTTATTTTCTATGGATGATGGTTGTTTATTTTGATAGTTAAAACACCAACTATCAAAATCTGGCCAAGCAGATTGTTGGTACAGAAAGACCGGGATTGAAATTATATTTGAAAACCATTTCGACTAGCAAATACATAAACGTTAAAATATCAGAAGATGGTCGAGATGGAGCATTGAAGACTGTAGATCTTCATAAGCGGAAGGATCGTTTGTTGAATTTCTCTGGCTAACTACCAGAGGTTTTTATATTATGATTCGGTCGTGAATAGGATGTTGCGGATTGCAAGGACTACTCACTACTGATCCTTTGGATGCAGTAGGAGAGTGCCTTCGGTTCATCATGTTCCTGGATGACTTGTATGGACGAGTTTCTAACAAAGTATTCCTGAGGGTCACGTACATTGATTTTTACAAACGTATTTCTGTTTGGGGGCAGAGAAGACACCTTCTTTAAGCCAACACCAGTGCATTTTTGTGGACGTCAATTAGTGATATTTGACGGATCTAACGATGCGACATTCAAAGCGAATGGTGATCAGATGTTCTAAAAGATAAACGTGCCTCAAGCCTCATCAACCGAGAAAAGACAGAAATCGGGCAGGCAGCATGGCTTGGTGGGTCATCCCCAAGTAGGATGTATTGTCACCAATCTATAGAAAATTCATTTTGTTCTTCTTTTCAGTTTTGTATCTCCCGAGAAAACGGTAGCTGCTCAGCCGCAAGGGTGACAATATATTCGATACACTCAAGTTAAATGAGTGGTCGATCATGTGTGGCCGGGTTGCAAGACGTTCTTGTTGAACCCCAGTGTATACCCTCTAGAGTACATTGATCGGAAGGTGGTCCCATACCTTGTCTAGTCAAAATCCAATCTCCAATAAGCGCCCACGGTTTTCGATTTTATACTATATATGTAGAGCGTGAGATGCAAGCGTTCTACTACTTGGTTATTTACTTGATTTACCTCACTATTATAATATTAGACTTGTAATGATTTCTAAAAGTGTTTTGGTTATAGTAAGGTAGTCCGTGTTTATGTGTGGACTGGTCTTACTATTACTTTTTCTTTCAAAGGGTTTCAAAGTTAAGCAATATGGTTGTTACTTATGACTTAGTGAGTTTACTCACACTGGTTCTCTAGACTGATCCGTGGCGTTTGTAATATCTCAGGTCAGCCCGAGTTACAGGTTCAGCTTATCGAATGCTGTGAAGTTCCAAGGTGAGCTGGAGGAGTACAGATGTATAAATAGTTATTCCACTATGTGTCATATAAGGACAGGATATTATAGATGTCCAAATTTGTCGGCTGCACTCTGATGTATGTAAGTATATTTATTCAAGTCCTTTATAAAGATTTATTTCTATATTATATTTTGTTCCGCTGCAATGTGAGATTCTGATTCTATGTTGTCTTCTTATTTTCTATTCTAAAAGTTCTTTCTTATCTTTATCATCCTCTAACTTCTTTCTTCTACCTTTCTGGAAGTTTGGTACTCGAGTTTGGACACAGTTTGCGTTAAATGTTGAAATTCGAGCATCGAATTTCCCGTCCGCTACAAATTGTTTACAACTATTCTCCTATCTAAAGAAGAACGTACAACGATACTCAGTGATCTATTTACGTAATCAAAACTTGAAGGATGTTTATAATTTTTTTCACAAAAACAATCATATGTAGTGTTTAAATAAATCTAAAACAAAATTCAATTCTTATATATGAGTCAGAAAGAATATAGAAACAAATGAGGAAAATTACCTTCAGTGTAAATGGAAAACAGAGCACTGAACAAATTTGGTGAACTAAAAAACCAAGATATGCTTCTACACAGCACGACGAAGAAGATGCTCCACTTTTCTAAAGATCAAAAGATTGCGTTTTGAGGGATAATGATGCGCTTTGCGGCATCTAAAAGAACCACTTTGTTAAAACATCAGAGGAAAATTAGCTAGGGTTGCTTCTGATTTAGGGGGAATAACGCGGTTTGAGTTTTGAAGGTAAGCAAAATTAGTGACGTGGAGCAGTAGTTGAGATGTTAGGGGAGCTGATTGAGTTAGTGGTTGCAGTAATTTTGATTGAGACCCATTTTAAACTAAAATTGAACTTTCTTTTAAACCATTAGAGACATGGTCATTTTGTCTCTAGTTTGGCCTTCTTTAAAGACAAAATTGTTTTTTGTTTCCAATTTCTGTCTCAATATTATCTTTTAGTTGTAGTGAATGGGTTTGGCGGGTCAACCCGAAACCCACTCATTTACAAACGGGTTAAATTCCATGTGGGTTTCAGATTGTGTTTCGGGTCGTACAGGAAATTGATAGCCCTAAATGTAAGTACTACATTAGTTACACCATATAAACAATAGGGACGATTGCATTAATTCTCGACACCATTATGCTCTGTGCATATGATTTCATATTCTTGTTATAAGATATGCCAATGTTTCCAAAAGCATTCCTACGGAATGGAATAAGACTGGCGTGTAACTTATGTGTGGCATAAGGTTATGTTGCTAAAATAGTCTCATTATATCATTATGTCAAGGTGAATGTTGTGTGCTTCATAATGTTGTAGGATGATCATGCTTTTGTATATGCCTGTTATGTTGTGTTATGTGTCGGGTGAGGTGACACATCCTCTGCATGCATATCCTATTCTTCTTCTTTCAGCAGTGCTAACTTTGACATTGCACCCAAAAGCGAGCGTGGACCACAACTATTTACAGAGGATGCGTTTAAACGATAGAGACAAAATTCACGACGACTTTTGTTTTATATATCTTTCTTTTGAATCTGATTGGAAAATTTTGATATCCCTTTTTATATATCTTAATTTTCCTTCATCTTCTTCGAGAAACTTCTCCTCTTTATGGATAAATGCCGCCTTAACAGTTCATTCCTCTCAACATGATTCATCAAATAGTTGTTATAGTGTTTTCTTAATCCCAAGCTTCCTTCTTCTTCATCGATCGGGTAATTTCTACAACTATTGGCATGCATGATATCTTGTTGAGCTTCAGTATCCAAGTATGTGATTAATATGTTTCATTGTATGATGTTTTGAGTTGAGTACTTCTTATATATTATTTAAGGTCGATATATTCAAATCCCTCATTATCTAGGATTGTAAGCGATTCATATGATCTACCTAAGGTTATGGATCAGGATTGTTAGAGATCCATATATAGTTTAACCAAGGACATAGTAAAAACAATGTGAGATATTCATGTACATCTAACGTAGCTCACTTTCATCTACCTATTTTGAGAATTCTTTCAATTTTGCTGGGGTCCAGTGCGGCTAACTGGCTCAAAATATATCAATAACACGCAGCCATTTGATTACTATTGGTTAAATAATGATATAATCACATCTTTTAAGCTATCCATATAAATAAGTGGAACATAAAAGGCTTGGGTTTAAAACAAAATAGCAAAGAATAAGCATTTTAAAAATGTTGTGTAATTATGCAATTGTATAGGGAATAAACATTTATAGGGAAAGCTGGAGGATTCTATCTGAATTGAGTTTGGTTGTCTTTTTTTCCCCTTTTCTTTTGCTTCTTGTGTAAATCACGTTTTCCTGAAATACTGCTCAAGAACATTGTAGTTGACCATATATTTCTTTTTCTTTTTCCAAGAACATTGTAGTTGACCATTCAAAACAAGGGAGATGCTGGTTGGTAAACTGGGAGCACTAGTTCCAAGGAGTAAAACTTTTGCCTTGAGTTCTCACCTGAAGTGATGGTCTCCTTCACTTAGGGCATCAAATGAGCAATATTCACTTCTTCATTCTTTGAGATCAAGCACTTAGTTTGAAGGAGTAAAACTTTTGCCTTGAGTTCTCACCAGAAGTGATGGTTACCTTCACTTAGGGCATCAAATGAGCAATATTCCCTTCTTCGTTCTTTGAGATCAAGCCTTGAGTTCGGCTCTTACTCGTATCTTCCATCCTCGTCCACTCCAACCAGCCCGAGAAGCAATGCACGGCCCACTTCCCCTATGTTCAGCCTGGTGGCGAAGAACACGTTTGGGTTTTTTTGTGATGAGCGAAGGGTCTTCGAGAAAGTGTGGACCCCTGGCCAGAGTGGGATGTGCTCGCCTGTTCTAATCGAGCCCGCTTGGCCTAGAGACTTGTGTGTGGTTGGTTCTGGGCAGAGGAGTTTGCGTTTGGGAGTCGTTTGGTGAAGCCATGGGAATGAGAGAGGATTCATGAGGAATGGGGATGATTTGGAGCTTACCCTTGGCAGTTCAAAGACTAGAGGTAATGCTCGATGAAGAATAACTAATCTACTTGTTCATCATAAATGTTTCTGCTAATATAATTAGTTTTGATGCTTGGATGATTTGTATGTTGATGGTGTTATAGGAGGAGACTATTGTCAAACTTTAAATTGTGCGTACATTACCTAAAAAATTCAAGTAAAATATGAAATGGGGGATGACGAAGAGGTTTGTTTTGAATGTACTGGTTGTCGGAAGTAAAAGTTTAGTGGAAAGAAAAAAATGTAATGTGATAAAATAATTCTATTGCATTTTACAATTTCATTTAATTTTAGCTTGGATTTGTTATGTTGTAATTTTAATTCCTTGAGATATAAATGCTGAATGAAGAATGCTGGTAAATGGAGTTTATATCTGTTAGATATCTAACCTGGAATCAATTTACATTTTGCGTCTAAATTTTAATTTATATCAATTCATATGTGAATTGCATTTGAATTTATATCAATTTATATGAATTCAAAACGGTGTAAAACAGTTGTAGTAGCTATTACTACAACTGTTATTCAAAAGTTGTAATATGATATATAACAACAGTTTGTTACAATGGTGTTACACAGTTGTAAAAGATTTTAGTCTATTACAACTTCTTAATATACGACGGTGTAATCGTAGTTGTAAAAAGTCTTTTGCAACTGTTTTACACCCTTGTAATATGGTGATTTTGTTGAAGTGAGCAGCGAGCCCACTGGGTAGGCAACAGATCCAAGAACTGGTGTAGGTAATGAAGCACCAGGAGGGTGCATAGCAGATTCAACAAGCGCCAAAAAGCTAGCTTCAACAGTAGGCATCTTGGAAGCCTAAACGCGACGAGGGGAACTATGACATTAACCAGACACATGGCCATAAGCTTTGCATATATCACAACAGGGAGGCTTATATTCAAAAGGTACAAGGATACTTATAGAGGCACCATAAAAAAAATCAACATTGACAAGCTCCAAAAAATTTAATGGAGCATAAATAACTGTATAATAGGGAAAAAAGCAAAAAGATATCATATTCGAGTGCACTTGAAAGGCTTGGAAAGAAAAAGGTTAATTTTTCTATTATTGAATGTTATTGATTAATCTAATATTATCCATATAATTATATGTATGTTATTTACATTATGCATTTATTTAACTCATAAAAACCGAGAGGATTAAAAATAGAAAATTCAATAAAAAAATGAAAACAGGATAAATCAATGGAAATGGATAAAACCTAAAAAATATAGTATATCAAAGTAAAATTGTACCTTGCTGTTAACCCATGAAATATGGGTCTGATATGATATAAAAGAGTTGCCTGAATCATGTCGTTATTGGTCAAGTCGTTGGGCTCATATTCAGTAAACCAAGTCGATCTCTAGCTCATGGCGTGGAAGCCAAGTCGGTTTGTCTCAAAGTCGTTCTACCTCCAAGTCGCTCACACGTCAGATCGATTGGAACCAAACCAAGTTGTATGGGTCAAGCCGCCAGGCTTCCATGACGTTCTCAATCGCTCTCATATGGCACTTAGGCCACTTAACGACTTGAGGAAAGAAGACGCACTTTTGGAAGTGAAGCAAAGCCGCGAGTCACAATAATCCATGCCATAGCCGAAGACATAGAGGAGCAAGCTATTTCTTGGGGATCAAGCCAAAGTCGCATGTCGTACAACATGGAATCATGTCGTTCCACGACCTAAGAACAAATGGATCTACTAGATGGAGTTATGCCGTGTCATGGTGTGAAGTTACGTCGTATGCAGTATGAAGACAAGGCGCACCGCAACAAGGAATCATGGCATCATACAGCATGAGTCATGGCGCCGTGCGACATGAGTCATGGTATTTTTTCTGGATAAATACAACTTTGCCACTTGTTCTGAAACTCACGTATAAATACCTCTGCACTTCCCTCATTTGGGGGATCAGATTCTACTTCAACGAAGTGCTGTCAACTCTCTTTTCCACCATTTCAAGCCATTCCGAGCCCTATTAATCATCCTCAAGTGAAGATCTAACTCCAAATCTACCATGGAATCATCGAAAAACATCCAAGTATCTGAGCAATTGTAAATCTACATCAATTCTCATCATACTTGAAGAAGTTATATGAGTTCCTTGATTAGTTGGGATAGACCTAAGAGAGATTCTTGTGAGTAAGAAACAATGAATGTAATGATAGAGATTTCATGTCTTGTAAGTCTTGAAATAATAAGGAAAGCTATCTTCATAGTGGATATAGGCCAAGCTTAAGGGAGAACCACTTTTAATTCGTCTTCACTTTACTTTCCCCGCACTATTTTGCTTTTAACTTTGTGTTGATCCTATTTGTGAAGTGCTAAGTAGCACCTTGGGGTGTTTGTGCCATTTTGAGTGCTAACATTTTGGCACCCACCGTGGGGCTCGAACCCATGACTTCAAGGTTAACAGCCTTGGTGGGGGTTTGCTAATGTGTTGAGCTAAGCCTACTTACTACGATAGGCTCCCGAAGTCTAAACAGTGGGCCCATTGAAGGTTTCTCTTCAAAGTTCAGAAGCTTGTCAAAATTAGTGGCTGCCTCGAAGAAAGGCAAGTCTGTACGGAATTCTACGAGTACTATCAATAATAATGTAGCTACGCCTCACCCTATGAATCAGGATGTTGATTTATCTTCAAGACCTGGTGTATCTCGGGAGGAGTTGGATGTGGTGATAGCTGGCTTGAATGACATGATGGACACTACGACCAGGATGCTGATGGAAAAGCTTGATGTGCTCCTCAAGGGACAATCTAATCCTTTACCATAGTCCAATCATGTTTTTCTAAAGGTTGTAGTGAATCTTGAAGAAAAAGTGGATTCCTCTACCTCGGAACCTCTGGATTCTCATTTTGAAATAGAAGTTAGCAATGAGGACAAAGATAAAGAGAAAGTCGAGGCCGAAGATTCCAAAGCAAATGCTCGACAGGGTGTCAATAAAAATACAACTTGGGGCACCTTTAGTCCCACCGTAGGAGCACCTTCCAAGAAAGGTCCAGGGCATCGAAACTCAAACCGGGATAATCTCGGTAAGAGGACTGAAGTTGCTCCGTGGAGCGAATCGATGACGAGAAGTATCTTCATGACATGGTCAAGAAGATTATGAAAGAAAGCATGGGTCGACAAGACGACAATAAAGAGTGGGAATTCTCGCCAAGCAGAAATCCCTTTACAGAGAGGATCCAGAAGGCGAGGTTCCCTATGAAGTTTACACCTCCAACCATAACTGCCTACGGGGGGACTGGAGATCCGAACATCTTTCTTTTCAAGTACGATCAATATATGAATGGTGCTAGAGCCACTGATGAAATAAAGTGTTTGTACTTCCCCGTCTACTTGGAGGGTGTAGCCTCTTTGTGGTTCACAAGGATACCGCCAAAGTCAGTTGATGATTTTGCTACTTTGGCAAAGAAGTTCAGAGTGTAGTTCCGACTACAATCTACGAAGGTTAAGGGTGTCATGTCACTCAACGGTATTGAGCAGAAGCTTGGAGAAATCGTCAGATCCTTCCTCACTCACTTCAATGCCGTTGTCGCAAAAGTTGGAAATCCAGAACCAAAAATGGCGTTGATGGCTTTGTATCACACCTTCGATAAGAAATTAGTGCTTTGGAAATGGATGAAAACGAAGTTGCCAAGTACTCTGGGGAAGTTTTATAAGAAGGTTGACGAGTTCATCCGGGTGGAAGATGATCCAGAGCTCACTCAAATGCAAGGAGAGAGCAATGCAATTCAAGTTCAAGCTCAGAAAGTTGGCGAAGTGAAAGCCGAGCAGAAGAACAAATCTGAATATAAGAGAGGCAATGAACGGAAAGACAACAAATCTTACAAAAAGATGCAGTTCTTCAAACAAGAGGAGTTGACCCCTCTTAACGAAACTCCAGAGAAGAACTTCATTGCCATGAAGGACCAAGTTATTTACTCGGAAGTGAAGAAACAAAGGGTCACAGATCAGGCTGCCAATTCTGGAAAGTTCTGCAGATTCCATAATCAACCGGGGAATAATACCAGTGAATGTCGTCATCTGAAAGCCTTGATCGAAGAACTGGTTCGGAAGAACTTGAACTTGAACTTTAACTAAATATGGATAACTTGAACTTTAATCACAAGTTTGATTTTAAACATACACATACAAACTTTATACAACAGAGTTAGGCAAACTTACTAGTACGAGGCGGTTGACAATAAGAGGACGCCATTGAAGTTAATTTCAGAGGAAAATTTTGATTTCTGGCCATTGAAGTTAATTTTAGGAGACAACTGAAGTTTATACCCAAATGAGGTCTAAACAAGCAATTTATATCCGTTATAAGTTCTCAGAAGAGGGCTAAATGCAAATTTTCCTTTTTTTTTAATTATAGGCTAGATTTATGTTGAATGAGGAATGGCAAAAGGCCCCCATATTTCGGTAACTGGGGTGTATTTTTAGGTGTTCGAAATGCACGTTAGTTAATAAATTGGTTATTTGCAATTAGTTATTTGCATTTTGTGAGTTTAGAATTATAGTAAGTCATTGAATAAACTCTTTGTTGAGTAATGACTACATAAATAATTCATAATAAAATTCAAGTTGTCATATAAACCCAAAGATAAAATATAGATTGAGTACATGCAGCAGTTTCATACTTCACTTTTCGCGAAACCAAAAGATGAATCCAGAGATAGAATAAATTAAAGCTGGACACTGCTGCATGTACAGGCTTAACACTGCTGCATGTACACATGGTTTCTATGTTGTGGTATGCTCGAAAGGTGAATTAATGAATCATGGCTATATGCCAAAACATAAAAAGTTGGACCCTGTTCATAAAAGATGACTCAATATGTGTATATACACGTAACTCCTCATCTAGAACTTATCAAAATGAGATGTTCATAAAAGGTGAATCAATGAATACATATCTAGACGTCTGAATGATTCTTCACGTTTGAAAAACAGACGTTTGATTTATTGTTATTTTCAACCCGAGGAAGTTTTCAAACGTCTGAGAATAGTTTCAGACGTCTGAGAATAGTTTCAGATGTCTGTGTTGAATGATTTTTAAACCAGTGTATATTTTCAGACGTCTGCTAATTTTTTCAGACATCTGGTTTTAGTTGTCCTTTTTTTTAACCCTGTCAATTTTCAGACTTCTCGTTTACTGATTCAGACGTCTGGTTTTTAATTTTTTATGTGACGTCCCCTTAATTTGCATAATTGCATCACGATCACCACCAATTAATAATTACTTGCATAATTGTATACTCAATTGTTTATGCACTCATTAGCTCTATAATTTAATTTATAAAAACATGCAAATACCTTGATATTGTTTTATTATTATAATCACTTCTGTTTTGTAGAAAACATATTTAAACTGTTTCAAATATTGCATGACAGACCACTAGTTTCAAGTCAAACATTAAATGCAAGTTGATTGAAGATGCAAATGCACCTTCATGGAGACCTACATCTGAGTTTGAGTTTATTGAAGATGCAATTGGTTCTACTATAGCTTGGCCTTCTTCAAATGTCGCCTCAGAATCGTTTTCAAGTAAGAATGACTTATACTTCTCTTTACTTACCGTCAGTATGAATGATGGAACTACTCCTTATTATGGTTGTTTTAGTAGACTTTTACTTCAAGCATGATTTCCCTTTTCACCTCTTAAAACAGAATTAATATTTAAATTTCGTTTAGGTAGATAAAACCGGAAAAAATAGAAGATACGGTGACTTGGATGTGCTCTAACATTTTGATCTTATACAATTTTTCTTTCTTGCAATTTGGTCATACTAAGCCATATGCATATTTGTTGACACAAGAAATGTTGCGCAGTTTCTCAATGTCATACATATACAACAAAAGTAGTTATGTATTTTCTTATTGCTAAATCAGGTGTTGATGTTTGATGCATGACGGAAATTCAACTTTGGAGCACACAAGGTTGGACTTTGAACGGTTTATATTTTTCTTTTTTGTTAGTAAGCATCTTTTGTAAAAACAAGTTAGATGGGAACATCTATTACAAAATGTTATGTCCAACTATTGTATATATGGCATATGGAATTATTATAACTTATGTGATATAGTTTTATAGTTCTAATTCTTTTGTGTTTGAATTTCGTGATGATTTTGAACTGCATTGTCTAAAAATGATAAATGCTGATAGATGTAGCTCAACAACTCTACAGAAACGCTGTGATATATTTTGAAAACACTGTGATATGAAGGTAGTAACAGCTTTTCTAACCAGAAATAAACGCTGTAATGTAAGTTGGAAAACGCTGTGCTATTTGGATGGGCATAACATTTCTTGACGTTATAAAGAGCTGTTATATACGTTGAAAATGCTATAATATATGGATGATGACAATGGTTATAGCCATTTTAAAATGCTGTTATATATTCATAACAAAGCTGTGGTATGAAGACGATAACAACGTTTCTGACCCATATAAAACTCTGTTATATATGTGATGAAGGAGCAATTATTTGTGTTAGCTATGCAAACAAGCAGCACAAAACGCTATATAAACATAATGACAACGCTACTAAAATGCTGTACAAAATGTAACAACAACATCAACTAAAACACTATTGTATCTCCTTTTTCTACAGCGTTTTCAAAGTATTGTGGTTGTCCCCCTAACCTATAACAGCGTGTCGTTAGACAGCGTTCTTCGAAATGCTGTAAAATTATATAATAGTGTTTTTTCAATGTGTCAATAAACATATTTCTTGTACTGAGGCTTTTACCACCATACTATATCTCATATTCCTAGAGAACAGAACATGAAGGCAGATTCACTGCCAAAGTATGAAAGCACGGGGGATGCATAATTGCTAGGATTGGTTCCAGTGGAGGTTCAGTCAAATCCTAGCTTGG
The DNA here is from genome assembly GCA_030737875.1 of Allium sativum. Lineage (NCBI taxonomy): Eukaryota > Viridiplantae > Streptophyta > Magnoliopsida > Asparagales > Amaryllidaceae > Allium > Allium sativum. Next base: position 158,598,310 of record CM060923.1, read on the forward strand.
AGCCACTTGATGTAGATTGGATCATGGAAGCAGTCGAAGAACCAGACTCATGGATGGCTCCAATCAAAGAATATCTCCTAAGCATTGTACTCCTAGCAAAAGCAAAGAAGCGAAGGAAAGTTTAGCGGAAAGCTCCCTTATATCTCATCCAGGATGGTTGATTGTACCGACAAGGTATCTCTATGTCTCTGCTCCGATGCGTCACCAAAGAGGAATTAAAAGCTATTCTGGAAGAACTGCATGGTGGTGAATGTGGAGATCATACTTGAGGTCAGACGCTAGCCAAGAAAATTCTGCGATATGGTTAATTTTGGCTGGATGTCAACTAAGACTCCGCAGCTTACACCTGAAAGTGTAACAGATGTCAAAGGTTTGCAAAAATTCCAAGAGCGCCATCTATTGGATAACACAAATGGTCAGCCCATGGTCGTTTGTGGGGCATTGATTTGAATGAGGCATTACCAACCATGAAATCAAGCTTCAAATATGCTATTGTAGCTGTTGATTACTTCACCAAGTGTGATGTAGCAGAACAGTTGGCCACTATTACCTCAAAGAAAGTCATCAACTTTGTCTTGAAGAATATTATTTGCAGGTTTGGCATGCCGCAAAAGATAATCATGGATAATGGGACGCAATTCGAGAGCGAGGAACTTCAAAGCTTTTGTGTTAAGTACAAGATCCAGAAAAGCTTTTCAGCGGTGGCTCATCCACATGCTAATGGGCAGGTAGAAGCGGTAAACAAAATCATAAAATCAACCATCAAGAAGCGTCTTGAGAAATCCAAAGGTGGTTGGGTAGAACAGCTTCTACTTGCACTATGGGCATATCGCACGATGCATAAAACAGCGACTAGGCACACACCATTTTCTCTGGCATTTGGATCTGAAGCAATGATTCCTGTAGAGCTGGAAGTTCCCACTCACAGAAAATCAATCAGAAAATGAACAGTTGTAGCTTGAGGCCCTCGATCAGCTTGAAGAAAAGAGGGACGAAGCAAAGTTGAGGATTGTCGCTCATCACAGAAGGGTCGCTAGGCATTTCAATTCTAGAGTCAGGCAGAGTACCTCTGAGATCGGAGACCTCGTGCGGAAAAGGGTAATGACCGGCACCGGAGTCTTTGGCCTAAATTAGGAAGGACCCTATAACATAGACCAGAAACTCCGAGATGGCACCTTCAAGCTGGCAACAACCGATGATGCCATCATTCCCAGAGCTTCGAATAACGAGCATCTTCGTTGCTACTTTACTTGATTCTCGATTCCTTGTTGTTCAAATTTCTTGTACAAAGTTGTAAATAATAGCAAGCATAGTAATTGAAATTTAGTACATATGAATGAAAGATTTGATTTGCTTGCTTAAATTGTTTACTTGTGAATTCTTGTTTAATAGTGCAACATCAACCAAAAGATCAATTTCTGATTGCAGGTTATTAAGAGTACGCTTGTTCGCCTATAATCCAATGAGACTTCATAATCCTTGTTGCAAATCTCAGTGGGGTCATCTCAAGTGTTAAGTGTCTAAAACAACGTTTCACAAAGACAAGACGATGTTAAACACTGCACCATAAGCTGAAAAGGAGGAAATCAAATGATAAGAAGCATAGCAAGTAAGCACTAAGGGAAAAAGCTGCACACTTCTCCAGAAGGGCACTTCTCTCAAGGAGATGTAAAGGGCATCAAATATCCAGCAGTGATAGCTTGCTAAGTTAAGCATCCAGTGAAAGTTTGGTGCCTGCCCCCATGAAGTGATATAAAAACCGCCCAACCCAGCCGAAACCTAAAAGGTTATACATTCCATCGTAGGGGCAACTCCCCAAGTTCGAGGTACAAGACTTTAATTTCAAAATCGCAATAGTTCCGGTAGAAGAACTAATGTCCCACCTCGCCAAGTGCGAGGTAAAAGTCTTTAGTCCCAAAATCGTGATAAATCCAATAAAAGAACTAATGTCCGCCCTGTGGAATAACACGACACTGAGCTGAAAGGACCGATATAAACAGATTTCCAAGCTAATAGGTGACATCTGCTTTCTTTTCTTCTAGGCCTTCCTTGACAGGTGGAAGGAATGCTGAACCGAGGCTCACTGATTGGTTGTGTCAGGTTTGTTTTTAATGATGTCCAATTTATCCGACTGGAGGAAAAGCAAACAGCGGATTCAAAGCTATAAGGACTAGCACAAATAGAAATCCTAGCCGGTAGGCGACATCTGGTTTCTTTTCTTCCAGGCCTGCCTTGACAAGTGGAAGGAATGCTGAACCTAGGCTCGTTGAACGGGGGTGTCCGGTTTGTTTTTAATGATGTTGGATTTATCTGACGGAAGGAAAAGCAAACAGCGGATTCAAAGATGGAAGGACTGGCACACACAGAAATCCCAGCCGAAAAGGGGATGTCTGATATTGTCTCCTCGACACCTAATCAGTCAAATTGAACGAGAAAATCAAACGGATTAAATTCAAAAACCAAGACCTCTCTGGGAGCATGCACTCAGTCTAATCTCCGAAAGGCCTTGGCTACTGGGTTAGTGAGAAACACGACTGGGGGCATTAGGAACATAAGAACTCCCTAACCGGGGGCACGTCCAACAAAGATGAGGCAACTGTAAGGATGCTAAGGCAAGCTTAGAAACTTCAACGAAAAAGCTCTAAGTATTTATGCAAAAAGCAGGTGGGCTAAACAAAGCTGACAAGCGTAAAATCCAAATGGCTCGAGATGAAATATGGTATGAGGGCAACATAACCACACTGGAAGGACCAGTATTCACAAAACATACAGAACATACCACAATCTCATCATGAAACATTGGCATCGCAAACAGTTAAAAGACTTGTGACATAAGTAAGATGTAGTAGTGTAGTATACAAGCAGGAAAGTACAATGAAGCTAAACAAAAATGGCTACAGTACAATAAGCAAAACAAAACACAAGTCACAAGTGCATAATTTCCAAGCAACATGAAGAAGCATAAAGTCATAAGCGAGGGTCGGCACTCCCATATACAACCGGTCTAAATGAAGTATATACAATGGAACAACCAAAGACAAAACAAGCTGATCACAAGCATCACTTCTTCTTCTTCAAGTCGCTAGACCTAAGAGAAAGCTTGGTAGAAGAGGGAGGAGGTGTAATGGTTGGCTGTTTACTAGCGGGACTCTCAGGCAATGATAGATTTATAACCCCTCTCCTCGGAACAACGCGCTTTCCTATCTGTCTTGTGGAGGATTTGTCGGTTCCCTTCTTTCCCTAATCCCCCGCTGGATCTTCAGTCATGTCATCAAAATCTTCTTCCTCTTCACCAAGATCACGAACGTCGTCATCAAGATTAGCAATCGCCGCAATCCTCTCATCTTGTGATCTCGGCTATGAAGACACATTTCCCAAGGGAGAAATAAAAGCAGGGCCAGAAGCAGTGGTTGATAACAAGGTCGAGTCAGTGATGATTGCTTCGCCCATCATACCAGTATATCTGCCTGGGGGAGGTGGCGACGAAAGTAAACCTATTGCATAAGAGTAGTGAGAATGAAATGCAGTAGATCCAGGAGAGGAAAGAAGATAGTCCAGATCCGACATGGTTTGGTAAATTTCAGTTTTACCTGTTGTCTCAAGGTTCTGCTCAACTTCGAAGTCATAAACATTTATGTCATCATCATCATCTCCCTCATCATTTCCATCATACTCCTTCACAATGTCTTTCGCGGTAGCATGCTCCTTCTGAACAGTCTCTTCCTCTCTCCGAGCAGTAGGGGGTCTACAAGAGGGTCTGTAGGAGGATCTAGTTGAGTTTGGGAACCTGAAACATCGATGTTAGCAAGAATGGTAGAGGCGCCAGCAGTAGCAGCACCTTAGGCTTTATCGCCAGATGATTCAGCTCGTTCTTCCACAAGGCACTTCTTACCCTCGGCCAGGGCTGCACGATCATCCTCATCTAGCAAAGTCTGTAAGAGATGATCTTCTTTTTCGCCTTTGGAGAGTTTAAATACTTCCTCCCAAACAAGAGCCAAAGTCCTTCCGTAGCCACCCCCTAAGTAACGCAAGCTCCTGCGGCTCATAACACTATAAACGTAAAAGCTGGAGAAAGTAGCTTCATCGTCCTCCTTAACTTTTTTAAGGGAATCCAAGGCTTTAAGTTTGTCTCTCTCCAAAGAATCAACTCTAGTACTTTGAGAGGCAAGCTTTTCACGAAGCGCCGTGTTCTCCTGTTGATAGGTCACGGAAGCTCTCTTTTCCAAAGCTAATTAAGACTCAGCGGTTTCTTGTGCAGTCTGAGCCTCTACGAAATGTTTCTACAATATGGCCTCTCACAGTTTAGAAGTGTCAAGCTCTTCTTTAAGCCTCCTGTTCTCATCCTCTGAATCAGTGCTCCTCTGTGTAAGTGATGCTATTGTGCCATCCTGGTTCTTAAGGACCTTGATGAGTACAACCTTTTCAGTCTCCAAATTGTAGATCCGTTCAATATTAATTCCATTAAACCTTTGAAGTTCATAAGAAAATTTAAACCATGTACATAGCTGCTTATCGGCCCGGCTTCTAACTGCATCCAACCTTGTCTTAAGATTGGGATCAACACCAAGAGTATAAAGAGTACTTCACAAAATACTTGGAAATAAGAATTATGGAGCCACTTAATCAAAGAAATGCAAGTAAAAGTGACACAATGTTTTATAGTGGTTCGATCAAGTGCGATCTACATCCACTTTGAATGAGGAATCCATTATATCACTTGAAGTTACAAAACAAGCAAATCTTCTCATTACATTCATCACCACACTCCCTATGGACTTGATAGGAATTACTAGAGGAATTAGATGAGATCCTTCAAGTATAGCAAGTGGTAGATTGAATCTAGGCTTTCACACAAGATTTGGTGAATTCCCACATATCCATGATGGATTCTATGTTTGATCTTCACTTTGAATGATTTGAGATGATTAGATTTCTAAGTGATAGTTGAAAATTGTGTTGGACAGCACTTATGGGTCTTAAGATTCGGTCCCCCATTAAAGTGGGGTTGGAGCTTTATTCATAGGAGTGGATAAATGGAGCGATATTGCCTTCATAGCCACCGGTCGATCGGACTTTATTTGCAGAATTGCCACTGGCCAGCCTAGTAACATTTGTCCAGAGGCCAACCTGTCAACAACTGTCTGGAGGACCGACCGGTCTGGAACAGGACCAACCAGTCAGTACAATTTCTGTTCTCCCTTGTGCGAGCGATCTGGTGTGAGCTTTGCACTATAGCCGGTCGCTCGTCCGTCCTTTTGACCGACCGGTATGGAAATGTCTGAATTCAGCGCCCTGTTCGAGGGGCGACCAGTCGGTGCACTTTGCTTTTGACCGATTGGTGGGTGTGTTCCTCTTTCTTTTTACTTGGAGCTGTTCTACTATGGAGTTGTAGCCGACCGACCAGTATGCTTGAAGTTAGACCGACTGGTATGCTTCTCTGAACATACCGACCAGGTATGTTTCACAATATTTTTGTGGATAACATTTGCCCCTCGAGGTCCTCAATCTTTATTTTCATAAAATTTTGGACCTCGAAATAAGTATTCTCATTATGAATTGATGGATCTTGACCGTTGCACCAGTAAATGGATAGAGCAGACTGAAACAAGAGATTCTGATAGGCCGATCAGTCCATCAGTGCAAGCACGAGCGAGACAGGCATTAGCGGGCTCTCTAGACGATCGGTGCATCTCTGTTGGGATTTGCGGATTTGACTTGGCACTTGACCGATGTGACTTTTTCTCTCTCCTGGCTGTTGAGCTTCCCAATGCACTTTTATATAATACGGCCGTTTAAAAGGTCATTTCCACATTATTTTACTTTCATCTTCAAGGAAAATTAATGGCAGACAAATCCTAATTAAAGAAAAACAAAAAACGGAACTTTCTCTTTCTTTTAGATTTCTTGTTAATCCATCTCCTTCCTTCGAGCTTCGAGTTGAATTCTCGGCTTCCAGGTTCTCTTTTACTTTCATTTTAGTCTTCATCGATCTAATTTGAAATGCTTTTACTGTTTCAAGTTTGCAACACTCGATTAGATAATTATATAATCGTCAATTAGTGTAGAATCGGGCCATGGCGAAATGATTTGATCATGTCTCTATCTATGCCAAGAATTTGCTTTGACTTGTTGTTGTGCTTAACTGATTCTAAATACTTAAAGTTTTGCTAAAGACCTTAATCTATGCATTTTGATCCGATTTGTTTATGATTCACATTGACTTTTAGTTTAATTCCCGCGCTTTTCGTATTGCCAACACCCATGACTGATGTCAATAATAGCCACGGAACCCAAAATTACATCAGTGCCAATCGGTTTCCTTCATGAGGAGTCAATCATGCTGCCCGGTCGGCTCTGGATACTGGTCGGTCTGTATTAAGTTCCTGAGGGAGTGAAGCCACCAGTCGGTCTGTATTAAATACTGATGGGTTGGTTCCATTCTCCTGGGAAGTTGATGGTACCGACCAGTTTGTCTCAGGTGACGAACAGTTTTTTGACTCTCTGGTATATAACTAATACCGACCGGCTTGTTATTTATGTTTTTCTGGGTGATTCTTTGGAGGTACCGGTCGGCCTAGGCTAAAATCAATACCGATCGCTTGCTTCTGAAGGAATCCAGCTACTTTCTTATTCATGTTCATTTTTCATTTTAATCAGGAAAACGACAAACAGTGTTTGAGCACTTCCCTTTTCATGTAGGATGGAACCATCTTCTAAAGAGCTTAGGATGAAGAGGCTTTTTGATCTGGAAAGTCAAAAAACTGGTCAACCTTCAGTGAACTCTCCTTTATTTGTCAGCCCCACTTATCCAGAACTTCAAACGATTGCGAACAAACCTCGTTACACTCCTGGAGCATGCAATGCCAAACTTGCCAGACGACTCCCGGGCTAGAACTTGTAGGGGGTCTCCTCCAACTTGGATGTGTCTCCCTCTGATCATCAAGTGACATCCAGTGACAATGTTGTCGCCATGTCTAGATTGCTTAGCCGTATGGAGGATAAACTGCATAAGTTTGAGAGACAGATGGATTTTCTTAAAGACCAGACTGCAAGGAAGCTTCAGGACTGGCACATATTGGCTGGGATCTGTAGAGACTCCATCGAGAGAACCTTGAGCGCATTGCAGTTCTGGAAGCTGATAAGGCGAAACTGATCCATGCTTTGAGAGACCGGGACGTTGTCATTGCTGCTTTCCCCAAGGGAGATGTTGAGCTAGTGGGTTCATCTAGTAAGAGGCCAGCTTTTGACGCCTCCCCATCAGGCTCTGTTCCAATGAAAAGGAAGGTGGGAAGGCCACGAAAGTACCCGAACGCATAGCTCTCCCCTTCTGGTACTTGACATCTCTTAGCTTTATGAACTCTATCTTTAGACCGGTTGTACTTAAGCGAGTTCCGTTCCTCGTCTTTAATTTCTATGCTAGTTTATGTTGATATTCTATGACTTTTGTGGCTACTATGACTGTTGTGACTATGCTTGTTGACTCATTTTGATGGTAATGGTATGTCGGTCATAATTAGTCAGGTTACTTAGCTCTCAGCTCGTTTTCTTTCATGTGTTTTCACTCGACATGTCTTGCACTGTGCATCTGAAACCAACCCATCGATATCTGTGATTAATTGGCTGATTGGTTCACGACCAATCGATTGCTGAAGGTAATGACCGATCGGTCGTCTTCTGCTTGAAGCCGACCGGTGTCATGGTCCATTAGCAATGTACTGATTCCATTCTTGTATGATGTCATTTTGACTTTGAATATCTGGATATATTGTTAGATGTGTTGTATTGATGTGTGGCTGCCCCAGCTTTAACTCGAGTCTTTTCATCATCACAACCTGTTTTGTAACACTATATGTTTCTAAGATAATTATTTTGTCATCGATCGCCCATATCGACAACAGATTAGTTATTTAGTTATGATGAACTTCTGCGAGGTTTGGGTGAGATCATATCGATTCACGGAGCGGGTATCAGTCATCGATCGAAGTCACTTAACTTCAGTAAGTGCTTGCTGCCGGACTGAGACATCCTAGTACTCCATGATCCATGAGGTAAGGGTTAAGGTTGATCCATGGAGCGGGCATCAGCCTTCGGTAGGAGCTCACTTACCTTTGGTAAGCAATCGCTGCCCGACTGAAGTATCCTAGACCTTCATGAACCGTGAGGTAAAGGTTGATCCATGGAGCAGGCATCAGCCTTCGGTCAGAGCTCACTTACCTTTGGTAAGCAATCGCTGCCCGGCTGAAGCATCCTGGACCTCCATGAACCGTGAGGTAAAGGTTAAGGTTGATCCATGGAGCGGGCATCAGCCTTCGATCAGAGCTCACTTACCTTTGGTAAGCAATCGCTGCCCGGCTGAAGCATCCTGGACCTCCATGAACCGTGAGGTAAAGGTTAAGGTTGATCCATGGAGTGGGCATTAGCCTTCGGTCGGAGCTCACTTACCTTTGGTAAGCAATCGCTGCCCGGCTGAAGCATCCGGGACCTCCATGAACAGTGAGGTAAATGTTAAGGTTGATCGATGGAGCAGACATCAGCCTTCGGTCGGAGCTCACTTACCTTTGGTAAGCAATCGCTGCCCGGCTGAAGCATCCTGGACCTCCATGAACCGTGAGGTAAAGGTTGATCCATGGAGCAGGCATCAGCCTTCGGTCGGAGCTCACTTAACTTTGGTAAGCAATCGCTGCCCGATTGAAGAATCCTGGACCTCCACGAACCGTGAGGTGAAAGTAAGGTTGCATCGATCCGTAGAGCGAGCCTCAGTCATCGGTCGGAGTCACTTAACTTGGTAAGTGATCGATGCCCGACTGAGGTGCCTAGACTCCCGCGAACCTTTAAGGGATGAGGTTTTGAATCCAGGATTGCTTGCTACTTTATTGAGCGTTTGACTCATCGGGACTTTCTCGATCTACCATTGAATCGGTGTTATCGGAGTTGTCCCATTTAGTCCGGTTGTGTGAAAGCAAGCGCTCGTCGGATTGCCTGTAATGAAAAATCGTCTGTTAGCAAATTTTCTTGTAAATTTGGCAAGTCAGATATTTATACAGGCAGGCAATGCTTCATTCATGGTGCTATTTTTCAGTACGATGCATGTAAATCATCACAAACTATTTACAAGAAAGTAAATCGCAGCAAAGAGTAAAGTAAATGTGATAATGTTCGTTTATTTTGAGCCATAGATATTAGATCATCAGCGGTCCTCAATTGATTATCAGCATCGGCATAGTGTGAGCAGAAGCTACATTGTTTGGACTAGAATGATCTTTTGATGCTCCTTGCCCCTGGTTCGCCGCAGAAGGGTTTGCATCTTGAGAATTTTTCACATATTGTTGCAGACGGTTCTTCTTAATAAACTCTTCGATCAATGAATTCAGCTGTCTAAACTCGTTGGTGTTTTGGCCTGGCTGATTATGAAACCGGGAAAATTTCCCAGATTTGGCCAGATGGTCATTCATTTTTATTGGTCGAGGCTCTGGATAATCTTCTGCATCCTTTGTGGCAAGGTAAATGTTCTCAGGAGTATCATTTAGAGGTGTTAGATTAGATGAGTCAAAAGGATGAAACTTTCTATTAGCTTTGTTGTCGTTTCCGTTGTTGGCTCGCTTCTGCCCCTGAGTACTCTTCTGACCGGATTGAACAGTTGCACCCTTAGGAGCCTCCAAGAGTCAGTTACCATCAATGACCTAAAGAGGTATATGATTATCGTCCACCCTCATGTACTCTTCCGCTTTCTTATGGAACTTGTCAAGCGTAGTTGGTTCCTTCATCTTTATCCACTTCCCAAACTCGCTTGTCTTGTCTATAGCGTCGAGTAAAGCCATGAGAATTATGCGTGGCTCTGGATTCCTTACTTCAGACAAGGAAACATTGAATTGACTGAGGAAGGCTTTGATAGTTTCCCCGGGTTTTTTCTTCATGGCCGAGAGCGTAATAGCATCCTTGGCCTTGGTAGCATACAAGCAGAACTGCTCTTTGAATTTTTTGGTTAGATCAGAGAAACAGTCAGTGGATTTAGGCAGTGTCTTTGTGAACCATAACGATGCGACGCCTTCCAAATAGAGAGGAAAATATATGCATCTCATTTCATCGGTCGCTTTAGCTGCGCTCATATGCCACTCGTATCTGAATAGGAAGTAGTTGGGATCAACGAGGCCGTTGTATAGGGGCAAAGTAGGAGGATTAAATTTCTTTGGACATTCCGCTTCAAGGATCCTTTCAGTGAATGGAGTCCTATCTGGAGAGAAATTCCATTCTCTTTCATCATCTTTGCTAGCTTGATACTTTTTCATGACTAGTTCTATCATATCCAAAATGTATTCCTCTGTGCTATGGTGCTTCGTGAAGCTGAGCTCTTTACCAAATGTTTGTCTAGGCATATGGTCTCGATTAGAGAGCCGTGGTGCTTTGCCTTCCCTACGGGGGGATGCCCCCATGATTGGGTTAGCGATCTTTCGAGCATTTACTTCGGAATGATTTTTAGCTTTTGGCCTCAATTCTTTGATATTAGCTTCATTTCTGTCGCTTTCCCCATCATAATCGTCTTCCGTATCATTATTGCGGTTATGATCGGTAGCGGGCGATTTGTCATTCCCTTCAAGATCTACATGCACTTTCGGAGGAACCGGATTTGATCGAGCATTAAGAATGGCGTCGAGTTTCTCCATTATCATTTTAGTATAGGCATCCATTCGGTTGGTTACGTTGGCAATAGCGGCTTTTAATTCATTTATAGTTACATCGGCTCTGCTTTTTGAGTTTTCACCAACGTCGAAACGGTTAGTAAGCGGTGTAGTTTGAGTAACGACATCATCGGCATTTCCAATATCCTTGCTTATGGTCTTCTTAGATTTGGCCATAATCTTGAACAAGGATGCGACTTAGAATTTTAATGGCAAAGCGTTTAACCTTGTGAGGGTGTGAGAGGAGGTAGGAAAAGCGAATGCGGCCCCATGGTGTGCGCCAAATGTTGATCTCAAAATTGGGATCAACACCAAGACTGTTAAGAGTACTTCACTAAATACTTGGAAATAAGAAATATGGAGCCACTAAATCAATTAAATGCAAGTAAAAGTGACATAATGTTTTATAGTGGTTCGATCAAGTGCGATCTACATCCACTTTAAATGAGAATTCCATTATATCACTTGAAGTTACAAAACAAGCAAATCTTCTCATTACATTCATCACCACACTCTCTTAGGACTTGATAGGAATTACTAGAGAAATTAGATGAGATCCTTCAAGTATAGTAAGTGGTAATTGAATCTAGGCTTTCACACAAGTTTTGGCGAATTCCCACGTATCCATGATGGATTCTAAGTTGGATCTTCACTTTGAATGATTTGAGATGATTAGATTTCTAAGTGATAGTTGAAAATTGTGTTTGACAGCCCTTCGGGGTCTTAAGATTCGGTCCCCCATTAAAGTGGGGTTGGAGCTCTATTTATAGGAGTGCAGAAATGGAGCGATATTGTCTTCAGAGCCACCGGTCAGTCACACCTTATTTACAGAATTGCCACTGGCCAGCCTGGTAACAGTTGTCCAGAGGCCAACCTGTCAAAAGCTGTCTGGAGGACCGACCGATCGGTATAGTTCCTGTTCTCCCTTGCGCGAGCGATCTGGTGTGAGCTTTGCACTATAGTTGTTCGGTCGTCCGTCCTTTTGACTGACCGGTATGGAAATGTCTGAATTTGGCGCCCTGTTCCAGGGGCGACCGGTCGGTACACTTTGCTTTTGACTGACCGGTAGGTGTGGTCCTCTTTCATTTCACTTGGAGTTGTTTTGCTATGAAGTTATAGCCGACCGGTCGGTATGCTTGATGTTAGACCGACCGATATGCTTCTCTGAACATATTGACCGGGTGTGTTTCACAATATTTTTGCGGATAACAGTTGCTTATCGGCCTGGCTTCTAACTGCATCCAACCTTGTCTCAACATGGCTCTTGGCAATGTCAAATTGTGTGAGCATACTACTCTTCGCGGTATCCATCTCTTCAAGTATGTCTCATTTATCATTAAGACGCAGGTCTAAGTCAAAATGCATCCCGCTCAAGTTCCATCCTTGAAATCGTTCACAAAGCATGAGATTACCTGGTCTTATGTCATAGGGGCGCATGACTATGATTGCATGGAGATTGGCTAGGGATGCGATAACAGATGCAGGAGTCGGGGGCAAGTCATCATAGGTAGGCAGAATATCAGTATCTAGAAAGTTATCTGTCCTGGAACGCTTATGAGAATCATCTTTGCTTTGGCTACCTCTGTCTTTTCTATTCTTCCGAAGTTATTCTTTTTTCCTTTCTCTTCCTCTCTTGTTCATCCAACATGTCTGCATGATCATATCTCCATTTCCTCTATTCTTCAGTTAACTCAAGTCCAATAGAAAGCTGAGGTCGATGGGAAGCCTGGGAACGATGAGGATCTTGTGATTGGTGAGAATGTTTTGATTGCTGTGAATGACAAGATCTCAGGAGATGTTTCGAATTAAAAGAACTAAACCTGATACGTTGTTGGAAGTCTCCTATATGTGAGTCCCTCATTTCCAAACCTGAAGTAAAACCGATTCAGAATTTCAACACATAAGTTGAAGGATGTTGGAACAAGTAATAAAGCTTAGTAAAAATGCATAGAAAATATTATCTAATGCACGTGACAAACCGCTCGATGGAGATGTGTCTAAGTTTACCCCTATATCCAGGAGAGTTTTTCCCCGTAGGGGAGACGAAGCTACAACTATATCTGTTCCTGTAATCTGAGGCTTAGGCTGATGGGAATCGATCTCACAAGATAAGTCTTTCACATAGCTAAGATCGCTTAATGATTTATAGAAGTCTGTAGAACTTTCTTTGTGAGCACCTACGTCAATAAGCTTCTTGCTAACATCCCTAACACCTTCTTTGCCACCAGGGATTTCCTTAGTTTGTTCAATTTCCTTTGTGAGATCCAAGGCAGTGCTATCATTTTCAACTTTCTTAGTAGAAACCATGATGCCTTTACCCTCACGTTGTTTAAACCCTTCTTCTCCAGTAGAAGGCAATTCAGGCTCAAGGGATGATTTGTTGCTACCAGTAGGATCCGAGCACTTTTTTAACGAAGGTTCGTTTGGTGCTGCAGGCAAAGGCCCAGGTGGTGTAGGAGGCACTCCCTTGGATGGAAGTTTTCTTGTAAAAAGAAATAATCTGTATTTACGAAAGAACGACTCTCTTATTAAATACCTCTTCCATTTGTCTAGATCACTGACTGCTCTAATACTCTCGTAAATTGGCTTATATGGAGCAACATCTTTGTCCTTAATAGGAAGCGGGAGAACTGCAGATAAAGAAAAACAATAGAGTTCAGTAGTTAAAGCTTATGAGAAGTTAAACAATGAATTGGTTGTGAAAAATAATGTTTACCTCCTTCTGTCCATTGACCGCGAAATGTATCGGGGCATCTAACAAAGAAACATTGGTTTAGAAATCCTGAAATGCTATCTGACAGATCAAGTAGGAGCCTCCGATTCCGGGCACCCTCGACATGTATTATAGAAGGAGTGTCCTTCTTGCTCTTAAAAGAGCATAAGTAACGAAGCTCTTAAAAAGTAGGCTCACGCCCCTCTGTACTCATAAAAAGTATATAAAGCCCTAATAAAATGGTATAACCATTAGGATGAAGATGGAAAGAGGCGATAGCTAAGTGATTCAAGATTCTTTCCAAGAAAGGATTGATGGAGGAATAGCGCTAGTGGCTAACATATGTTTGTTAGCAACTACATATCCAGCAAGAGGTTCATTAGCAAAAACACCCTCGGTTGGCAAAATCGCATCCGTAGGAGGAATTCCATGTTGACTGCATAACTGCTCATATTCGTCCTGAGTTAATGAAGTAGATTGCTTTTGCTGATCCCTAGCCCTAATTGGACGAAGTTCCATAGGTAATGGAGCGGGGACTTGAATAGGGATTATAGCTGCGGCGGTCTCGGAAGCTATGGTGGAAGGAGTATCGGTTTGAGCTGAAGGAGTTCCTTCGGTTTGAAGGCGAGTTTGCTTTCTAGTAGTCATTCTGCACAAATATACTTGTTCATAAGCATATCACGGGTACGCATCTCTTAAATAATGAATAAAAGGCTTCTATGGTTGTGGCAGGGCTTGAAATCCAATATTTAACTTATATCGATAAATCGATCTCAAGCGCCGCTATAATCTTAAATTAACAAGTGATGAGTTCGCACAAGCAATAGTTAACAAACTGTAAATTGATAGTTAAGACAAATTGGCGTGCATTCATCGCTTACTTTAAGTCCTGATATTTCATTACAATATGATTTATTATTTGTCTAATCCATTATCGAAATGGACTATCGATAGTGATGTATAAGTCCAAAATATGTCAATAATCATTAGACAAGAAGAAATGCAGAAAATCTCTTGGCTTTCAAAGGTGAAGCCATGGACTACTCAAATTATGGAGTGCTCAAAAGTTGCTTAACGAGCTAAGTTTAAAATCTCATGTCGATTCAAATAATGAGTCACATATCATTAAGATTTAAGCCGTTCAAAAGACTTAAGTCGCAAAATGATTTAAGTCACTAAAAGACTTAAGTCGCATGCCGTTAAGACTTAAGCCATTCAAGACTTTTCAAGTCGCTGAAAGACTTGTGTCACATAAAGCTTAAGTCGATGATGACTTAAGTCGAAGGAGACATAGATCATAAAACATTTAAGTCGTAAAGGTTTAAGTCGTAGAAAACTAAATCGGTCTTACGATTTAAAGTTGCTCAATGACATGATGACCAAGTCATGCCGTCATATTAGTGGGCTCAAGACGTTGGATAGTCAAGTCATTCGAACATCCTCAGAATTTCAAGTCGTTCTAACGACTTGGGAACTAAGATCATTCAAATGACATGGCGTCTCATACGTCTTGGATCTTAAATCACCACAACGATTTGGTAATTCATGCCGTTACAATGACATGAGATCTTAAAAACGTTTTAGCAACTTTGAACCGTAGATCCAAAGTGAAATTCGAAGCATACTGCAAATCTATGTCAAGCTTACATAATAAAATTCAAGAACAGATCGGGTCAGATTATCAACAGTCTGATGTCACACAAACTACATAGTTCAGAGCCAATTGATAGAGCAAAAATCAATGCCAAGACAACATGTTTTACGGTTCAAGCATTTCAGCAAACAGCTTGTGTGAATTAACTAAAATTAAGCTTAAATAAGGTTAGAATACTTTGCATCCATCATACACAACCAACCCATTACTACCCAATTCAATCTCGATTCACAACAGTTCAATACCACAAAATAATCGAAATTGGTTCATATCATCATCGCCATATCAAAACCGATTATGATTCCCCAAAATTTCATACAAACCCTAAATTCAGAAGAGCAAAACTAAATTTAGACCTAATGCAAGGCAGAAACTACTTACGATGATCTTTGGATGATCAACGATGAAAACACGCTTCGAATTTAGAGACTCGGATGTTATATTGGCTTGAATCGGTTTTGAGTGAAGGTTCGATTGAGTTCCAACTTGGATTTGATTGGAGTTTTGACCAACGGCGTCGTAAACCAGTCAGTAAAGTGATTAAAGAAGGGGCGATGTTTTCCCTCAAAACCTGGCCACCATTAACGAGAATAAAGCTTGAGATGCCAGAGGAATGCGAATGGGCAGATGACCTATGAGATGGTATAAGGCATTAGGAAAGTTAGTCTGGGTTAAATGGCTTCAAAGCCCAACATGGTTTAAAGCCTCGGAACGACATGAATGACCGAGATGGCTTTCGATCACGACATAGGGAAGTTTGCGGGTTGATTCTTTGACAATCCAAATGACTTAACAAAGGCGTGTCCTAGACAACCTCAAAATCATTGTAAATCGAAGCTTGCATCATTTCTAATAATGCAAACTTCGAGAGGCAAATGTTAACCCATGAAATATGGGTCTGATATGATATAAAAGAGTTGCCTGAATCATGCCATTATTGGTCAAGTAGTTGGGCTCATATTCAGTAAACTAGGTCGATCTCTAGCTCATGGCGTGGAAGCCAAGTTATTCTATCTCAAAGTCTTGCTGCCTCTAAGTCGCTCACACGTCAGATTGATTGGAACCAAACCAAGTCGTATGAGTCAAGCCGCCAGGCTTCCATGACGCTCTCAATCCATGTCGTACTCTCGTATGGCACTTAAGCCGCTTAACGACTTGAGGAAAGAAGACGCTCTTTTGGAAGTGAAGTAAAGCCGCGAGTCGCAATAATCCATGCCGTACCCGACAAGAATTCAATACGTTCTACGACATAGAGGAGCAAGCCGTTTCTTGGGGATCAAGCCAAAGCCGCATGTCGTATAGCATGGAATCATGTCGTTCCATAACCTAAGAACAAATGGATCTACGAGATGGAGTTATGTTGTGTCACAGTGTGAAGTTATGTCGTATGTGGTATGAAGACAAGGCACACCGTAGCAAGGAGTCATGGCGTCATAGGCATGAGTCATGGTGTCGTGCGACATGAGTATGGCCTTTTTTGGATAATTACAACTTTGCCACTGGTTCTGAAACTCACCTATAAATACCTCCACACTTCTCCCATTTGGGGGATCAGATTCTATTTCAACGAAGTGCTACTCAACTCTCTCTTCCAACATTCCAACCCCATCAGTCATCCTTAAGTGAAGATCTAACTTCGAATCTACCATGGAATCATCTAAAATCATCCAAGTATCCGAGCAATTGTAAATGTACGTCAATTCTCAACATACTTGAAGAAGTTTTATGAGTTCCTTGATCGGTTTGGATAGATCTAAGAGAAATTCTTGTGAGGAAGAAATAATGAATGTAACGAGAGAGATTTCGTGTCTTGTAAACCTTGAAATGATAACGAAAGTTATCTTCATACTGGACGTAGGCCAAGCTTAAGGCCGAACCACTTTAAATTCGTCTTCACTTTACTTTCCCCGCACTATTTTGCTTTTAACTTTGTGTTGATCCTATTTGTGAAGTGCTAAGTAGCACCTTGGCGGTGTTAGTTCCATTTTGAGTGCTAACACTTGCCATGTTGTTTTTCTCAATCCTTATTTTCAACATCAGACCTTGATTATTATTTTTCTCTTACTTTCAATGTGAACCCTAAAATTTCCCCAATCAGTAATGCGTTTTTTCTGCAAGTTAACTAGTTTTTGTCTACTTCACTAAACAAATCCTACTAAATGTGCAAACGTATTAAAAAATTATTCAACAATCTTAATATATTGAACCCCATGTTTAGTACTGAGAATAACAAAGCCTTGTATGCTATTGAACGTATGATTAAGACATCAAAAGGCTTAAATTGTCATGTATGCAATTTAGATAATCATGACCCTCAAATATGATAGCTCTAATTAAATAAACGTTAATGATGGTAAATTGCGAAGATACCCACGTAGAAATTGCCTTAGTTTAACCGTTTGATGAATAATTCAACAAGAAGCTGAAATGTAATAGGATAATGTTAATCAATAATTATTTCACAATTACAATGTGAAATTTATGTTTAACCGGCCCTTGCTAACAGGAATTATGTAATTACATATCAAGCTTTATTCTGGAAAAAGACAAAAAAGCATGTGATGATGTCAAAAAAAAGCACAATCAGTTCTGTAGGATACCGCAAAATAGCAAATAAATGAAGGAATATATAAATAAAATTACTCAACCCAAGTAATTTTAACTTAAAATTACCTGTTTTATTGAGAAGAAGAAGAAGAAGAAAACCAAATTTCAACAGTCAAACATCAATAAATTAAAAATTGACTACTGTAATTTTAAGTTAAAAACTAAGTAATTTATCGAGGAAAATAAGAAGAACTTGCAATTGTTTACATCTATCCTCCTATCTAAAGAAGAATGTATAGCGATACTTAGTGATCTATTTACGTAATCAAAACTTGAAGGATGTTAAAATCTATTCCACAACAACAATCATATGCAGCATTCAAATAAATCTGAAACAAAATTCAATTCTTATGAGTCAGAAAGAATATAGAAATAAGTAAGGAAAATTACCTTTGATGTAAATGGAAAAAAGAGCGCTCAACACTTTTGGTGAACTGAAAACCCAAGATTTGCTTCTGCATGGCACGAAAAGAAGATGCTCCACTTTTCTAAAGATCATAAATTTGCTTTTTGAGGGATGATGATGCACTTTGTGGCATCTAAAGGAACCGCTTTGCTAAAACATCAAAGGAAAATTATCTAGGGTTGCTTCTGATTTAGAGGGAATAATGCGGTTTGAGTTTTGAGGGTAAGCAAAATTAGTGACGTGGAGTAGTAGTTGAGATATTATGGGAGCCGATTGAGTTAGTAGTTGCAGTAATTTTGATTGAGACCCATTTAAAACAAAAATTGAACTTTCTTTTAAATCATTAGAGACATAGTCATTTTGTCTCTAGTTAAACCATCTTTAAAGACAAAATTGTTTTTTTTTGTTTCAAATTTCTGTCTCGATATTATATTTTTGTTGTATAGAATGAGTTTGGCAGGTCAACCTGAAATCAGCGCGCCTATAAAATACAACAAAAAGAGTTTGGCGTGCGCCTATAAAATCAGGGTGCGCTGTTAAAATCGGCATGCACCTGTTGGGAAGTTTCAACAATTTTTCCTTGAATCTTACGGGTCGTAATATTACGACCCGTAAGTCTATTGGGGATGCTCTTATAAACGGATTAAATTCCGTATTGGTTTCAGATTATGTATTGGGTCGTGTAGGAAATTGACTGCCCTACTTCTAAGTACTACATTAATTACTCCATATTCCATATATACAACAGTGACGATTGCATTAATTCTCGACACCATTTTTCTCTACGTATATGATTTCATATTTTTGTTATAAAATATGCCAATTTTTCCAGTAGCATTCCTACGGAATGGAACAAGACTAGTGTGTAACTTATGTGTCACCTAAAGTTATGTTGCTAGAGTAGTATTTAATGTGGAATATGGTGCATCCTGAAGCATGCAAATGCAGCAAAATGCTTATTTTGTGTAATGTTTTCATTTGGGTCTGATACTAGTTGAAGCTCATGTGACCCCAGTCATATATATAGACTATTTTGTCACACAAAAGGTGTCAGAGTGTGAGGGTTTTATGAGTGAGCAGCTAAAAGAAAACAATGTAGCAGCAGCCTCCATGAGAGTTTTGTAAGGAAACATGTATGTATCTCTCCCATTGCTTCTCCACCGTAAGAATAAAATCATTCTCTCTTGCCCGAGGACGTAGGCTACTGCCGAACCTCGTTAAAACTTGTGTGTTCTTTCATTTTTAGTTTTGTTTTGTTACTTTATAGTTACAATATAGATACTATCAAAGTATACTTCCGTTATGTATTGATGCTCTGATCTACACTCGATTTCAGTTTCTGGAGGTATAGTGGTGTTTTTTTGAGTGCACAGAAGGTGTTTGTGTTTATTCCTGAAAGGTGTTTGTGCTGAATATGAACGAATCGAGTCGATCTGAGACTGTTGACAATGTTCAAGCACCAAAAGAGGAGAGAACAGTTTATCATAGAGCAAGGTTAAAGGTAGACAAGTTCAATGGTACAAATAACTTTGCCTTATGGAGGACTGATGTGGCTGATGCTCTTGAACACTTGGATCTAGAAGCTTGCTTGGGAGCAAAGAAGCCTGATGACTGGTCCGACAAGCAGTGGGAGAAGAATCAACGGCTTTGCTTGGCTGCGATTAGGGGCTGCCTAGAAGACCATATTAGAGTGAACTACCAACATGAAACCTCTCCAAAAGTGTTGCGGGAGAAGCCTGAAGCAAAATACCTTATGAAAAATGTGGCAAACCAAATTCATTTGAAGAGAAATTTGTATCGGTTTAATATGAAGAAGGACACAACTCTAACGGTGCACATAGATTCCTTCAATAAGCTTTTAACTGAGTTGGTCAATTGTGATGAGGTCATTCCGAATGAAGAAAAGGCTATATGTTTGGTGAATTCTCTTCCGGAGAAATATGAGCCCGTAATCAAATCATTGATTCATGGCAAAGACAAGCTCACTTATGATGAAGTTGTCACCGCATTATGTAGTGAAGAATTTTGTAAGATGCATAGAGATGACATCTCTAGAGAAGATAGTGGTGACACTATAGTAGTGAAGGGTAGGAAAAATGATCGCAAGAAAAATGTTGGCCAAAATCGTGATAAAAGTAGAGGACCGTCTAAAGGAAAAGGGAATTTAGCTAAAGATGAATGTGCATGGTGTCATGAGAAAGGCCATTGGGATAAATATTGTTCGAAAGTGAAGGAGCGAGACAAGAAAAAGAAAAACGCAGAAAACATTGTGTAGTCCAACAAAGATGTAGGGGCTGAATCAGATTTTTCCTTAAACACAATGCCTTCAATTCTTTTGGCAGAAGATGATGAGTGGGTACCAGACTCGGAAGCTGCTTTTCATGTGACTCCAAATAGAAAATGGTTCTCAAGTTTTACAAAATTTGAAGGTGATGTATTGATGGAAAACCATCATTTTTGTATCGTTGTGGGTATTAGAAGCATTCGACTAAAGTTGCCATGATGGGATAATTAGCGAATTGAAAAATGTGAGATGTATGCCAAGTATGAAAAAGAATTTGATTTCTTTAGAAATGCTTGAATCTAAGGGGCTTAGACTTGACGGTCGAAATGGTGTTATGAAGGTGATTTCTAGTGCTATGGTCATTATGAAAGGTACACGTCGTCATAATTTCTATTACTTGAATGGAAGTACGGTGATTGGAGATGTTGCTACAGCTGAACAAAGTGAAGTTGCAGCTGAAGAAATTTCAATGCTATTGCATATGAGACTTGAATATCCAAGTGAGAAGTCATTAAACACTTTGATACAACACAATTTGTTGAAAGGGGCTGCTGCTAGTAAGCTTGATTTCTATGAACATTGTGTGAAAGGCAAGAAGACCAGGTCTCATTTTAGCAAAGGAATGCATAAATCTAGTGGTGTTTTGGATTATGTACACTCGGATGTATGGCGTCCTTCCAAAAATGCATCTTTGGGAGGTAAGCATTGGTTTGTGTCTTTTATTGATGATTTTTCTAGGCGTGTATGGGTGTATGTTATGAAACATAAAAAAATTGTTCTGGAAATATTTGTGAGATGGAAGAAAGCCGTTGAGACTCAAATGGGTAGAAAACTCAAAGTGCTTCGTTCCGACAACGGTGGACAATACACGAGTGATCCATTTCACAAAGTATGTCAAGATGAGGGAATCAAAAGACACTTTACTGTTAGAGAAATACCACAGCAGAACGGAGTCGCAGAAAGAATGAATCATACATTGCTAGAGTGAGTACGATGTATGTTATCAAATTCTGGTTTGAGTACAGCATTTTGGGCTGAAGCTGTTACGTATGCGTGTTTCATTATCAATCGCTTACCTTCATCCGCATTGAAAGGAAAAACACCTATGGAAGTATGGTATGGTAAGCCTGCTTATGATTATGATATGATTCACATATTTGGTTGTCCTGCTTGGTATCATGTGAATGACAACAAGCTTGGTGCACGTGCTATTGAGTCAATTTTTGTTGGCATGAAGAGTGGTGTCAAAGGATTCAAACTATAGAATCCTGTTGAAAAGAAATTGATCATAAGTAGAGATGTTACATTCAATGAAGATGCTATGCTGAAGTCAAATGATGTTAAATCGATAGAAATTAGCACTAGCAGCCCCAACAGCTCCAACAGTCCCAAAAATGTGCAGCGTGTGAAGTTTGATGTTGTATCGCAAGCTCCATGTGATGTTGAAAGGACAAAAATTGCTGCTGATATGTCTAAAATTGCTCCTTTTATGTCTAAAACTGCTCCTGTTATGTCAAAAACTACTGCTGAACTGTCAAAAACTGCTACTAAAATGGCAGAATATGATGCTCAAATTGATGAAAATGCTGCTGATCTGAGTAGTGCTAATGATTTAGAAGCGGAAACAGAGAGGAATGTTCAGAAATCGATTGCTACTAGCAGACCAAGAAGAGATTGTGTAACCTATGCTTTGTTTGTTAATAATGAAGGAATTCCTGAAACATATATGCAAGCTATTCATAGTGTTGAATGTGAGGAATGGAGAGAGACTATGAGTGAAGAAATGACATCTCTTCACAAGAATGACACTTAGGTTATTACCAAACTTCCAAAAGGCAAGAAAGCAACTGGATGTAAGTGGGTATATGCGAAGAAAGAAGGAGCAAAGAAGAATGAGGTCCGCTACAAGGCGAGACTAGTTACAAAAGGCTATTCACAAAAGGAGGGAATTGACTATAATGAAGTGTTTTCTCCGGTTGTGAAACACTCCTCTATTCGTATTTTGTTAGCCTTGGTAGCACAATATGATTTGAATCTTGTTCAAATGGATGTAAAAACAGCATTTTTACATGGCGACTTAAAGGAGGAAATTTATATGTCTCAACCAAGTGGATCTAAAGCTTCCGATGGAGAGGATCTTGTGTGCAAGTTGAAAAGATCATTGTATGGATTTAAACAATCTACGAGACAATGGTATAAACGATTTGATCGTTTTATGTTAGATCAAGCATACACTAGAAGCCACCATGATCACTGTGTTTATTTGAAAAAGCTAATTGATGGTTCTTCCATTTATTTGCTTTTATATGTAGATGATATGCTCATCACATTGGCTTGCAAATCTGAAATTGACAAATCAAAATGCAGGATTGTCAGCTGAATTTGAAATGAAGGATCTTGGAGATGCTAAGAAAATTCTTTGCATGGAAATTCATATAGACAAGATGAATGAGAAAGTATGTTTATCTCAAAAGACATATTTGAAGAAGGTATTAAAGAAGTTTGGCATTAATGAGAGCACCAAAACAGTGAGTACACCTAAGGCTGCTCATTTTAAATTAAATGCAACTATGTGTCCTTCTTCCAATGATGAAATTCAATTTATGGCAAATGTACCATATGCTAATGCCGTGGGGAGTCTTATGTATGAGATGGTGTGTACACGATCTGACATTTCCCATGTCGTGAGTATGGTTAGTCGTTACATGCATGCTCCTGGAAAAGAGCATTGGAATGAGGTCAAATGGATTTTGAGATATCTTTTGGGAAATATTGATGTGAGTTTGGAATTTGTGAGAGACATGAACAACAATCATTTATGTGTTGGATATGTGGACTTGGATTATGCAGGTGATTTGGATAAGAGACGTTCCACTACTGGATATGTGTTTACAATGGCAGGTGGTCCTATATGTTGGAGATCGATTTTGCGGTCGACGGTAGCACTGTCTACTACCGAGGCGGAGTATATGGTTGTAACCGAAGCTTTTAAGAGGCAATATGGTTACACGGCTTGTTGAATGACTTGGGAGTGGTGCAAAATCAACTTGTTGTGCATTGTGATAGTATGAGTATCATTCACCTTGCAAAGAATCAAGTTCGTCTTGCCAGAACAAAGCACATAAATGTGCGTTATCATTTCATTCGAGATGCGTTGGCTAAAAATCAAATTTTGTTGGTGAAAATTGATACAAATGAGAATATAGCTGACATGTTGACGAAATTAGTTCCAAATGTCAAGTTCAAGAATTGTCTTGACTTGATTAATGTTCTTGATGTTTGATGTATGATACCCAATGGGGTGGAGGTTCTTCGGGACATTATAAAGTCTCATTTTGAGACATGATGATGAACTACGGCAGCTACTATGTGGTGCAGCTGATTATGAGGCAAGTGGAGTATTATGTATGTGTTCATCTCATGCTTTCGAGCATGATCTGAGGTGGAGAATTGTGGAATATGGTGCAGCCTTGGTGCAGCCTGAAGCATGCAAATGCAGCAAAATGCTTATTTTGTGTAATGTTTTCATTTGGGCCTGATACTAGTTGAAGCCCATGTGACCCCAGTCATATATATGGACTGTTTTGTCACACAAAATGTGCGAGAATGTGAGGGTTTTATGAGTGAGCAGCTGAAAGAAAACAATGTAGCAGCCGCCATGAGAGTTTTGTAAGGAAACTTGTATGTTTCTTTCCCTTTGCTTCTCCACCGTAAGAAATAAAATTATTCTCTCTTACCCGAGGACGTAGGTTATTGCTGAACGTCGTTAAAACTTGTGTGTTCTTTCATTTTCAGTTTTGTTTTATTACTTTATAGTTACAATATAGATATTATCAAAGTATACTTCCGCTGTGTATAGATCCTCTGATCTACATTTAAATACGTGAGTTTTCGGTAAATGTAGTTGTCCATTATGCAATGTAAGGTATGATAATTTATTGAGAATGTGAGATAAATGAATTATAAAATAAGGTGAAACCTTCCCTTATCTAATCTATGTGAATGCTATGTGCTTCATATATAATGTTGTAGGATGATCATGCTTTTGTATCACATTGTGATTTGAAACCTTCAACTAATAATAATGATATATGGTATCACGTCCTCTGCATGCATGTCCTACTTTTCTTCTTTCTTTCAGCAGTGCTAATTTACCCAAAAGCGAGTGTGGACCACAACTATTTTTACTA
This sequence comes from Allium sativum, assembly GCA_030737875.1. Classification (NCBI taxonomy): domain Eukaryota; kingdom Viridiplantae; phylum Streptophyta; class Magnoliopsida; order Asparagales; family Amaryllidaceae; genus Allium; species Allium sativum. Next base: position 158,622,840 of record CM060923.1, read on the forward strand.
GCGATGCGTTAAACGATACAGACAAAATTCACAATGACTTTTGTTTTATATATATCTTCTTTTAGAATCCGATTGAATTTTTTTGAATCTGATATACCTCTTTATATATCTTCCTTTTCCTTCTTCTTCTTCTTCTTCGAATATCTTCTCCTCTTCTTCGATAAATGCCGCCTTAACAGTTCATCCCTCTCAACATGATTCAGCAAATACTTGTTATAGTGTTTTCTTAATCCCAAGCTTCCTTCTCCTTCATCGATCAGGTAATTTCTACAACTATTGGATTGTATGATATCTTGTTGAGCTTCAGTATCCAAGTATGCGATTGATATGTTTCATTGTATAATGTTTTGAGTTGAGTACTTCTTATATGTTATTTAAGGCCGATATATTCAAATTCCTCATTAACTAGGACTGTTAGCACGATTCATATGATCTACCTAGGGTTATGGATCAGGATTGTTAAGGATCCATATATAGTTTACCCAATAACATATTAAAAACAATGTGAAATATTCATGTACATCTAACATAGCTCACTTTCATCTACCTATTTTGAGAATTCTTTCAATTTTACCGAGGTCCGGTGCGGCTAACTGGCTCAAACTATATTAGTAACGCGCTGCAACATTTGATTACCAGTGGTTTAAAATAATGATACAATCAAGGTATGGGTTTAAAACAAAATAGCAAAGCATAAGCATTTTAAAAATGGTGTGTAATTCTATAATCTGTCTGAACCACAAACCTTTTTTTCTAAGAACATTGTAGTTGACCATTGAAAACAAGGGATATTTTGGTGGTAAACTAGGTGCACTAGTTCGAAGGAGTAAAGTCTTTTCCTTGAGTTCTCACCTGAAGGGATGGTCTCTTTCCATTTCAATATTATTTCTTAGTGGGAAAAGAGAGAATGAGTAGGGAAATGGGTAGTGGAATTCACGTGTAATATAAGAGGTGTAGGGAACCCTCCTCATATATATATATATATATATATATATATATGTAGTTTGATATGTTTTCATTTAATTACCTTATCAGCTCAACTTTTACTCATGTTCGCCTATAAATATGTTGCTATAAAAACCTGGTTGTTGTCACTTTGTTATCTCATCATTTCTTTCACACCTATCTCCTTTCTCAGATTTAATTCTCCTACTCCAATGGAGGTTAAATAATCCATTTCTAATTACAAATTTACTGGACAACTGTAACAACTCAAATTTTGACAGACTCAATTTTAAAAAAAAAAAGTCAAATCTATCAAAGCTCGAGTAGACTTATCTGATATCCTACAGAAAGTCAAAGATGAATATATCAGAGCTCAATAAAAAAATTCAAAGCGGAAGAGAATAAAATATAATAATAGGTAAGTATATGACATTATCTAACTAGTGTATTTAAACTGTAGAATCTCAATCACCTGCCCAGTCCGCGGTTTGGTTATGAGGAGGGGGTCAGAACAAAAGTTCTGATGAATGGACAAAGTATACTTTCTATAAATAACATTAGACATATCATTCTATCACTGGTTCATATTTATTTTGTTATTCGGTTTTATTTCACAATATGTCGTTATGTTAGGAGATCAGATAATTTGGTGTCTAAAGTAATGTCGTTTTCCGTTTAAAATATCATTCTAGGAGAAAAGTCTCGGAATGTGACGAAACATGTGCCATTGGTTTTGTGTTAGTAAGTTATTATAAGATTTCGATTTTTGTATCGATCGGACTTACCATTTGATCGTGCGAATGGTAAACGTCTAAAATTTCATTTAATTGTTAATATTCTACTGATGGAACAAAAGAATAACCAATTTTCAAACGAATTCAGGTTTCAACAAAACTAATTTTATTAAATTCATAATGATTGATTATTGTTGTATTTCAAGATTCAAGACAATTGGATTTATTTTGTGATCGTGTGCAATATAAACACGTGTCGATTCACATTGTGAAATATAAAGGAAGTTTAAAAACAATCTAGAAATTCCAAAAAACTAGTTCCATCATGTCAAGAATATTATTTTATGCTAGGATTTCAATTTTCATCACAATCGAAGTTCATTATGGCAGTTTGAGAATGAAACTTAGGGTGTAAGTTTTGTAAATAATAAAATATTAAAATTATTCTATATATATCCATCAAAACCCTTACTTCGTGCGTTAACACTTATTTGGTGGTCAACAAAACTGAGCGATGCCACTAATGTATTAAACGGCCTGAAGCTCTGCTTCTTCTTCACAATTTTTCTCCCTAATCGTTTCTTTGATTCCAAAATTGTTCAACAGCAAAAACGACGAGCTCGGTGAGAGCTTCACTGTGAATGGTGGTGATCTGGTTTTGAGCACCGGGCTGGTCAGAATTTCATATGAAAGACTTTGCAGTTGTGTAACAACTCGGGGAATTCGACGCCCGAATTTCGACAATAATATATAAACTTATATTATTTGTCAAAACCCAAGTATCGAAAATACCAAGTATTTATAGAAAGAAATTAGAGGATGAGAAAAAGATAAGAAAGTAATGTTAGAATAGAATAAAAGAAGGAGAAACAACACAACAGAGAGTCTCACATCACAACAGAATAAAATATAATATGAAATAAATCATTTTTGAGAGCCAAAAATAATACTTACAAACAACATAGTACAATAGACAATACAATCCATCTAGACAACTAATATAATATGTTCTCATATACAACACACATCAGAATAAAAACTAATACGTCTGAACTTTTCCAGCATGTCTTCTGAAGTCCATATCATCCAAACCTGAGCCTGTAAAAATCGGTTGACCCGAGAATTGCAAACGCCAGAATCAGTTTGGCGAACCAGCATGAGAAAACTCACTAAATTTATAAATAACATCCAACTTGATTTTAGTTTAAAAATCTTTTTCTTTAAAAGAAAAGGATAATCGTAAGGCTAGCCCAAACATAAACACAGTTGGTTTTTACCTTACGATAACCAAAAACATTTTCATATTAATATTTTTTTTACTATAATAGTGTCTAAATAAAATAAATAACCATCACGAGTACTATTAAAGCTCAGTTTTTTGTGGGTGCTGTAAATGGCAACTTGTCCTTTTCCTTTTCTCTTCATCCGTTCCTCACGCCTCAGCAACTCCTCAAAGTCGAATCCTCTTCACCTCTTATCCTTAAATCTTCATCTCTCTACCAAGCTTTCATCGTGCGTGGTAACCCTAAAAGCCTAATTTTCTCTTTCCAATTCAAGCTTTTGAGGTCACTGGAATCATCTGCTACAACCTTATTTTACCTCATTCTCTTCAGATCTGTACTTGTCTCACCTAGAAACCCCTCTGCCTGTGTTTCTTAACTTCGCAATGTGATTTCAGGCAACTACTTACTGTAAGTTCTTCAACTGGTCTATCTTTGTTGTGTAATGAGTTACGTATCTGTCGTGAAGTTTTCTTGTGAGCAATAACTCCAAATGGTCAGATGGTTATTGCGTCTCGTTGGTTTTTTAGTTCTGATGGTTCCTTCTTACTATTTTGGTATTAATTGATCGTTTGAATTTCATCTGGACTGTAGTACTTGTTTGTTAGTTGTGTGTTTTTTGGGGTCGAGGATACAGTGTTCTGGTATTTGGATTTTTCCTGCTTCTTTGTTGTAGATTCCTTCATGTAATGTCTTTACCATGTCCCTTATACCCACTGTTTTTATTTTGGGAATGGTATGTAATATATATGTCGACTGTTGTGAGCATCGACCATACTCTGTTGTGTTTGGTAGGGTTTTCACCGGGATTATCTCATACATACGAGATGCTAGCATTAACCGTAGTGGTGATCACGGTGGTTATGTTGCCTGACCATTCTCCTTTGCGTGGTTTGTGTGTCATAGTTGTTCTGCAATGAAATTACTAGTTCAAGCTTGGATTTTGAGTTGATGTACGCTGCTATCCTGGCTTCAATATTTTATTTCTCTAGATTTTCAAATTTGGCTAGTAAAAGGGACATTTAGGCATTGCCTCGATGTTGTCAACGTAATTCCTGGATGTGTAGTCACTGTGCTCTGCGCGTGGCTTGAGATGTAAGAGTGCCAGACCATGATGCTTTGTAATTGTTTTACTTTTGGGGTTTGACGAAGGTAATTTTCCATGTGATGTTGTCTTTTCAGCACTAGCATTTGTTTTGCATGTATCTTACTATTTTCAGCATATAATGCTCCCTGTATGGAGCTATAGTAGTCTGGTAACTTAACCTAGCTCTTGTACTGTAATCTGTATTAGATTCAGTGGACGACCCACTATAAATGCCGTTGACGGTGGACGATACACCTTAAAAATCGAATTAGCTGATTGCTAACTACAGTCACATGTACAATATTGTAATTTACTATTAATGATAATAAAAGTGTGTTACGAAACATTATAAAAATCAGTCGGCTATACCAAAAAATACATCTAGCAGAACGCTTGCATCACACACTCCACATACATACTATATAATCAAAAACTGTCGGTGCTTATTAGGGAATGAATTTCCAACTATGACAAGGTATAGGTCCGCCTTCCGATGTCGTATCTCTATAGAGGAATAAACTGGGTTCAACAAGATCATCTTGCAACCCAACCACATGTTACCAGCCACTCATTTATTATAAGTGTATCGAGAATCTTATCACTAACGGTGGGCGCTGACATGACCATTCCCGGAAGATACAGAAGTGATAATACACCCTGTGGGAGCGACCCACATAGCCATGCTATCTGCCCGATTTTTGTCATTTTCTGGTTGATGAAGCTTGAGGTTACAATTACCTTTTTAAGAACATCACATCTTCATTTGCTTTGAATGCCACGTCAAATCTTCCAGATCACTAACCGGTGTCCACAAAAATTGTCACGATCTGAAATACCCGATCTCCAAAGTGACGGAAAAGCCCGGATTGTTAGAGAACACAACGTATCAGAACACTAAACAATAGAATTTTTCATTGCCTTTACAACAGTTTACATGAGAGTACAAGAAAACTAGAGTGCGAAAAATAAATATACAGCGAAAATACAATAATCAGAGAATAAAATAAATTACATAATAATGGAAATTACAATCTATAAATACAATGCTCAACAGAAATACATCAACTAACACAACTAAAAGAAATACACAGACACAAAGCTTTTTGAATATAGCTCCAGTTGTAAACCAGGATCCTGTTCAGTAGAAATCTGCAAAACCAAAACTACTAACTGCCCGCCTGGAAAATATAGGCACTCAGAGTTTAGGCAAAAACAATAAACTCCAGGTCAGTCATAGGACTGGTGTGAGAGTTAAAACAGTTATTAAAATTTTAAAAACAGTTGGATAAATATCATGGGACCACACTGTATATCATGGAATAGGTTTACTCCTATGAATACTTTGAAATAAAACGATTACTAAACAACGCGATGCTTTTTGGAAAAATTAAGCTATTATAAGACTCAGGTCTCGTCACACAATGCAACACAAGCCGGAGGATAGATTTTTGCCTTATAATAACCAAAGGCGCTTGGTATGTTTTACAAACAATACTTTTTATATTATTATAAATGCATAGTGTAGAAAACAACTTTGAACCTAAATGTATCTATCGTAGACGGCATATGTACCATTATGTCTCCATATAGGTTTACAACTAATATTGTAAAGTCACGTATTGGAAATTGGATTTCGATCATGAGTCAAGGCAAGGGATCTTCCTCACCAGTTTCGAGACACTCTAGCCCATGTCTCAGGATCACGCCCTTTATAACCCTGGGATCGGTATGGCCGTTCCACACTTACTTTTGTAGATTAGTTATTCCTGAACAATACGTTTCCTTGTCCTATCAGACCTATCACTTGAGCCTTTTAGTATGCTCTATATCTAAGGAGCCTCGCTATCCATCATCCACATAAGTAAAAATGTTTGGGCTTCATACCATGACACACTTCTAGCTAGAAAGAGACGCGGTTCTTCCTACGGTCCCTCATCCCGTTTTTGACTCAATCGGGGTGTGAGGCTCACGAATCAACGCTTTACACAAAGTTGTTCTAATTAAAGTCGTGCTTTGATAATCATCCCCAAGACCCTGCTTTTCAACAAAAGCCTTGATTATTGCATCTCAGCGTGCTACATAGTCAATCCAGACCATACTACTGTTAACTACCAATCCATAAACTCTAAGCTCACACGCTCAGAGAAGGGTGTTAAGCTAAGAGCATGAATTCTCCGCCACCAAATAGATATATATTTAGCAGAAATCAATTAATACAATTCAAAATTCCATGTTAGACAAAAAATCCAATTACAAGCACGTTCCCAGTATGAACGAAACATGAGGCACCTTATATCCTAACAATCAACAAGTATGTTCTGACAACTACCACTATAACCCCTTCAAGGCTGCAGCTCCCTCCAGGGCATCTGTAGTAATATATTCGATGTGAAGATTGTCGATCTTGCACCATTTTCAATATCTTCGACTTTTAATCGTCATAACAGTTATTCAGTATGAGTTAAACCCAGTCTTTCCGAATAACTCGCGTATCTTATAATCAAGTGATATATAAACATAACATACGCCCCATTCCAATCCAGAACATTCTTTTATTCAAATATTCTTATTACTGGGAATTATCCCCATTAATCTTATCAAAGTTTTAATTTACTTAAACGTCTTGTTTAAATCTTTCTTTGAAAACCATTGCAAAAGATTTTGTATTATCTTTTAACAATCTTAAACCAAATTAAGGTTTATCAACTTGTCGGGATTAACAAGCCTTACTGAAGTAATCATTCATTTTATTATCCTAATCTATTCATCCCATGGAGAAAAACTGCTAGTTTTCCGTATTTAACACCCATTGTTTTGTTAGTAAAATTAATTACCACTTATCATTCAAATCTAAATAAAGATTTAATTATCAATGGAGTGAAACTAGTGGTACTCCATCTTGAACATTTCTTGAATTTGGTAAATTTAATTACCTCATTCACATATCAATCAGATTAAAGATTCATTAAAACTCCATTTAGCTTTAATCTCAAAAATCATTACTTAATGATTATTCAACTTTAGAAAGTCAATCCTTTCTTTAGTCGGGTTAAAGAATGAATGGCATTTAAAACACAGTTCACGATAAACCCAAAATCATCTTCCATTAAAATGGAACTTTCACTAAAATTTTAATAGTATATAATCGATATATATTTCCGTGTCAGAACACTAATATAAACGGAGTAACGGTAAAGCCTTTTAAATTCCATAAATAGTATTGGTCTTCCTTCATAGAAGTTAATCTCGATTATTAATAAATCAAATTCCATTCAATTCCAATTTAATTTTGAATTGGAATACATTAATTCGGAAATTCCCATTAAATAATTAAAAGATTTATAAATTCCAAACCATAACTTCACTGTTAATTGGGTTTAAGAACTAATGTCGTTTAAAACATAGTTCTCAATGAACCCAAAATCAACTTCCCTTTAATTCCAATTATATTTATTAATTGGAAAATCTCATTAATCTTAATTTAAAGATTTATTCCTTTTCTCAACTGGGTTTAAGAACAGTGTTATTGAAGATACCATTCGCGACAAACCCAAAATCCAATTTGATATTAAATGCAAGGCTCTGAATTGAAATTATATCGTCTTTTATTCAATATCAAATTGTGAAATTAACAGATATCGTATTGGGAATAACGATATCTATATCTTTCAAATTCCTTAACGATATCCGTATAATCATGGAATCCAATATCAAAATATCCGAAGATAATTTCCATTCAAATCAATTCCAATTCATACATTGGAAAATTTTGGTTATATTAAAACCATTCAATTCCTTCCAATTCTTTACTTGAGCTGATAAGCAACTTATTCTGATAAAAATACCTCTTATCTTTATAAACTTGCAATATTTCATCCAAAAATATTTTTAAATCGTTTATTACGATTTAACATAATTTTTCCCTATTTTTAATCATCTAAAAATAGGTTGTTTCCGTTAAATGACGTTTCAGGTCGTTTAGCTGCACTAGCGCTGTTTTTATTCAAATTTGAATTTGACATTTCAAAAAAATCTAACCGTTAGATTTTATATCTATTATTATCATTTGAAAGATCTTTTCGATACGAACCCAATGGTTCTGGTTTCAAGAGAATCTGACGGTTGGATCTTTCGGTACGTCAATTCAGATTCAATGGTCGAAATTCGCGAACAGTCATTGCGTGGCACATTAAATTCAGGCCTTTAAATATATATATAATATATTTCATCGATTTTCATTCAAAACGTATTTTATAAACCGTTTATGAATTCATTTTAAAAACGATTTCCACATCTATTACAATTTTAAATCAAAATTGAACAATCCATATTATTATAATATCGAAATAATCATATCTTCAAAATATCAAATTTTGAAATCAAATTTTTTTCGAAATTCATTATAAAAATGAATAAAATCAATAGAAAATCCGTTTGAGTTAAAATGGTGTATATCTACTTAACTAAGCTTCATATATTTCAATATTTTCGTCTCCATTCAAAATCTGACATCAAACTTATATTTTTTATTCTTCAATGAATATTATATAAAATATTCATTATTTCTGAATTGGAATGTGACTCGATCAATTACCATATTGTTTTATTTATATGGATTTCATACATAGCATGTACAACAATAGTAATAAACAAATGTAAACATTAAATTGTGCATCTACAACTGTATAAGCATTAATTAATTAATAATGCTTACAACAGTCTGTCTATCAATCGGTTGACATACAATTAAATACAAGGGAGATGTGTGAATTAATTATCATCCCAAGACCCGTGTGGGGTTTTCAACCAAGATCCAATGATTATTATTTGCATACTAGGGCGATATGTAAAATTATGTTAACAATACCCATGTGGGGTTTACATTAAATCCATGTGAATTTATCTATTATTTGGGAGACAAGTAGGTAAATTGTCATCCCTGAATTATTCATAATATAAACAATTTATTTAACAACGTATATATTAACAGTTTAATAATAAGAGCAGTAAAACTGTAAACATCCATCAATCACCAAACAAATATAGCAATCATAGGCAATCAGTATTTATTCAGTTATGTAAATAAATAACTGTACAAAATATTTGAGTGAGAGATTTCTCACATTGATCGGATCGAAATCGTTAAATAACAATTGTTTTAACAAAATTAAACTGGATATTTAATTTAGCCAAAATTTCCAGCTGCTTCCGTTTCAGTTCTGGTCTATTCCATGGCGTAGCACTCGCTGCCACGATTCCAACGTACCCAGAATCAATAAGTTCCATTTCTGTTCGAAAAAGATATGGACATTCGAACAATTAAACAATATAGATATATAATTAATTATATTAATTAATAATTTTCTCCTAATTAACCTTAATTATCTTAAATTTATCATTCTATTTTTCTTCACGTTCAGGAAACCACGAAAAACCAAAAACCTCACTTCCTAGGGCTCTACCACGCGTCGTCCTCGAGCCCCTAGAGCACGATCGCCTACCACCACCTGAAGCGTCGTGGTGACGCCATTCATCGCCATGAACCATGGCCGACTCAGCCTCCCCCATCGTCCAAGAAACCACCTCGAATTGGCGACCTTTGATACCCAAAATCTCGTGAATCCCTGAATGAAAAATGATCAAATCCATACGTAATAAAAGCCCTCAACAAACTCTCCCATTTTTGTTTTGAAAGTTTCGCGAATCACTGAACGGATTTGGAGATTTTAATGGGAAAATTTGGGATATTTACGGCCATTGACGATGTTAGGGTCGGCGTAGAAATAATGAATGAGGGTGTGGATTAAAATAATACATATATATATTATATAAATAATAATATTTAATTCCTTAATTGGTTTCTTTTCATCTGAACTCCAAATTAAACCTAACGACTTTTGCCTCTAGGAAAATACCCTCATTCCAGAACAATGGGATATGTTTCGTAAGATGATTCAATCGTTTTGATCATTTTTTATCAAAATTATAAATATACGTAAATATAACGTTTAATATTAATTTTCAACATACGTTTAAATTTGCCACGACCACCTACTGACTCCAAAAATTATGAAATTTGAAATCTAGCTATGTTTTACAAATATGGTCCTAATGAATTTAGTTTCGTCGAATTTGGAGATCATTTGAAAATGGCCTCAATTCTAGCCTATTGAATTTACAACTAAAATTGAACACACAATTATTTTTACCATACTTACATATTAATTCCAATTGACTTGAAATTTTAAACTGATAATAATTTGGCGTTCCAGATCAAACAAAATTAGTTTCGTCGAAAATGGAGGTTGTTTGCAAAATGATTATTTTTAAGGGCTTATATAATATTATAATATTAATATATTTCATAGCGACTATTTAAAATTTTAATCTAGACACAACTTATAATTTACAGTACGAAATCTAAAATTTTCACATTCAATAGAAAGATATAATTAAATAGATTCTAACATTTCTTGTCTTACTGAAATCCGATTTTTATAGCATTCTGTATATTCACTTAAAGCTCAAAACTAAAATTTGAAATTATTATGATGTTGCAAGTTCGTTTTAATTAAATTTTAAATTCTTACGTTTTAACATCGTAAATAAATAAATTTTAAGCCTTCAATTCCCAAAATAAATCATCTAAAATATTTAATTTTCATCAAAATCAATTAAAAATAAATTTTAAATTGGTTCCAAAATTCTGGGTTGTCACAAAAATACTCTGATTGTTAAGCTAAGAGAAGGTGTCTTCTCCGCCACCAACAGAAATACATTTGATGAAATCAGTGTACATAATCGTTTGGGAATACTCTGTCAGACATTCATCCATACGACTTGTAACGATCACGAAATTTTCGACCTAGAAAATCAACATCAAACACCATGTCGACTATTCAAGCATCGAAAATACCGGGTCATTAACTGAAAGAAGTTTGAGGATGAGATAGAAAAGATTGAACTAATAGAATAGAAGAGTAAGAAGATAACAGTACATAATCAAAGTAAATATGAATCTCATAGCGGAACGAATTACATGTATTAAATATAACATAACTTTGAAATACAAATCTGAATTTGTATATATACATACCATATCAGAGTATAACTCATATACATTACAGCGAAAATAATATCTACATAACTAACGGTTAAGCCTCCTGCTTTGAGCTCCTCTAAGTGTATCTGTAAAGCCTGAAACACTTGAATGCCTGTACAAATTTGGGCACCCAAGAGTTTAGGGAAAACACAAACAAAATAAACTCTGGATCAGTCATAGGACTGGTGTGAGTAAACTCCAACCATATTGTTTTAAATTCGAAAATCCTTTTGAAAGGAAAGGATAATAGTAAGACCGGCCCACACATAAACATGGACGGTTTTTACCTTACTATAACCCAAAATAATTTGATATCAACATCCAGTGATATTATATTAATGTCTACTCAAATAAATAACCAAGTAGCCGAACGCTTACATCTAACGCTCAACATATATAATATAAAATCAAAAACCGCATGGGGCTTATTGGATATTGGATTCCAACAAACAAGGTGTGGGATCACCTTCCGATTAGTGTACTCTAGAGCGTATACACCGGGGTTCAACAAGAACGTCTTGTAACCTGGTCACACATGACCGCCCACTCATTTAACTTGAGTGTAACTAATATATTGTCACCCACGGTTGTTGACCATCCAACCGTAATCCGAAGATACAGAAATGAAAAGAATAACAAATATGAATTTTCTCTAGATCGGTGACAATACACCTTGCTTGGGTATGACCCAACTAGTCATGCTGCCCGCCTGATTTCTGTCATTTCCCGGTTGTGAGGCTAGAGGCCACGCCTATCTTTTCAGAACATCTGATCGCCATTCACTTTGAATCCCACATCGTCAAACCCGTCAATTCACTAATCTATTTCCAAAAATATCACGGGTGTAAAAAGCTAAGAGGAACAAATTCCTCCGCCACCAGACGTAATACCTTTAAGAGATCAACTGTACGTGATTTATAAGGTATACTCTATTTGACACTCGTCCATACAAGTTGTCCTTGGACTGGACAAACCGAAGCACCATTTGGAACAGAATGACCCTTGCATTTCACTTTGTCTTCAATCGTCTTCAGCATAATTTAATTCGCAGCGCTTATGCCTATAGGAGTGGTTTTCGGATAATAAATCCAACCGGCCTCTCCGTTGACACTGATGGTCAAAACACTTCGATAGTCGGTTATTTAACTATCGAAATAAAACAAAGATTCATTCCAATGTACAACTAAACATCACACAACCACGTGCACTTTTTAATTAACATTTATTTTTATTATTCAAATTCCCATATCTTACCAGATATTTCTCAAACCCCGTTTTAGCCTGTCCACACTTCTTGGAAAACATTCCCAGTTATTATAACTCTTATTCTCCCATGTTTCAGACAATATACGTTATTAACATTCGAAACATTTCCATTCTTTTCACATTCTTTATTTTCTACACTTGGATAATAAACCCTGTCTACATTGGAAAAATATTTCCAATTTCATTATAAATATTTTAATCTGCCAAACGTTCACTTTTAAAACATTATTCACTTTAAAATGTGAATATCATCCCTATTATAGAAATCTTAACACCCTTGTCAAATAACTCTTTATTCAAGTAATAAATACCCTTATCTTGTTTACCAAAATCTCTTTCATAATTTCATATTCCCATTCCACTTTATAAACTCTGTTTCTAAGTCAACTTCTTGTTAAATAAATATCAAGCTTATAACTAAATATTGATTACATATCCTATTATAATTTATCGGTTAAAAACTAAATATTATCTATCCTATTATAATTCCTAAAAATAATTTACTTTAATACATTCGACATTGTCGAATTATAATTCCAATTCCTAATAGTGTTATTTAGTTCTAATCATATTCCAAACATCAAAATGATGTCATCGTTTTCTAAAACGATTCTCCAATTTCTCTTTCTAAACTTATTCTTATATTTCTTTGGACAAACATTGTTATTTATTACTTTAGAATAAGTGGATTTCAAACCAAACTGTTTTCATTCCCTTGGGAGTAGTGCTATATAAAATAAAATCACGCTTAAGCTTGGTCAACAACGTTAATTTATCGCTATAGTTCAAAACTTGCAATACGCTACAATATCTGTAACACCCCATATCCGTTAAGGTCACTCACAAAGGGAATGCCTTAATTTCAATGGAGCATTATGGGTACTGGAACAGAAATATTACAAGACAGACATATATAAAACAGCGGAAAGTGAAGTAGAAGTACTTCAAATCATTTATTCAATAGAATTGTTTACAATAAAAGCCCATCAACTTCCAATACCCAAATACATAGCTAAAATATCTGTCTTGCTTAAAAACAAAGAAGCATAAAAATAAACTGTAGCATTCCCCAATAAAGCAAAGCAAGCCATAGCCAAGAGAAATCCAAGCCGTACATGAAAGAGCCTTGGAGCTTGGTAAGATCCGAATTAAGCTGTATTCCCACCTGGTGAACCTGGGGGGGAAACGGAAGAAAAAGAGGCGAAACAAACCGGGTCAGTCATAAAGACTGAGTAAGTCCTGGTGACTTTCAGCATAAAAATAGGTAAAGATAACATGGCATGAATAAACTGAAAGTAAACATAAGCATGATGACAAGATAAGCTACAGGCACGATAACTAAGAATAACATCATAGGATTTCTGTCATGTATTACATTGCAAGGTTCCCATTCAAGATGAACTAAGTATAGTTTCGCAAGATTTCTATCAAGCATCGCAAGATTTCTCTGCTTCACCACTAAAATGATATCTATTTTCTCTGCACCACCTAACTAGTGTCCCAACTAGCAATCTATATAAAATGATAAAATCATAACGTGATCCCAATCCCCGAAAATTAAGGTTACTTTCACGTGTACATCTATTATTTATTACCTAGATCTGATCTAGGGTTTTCTATCGAGCGCTTCCTAGATTCAACCAGGATTTATGCTACCTAGGTCCAACCTAGGGATTATGCTATCTATTGAACGCTTCTCGGATTTAGGGTTTATGCCACCTAGGTCCAACCTACGGATTATGCTACCTATGTGTTTCATTCGGCCCCAATGATTGTAGATACCTATGCTGGTCCCACCATGGGGTGTATCAAGATCAATGGTGGCGGCCCGACGCAATTCTAGAAGGCATAAGTTATACTACTGGTGTCCTTAGTGCCCTGGTTGTCTGCTCCGGAGTGTGTGCACGCCCGCACCCCGTTAGACCTACACTGTGCACCCACCGCCGTCGTTTGACCGCTTACAATCAGCCCAGTAATCGTGCCCCACCCTGCCTAGTTTCAGGGTACCGTTGATACCTGATTTGGGTTACTGCTGAAATGGGTCCCCGTTACTAGGGTTTCCTACTGTTTAAGTGTGTGGGCCTATATATATAGATATTACCAACTTTCCCGTGATGTACTTAACCCACCTATTCAAGCGTGCTTATTAATGGTTAAGTTTGTGGGCCTATATTTACTAATATTACCCACCAACCCGATATGTACTTAACCCTCTCCATCCATTACGTTAAGTTGGTTAAGTGTTTC